>JAMZEH010000039.1:2120000-2802500 GCA_024699665.1 Ostrea denselamellosa
TCATATGTAGATTCATGAGACTTACGAAAGTAGATGATGTAGTTTTGGAGTCTGTAAAATTTAATCTATCTGCATACCAGTCTGTATATAAATTCTGAACCAGTTTTGATCGTAATGAATTTTGCAGATTAAAAAAAAAAAAAAGAGGGGGGGGGGTGTAATTCATTGTCTGATTACAAATATGAATATATTAAAGAGCAAACCAGAGGGAAAAAATTGAACACAGGTCGCCCCAATCATCCAGTTGTATCTACTGAAGACCGTCTGACGCCACTATATATATATAATATCCAGTATATATATATATATATATATATAATATCCAGAAATAAGTATAGAAAATCTACACTTAGTGTTATATAGTATAATAAAAATATCACAAAGCCGATAGAGTATACTCGATTACTTTATACTCGATTAGTTTCTTCAATTCTTCAGGAGTATGCACCTGAAGAATTGAAGAAGCTAGTCGAGAATATACTCAAACGGATTTGTGAGATATATATATATATATATATATATAGAAGAGAGAGAGAGAGAAGCACGAGAAAGATGATGACACAGTTGGTTATTTAAACCTCGAATTATTTTCGATATATTGTATCAAGCAAATTACATGCCAGTACCTCCACTAACAATACAAATTAATCGCATTTTAATTATTCATTTTGCCGGCTTCTCATCAATGTCACACTTAACAAGGTAAGTACTCTTAGAATCGCTCCCATCAAAACTTTAAACGGAAGGAAGATGTCACGCGCTTAATTATCGACGAGAACTTGATAATTGAAGTGAGGTAATACTCCGTGATGACACAGAACATTAGATATAAATTCAAGTCTTCACCTTTCATGGCAGAAATCTATTACATAGAATACAGAGTATAAACCCTTATCAAAAAGAATACACTACAGAGTGCATCATGGAAAAGATGGAATTAAAAGGAACAAACCAACACGGTAATTCTGCAACCTTTGAAATTTGCACACTTTTTTTTTTTTTTAAATATCCTAAACGACTCCCCCTCCCCCAGTTATTAAGTGATGAAGATGAATGAAACTTCAAATTAATTCAGAAACTAATGATTTATAATGTCACCATGAAATGCCATTTAGCGTTATCAGATTACGCTCGCGGGCTTCTGATAAAGATCTGATAGGCCAGTCTGTCGTCACTGTGACCACAGATGCCGTATTTGTTGGCATGTTTCACTGTCCACGTGGTCTATGACAAGTCTGAAATGTAAATATTATTTTTGTGGCTTAAAAAAGAATTAGAAAACACTGATGTAAACTTTGATAAAATAAATTTATTTCCATTCTATATTGATTTATATTGAGGGTTTGATTCCGTTCGTGAGAAACCAGCATTGGCGTGACTTACTTTCCATCAGAAAGTTTTGATTTTGATAGCAGAATTAACAGGAACTGAATAGTGAAGCTATAGATATGAGTTATGAGGATGAAGGTATATAAAGTATCTATCTCAGGAATTGTTTTATTTTTAGAATTAGTGAAAGAGTGAAATGCAGAACAGCCCAGTTTCTTATAAACTCACGTTATGTGACCCTAAACACGTTCTTTCTTTGTGCAGGTGATTTCTGGGCTCAGGAAAAAGACACCGACCCATTCGTTATGGTGCTGAAGAATCGGTACGAACTTTGTGAGGATCTCAAATACGTCATTTCCGTGCCAGACCTTTGTGATGTAACATTTCTAGTTGGCCTGGAAAAAATACCCGTATATGGAATTCGCGCCATTTTGGCCACACGCAGCAGGTAAAATATCCGTGATAATGTACCGTAATTCAATTTGAGTTAGATCACTACAGCAAGACTTGGATACATTTATGACACTGCGTCACAAAATGGTGATTTAACTGTTTTGTGAATTTTTTTATTTTTTTTTTTATTATTTTTTTTTTGTGAAACCGCAGACCCCGACTTCAATCCGCGGGCGTCCGTTTTGTTATTTTTTGAAATGAATTCTCCAAAATGGCATATTTTTGCCTTTTTGATACTTGACTTATTTACTCTTCCTGTGGAGAATAGGTCCGTGATCAATTCATATCGAGATATGTACTTGCATCACATCCATCATATCTTTATGATTGATTCATTTCATGCTGATTGGATACAGTCTTTCAAGGTGTAGTGAGCCACCTTGGAATTTGCGCTATGATTGAAATATGCATACTAATATTTCAAAAATATTTTAGGTTGATGTACCAAATGATTTTAAAGAGCCAAAGGCCCGCAGATAATGTCGCCAAAGAATCTTCCAGATTTAGGAGGGGGATCCGATCAATGAAAAGGGCACTGGGTAGGAAAAAACCCTCTCCCCCCACAGACAGAGCCGCCACGAACAGCACCACTATTGAGGTGAAGGATTTTGATGTCAGCGTGTTTGAGCGTCTTATGCGTTATATCCATTGCGGGGTGGTAGCCGTGGACCCCAGAACGGTGGTCGGTAAGGGGATTATCATCATCATCATCATCATCATCATCATAAATTCTGTTATTTTGACAGAATAGCATAATTATCGGTAGTATTAAATGATTAGTTTACATTGCAGTCCTGTATTAAAGATATTCACACACTGAATAGCATTAAATGAAAATATATACGTAATATATACACAATATCACTCTCTCTCTCTCTCTCTCTCTCTCTCTCTCTCTCTCTCACACACACACACACACACACATATATATATATATATATATATTGTCCCGTGGGGATCCGGGCTCCTCAGTGCCCCTTGCTTGTCGTAAGAGGCGACTAAATGGGGCGGTCCTTCGGATGAGACAACAAAAACCGAGGCCCCTTGTCACAGCAGGTGTGGCACGTAAAAGAACCCTCCCTGCTCAAAGGCAGGCCTTCACCGGCAATGGTGACATCTCCATATGGGTGAAAAATTCTCGAGCCGGACGTTAAACAATATATAATCACACACACACACACACACACACACACACACACACACACACACACACACACATATATATATATATATATATATATATATATATATATATAATAAGGTGACTAAAAAATCACTTGTTAAATTATAATGCTGCAAATATAAATATGCTGATTTATTATTTTCTGTTATGTCTATATATGATATTGCATGCTGAGAGAGAGAGAGAGAGAGAGATTATTTTTGGTCTGTTATAAAATAAGGAAGCAATAATTCGGTAATTGAGTACTTCCGTTTTAGGAATGATGAGCGCCGCGCGGCTGTTTGAGTTTCCCGATCTTCACGCCGCCTGCTGGGAATTCGCAATGGAGTGTTTGCGCCCTGACACCTTGCCGTTATTGGTAGAAGGAGCAACAAAGTATAGCCACTTCAAAGAAACCAGAAAACTGATGCAAAAGGTATTAATGTCCTATCACATTCTGTTATTTTATGCCAAGGTTTGAAGAAAATAAGTATAAAAATACATAGCTACAAGCCGGAGGATCTGATCTAGTAAATAAATAATAAACCATTATCAAATAATGTAGGAGAATGTATGTTTACAGAAAACTGAAATTATGAATATCAACGTCGGGATTCAAATAATTAGAATCACACGATTTTGAACATGCGTTTACTGTTTGTTGTTTCTCGTGTGACAGGTGTTGTCTTACCTGGGAGAAACCCCTGACGTCATCCAGTGTTGTCCTGAAATACAGCACCTGATTCCGCTACGTTCTGACGAGTACATGTGTTAGCTAAGCGACTCCATACCAACGTACAGGGGAATTCCCACAGCCAAACATTCCCACAGCCAAACATTCCCACAGCCAAACATTCCCACAGCCAAACATTCCCACAGCCAAACATTCCCACAGCCAAACATTCCCACAGCCAAACATTCCCACAGCTAAACCTTCCCACAGCGAAACATTCCCACAGCCAAACATTCCCACAGCTAAACATTCCCACAGCGAAACATTCCCACAGCCAAACATTCCTACAGCCAAACATTCCTACAGCAAAACAGCCCCACAGCAAAACATTCCCACAGCCAAACATTCCTACAGCAAAACATTCCTACAGCAAAACAGCCCCACAGCAAAACATTCCCACAGCCAAACATTCCTACAGCTAAACATTCCCACAGCTAAACATTCCTACAGCGAAACCTTCCCACAGCAAAACCTTCCCACAGCCAAACATTCCCACAGCCAAACATTCCCACAGCTAAACATTTCCACAGCGAAACATTCCTACAGCAAAACAGCCCCACAGCAAAACATTCCCACAGCGAAACCTTCCCACAGCTAAACATTCCCACAGCTAAACATTCCCACAGCTAAACATTCCCACAGCCAAACATTCCTACAGCAAAACAGCCTCACAGCAAAACATTCCCACAGCGAAACCTTCCCACAGCGAAACATTCCCACAGCAAAACATTCCCACAGCTAAACATTCCTACAGCAAATTATTCCCACTGCAAAACACCCCCACAGCAAATCACTGCTGGTGTGAGGACACCGCCTGGAATTCGCCTTGTAAAATGTTGACAAGCAGATCACAGGAGTATGTGTGTCAGAAACAGGCCGCAGTATGATGGATGGAATATGTTCAAACTTATACATGCAGTTCCTCAGAAATTCTTGTGTTCATGATTTTGACTTCTAACGAAGACGTGCCAAATTCTCATAAATTCTGATATGAAGAATGACTATCTTGTGCGTATTTGTGTTTAACTATTTATTTGTAAATAAATACATATTATTAAAAGGTTGTCCGATTTATGTTCCATTGGTTAAAGCGAATCATCCAGCTTTCGGAGTCAAATGACGAAGCTACGAATCAACCACAATTGTGTCCCCCCCCCCTTTCTTCCCTAATAAATGTAAGTAAAAAAAAAAAACGGGTTGGGAAACCTTGTTGAAAAATTAGTTGAACGAAAATTGGAATTGCTAACATTAATTTAGGTGAAGTATATAAAGCATTTTCACAATATATCACAAGTTGCAATGTCTTGAAATTAACCGAACAAAACCTGTAAAGGGATATGGAAAACCCCCACATTGAATGCACATATATATAATGGTCTTATTCAAACCGAAACTAGTTCTCGACAAAGCGGAATCTAGAAAGAGGCATTTCTCGGAAGGCTCTGATTTTTTTTTTTCGCGGAAAAGACTTGTCGGGGATCAGTAAATCAGAACACAAGCCCGGTACGAAATGGTAAGTTGTATATCTCGATATATAATATAACTATTCAATATTTTCCACATAAGCATACTAGAGTGTCGATTAACCCACCGAGAGGCTAACAAGGGGGCAAGACTTTTTCTGAGATGTTGGAAAAACTAAACAAAAGTAAAGAAAAACGTTTTTGTATTCTTTTCGAAAAGGAAAACAAAGTTTGTTTCAAGTTAGCCACCATATTAACGTATCGTAGATAATGGAAAATAATTAGACATCTAGGTAATGTGTCAGTAAAGGAGATGAATGGGGAAATCAGGCGCGGATCTCAAGCGCGTATTGAATGTATGCCAAATCTATTTGTTTTGATGCAGAAACCGTATCGACTCGCGAAGAAACTTTTATACATTGCGTACAGATATGAAAAATAAGATATACTAACGGTAATCGCTACAAACACCTGTAGACCAGATTATGTACAAGACCATGGTCAAACGCTGATTTGTTTTGTCAAGGCAGAGTTATCTCGCTTTGATCAGGAGAGAGAGAGAGAGAGAGAGGACAATTTTTCACCATTTGACTGTTCAAATTTGTGAGGACAGAAGTGCACTATGAGGGCAAAAATTCTGTCGTCATAATTACGTTCTCATGTAGATACAAAATATTACTGTAGTGAGGAACAAGAGCTGTGAGGACATGTCCTTACTAATATTTTAAAACCATTTTTACATAAATTTTTATAGATGTCCCTAACACAGCACTTTAAAGGTCATAGGAACGATTTTAAAAATAAATAAATAAATAAAATAAAATAAAAAATAAAAAAAAAATTAAAGAAAATAAGCAATAAAACACACACACCCACACACACACACACACACACACACACACACACACACACACACACGCGCGCGCGTATGACGAAAATTTGTTCTTCTTCAATTACTTAACATATGTAATTAAGTCATTGGAAAAAATTGCAAGGTAACAGATGCTACAGATCATCAAATGTTGTTGTGATGTGCAGTATCAATGTATAGTATGATGGCTTATCTCCCTCGATGGATGACATCAAAAGAGACCAGCTTGACGATAAAGTGTACTTTGTTTATACTGACAACTGCGGGATTTAGCCGTCAAAAATGGCTCATTGTGCTTGCATTCAACAATAACGTATGACGAAAAATAGGTAATGATTGCTCCTTCGCCAAACGCTCGACATTTCAAAGTGAGAATCACGGGTCTTTCGGATATGACCTTAAAAAAGGAGGTCCCGTTTCACGGTAGGCGTTGGCACGTTAAAGAACCCTCACTGCTACGGCCCTGAGCGCTAATCTAGGTCTAAATTTGTGGTACTTCACCTACAGCTGGTGACGTCTCAATATGAGTGAAAAATTCTCGATGGGACGTAAAACAAACAAGCAATAAACAATAATAATGAAACTCTTCTGATCAGATTTTTTTAATCTTAATGCATGACATTTAACATATGGGTGTATTCTCTTCTAGATGTTGTGAGGGGAAACTGTGAACGGCATGTAATGTTCCCAATACACCTGAAGGACGATCTAGACTATGATTGTTATAAAATTCTTCAGTTCAGCCTTGTCGGTTCAAATTATATTCTAAAAAAAAAGATCACAAACATTTAAATTTGTTCTTAGCCATGTGTGTAATATAATCACGGGAAACGTACTTCTACATGGTAGATTTGTTAATTTACGTGAAAATAAAACTCCCAGTAAAACAAAGAGATTATGACATCCGTCTTGTCTACCCCAGAAGTTCATTCTTATCGCATTGATTCCTCATCTTTTGGGCATAAATAGCCGTCTTTCAGACGTTCTTTAATTTGACCTATCAGTTGTTTCTCCGGTGTGTGGTTGATTAATGCTCTTTATGAAAAGTAGTCCGTGTGAAGCGTACCAGTTTTTATACCCTCATGTACTTTCAAAGGTTACATTTATTTGTTATACTTACATTCTACTTTCATTTCTGTTGAAATCCTCAGCCGTTAAAATAGACGTACTATATTTGCCGAATATTTGTGAATATAATATGGATATGACGAATTTGAATTTTTTTTTATTTGCGAGTCTTTTCTCATTTCATGGTCATGGAGTGCCACTGAGACTGGTATTCTAAAGCCCTTAGACGTTTGGGATCTCTTTGATTAATGACCCTCATTTGCGCAACTGTTTCTTTCTCTTCCAGAGACTATATTCTGAATAATTTTTCAACGAGTTTCCACAGTTACGATACAAAAACTTTGAATTGCACTCAATGACCCTTGCACAGTGTCTTGTACTACGCTTTTGGACCCTTCTATTGATGGGACTAAAAACATACCTGGTGTTCTGATTCATAGAAGTCATAGAAAGGAAATTTGGTTTCTACATGGATGATATCATTGAAATCTCTTCGAGTCGCAGTTTCCCGTCTTGGCTTTGTATCAATGTTGTCGTCGTTGAAATCTTTCTGACTATTATCTTCCGTTTCTTGTCTTGGACTACTATCTTGTTCTTATTGAAATTTCTCAGACTCTCAGCTTCTTGTCTAGACACACTGTCTATATTGATGTTATTGAAATATCCATGATTGGTCTCCTTTTCTTGTGGGGATTCAGGTTAGAATAGGTCCTCAGTATCTCTTGCTTGTCGTATGAGGTGACTAAATGGGGCGTTCATTCGGATGAGATTGCAGAAACCGAGGCCCCATATCACACGATAAACATCCCTCCCTGCTCAAAGGCCATAATGCACCGAGCATACGCCTACATTTTGCAGCCCTTCCCCGACAATGGTGACATCTCCACATGAGTGGAAAATCTTAAGTGGGACGTTAAACAATATACACCCAACCAACTTGTCTTGGTCCACAATCAATTTTATCATGATTGAAATCTCTCCAACTCTCAGTGCCACTATCGTATTGTTATAATTACGGTAGTAAGAACCTGGGAATGGATAGGAACCCAACACTTTTTCACATTGTTTTCAACTTAAGGGGCTTAAGGTAAACGGAGTAATCTGTAGTCGGAATCAGTATGCCAAGAACGGCCTAACAATTAGTATGAAACACGTCAGACAGTATTTAACCCAAATGAAAGGTTATACAGGCAAACTTGATCGTTATAACGACCATACTATTTGCGAAACGCTGACTTTAAACGAGACTGTTGATACTCCTGTAACATTAGCTTAAAATGTCAAATAGTATTCTCAAGAATGTTAATGCTACAATTCGATATAGCAAATTTGTACCCAAGATTGCTGGACTAGTATGGATTAATGTCAGGGATTAAGGTGTATTCACAATGTTGTGTCGCACGTTTACGATATTCGATTTTTGGAGGGGAATGAATGGTGAGCACTGATGACCAGGTGTATTTCATGTTAATTTTAGAGATTCTGGCTACGGTATATGCCGTGTCGAATGTTTCGTCTTTTCTTAAGGTTTAGGTCAACGTGTGTTTCCTGACATGTTTTGTTCCTTGGAAACGAGTTTCTAAGAACTGGGAATTCCTGAGGTTAGCTTTTGTGACTTACTGAGTCTTACTTTTCCGGACTTATTCAGTTTTACCTTTGTGATATGTCGCGTTTCACTTGTGTGACTTATTCACTTCATAGTTTTCCTTGCGACTTATTCACTTCATAGTTTTCCTTGTGACTTATTCAGGGGTTATCGCTGTGGCGTTTCAAATTTTAACTGTGTTATTTATTAAGTGTTTCTTTTGTGATGTATTTAGTCTGTCTTTATGACTACTTCAGTTTTATCTTTGTGACTTCTTCATTTTTTTTTTTGTGTGTGTGTGACTTCATCAGTTTTTCCTTTGGGATTTGTTCCGTGGGGATCCGGGTTAGAATAGGTCTTCAGTACCCCTTGCTTGTCGTAAGAGGCTAAATTGGGCGGTCCTTCGGATTAGACTGAATGAAAACTTCTCGAGCAGGACGTTAACCAACCAACTGCCTTTTGCGACTTATTAAGTTCTTTCTTTGTGACTTATTCAGTTCTTTCTTTGTGACTTATTCAGTGCTTTCTTTGTGACTTATTTAGTTCTTTCTTTGTGACTTATTCAGTTCTTTCTTTGTGACTTATTAAGTTCGTTCTTTGTGACTTATTGAGTTCTTTCTTTGTGACTTATTCAGTGCTTTCTTTGTGACTTATTCAGTTCTTTCTTTGTGACTTATTTAGTTCTTTCTTTGTGACTTATTTAGTTCTTTCTTTGTGACTTATTAAGTTCGTTCTTTGTGACTTATTGAGTTCTTTCTTTGTGACTTATTCAATTCTTTCTTTCTGACTTATTGAGTTCTTTCTTTGTGACTTATTCAGTTCTTTCTTTGTGACTTATTTAGTTCTTTCTTTGTGACTTATTAAGTTCATTCTTTGTGACTTATTCAGTGCTTCTTTTGACTTATTATGTTCTTTCTTTGTGACTTATTCAGTTCTTTCTTTGTGACTTATTCAGTTCTTTCTTGGTGACTTATTCAGTGCTTCTTTTGACTTATTAAGTTCTTTCGTTGTGACTTATTAAGTTCTTTCTTTGTGCCTTATTCAGTTCTTTCTTTGTGACTTATTCAGTTCTTTCTTTGTGACGTATTCAGTTCTTTCTTTGTGACTTATTCAGTGCTTTCTTTGTGACTTATTCAGTTCTTTCTTTGTGACTTATTCAGTGCTTCTTTGTGACTTATTCAGTTCTTTCTTTGTGACTTATTTAGTTCTTTCTTTGTGACTTATTCAGTGCTTTCTTTGTGACTTATTTAGTTCTTTCTTTGTGACTTATTCAGTGCGTTCTTTGTGACTTATTTAGTTCTTTCTTTGTGACTTATTAAGTTCGTTCTTTGTGACTTATTATGTTCTTTCTTTGTGACTTATTTAGTTCTTTCTTTTTGACTTATTCAGTTCTTTGTTTGTGACTTATTCAGTTCTTTCTTTGTGACTTATTCAGTTCTTTCTTTGTGACTTATTCAGTTCTTTCTTGGTGCCTTATTCAGTGCTTTCTTTGTGACTTATTCAGTGCTTCTTTGTGACTTGTTCAGTTCTTTCTTTGTGACTTATTTAGTTCTTTCTTTGTGACTTATTAAGTTCTTTCTTGGTGACTTATTCAGTGCTTTCTTTGTGACTTATTCAGTGCTTTCTCTGTGACTTATTCAGTTCTTTCTTTGTGACGTATCCAGTTCTTTCTTTGTGACGTATTCAGTTCTTTCTTTGTGACTTATTCAGTGCTTCTTTGTGACTTATTCAGTTCTTTCTTCGTGACTTATTAAGGTTTTTTCTTTGTGACTTATTCAGTTCTTTCTTCGTGACTTATTAAGGTTTTTTATTTGTGACTTATTCAGATTTTTCCCTGTGACTTATTAATGATATAATCAAGATGATATAGTCATACTGCATAACTCGTTTTTAGGCTCATGTAGATGTAAGTCCGGGAGTCATTAAACTGTCATATGTATCTGTATAGAAATGTAAATTGTAGCTTAAAATCATCAAACTTTTGAAATGGTAAGCATTTAAATAAACAATGTTTTAAGGGAGGTAACCCCTTCATATGATAGAGAGTAATGTACACAGTAACCCTATTCATTACATCAATGAACATTACATCAATTCTCCCGCCCCCCGTAAAATATAGCTACATAACAAGTAATATGAATACTTATTTTGTTTCTAATATTAATGATATTAATATACGCTGTATTGTACTACAAAATTTGCAAAGACTTAACAAGCGCATCGCAGAATAGAGGAATTGTCTCATGGGAATGATAATGTTTCTAGCCATTTAATTTGGCTGTTCAATTACGATTCCATTAGCCCTTTGAGAGTAAGCTATGGTGTTTCGGAGTTCAGTGGGAAATCATTTTGATAAGAGCTAAATTGCATCTGTTCAGTTGAAGATTAATTCATACTCATTTAAGTAATCCATGACAAGTGAAAAAATATTTAAAAATTATGTAATAAAATAAAAACATGTTTTGAAATATTTCTGTCGTACTTTGAACAATTCAAGAGCTATATTGACAAATCAATTGCTATGTGCAATAGACACACTACAAGGATGGATCTTTTTGTTACCTCAGACCTAAATGCAAACCAAAAAAAAAGAAAGAAAAAAGAATAAAACATTGGTGCAATCTGTGTGCCAATTAAAGTTGACATAATTTTGTGTCATGCACTTTTATCTGTTTATAATGAATAAACATCTGACGGGCTTGTCATTTGCCGTGGCTTTGCACGTTTAGTGTTGCTTTCAGAGAAGGGAAGTAACTCCATTTCGAGTTATCATTCTTTATTTTGTATTTTAAATCTTACGAATATGTTCATATATCGCCATCGTCAGATCAATGTGATCTCATAATATATTCACTTTTCATCAAATTCAAGTAAACGTTGTTGTAAACAAATACAACCTGCCATTAAGTTGAATGCTGTCTGACGTGTTTCATACCAAATGTTAGACCGGTCAACAGGGGGTGATTACTCCTAGACACCTGATCCCATGTTTGGTACTTCCAGATGTTTGCGCTACTCTTGAATTTGTGTTCCTTATAGGATTCACGAGGCTGATCACTGTCTTTATCTTCCTTTTTTCTTTTAAAAAAAGAAAAGTCATTCTTGGGTATCATAAAAATTAATTGTATTGCCAAAGTGAAAAAAAATCGTGTGTGAACGAGCATGCACGAGGGAGCACGTTCGTTGTATTTGTAATGGTCTTTTCACCGACTCCTTCGATCATTTTATTTTTCAGTGAAACACATTGATATTTTTAATGTTGATATGTTCTATGAATAGCATGTGATGTACATTTATCATATGATTATATATAATTAGTGTCAAAATAAATGTACATGTCATTGTGCTGAATTCTGACTGGCTAATGTTGAATGACAATATTTTGCTTACATATCAATAAAATAATCTCATGATATAGGTATTTTTTCCAACAAGTTTAGATTGTAACAAGGTATCATTATAAATTCATGCAAGCATGAATGGGATGAAACTCTGTTTTGGAAATGAAAAACCGTTTGGGAACACCTGTAACAGTCTCGTTTGGTATTTTCTCCCATCTGATTTGATATAATGGCTATATATGTTTGATAAACAGCGATTCATAAACAGGAAGTTTGTTAGACATCCGAGTCATCTTAAGTGTTAATGGGTTTTGAGGGACAGATAATTAGCAATGTGTTTTGAAGCTTATTGTTGTTGACTTCGCCAGAAACTATTGATTGAATCAAATTGAGGATGACATTCCTTGATACACATGTAACTGGGACATCTGTTGGTGTAAACTCTGACTAACAGAAAGATACACCTGTCACCATCTGATCACTCATTGGAGCAGTTTTTGATTAAAGTTTGTGATTAAAAGGGAAATCCCTAAGGCGATATGTATTACATAGATGATGTAGAGCAGAGATTTAAACATCTAAAATAGTGGCAGTGGTCTAAACGTTGTGATAAAGAGGAGTGTCAATTCTATCATTGTTGACATCCGTTTAACGCACATGCTTTCTATTTCTTTCTTTTTACAACTTCGTACAGGTCAGGTCAAGGTTATTTATAATCAGTAACTGAATGCGACTAGGTTGTGGACATCCTAGACACCTGATTCCACATCTGATATATCCAGGGATCCATGTTTGCCCTACTCTTAGTTTTGTATTCTTTACAGCAGTTATGAGATTGATCACTTATTCATAAAGAGTACAATTCATGTTTAAGTATCATACTTTTCTTGACAGGTGAGAAGGGCATTCGATTGATTTCTGAGTTAAAACGTTATTCAATGTTGTTGACACCACAGAAAGAGCGTCAGTCCAACTGGTATCAGAGATGGTAGAGGAAACCTCTTTTAGATATCTTAATCGGTTCTTTGGTCTGTCGGTAGAGCAAGTGTTGTCCGCTCAAATTCTTGAGAAATATCAAACTTGACCAGATGGTATGTAATTATTTTGAGACCATAAGATCAAAAGGCAGGGTCAAACTCTTCCAGACATAAGAAGACATCTCCTTAATATTTTGATAGGCATTTGCTTGATAGGCATTGAACTTGAAATGAATGTGAATCCTACGAAGCATTACTGATTCTGAGATCATAAGGTCAATGGTTGAAACCTTTCTGCATATAAGAAAATACTATCCGCTCAATATTTTGAGAACACTTTGCTTGGTACACTGGTACCCTTTGAGTAGCAGATGGCCCCACTTGATGTATAGTATTGATTTTAGGTCACAAGAACAAAGTCGATTTACTCTGGATAAAAGAAAAATTGTCGTCTCAATACTTTCTGAACCCTTTGATTTATATACATTAAACTTGGGATACCACTAACTCCAAATTGCCGCTACCATTCGAAATTCACAGTTGACCTATTGCATTAATGTTATACGTTTGATATTAAATGATGCTGGGATTCCTTATTGACAATGGTGATCAGTTCTTCCTAACAATCTGTTGGAATTCTCATGTGCACAAAGTGTGTTCCATTATTAGTTGACATGTGTTTGCATTCTTATGAGGCAGCATTTATTCAAAAGCTGCCATACGAGAATAAAAAAACATATCTTGCTGTGGCCTTTCCCCCTACATTTAGATATATTTTATCTATTAACAAACATTTTTATTCATATGTCGATTCGATATATCCGAGTGAACTCATAATCAAAGGCACCGGAGTCTTCCAGTCTTTTTTATTTGGATATTTTATTTCGCATAGATGTCCGCGGTACACTAACAACCCAAATTTATGACAAACCGATTACTCCGCTTACCGGATGAAGATAAAGGTCTCACGGCGGGTGTGATCGATGAACAGAGGATACCTACTCCTCCAAGGCACTTAATCCCACCTCTGATATATACAGGGGTCTGTGCTTGTCCTTTTTTCTTAATGTTTTTTTTTTCTTTCATATGATTTATGAAATTGATCATTGTTCGTTATCTTCCCTTGTTCAGAAAAAGAAAACATTTTGATGCATATCTTGAAGTTTTGCATAGCGACCTCATCGAAAGTATTTTCAGGCTTCTTCGACAAATTTCTTAACAATTTATAATCATTCTTTCTTATTATCTTACTATTGCTTCATGGAAGGTAGCTTCTCAGCTTTTCAGCACAACCGCGCAAAATATATAACTATATCTATATTACTTGAATACTCATTGTATCAGCTCAAATATATTGCATATTTGTTACTTAACCATATTCAGTTGAATTCATTTAGTCAATTCAAATTAGAATAGGTTTGAAGACGACTAAAGTTGTTGCGGAAGGCTTTTGTTTAAATAAAAAAGTCATAAATCTGCCTGATTTTACTAATTCTATTTCATTTAGTATATTGTCAATATCTATACCTCTAGACATGATTCAAGTACAAAGAGACTCGAAGTTTATTCAAATGTTGTAAACTGATTGATTGATTATATATTGTTTCACGTCCCGCTCGAGAATTTTTCACTCATATGGAGACGTCACCATTGCTTATGGCCTTTGAGCGGAAAGGGGTCTTTAACGGGCCACACCTGCTGTGACACGGGGCCTCGGTTTTTGCGGTCTCATCCGAAGGACCGCGCAATTTAGTCGCCTCTTACGACAAGCAAGGGGTACTGAGGATCTATTCTAACAACCCGGATTCCCACGGGGGTGTTGTAAACTGAAAATTTTGGTTGGTATATTTTCAAAAATCAGATCCTTAAAAATGACAATATTGATTAATAGTAATCCGATGTTTTAGTTTGTGGCCAATATATATATATATATATATATATTTATATACAACCCTCACTTTCCATCTGAAAGTCTGCATCAGTACAATGTACGGGTTCCAATTTTTAATACTGGAAATACGCGTACTCTGTGTGATTAGTATTTAATATTTTCAATCTAGTTATTTATATCGGTAGAAAACATGCGTGTGTCGCGTCATTTTAATGTAATGGATGACTTGTGATGCTTGTATTGTGTGTACACAAATGTACATAGAGGTGTATGCAAATAAATCAAAAGAAAATAGTAAAGTTTAACACAATACAATATTTAAATCTGGTAACGAATTTCATAAATTTTATATGCCATAAGCATGAGTGTAAGATTCTATTTATCACACAACTATCAATAAACGCATATTTTTGTTATTTTCCATTTCATATTTCTATATAAGGAAGTAATTTTCAGCCTCTTTGAGTTGTCTGAAAATGTCCTTAAGCTATCAACATGATAGCTAAATTGAAATTTCAATCTTAGGGGTTTAATTTTTAGCTATGGTATTATATAACAAAAGCAAATAAAACAAGGATGAATATCATAGGCTTGAAGAACGTTTGTAATAAATTTTTGTATCTATATCAGCACGCGTTGACCTAACATAACCCTACATAATTGGCATTCTTATTAACCTTTGCTACGAGTTCATATCGGTTTTCCGAACCTGTGTTATGAACCCAGAAACGGTATTGTGATAAAATTTAATACCACATCTTGTCTATTCCCCTGACCTAGCTCCTAGCGACTTCTTCCTATTCCCAAACTTCAAAAAGGATATCCGAGGACGTCATTTCCGCTCTGACGAAGAAGTCGTGACGACAGTTAAGGAGTGGGTCAATGGAAAGGACCCTGACTTTTTCAGTTCTGGGCTGAGGGCACTTGAACACCGTCTATCTAAGTGCATCACACTAGAGGACAATTCCATCGAAAAAGAAGAGGTGGATCTCAACTGGAAATAAGTTAGGCTGGTTACTTATTGAATTGCCCTCGTATGGATTGAAGCTATGTAGCAAAGGATGAGCGCTTGCCCTCCTCCCCTCCGGAAATTGAAAAAAAAAAACATGAAAGGGGGATACTGAAGCAGTTTTAGGTTACGAATCCTCTTAAAACAACACCCATGACACGGTTTAGAATTTTGAAGATTGGGTGAAATTCTCTCTGCCCCCCCCCCCCCCCCCCCCCAAAGAATTCAAACTTCAACTTGACCCCCTTACCCCACCCCACTTTGAAAAAAAACAAACAAAAAAACAAATGCTGCTGTGTACCTGGGGTTAGAAATATTTCAAGTGATGACTATCAATTCCCCTATCAACCCTCTCCACATTTCAATATATTTTTTTATGACGTCGATCAAGGTTTATCAATTTTTGAAAATAGGGAAAAAAAAAGATATACAAACATCTCAGCATATTTTTCTAGATGACAAAGTTTATAGATTTACAAGTATACTGTAGGAGCAAGAAAGGACAAGTTCAGAGCGTTTGCAAATATTTTATTCAGTATCAAATATCAAAATCACGTCTCTTATCTTTAAAAAAATATCGTTGTCCAACATGTAACAAAATCAAATTTTACTTTATGTCATACACGGTATATACACATGAGGAAATACTAAAACATTCAATGATCCTAACCTTCATTAACGTCGTCATGACGACGGATTTCAAAATAAATGGCACTTCGGGAAGAAGTTATAATTGATTGCGTATAGAGGTATATCACAATAAATTGTTTGAACATGATTGTGAATTAATTTTATATCTAATTGAATTCAATATGAAATATTTTAAAACATAAACATCCTTGCATTGGAACATGCTATTCAGTTTTATTAATAGCTCCATGTTTAAGAGGAAATATTGCTTTTCTCTTCAAATAATTACATTCAAAACACGATCATGATTAGATGTATGATCCTTACCTTAAATTTAATAATACAGGCATTTCATAGAAAATATATATGCTGAAACACATGAGATTTAAAACCAACAAAACCCCCATGGAATATTGTTGTCGTGTAGTTTCTATCTGTCGAGAGATCTGCTTAAACTCGTCTATGTAATTAAGTACAGAATTCCCTGATCCAAAGCGATACACGTTGCATTTGTTGTTACACTCAGCTGAGTGGGCGGAGTTTTCATTATAAATCAGGACAGAAAACATCATGATTTTCAATATCTACATTATCCTGTAAATTCGAGTTATCTCCCTTTTACAAAAAGTGCAATGTACATGTAAATATTTTTTCTCTCCTTCATAAATAAACAATTAAATATACTATTTATAGCTCAGAAATATTGAAACGTTTGCGATTAGCAGTAATGCAAGACAGTCTGTCAGTTTACAGACAGCACTTGTTCAGAATTTTAGAGACGTTTGTGATTATCAGTAAATACTAGAAGATCTGTTAATCTACCCATTATATGTGTTCGAAAATATCGACACTTTTGTGATTATTAGTAAATTTGAGAAAATCTGTCAACAAACTATTTTTGTCTGGAAAGATCGAAACTTGTGTGACTATTAGTAAATATGAGAACAGAGACAGGTGTCCTTACTGTGTAAACAATGGAAGCACTATCGGTTATGGGCTGCAGTCATGGCGATGAGAATGAGTGCATTTACCCAGAAGAGTTGACGTTAGAAAAAATAGATTCGAGAATGGAATAAGAATGCAAAATTACACTACAAAATAAATTCATCTATTCCCAAATCAAAGGAAATTCAGATTACTTTATATCCTTTCGAGATTTTCCATGTTTATTAGTTCTGCTAAGCAAACAAACATAAATATGTTACATAGTGATTATGCTCCAAATCAAGACAAAATTGGAAATAAATCACAAATATAAATATTTTATATCTGCTCAGATGGAATTTCAAGAATCTTTGCAATAAAAATAGAGCAACTTTGAAATGACCTTGGCACATAGATAAGAACAGGGGCACTCACTTTTCCGTGCCTCGGAAGAATGTATTGTTGCATACAAAATATGAAATATCAACGCATCTAATAAATAGGAGAAGAATCCATCCTTAGGTTCCTTGTAGAGTAGATGAAAATGTTTACTGAGGCTGAGTAATTTCATTACGTGGAGGTGATGATGAACAAAAAATATACAAACGAAATTATAATGAAATAAAAAATAAATTATGTACAATAGAAGCTGCAAAGCTCCAATGGATAGTCAATATTTGAGAACACATTTTCTATAATGCCCAATAGACCGAGTTTCAAAGCACATCAAAAATGCCAAACACATATCAATACACGTTATGTACAAAGTTAACGATTAATGTCATTTTTTAAAGAAACTAAAATCAAACGGCACCAGTGGAATATGGTTTTACAAAATTATTTACAAATTAACTGAATTACAAAACTTAGAAGTTGAGCAAATATCAAAGTCGTATAAATACTCCATCATAGAAACACACAAATCTGGGAAGAATAAAAGCCGAGAGGAATCGTGGTGAACGATGAAATATTTCCAACCCCATCATCATGTGCCCTTTTTGCCATTATTGGAATACTTTTTTAAGTGCTATAAAACTGAATTAGTTTTCGTACAATAAATCACCAGCAGTCACGATGATATCAACATGTATCCATGGCTGTAATCGCTGCCAACTGCTGGGTACAATAAAAATGTGACCAACTGGACTGCTAGGAAACATGCGAAGAACTCTTACAGTGGTGTTGATGCGTCACCCAGTGTTTCAACTATAATTAATGAACAATAGTTATTATTACATCTGTGTAAAATCTCTAAATCTCTCAATTCTCAATTAATAAACAGTAACCAATGGTATATCTGTTTAACAACTCTCTCTCTCATATATATATATATATATATATATATATATATATATATATATATATATAAATAATCACTTACCTGACACTGTGGAGAGCAATACCAATACTGTTGACAATTGGAACAAAGATATAAAGCAAATTTGGAGCACACAATGCACTTCCCGTTCATGTTCGTGTGCATGCTAGACTGTTGTTGTTGTTGTTGTTGAGATGGGATAACATGTACTGCTGTGTTATTTGGCATCCTTTTCATGCTATGGCCAATTGCCAGATCTGCTACTTGGGACCTTGTTGAATTGACTGGTGCTAAAGGGCGTAAATGGCCGTGGGGGCGGATAATGGGTTGACCCAGGGATGAAATTGCAGCCTGCTAAAACAAGAAAATCGTAGTTTTAATAATAAAAGCAACACAACTAAAACAAACAAACAAACATTAAATGGTATCATTGAAATTAATTCTTTAGGAAGAATTTTGAAATCAAAATCCATTTTCTAATTTTTTCTCAACTGTTACGTACTTTACGTAGGATAATCCCTTGAAACAAAATCTAAAATATATAGCATTAAAATCAAAGTCGAAAATAGTTAAAACAGAAAAAAAGTAAAGATATAGTAACCCTGGAAACCCATGCTTTGAAAAAAGGATGCGGCTTCAACATAATTTTGAGCCATTTACCGGGCGAAAATTTGAAAGATTGTCATTGCCAAACCTTTCTGAAGAAGACACTGTGGTAAATCTCAGATAATTGCATCCAGATTTGTTTGTTTTTACAGACCATCCAAGAACAGAGTAAATGGAGAAGAGAAATCGTGAATTCAACTTAAGAAGAACAAAGATAACAAAATTCTGAAAATATGTATGCAGAATCATGGGTCTTTTATTCACTGCTGCTGTGGTTTATCTTGGGAGGTTTTGTTTTTGTTGTTAAAATAGTAAAGACACACGAGGTTGATATCGGTAATATATCACTGAAGTCAGAGTGACATTTGTTTTGACAATGATTTTTTTATGCGATTAGTGTGTGTGTGTGTTGTGTGTGTGTCCGCGTGTGTGTGTTTGTGCGTGTGCGAGAGAGAGAGAGAGAGAGAGAGAGAGAGAGAGAGAGAGAGAGAGAGTGTGTGTGTGAATATTGAAATCAGAAAAATAAGCACGTTTTTATTGCGATACATACAGTCTAACTGCACGTCCTGTACTATCATTTGAGTACAGCCAAGTTCACTGGTTCAAGTTTTATCTCTCAAAAATATATTTATATGCTAAAAACTGTAAAAAGTCGCTTGATATATTTGACACAGTACACGACTTATTTAATATATCTGACTCTCTAGAATTGTATTTTGTTAAATGAACTGTACATGATAATATGAAGTAAAACAGTACCAAAAAAACAGCGAAATTAATTTATTTCATGGACTTTACTCTTTGTTGCTTTTTTGTCATTGTCCATGGAATAAATTAATTATGTGTATGTTATATTTTCTCCTAATGACTAAAATGAAACAGACACCACCAGAATGCCTCCAATCTGAAATACATTTTTGATTGCGTTTCCTTAAAAGTATGTAGTGGACATAGTTGGTGAGCTTTTAAACGAATTTTATTATTATTTTTTTTTTTTTAAAAATGTGGCAATGTGGTGGTATGTATGTCATCTCCAAATGAAGTGATGTGCAAAATTGTCATGATATCCTCACGATTTTCCGTGAATTACAGACCGAAGATGGAAGTTACATGGCGTAATATGAATGATTACTGGACAATGTGCTACGACGTGCATTGCTGTAGTAAGTTATTTTCGGGCTTGATAAAAGAATCGTATTTACGTTACTATCCCTTGAAGCTTATAAAATCAGCAAAACATGTTCAATATCTCCCTGTCATGATAAATCGAGTAGCTCCATCAAAAGTTAAAGTAGGCCTTTGAGGTAACTCAACCCTTATGCAAAGTTAAAGTTTTTGCTAAAGTTTTATTTAAAGTTTGTGCAAGATAGAAATATATTATTTGGAGGAATTTATTTACTGGGTATGATGAAAAGGTGAAGATAACGAACAGTGATCAGCCATACCTCCTATAAAGATTAACATCTCCATGTGAGTGAAAAATTCTCGAGCGGGACGATAAATAACACAAAATGAAAGATTAGGGCAAACACGGATCCCTAGACATACCAGAAATGAGATCAAGTACCTAGGAGAAGTAAACATCATATGTCGACAGTTCACACTCGCAGTGAGCCCTATATCATGATCAGGTAAATGGAGTAATCCGTAGTCAAAATCGGTGTGTGAAGGCGGACTAAAAATTTGTATGAAACACATCAGACAGCATGTAACCGAACGACAGGTTGAACTGGTATTTTGAATCATTATAAGGACCATAGAATTTGCGAAATGCTGATTTTTAAACGAAACATTAATTTATTTGTAAGCAGCCTGCCTTCAATTAAAAAAAGTTATCATACACAGAACAAACTCTTGCGTATCCAATCATTTGAGAGACATAAACACCATATACAGGTGATATGGGAAGTTGACGATGGAGAAGATGAAGCCATCTCATCGTTTGTCAAGTTGAATTGGTAGTTTGCCGGTAACGTGTATGATCTATAAAATATCTAAGTAGAAAGCAGATGTGGAATACTTTGTGGTGTCATATTTCGTGTTCACTGGATATCGAAGCGACATATAAATGAAAATGGTTATTGTTAATAGATAAAACTTCGTCGATATATTCAAATGTCAAGATGAAGACCACAACAAGAGATTTTTTCTCCTCGTGTAGAAAATATGAATAAGTTTTGCCCCTAAAAATCTGAAAACAGGTCAGGTAATAAAGAAGCACAATTCGTGTCCACGGGAATTCCAACACAAAGTTGGAAGACCTGATTACTAAAGACTACGATAGAACCCCAACATCTTTTCAATATCATCTAAACAAAAATTCTGTTAATTGAAAGGTTGATATTGTCAGTTTTGTGAAGCTATTGACATGTTTGTCATGCTAATACGTTTTTATGTCTTTATATGAAACGCCAAATTAAAATATATTCAAATATATGTACCTAATATTCAAATATGTACCTAATATTCAAATATTTTACCTATTTTTAAATGAATTGTACATATCTCTAAACGAATTGAATATATACATTTAATTGAATTATATCTATCATTCATTTGGAGACTGCTTCATTTGACTTGAGTTTAGATATAATGGAATTTAATTTATTTTGCAAGTTTTTTTAATATAGAGTCTTCTATTTATAATTTGCTAAATCTATTTAATCAACTAAACTATACAATTTTGAAGGAATTCAATATGGTCAAACCAGCCGAAAATAGATGATATTTTATTAAATGGATTTCACATTAAAACCAAGAAGAATAATTGCATATTCTCGACTAAAACGAAACAACAATACGGATGAGTATTTTTATGAAAAACAATCTCGGCTACATTATGTATAATGGCAATGCCGTAACATTCCACAGAGAACATTATAGGTCTCTGTTTAAAATGTCATCTGATGAAATAAAGTGTTTGGGTTTTTCTGCCTTAAACTTTAGCGATATAGTCTCTCCATGTCTCCCCCCCTCTCTCTCTCTCTCACTATGTCTTTCTCTCTTTATATATAATGATATACCACTAAAACTTGATTTTATCTTTGTCATTATATACGAAATAACTTCATATCGAACGAGTAGTTTCCACTTTAATTTTGCCACTGTGAGTTTCCCCTCAAAACAAGCCTGTACACAGCTACTAATCTTGGATAATATCACTGTTTTTACCACAGTAAGCCACTGTTAGATCAATGTAGGTGCACACCCATACAGACAAACTACATTTGTACATATCTCGTGTTGATTTTACACACAAATGATGAATTCAGGAAACTTTGTCAATATTTTCGTATCTGCTTAGCTACACTTTCTGCTGAGATTTTTGTGTACTTTATAATAATATTTTAGAAACATTAATTGTTTCTAGAAAGAAGGAATTATTTTTCTAATTTCGTTCAAATTTGGACAGTGTCTTTCATTATAATTATTAATGTTCACTAACGTCATAAAAACTGACATAAAATGTGGTGCACAAGTCAGAGGGGTAACCGCGACGTAACGAGGTCTGTTCCATATGTAATGTGTATTTTAACCACAGCGCGATAACGCTTTGCACGATTTCGTGGATGATGATACTCTTGAATAGCTCTATGCAATACCTTTCCAACAGTATAAACACCAGCCTTCAGCTCCACGTAGTTTTAAACTTATAGTCATTTCAATATAGTCAATCGTTGACCACTGTTGTAGAAATGGTTGAGAAACGGGTTGCGAATATGAAGTTAGAGCTTATATGAAAGTTTGCACAACCTGGTCATTCGGTAATGCAGATGTTTAGTAAATTGGGGGAAGTTTATGGGTCTGATAAGGTATCTTACGATAGATGGAGAAAGAAATTTCTGACTGGCACAGAGTCCGTCAAAGATGCAGCAAAATCTGACCGACCTGTGAGTGTAACAGGTAAGACAGATGTCTCAAAAGTCAGGGAAATAATTGAACTGATGGCAGGTACAAAATATGTAGTATTGCAAAAGCTGTTGGCATATCGCTATCACGTGCATTTCATTTTGAAAGTACGAAAGATTTCTGCCAGATGGATACTGCATATATTGACTGATAACCAAAAAACGGGTACGAGTACCAACCGCTAAACAATTGCTCACAATGTTTCTCAAATTCATTCAAAGACGATTTGCAAACATTGTTACTGGTGACAAAACATGGGCTCACTATTTGGAACTAGTATGAAAAATTGGAAACAAAATACGGCTAACTAAACTCGGTAGAAGGCCTGTAGTTGCCAAAAGAACCATCAGCACACAGAAGGTTCTTTATTGTGTATTCTTCTCATGTGATGATATAGCAGTACAAATTCCGGTGCCGAAGGGTAAAGGTGTTACAGATCAGTATTAGCAAGATGCTATACTAAAACATCTCAAGAAATATTATTATAAACAAGGCCCTGTGTCAGGATATAGGCATGTTCGTCTAATTCATGATAATGCTCCAGCAATACATCTGATCTTGTGAAGCAATTTTTGAAGTTGGAGAAGGTTACGGTCTTGTTACACCCACCATACTCTCCAGATCTAACCCCATGCGACTTTTTCCTTTTTGCAAAACTTAAAAATTCTTATCTGGTTGTCGTTACAAGTCTCGACAAGTCTTTGCCTCAGCCATCAGTCAGTGTCTCAGAGGTCTACCTAAACCAGCGTACCGTGACGCATTTCAGAAATTGATTCAGAAGTTGAAATTATGTATTTCCAGCCGCGAAGAATACTTAGAAGGGATGCAGTGTTTCAGTATTTGAGTCGAATGCTTTTGAGATATCGTACAATACACATTACATATCGAACAAGCCTCGTATGTTGGATGGGAAATTAAAATACTTCGAAAATATGCACCAGCCGAAATTGGCATTGCGGAAATTACCTGTAGCAAAAGGCGATCATCGTCTACAATAAAATAAAAATGACCGCATATTTTGAAGAATCTAATCTTCATTTCTTAAGAAATGAAGGATAGATCTATGCAGCACTGATTCTATTTTGTATTCCCCTTGTTTACATTCTGTGGAACTATAGGACTATATATAATTGGTTTATAAATCTAAGAAATGCTACCTCTTTTCGAATCAGTAAATTTGATATGAAGTCATTACTTTAGTTACGACATAACAAATATGACGTAATTGCATATTTTAATATGTCTGATACAATTTGGTATTTCATATTGTCATTTTTTGTTTTAGTTGGCAAATACAAATTGCAGTCATGTTCAGATACGAGTATCGTTCACTGACAAAATGTATAAAACTCTGTTATTAATAAACTATTACAAAAAAAGTGCCTCAATTATATTTGCATTCTATCATTTCTACGGTTCTGGCGTCTAAAACAATTTTACAGGGACGTATCTTACAGATACCTATACATATTTGAATGACATCAGCTTCCGTAATTTTGTTATAGTAAATTTATTTTAAATTTGAATTATTTTGATTTTAAAAAAAACTTTTATAAGCACGTATCAAAATCGTACCAAATATAGTTCTCTCCTATGATATTTTCAATAGAGTTGTCATATTTTGTATACGAAATCGGAAATATATTCTTTTCAAATTTTGAGATTTCTGTAGGGATTTTACAGCTTTTTAAGAAAGATACAGCGCCAGGTTTACTGACAGAAATGCTGTTGGGTAGGTTATATCTCCCAAGTAAGGTTCTGAAGATCATTTTCAGTAATACAATAAGGATTGGAAACTCTTCCTGCGTTTAATGGTATTTTAAATTTAACAGGAACTTCTCGAAATGGATTGTTCTGGACACTGTTTATAACCCTGGATTTCAATGCATTGGGGGTTGTGTGTTTGTGTGTGTTATTTTCCTGGTTACGGTATTGTATACAACATGTCTGCTTATTAAAAAATCATTTTACAAGTGTGATCTGTTAAATAAATTTGTGTTTGTTTTCACTATTTTTGTTTTCAAAAGCCAATTTTCATGGCCGTCAGTCTATCAACGAGAAATCCAACTTAGTATAACAACCACTTCTGAACAAATCATAGTCACGAAAACTTATTAAACAACGAATATTCCTGTCAACAATATTGTATTACCTGGTTTGAAATATACCACGTTTAATGAATATACGAGGAAAACGTTTCATTTTGAATTTCATATGTAAATTGCAGCAAGATGAAGTTATGTACATTTTACCTATTCATTTTATTCCAGTTACGATTCGATAACAAGAGTGCGTTTCTTAACATATTTTAGGAATTTGTTTAATGCATGCACATATTTCCTGTAAAACTTTAAGTATACTCATGCAATCAGTTGAACAAATGAAAACAATATACTTAAAAAAACACAAAAAACTGTAACCACATAAAAGACATAGTCGATGCATAGTATTCTTGTAAAGAAATAAAAGGAAGAAAAATTAATCCATCTACATGCAAAGGGGAAAATAGAAACGTTAAAACATCAAAGACACGTGACATAAGCAAAACTGAAATTAGTTTTAGCAATGCCACCTGTTTTATGTAATGCATTGAAGAAGAAAATTATTTAAAACATTCCATAATAGGAAAACCAATGGTCTTACAACGTGAGAGAAACGTGAAGTCAGAAGGCCAACATGACATAAAGTGTGGATTTCTACGACCTGATCCAACCTCTAAATGATGCATCGACTGGCAGCAAAATAAAAGCATGGAGGCATTTATGCAGTATTACAAATGAAATGAATCTTTTAAACCATGCTATTAATAACCATAATAAATAACAAAATGATAAATCTTCTCCCATCAAATGACAAACAAAATAAATTCAAATTTTGGGTACGAATATCGTCTCTTTTTTGTTTTACAACTTTGCTACACTTCTTTCTGTTTCAGATGAAATAAAACCATTTCAAGTTTTGGACAGATAGACTACCTGTACATATGAGGCTTTCTGGGGGTCATCAATGGTTCGCGCAGCCGTGATGGGAATATGACGCAATAGCTGACCGTTTTCCAAAGCCTGTGCTCCATTGGTAAGTGAAGATCGAACATGGGGCTGTGTTGGACTAGTAATACCTGTACAATATTGAATACAGAAACAGGACTTCCAAAACAAAGAAAGAATACATTGCTGTACTTAACAGGTCATAAGAAATAATAAAATGACGTACCTTGCATTGGCCTGATGGGTGTACCATGTTGGATAGACCCGGTATTTTGGAATGTATTTAGAGGAATATTTGACGCGTACGTGTAGCTTTGTCTTCCATCAATTGGTTGATGCACATTTCCTAATGCGGTTGCTCCAAGCAATCGAATGGCATGTGGACGTATCATTCCTGAATTACTCTGATGACGTGCAACAGCCCGGCCGATCGGTAAATTCGGAGGGTTAACCATGCTCGAATACGAAACAGGTCGCACGGTTTGCTGAGGGTATGGATTTTGAGGATACTGAGCAAACCCTCTTGAATCTTTTGACTTTATAACTGACTGTGCATTAGATGGTTGTATGTTTTGCCTTGTTGCGCAGGGTTCTCCGTTTTGATGATGTATCCGATTTACTTGACCCTCTTTGTTCTTGTATACATCCTGCTTCCCACTTGGATCATGTTTCTGTCGTTTAGCCGCCAAAGCCCTATTAAGCTCTCTTTGAATTTCTATTTCAGAATCTGTACTGCCATGGGAAAGGTCAATGTAAGCATCGCTTTGCTTAATTGCACATGCACTTGATTTTGCACCGTTAAACGACCTAAGAGTTGAGGACACGGAGTGAGTTCTATTCGATATTGTATGTCGGATCTCCGAGGGTGATACCTGTTTATTAAAGCTGTTTCTGTTGTTACACAAAGCAGGCGCTGAAGACGCCCTTATGGCACATCCTTGCTCAACTTCATGTTGAGGAGGTACATGAGTTGGAGTGATTTCTGTTTTTGAAACATCAATTCTACCAGGTGCCACTGGTGTATGACTGTGAGCATTTACGGAATTTTTCCCATCAACATTAGTATTTGGAGAGTGCAATGGTGTTTTACGAGCACTAAATGCACTAAATGTGGAACAGTCGATCGGTGTCTGGGAATGAGATTGGTCCATCTTATCTAAGAGCTCCCTGATATTTTGTTTTGGACGTTGATGTGCTGGAGGAGGGCTGCTCATATCTGATTTCATCTCTGTCCGTTTCTCAACGATACTCAATTTTTCATTCAGAATCCGCTTAATTTCTGCCTCTGAATTGTTTTGTTGAATTATTTGAAGATCTCTAAGCTTTTGCTCACGTAGTTGTCTCAAAGCTTCGGCCTCACGCGCTTTCTCGGAAACTAACTGGTCTAGTTCTCGAAATTCTTTTAATGTCCTTTGTAACTGATTATTGATATCGGACTTAACCTTAGCTGTTATGATTTCTTTCAAGTTACTGATATCTACTTCCGAGCATTGTGTTTTTGAACATTTCTCACGAACAGGGTCCGATATGGATGCTTCACTATAAAATTTGTTTCTATCACCACTCTCGTCAGAGCTTAACAACCTCCGCTTTCTAGTATTAATTTGATATTCCTCTGATGTCTTCGCAGAAGCAATACAACGTTTGTTCGACGTGACTGTTACAGTGGAAATTGGAGAAGAACAAGAAGTTGTTGTGGCACTGTCACAAACCATTATTGATGTGCACATATTTCCACCGAGTGTCTGATTTACCGTTACAGGTTCACAGCTTTCAGGAATGGATGACTCTACCATATCGTTTGTGGGTAAAGCATTCTGACTGCTTTCGGATACTTTAATTAGCTGTGGTACAGGAGGAAGTGCGTTGATAGTTGCTCGTGTATTCTCTGTTACCTCAACAGGTGAACTTAATGGCGGAACAGGCTCTTCTCTTGTCCCACTTTCTTCAATTTCTGCATTGGAATCCTGGTCTGTTGCTATAAACAAAGTAATATTCAAATTTATTGCATGATCAGAATCCAGCAATACGGGATATATTGTGTAATGAAACTATTTCATGTTATGTAAATTACTCTGATTGATTTCAGGATTCAGGGATGTGTCTTCCGAGACTGTTGTGGGTAATGTGCAAGGAATCATGACTTCCATATCTTGGTCATCCTGGTCCAAGTCCGTGACGATCTGAAGCCTGCGTAAACATCAAACATAAACTTCACATCCTGCACCAAATCCTATTTCAGGGCTAGGGTTAGCATTAGAATGTCATAACAAAATGCAATAAACTAGCATGGTTACGGTAAAATACTTGGAATCCTCAAATTTCGCAGTGGTTCACTTTTCGTAGATATCGTGGGGATATCCAACAAACTTCAAATCACAACGAGCTTCCGTCGTGGGGATCAGGTTAGAATATGCCCTCAGTACCCCTTGTTTGCCGTAAGAGGCGACTAAATGGGGCGGTCCTTTGGATGAAACCGCAAAAACCGAGGCCCCGTGTCATAGCAAAAAGATTATCGAGCGGGACGTTAAACACTATACAACTAACCAGTCAAACCACAACGAAACACACGGTTAAAATAATGTTTCAATTTATAGGAATCATGAATTACAGATAAAAATTTGCTGTGATAAATTAAGAAATTCATTTCAAAATTAAGGATTATCTCCCTTATTCATAGCTCTGATCTTTGCCGGATTTGGTTCCACTATTTGGTATTTTTGGTTCATTCAACTCTTCCAAATTTGTTATTTCGGATTCCCTACATTTTTGACTTGAGCAACACTGACGAGACATTATTTGTCGAAATGCGCATCTGATGCATCAAAATCGGTACCTTTTACGTTTTATATCCATGATATTACATAAAAAACAATTTATATAATATAAAACATAAACGGTACATCTAATGTAAAATATCGACAATCCATGAAAATTAGCCACCACGAATTCAAAGGATTCCACAGTTATTGTGTCATTGTTTGTACTTCAAAAATGAAATTTTATATTGCTCTACAAGCACTTAGGTTGGATGCAGAATTGCTGTTCATGCTGAATAAGAATTCTACAAAAAAGTAATGGGCTGCAGTTGAATAATAAGGAACTGTGAAGATAAAATAACCGCAATTTCCTTATTATCACTTAAGAGACACTGTGAAGAAAATAAAATATTAAAAAAGATCCGAAATTAATCTAACAAAGTAATGCATATTTCTATATGCATAACGTCTGTTTATTTTATGAAAGTAATGATCAAGCTGTCACATACATAGATGCATGATTAGAGGTATAAATAAGTCACATGACTTGTAAATACAGACACGGTGTACTAATATTATATACCTATTTACATAAATGGTTCAGTAACATACACCATTTAATACTAGCATACCGTTACATTTATAACATATTCGCTCTATCATGCAAAACGTGCACTTCGAAAAAAAAAATAGTATTTTCGTACTAATTTAAATATTTAGATATTCTCACTCAACGTATTTCTATTCAATCCATCACAATATAGCGCCAAACAGTAGATTGCTTTACAAAATGTAAAGGAGGAGATGGCTTAAATGAGAAAAATAGATGGAGTGAATGGAATGACCCTAATATTTCTGGCATTATACACCTCCTTACCTGTCTCGGTCCGACACGTCGTCCGGTTCGTCGCAGGATTCAGCTGTATCTGACGTAATTGTTGGTGCCCCAGGGGTGAAAGCATTTTGTTGGTTGCATCCTGGTTGTTCACCGTGTGTATTAACCACAGAATAATTTACGTCACCTGTTAAGTGGTCTTCGGCTGTTCGATCAATAGGTTCCATCTTCTCGTTGTCTAATGAATATTCATAAAGTTCTTCTGAGGGTGTGATTTCGTCGGGGCGAACCCGTGCGCTGTCCTCTGATTTGTATTTGTTTTCCAACCAGTTGTGTCGTGGAAATTCCTGCATTAATCTTTCCATATCATTTGAGACGGCTGCGGCTGTCGTCTTCATCACAGCATTGTTTCTAGTATTACGTCGCCGTTTGGGAGGAAGAATTTTCGGAAGATCATCTTCATCTGCAACATTAAAACATTATAAATCAGCAAAATAAAGAAGTGTCGATAACGAACAATGATCAATTTCATAACTACTATAAAAAATAAAACACCAAGAGTTGAACAAACACGGACCCCTGGACTCACTAGGGTGGATCAGGTGCCGAGGAGGAGTAAGCATCCCCTGTCGACCGGTTACGTCCGCCGTGAGCCCTATATCTTAACCGTGTAAACGGAGTAATCCACAGTCAAAATAAATGTGCAAAGAAAGACACTTAAATGGTATGAAACATGTCAGACAGGATTTTTCCCAGGACTGATTATACTGGTAAATTAGGCGTTATACGGACTTAAATTCGCGAAATGCTCACTTAAACGAGAATGTTGAAACCCCTCTAGCATTAACTTATTTGTGGGTAGCCTGCCTCGATTTAGAAACTGACCTTGGTCAAAACAAGCTCTTGCGTATCGAATCAGTTGAGACATAAATGCCATATTTAGGTGATAATGGAATATTGCTACATAAATATCATACCAAAGTAATCGTGATTTTCTTCAGGACATGTTGACTTTGATCAAAGTGTTTATAATCCCTATGTCAGTTGATTTAGACGTTGAGAATACTAAGAGATTTTTCAAAAGGTTTAGGCTATTTTCATTTTTACATATCGCAGTCACAAATGTTTTATGTTTGTTTTTCAGTGCTTTTTGCATTTCGTGAATTTTCCTCACTGAAAATACGCTAAAATTACGATATATATGAACGTCAAAACATATACATGTCAAAATAAAAAACATGCTCTCCTTAGTTATAAAATTGCCTCACCAGATCTACATATATCAACAATCAGTCATTATCCTTTCTGAAACGTTTACTTTGAGGTTTATTATCCTAAGAACCTTATCGTAAATTATTAGTTATGTAAACACACTGCAAATTAGGTTTCGTGTTATCATAAGTAGCATTGATATACTTAATAAAAACCCTTTGTTTTACCCTTGGTGACTCGGACTGAAATAGACCCTAAATATCCCTTGTTTATCGTAAGAGGCGACTATATGGGGATGTACTTCGGATGAGACCGCAAAAAACCGAGACCCTGTGTCACAGCAGGTGTGGCATGATACAAATCCCCCCTGCTCAAAGTCTGTAAGCTCCGATCCTAGGCCTAAATTTTGCAGCCATTCATCGGCAATGGTGACGTCTCCATATGAGTAAAAGATTCTCGAGAGGGACGTCAAACAATTTGCAACCAACCAACCCCTTTGTTTCTTTTTTTCGCTGGATAACACCAACTGGCGTGTGTTGTCTTTTTTCAAACACATTCAAATTTAATCTTCTTGTTCTCATACTTTAACTTCATTACTTCTCCATCGTCACCTTCCCATATTTGTGTAGCAATGTGTCATTATCACCTTATATATTGTTTCTGTCTCTCAAATGATTCGATGTTTTGCTGAAGGACAATTTTTAAATTGAGGTAAGTTACTGACAAATAAGTTGATATTAGAGGGTTTCAACAGTGTCCTTTGCAGTCCGCAATTCCAAAATTCTATGGTAGGTTTAATTTGCAATTACAAGTTATCACTGGGTCGGATACTGCCCTATTGTTAGATCGTTTCTCTGTTTAACTGACCAAGATATAGTTGGCACGGCGGATGTCACCGGTCAACATGGAATGCTTATTCATCCTAGGCATCTGATCCCACTTCTGGTATGTCCAGCGGACCGTGTTTACCCTTCTTTTTATTTTGCATTCTTTATAGGAGTTATGAGATTGTTGAAATCGTTGGTTATCTTCACTTTTTCATTTACAATTTACTGAAAGCAAATCCGTAGAACGGAAGAACGTTATGGAATGTTCATATTGCCCAATAGTAAGTATTTACTTAACCAAATACATACATATAGTCAAAAACGGGATATCACTGTACGGCTAAAGTGCAACTAATTGAGATATGTAGATCTTAAGTTACATGGAAATCGTAGAATACAATTGAAAATATAAATATCGCATTTGTGTAATTTTTCTGTTTCGATTTGATGTTATGCATTCAAGGGAACATGTGAAAATACTTGCCAAATACAGCACGTAGCATCGTTTTTTAAACGGGCAGCCAGAGGAAATTAGTTTCTTGACAAGGAAATGAATATAAAAAAAATCAACTACTACAAGATGTTATTTTACCCAAACTTCAAAATCTTAAATCACGGGGGAGAGGGGTGAGCGTTCGTCTTTCACTACAATTCATCACGTGATGTTAACATTCTTACCATTCACTCCTATCAAAAAAGTAGGGGGGATCAGTCAATATATCTTACTTTGTAAGTGAACGTAAAAAAGGTTTCTTTCTAAAATAACGGAAAATATATATTGTCATAAAATGGGAGGGACAAGTCCCTACCCCCTGGTTGTACGTGCCTGCTTGCATAAATGACTCCCTTGATATAAATTGTCGAATTGTCTAGATTTCACCTTCCAATATCATATCATTGACATCACGTGACCCTAGGTAAGACCGGAAGAAACAGATATCATATACATTGCATGAAAATACATTGAACATCATACCTGTTGTAGAACATCCAAAACGTCGGTATGCTCAGTTAGAAAATTAATTTACAAAGTAGGAAAAAACAACGTACACTGACAGCACGACCTTGCAAGTATTCTTGTAAGTTTGTATCTAAAGCCACTATCAATTTACTATCTAACTAGGTTATCGTCTATTTTAATATTACGATTCAATAGAAGGCAAATACGATAGTGCTGTTAAGGACACACCATGACAAAAGCAGATAGGGCTATCAGACACACAGATAAAGACATATCGAGGTGCAAGGTTTACGTTCGTTATCCTCACCATTTTTTTTCCATTTTAGTCGAGTGCATTATTAGAACATTGACACAAAACAGATTATTTGGTCTGATGTATATTTACATTAATAGAAGATATTAAATTAAATAAAACGCTTTCAATAAAGTAGTCATTATAGAGCACTTTAAAGAAATAAATTGTTCGGACGTGTAAAAGACGTGACGTTTGATGACGTCATACACTGAGAACAACGACTGCACGGCATGTCTCGACGTCAAGTTAAATATTATTGCAAATACAAAGTCAACGTTTTAGAGGTGCATACGTACTACTACGCACTAATAATTAGTTCTTCTGTTTCCAAACTAATATGACCAATGTATCTATAGTGGCGATAACTTATGCAGCGTAAACTATTTGATTTCATCTCAGATGAGTCGACATTTTTCATTTTTGACGGATTTGACTCTCGAACATCTTCGGTTAGCCTTATTTGTATAATTCATACATTGTGTGCGCCATCTTCACACGTGGTCAGAAAGAAAACAATGGCGTCGGCAAGGTTTGAAATCGAGTTCATCGACTGTAGATATGAGATTAAGGACGTATCAGAGTAAATTCATTATGCTAGATCATGTGTAAAACATTAAAGAGTAGTTAGATATGCACAGATCCATGAATTGTTGGGGAAATAGAACGTGATATGCCAATAAAACAGACACGTGATCAGCACTCTGCATTGGGAAGGAAGTGTGTAAAAAGACAGGCTGTCTCTTGAACTATTTTTATTTACATCTCTACAAAAATAGTTTTTGCATGCATATTCAATACAGCGTTTTTCCCTTTTATTCATAGAATACCGTAGTATTGATATCTTTGTTAAAATTTAACATAAAAAGTGGAACATATGAACCTATAAATCCATTTGTTGAATAATGTAACGAAATCTTGTTACATTTCTATTATCATTATTTTAATTGTGTGTGGGGCAAGTACATATAAGACGCGTTTGTTTGAGATATTTTTGCTAAAATCGATGCAAGGTATGTTCCGTACACATGCATGTTTGCCAGTCTAAAAGATGAAAATAAAATCTACAATATCTGCCGCAGTAATCAATTTACAGCTACAAATAAACAAACTATGATGATTATGTATGTTATTCATGAACACGACGCACCAAGAAACCAAAGGCGTGGTTCTTTTCTCTCCATGAACAGAGTAAGAATGTAAGTGCTCTAAGACGTAATTTCTATGTTGGATCTGCAGATAAATAAGACATATACAGCTACCAAAAAAGTCACGAAATTCAATCAATATAGTCACAAAACATATATTGCAGCAACCAAAGAACAAAGAATAGACAATTTTTTACACGCCAATCTAACCAACAGTTGTACAACCAACACCACGGTAACCAAGGAATAGACAAATTCTTATAGGTCAATTTAATCAATAATGCACAACCAACACTATAGTAACCAAGGATTAGACAAATTCTTATAGGTCAATTTAATCAATAATGCACAACCAACACTATAGTAACCAAGGAATAGACAAATTCTGGCAACACAGAGTAGCTTGTATTAAGGATTTCTTTTTTCAAAAGAAATGATTAGTATTATGGAAGCAGAAGTTAAATCACATTTGGTACAAACTCCATCAACAACAGAATAAAAAAGTATCATTAACGATGGAATGTTATACAAGTGAAACAAACTACATATAAGAAAATTAGCTTGACACTTCTTTGTCAAAGGCATAAAAAAATCGGATAACAATGTATTCATAGGTGAGGATGCAGACTAGATGCGGCGGTCCAGTCATGGAGGCGTTACCTTCACATTCAGGACACCCATTCCGGTTCGACTCGCGTTAAACTTACAGACGTTGAAATGGGCAGTGTCTGTTTCTTTGACAAGGAGATAAAAACATCGTTCCTTAAAAGCCGAAGTTCTGTTTCATGGTAGGTGTTCACGTGATAATGAACAGTCACTGCAACGTCCATTAGGGCCGTTATGTGGCATTTCGCCTACGAATGATGTCGTCTCCATATGAGTAAATAAATTTCGAATGTGACGTACACCAACATGTCACACATTGGTGATATGATATCAAGGTTGTACACGGGCACTTAATAGTACGGAAATGCATGTTGCTAATCAGGTTTTGAACAGACATCCAATATGTGTGTGTGTGGGGGGGGGGGGGGGGGGGATAAAATCTCAAATTTGATTTTCAGTTTGAAAACTCAAATACAAAGTTATTTGCATAACACCTATGCAGTTAGTCCGACATTGAAAAAAAATAACGATAAAAAATTTAATAAATCAAACAGAAATAAAACTGATAATAAAAAAAAATACGAATTCGTAAAGGTTTCTTCCTATTATCGTTAAATGAAGCAGGCATGCTTTTATTGAGGCATTTTGCAGACAAAACTCCCGTCTATTGAACGCAGTAATGTAACACAACAGCAGTTGTTACCAGTTGACATTGCGATAAAGCCACACTACTGATGGTATAATTTAGTCTATTACGATGGAAATTTATGAAATTGATATTAACATTCTCAAACATATGTTACTGCATGAGTACATACATCGACATGTGTGTGCAGCAAGCAGCCGTCCATTAAATCATCTAATCATCACCAAAAACGTTAATGGAATATTATAATATTTCCATAGAAAATGACAAACACACAAAGAGTCGCGATGATTAGGTATCAATAAATCATTAAAAGATTTGAGGGTATCCCAAAAAATAAACTTACTGTATGTCTATGTCGTCAAATAATGGGTTACGTCGTCCAACAATGCCCGACTCGCTGAGGATATCACGTTACCGAGAGTTTTTAAATAGACATAAAAAAAAATGCATGGTTTTACTTTCAGAATCACTAGTGAAAGAACACGTGTAATTATAAAAGCAATTACCTGACCAAATTCATAATCTTACTTTTATATCTCGGTGAAAATACATATAATCGGCAAGGATGACGTTTATTTGCATGGGTCGTTACACTCGAATGACTATCAGCGACTTGATACAATGGTGCATCAAAAGAAACTTTAAACTGATAAAATGGAAATTAAAGATTCCACAAAAAATATCTTACTTTTCCTTTTTATCGTTTTTCTTTGCCTGTTAACCTTTATAGGACGTTCTCCGGGTATCACTGACGCCATGTTTTTCATATCTGATGCCTTATTCACTGGTCCACACTAGCGCAGTGCAGGATCAGCATCACAAAGGATCACCATTTTAAAGTCATTTATACAAACTCAACTAGGTTATTAATTTTTTTTTTTCATCTGTTAACTTGAGCAGGATGTCATATTGGCGCGTTTCTGCCTGTAAACAGCAGAGATATCTAATGTGTCTGGAGCGGCACAACTAATCACGGAAACTCTGGCAATCCAAGGGTCCGTGGAATATTAAGATCCACGCGTCAACCTGCGATAGTCTGACTTTACATACTGGTAGTATTTATATCGCCTCTATTCATGCGTGTAGTTCAAAAAGAATTATATAGTGCAATTGATCAACGATAAACAAATAGTAATACAGCGAAACACAATAAACCTGCAACGTGTTTCAACTTAAAATCAATAGGCAATTATCTACGATGCTGCTAATGACACTTGAAACAAATAATATAGCTCAGAAGTAAATCATAAATATGAACCAAAACATCCCTTCCAACATAACCGTGCAAAACCGCATTAATATTGAATTACTTTCATCGGCTATGGCTCATTTTTGTTATTAGAGCGAATCGGGTTTCCAAACTCAAATTTCACCGTGGGACTATTATTCTCAAATTCATGGACACCAACTGCATTTGGTTCTTCCGACTGCAATATTCAGCTGTCAAAAGTTTTGCTTAGAAATCGTCCAACGTATCATGTAATAATGTAATAATACTGCAACTAAATTCAACGAAATATGGCATACATTGCGCTCTCGTGTATCTACCATATATTGCATAATTCTAGCAAACTGATAATGACTAGTTTGGATGACGATGGATATGAAAAATGAAAAGCATATTCTTTATCGTGAAAATACATTGAAGTCTGATCTCAAACTTCAATAGAGTTGTTGTTTCATTAAAGTTTGTGATTTTTCATAGGATATCACAGTGGATTTTTTACCCATCACCCGAAGACGAATTCGCAAAGAAAATGCTGGAGCCTATTAACAGGCATAAATTGTTTGATTGGTGCCTTCCTAAAACTTCGATGGAATTTGAACCAATCAAAAGACGCGTTATATATATCGGTGAGTGCGGATGCTACATTTGATCCCCCTATAAGCAAACACAGACTATATTCTTTTGGGTACGTGCAAGACGTCGTCTATAATCTCTGAAATAAATTTAGCGAAAGTGTGCGACAAACATACAGCGTTATTTCGTAGACTGAAAAAAAAAATCCATATTTTCGGACAGTATAATTTGTCACGTCTTGACCTTGAATATGCAGATTTCACAGGGATTAAGGCCGCAAAATATATACACAAAAACATTGAAAATTACAAAATGTCGTCAATTTCCCCAAATTTTGAATACTTTTAATAGATTAGATAACAAATACTTCCGAGACGTTCTAGTTTCGTAAAATAAATTTTTTTAGTAAAGGATGAAATATACACAGCAATTCAGCATTATTTAAAAGAGGGGAGATAACTGTTGAGAATCGCTTAATAGGATGACTGAGGGGAGACAACCGTCCGTTTTGTTTGATGTACACCGATAAGATTATGTATCACACTATGTATATAATGAAACAAGTGACGTTACTGGATAAAATATGGAAGCCGGTGTTAAATCAAAAACTAAAACCTGATACCTATATACTGCCGAATAGTATCTAGTCTGGTGTCTCTCGTGGACTGAGAAGTCAAACGTGTAATGTCTTACAAAATTATCAACTGTATTCAGCTGTTAGAAACAAACCCATTGCATTATATTACCTTGTTATACATGAAACACAACAGGAATGAAAAACTAACACTAGTAGTGAGTATCGTTGCCTTTCCAGATCTTCCCGGGGTCAATTTCACAAAGAATCTTACAGTATATGAAAATTATAAATCACATCCTCATTCACTAGTGTTGAGATGGATAGCTGTCATTATAGCACTCTTTCGATAAGCACAGATGGTATTAATTCATCCATCAGTGCTGTAATTCCACCATCAAAACATCCGACTCGCTAAATCAAGTTCCTGATTGCTTTTATAATGTATAGGCTGTCGCTAAATGAACGAAATTGCAAGGGGGATACATTGTCCATATTGAAACATGTACTATCCACATACCGTAATCAAAATATAATGTAATGTTTTAAATGCTTCTCCTACAACATAAAGAAAATATACCCCCCCTCCCTCCCCACTGTACGTTGTGCTCACCCGAATACACATTTCAATTATATACTGATCACAAACTATTGTAATATATCACTTTAAAAAAAATAAATAAACAAGTCCCTGCCAGAAAATTATTCCAGCTTGTACTTAATATAAAACACTTAAACAGACACTCACCACATGCTAGTCAAAACATGGGCGTGGCGCCCTGCAAAGTCCTCATCACGACCTTGGTACTAAAACAAAAGTTCCTCCTAGGAAATATTAGAAATCGTTGTTGATCTGAACTATAAGTGCCCGTACAAACCGCGCCGAGGGTGATTCATAGTCGAGAAGGATGTCCGGCGTCCTCAACTATCTGTGCAGTATAGAGTGGCAAACGACTGATTTGCAGTGTGTGTATACATATATATGTATGTATGAGTGTTGGTGTGTACGACAGCGAGAGAGATCAAATTCCAAGCCTGAGCTAGCAAGACGACAAATTTTGTTTCTCAAGGAAAAGAAACGGTAGCAAGTTCTACATTATAAAAGGGTTTTATCTAAAGTAAATATATATATATATATACAACTGTCAAGTGAAACATTCTGAAGTGTCGGAAGAAAACATATTTTTATCGACAGTTATTTATAGCAAAAGCGACGAGGATGTGAATCCAAATTTATGGTATCAAGGATGCAAACACACTAAAATCTAATTTGTAAAAAAAAAAAATTGAAATCAATGGCTGATGCCATGCACAAGCCATATCGCATAAGTACATTGATTTTATTCCCGTATTTAGACAATTCAACGTCATTACTCCAACATAATCCCTGTATTTCGTCATATGCAAAACAGTCAGTGAGGTTACTGAAGTTTGTTGAGAGATTATCTATTTCAGTATAAATACGTGGATGCTATTGTTAGATAAAAAACACTCGGAATGTCACACGAGTGATACCAAGTATTGTATGACAATTTCTGGAGAAGCCAGAAATGATGGCTATTCTCACGTTCTTTTCTCTCCAAGATTTCCAAGAAACGGACAACCATCTTTTAAGAAAAAGTTCCATCTACTATTAATTTTCCTTTTTCAATTTGCGGTTTTAACGTTTACTACTATTTTTTATTTATTGGATGAAAAATTTTGGTCAGTTTGCAGGTTCTGATCTTTGATGAATACCCCCCCCCCCCCCCCCCCTTTATAACAGTGTTCGTGATTTAAGTAAGTATTCAAGTAAAACAAAATGAAATTTTTTTCAGTAAACTAAATGAATGTTTAACGCCAGTAAAAGAACTGTAGGATGGTGTTTTTCGAATGTTACAAAAATGATTAACACATTGTAGTTCTTCATACGCATTTTCTGATCGTGATCTTACATAACATTCTTCCTACAACATAATTATTGGCCTGTCTTTCGTCATAAGACAACCTAAAAAATAGTGATGATTACTGTAGAGATTTAACACTTGAATTTAATAAATTACTTATCTGAAGCAAAAAAATAACTTTTAAAGGTCGAAAGATACGTCATAATATGATGACAGACTTTTGCTTAAATTCTAAAAGGTAAAAGTTCAAATTCAATTAACAAATATTTATCATGTGTTTATCAAACAGATTTTGCAATTGACTTTCCGTTGGCAATCCTATGGAAATTTGGATTAGAATAGGTCCTCAATACCCTTTTCCTCTCACAAGAGGCGACTGAATGGGCAATCATTCAGATGAGATCGAGAAAAAACCAACAACAACTGAGACCCCGTGCCACAGCAGGAGTGGCACGTTAAAGATCCCTCCCTGCTCAAAGACCATAAGCGCCGAGCATAGGACTAAATTTTGTAGCCCTTCACCGACAATAGTAACGTCTCCATATGAGTGAAAGATTCTCGAGAGGGACGTTTAACAATGTACAACCAACCAATGAACACATGAACAGTTAGATTGTCAACCAACAGTCTGCAAGTTGTAAGATGTGCAACAATTTATGTTGAATCGTTAAATAAAAATAGATTTATTAATTTCGTAAAGCATGATTTAGTCTACAATATGAAAAATATGGGGGGGGGGGGTCATATATGAATACTCTGCAAGTCAACTCTTTTAAAAATGGCGTCATAGTAACTTGCAGTTTTCTGCATTCTCAAAAAATTGCAGGTTAATATGGCGTTGTTTTTGCAATTCCGTGTAATATAACTAAAGTGAAATAACGCAGACCTGTATACTATATGTAGAATACTCTAATTTCAATCTGTTCTTTTGTTTGTTGTTTTTTGGTGGTGGGGATAGTGGTGGTGGTGGTGAGTGTGTTGTGATGGTGGTGGTGGTTGTGGTGTGTGTGTGTGTGTGTGAGAGAGAGAGAGAGAGAGAGAGAGAGAGAGAGAGAGAGAGAGAGAGAGTAGTAGTAAAACGACTTAATCAAATGATCAAGGAAGTATATGTTTTATCAAAAGGAAAACATCTCATAAACAGGAAAACTGATGCTCAAGATAATTAACGAAATCATAGTACTGAAAACCCTGACAACAGGTATGTGAGAACCCTGACAACAGGTATGTGAAAACCCTGACAAAAGGTATGTGAAAACTCTGACAACAGGTATGTGAAAACCCTGACAACAGGTATGTGAAAACTCGGAACAACAGGTATGTGAAAACCCTGACAACAGGTATGTGAAAACTCGGAACAACAGGTATGTGAAAACTCTGACAACAGGTATGTGAAAACTCGGAACAACAGGTATGTGAAAACCCTGACAACAGGTATGTGAAAACTCGGAACAACAGGTATGTGAAAACTCTGACAACAGGTATCCTTATCTATCCTTATCAAGGAAACAAAGCGCTCGGACTCCGAGTGGACATTAGATACAAGTAATTTGTAATTTTGTTAGTGGTAATCCAGATTGAGGTAAAACTGTATTCTGGTGGAGATTTTAAATCAATTTCACGCATGGCACAGAAGTAATACAATTCAAAACTTTTATAGTGTCTATAATTAATATTCTGCCCTTTTGTTGTGTAGGTTCCACGTCACGTATTAAGTACATTAGTTTCAGATGTGGAAAACGCTGTTTAAAACACCTCGCGATCCTTGAAATCTACGTAGAGCGATCTATTGTTCTAACCACTCAAGCGCCACATTAACAGATTCCTGTTCTTAACGGAATCAATTAAGGATTATGAGCTATTTTTTGTAGCATCATTTAAAAATTGTATTGAAACATGCCCAATGCCTATACATGTGTAACCAATTTGTTATTTTCAAGAAAGAGACAATAGTCTTATATACTATTTTTCTTTTCGAAAACCTTAAGATAATCTAGACCCATTTATTTGTGTGTGGACAACATAGATCCATATCTACTTTCTTTGTTCTTACGTAATCTAGATCCAAGTTCATTAGATAAATTCAATACACTGCGTTTATTTCTTTCATTGGCTATTTATGAAACGTTGAGTAAAAGCACAACTTTAACAGTGAATCTAAAAAAAAAATATAAAAAACAAAAACAAAAACAAACAAGCAAAAACCAAAAAAAAACACACACCAAACCCCCCCCCCCAAAAAAAAACAAAAAAAAAAAACCCCAACAAAACAAACAAACAAAAAACTGTATTAGCCCTCACACCCAAAACCTAGCCTATGCGTATACTGTCTGCTTGTTTGTTTGTTTTACGTCCCGTCGAGAATTTTTCACTCATATTGAGACGTCACCAGCTGTAGGTGAAGTGCCACAAATTTAGACCTATGCTTAGCGCTCAGGGCCGTAGCAGTGAGGGTTCTTTAACGTGCCAACGCCTACCGTGACTATACTGTCCTTATCTGGATATTCCCAAACCCACACTCTACCGTAAGCGTACTCTCTTTGCTCTGACCTTAAACCCTGGCCAAAAACACAATTCTATACTTACTAAGGATTTATACAACACATTATGTAATTGTAAACTTAAAATAACCATAGAATAATTATTATACTAAACCTAAGTTTAGCCATAAGACATTCATCCCCAACACTTTCAAATAAATCGCATCCATCTTAATCCTAAACCAACCCAACAGTATAATTAGGTCTTACCTTAATCCCAAAATCTGCCCAAACACTAAACGTAAGCCTTAATTTAATCCTACACCAATCTTAATACTAAAATTAAGCTTTAACTTAATCTTAAATCAATCTAAACACTAAACGCTAGCCTTACTTTAATACTAAATCAAGCTTAACTCTAAATATAAGCCTTATTTTTATCCTAAATAAACCCAAACGCTAAACTTGAGCTTTACTGTATCATATCCATTGTATTACATTCAATATCCTACCTCTATCCAAATAATAATGTATAATTATAAGCATTCACTTCATGGTAGTAAAATCGTGGATTCGAACCACAAATCTTAGTCAATTAGAACCTCTTACCAAGACCTCGGCTTTAAAGGTCTGTTGGAAGGTCAAACGACGGTGAGGTTCAATGATCTTTCGAACGAAATCTTAATAACGATGTTCTGAATCACGGAGGCGTTTGATTGATTAATGATTGATTATTTATTGCTTTCCGCCACACTCGACAATTTTTCAGTTATCTGGTGGCGTCCAGTTTTTGTTGGTGGAGGAGAGAACCCAGATACAATGTACCTGGGAAGAGACCACCGACCTTCCGCAAGTAAACTGGCAAACTTGCTAACATAACGCCGCGGCCGAGATTCAAACACGCGCCGACAGAGGTGACAGGCTTTCTGATTTTGAGCCCGATTCTCTAACCACTCGGCCACGGAGGCCCCTTGGGAGGCGTTTGAAAAAGAAAAACATTAGAATTGTAAAAGTTTTGTACTACAAACAAAAGAACGACTATTGTTGCTCTTTAAATCAGTCTAACCACTGCTACCCTTAGTGGGCGTTCCTGCCTCGTTTTGGGTCACAAGTGATGCATTCGTATGTCTGCTGATACAATGGAATGTCGTCTAAGTCGGGATCAAGAAGGTTTTTCCGGATTAAGAATTTTCTCGGGATTAAGAAGTTTTCTCAGGATTAAGAAGTTTTCTCGGGATTATGAAGAGCTCAGTTACATTCATCCATTATTAATCGTAAGGAGAAATCAAAATGTTACTTAATTTACATAGGGATTTCATGTATTAATTCCTAACGCATTGTACAGTCTGGTATCACTGGATCAAAAGAACGATGGAGAAAATCAAGGACAAAAGATGCGAGCTGCTCCAACTATAAAAAGTGTCATCCATTTTATCTTCATTTGAATCATCAATAAATTCCCATCGCATGTCTTGGTGTCTAACTGGTCTAGAACGGGCATGTGATGTCATCATATGACGTAATGAAATTCACGCAGTTTCTCACATACTAGTTATAGTCCAGTCAAATTAAATTTTGCTTGCAACTAATTTCAAAAGAAATAATTGTTTTTTGCAAACTACTCTTTAGTATATGTAAAACAACATACAAAAAATCTACTTAATCTAATGTGCAGAAATAACATATATTTGTGTATGAAATTTGCTGAGAGCGCCCTTTGTTTTCTGTCACCGCTTTCAGCTTTCAGCGATCGCATGACGTAGTCATTGCATAGACATTGTCTAGTTGATGCTAATTTATCCTTGTTTCGTTATATATACTCATACAAGTGTGTAGGCATCTCAGTTAATGTAACCCTGTTGTCAACAAACTCCTCAAAGTGATAGAAAATACAGGTTCAGACGAAAAGTCACAAAAAACAGGTGTCGTCGTACATGTGAACACGCATTCCAGATTCATTAAAAATTTCTGACATGGGCCGTAATGTAATTGAAAATAACATTTGATCAAGTACATAATCGTTAAACGTTATTTTTATAGGAAACAATTAACAAGTAAGGAAGTGAAAACGATTCTTTCACACCGCACTGCTTATTTTATTTTTGTCAGTGTATGGACACCCATACGTGTTACAATGCCATTAGTCATCATTAACTAGAATATTGTGTTAGAATTTTCCTTTCATTTTATTTATATCTGTTCTAACATTGTTTTGAATATGAAAAGACTAGAAGACTGTGTCATTTGTGGATCTGGGGTTCAAATTGGACTTGTTTGTCTTCGTGGGAAAGACAGTGAAGGTGTCAATAATGCTGCTGAGAAAAGGGGTAGCCATCTTCGCACACATCCTGGACATTATGTACACACAGAATGCAGGCGTCAATTTACAAATGCATTTGAAATCAGCAAACAACAGAGAGAGAGAGAGAGAGAGAGAGAGAGAGAGAGAGAGAACGAGAACAAGGCAGGTCAGATCCTCCTGCTGAAAATACACCGATTCTCAGGTCAAAACAGACTTCTTCATTCCGTGACCACTGTCTCTTTTGTGGACAGACTGCCAAACTCAATCAAAATAGAAGAGAGCGTGATGTGTATCCTGTGCGAACGCATGGTTTCCAGGCTAGTATAAAATCCATCTGTTCTACTAGACAAACGCTTGGGCAGACCAAATTTATGGTAGACTAGAAGCTCTAAATGATTTCCATGCTGCTGATGCCATCTATCATCAAACTTGTAATGTAAATTCTCGCACAGGCAAACACACACCTAAAATATTTCTCACCCTCCTCGACCGAAGTCCAGAGAGGAAGACCTGTTGACAGTAATATTACTGACGCTTTTCTTAAAGTGGTAAACTATCTGCATGAAGACAAACAACATCAACTGTCAGATCTTGTTGCTAAAATGAAGGGCCACCACTGTGGTGATGATGCATACCCGCATTTGTACTTAAAAGTAAAAGACATTATATGACCATTTTGGGGATGAAATCATCATGACAGGAGAGGAAAGAAAATCAACGGTAATAACAATACATAAAACAGTAAGATCAATTCTTCAAAGTTTTTACAATCGCCCCAAAACGGTGGACCAGACAGCCGAAAAGCTCAACATCATTACTACTGCTGCTAAGTTGATCAAATCTGACATTCTGTCCCTTCATCTAGCTTCTGATTTGTATCCATTGTCGTCAGATATTGAATCACAGGAAAAGAATATTCAGTACGTTCCTGGAAGTCTTCAAACCTTTTTAAAGATTCTCACTAGAGAAAAGGACCCAGAGTTGAAGATCGCATCGATTGGCCAGACAATTATGCAAATGGTCAAGCCACTGACAGATGCTGGCTATCACACAAGTGAGCAACACAAGGGGTCTTCAACCTCTCGCCAAGAGAGGGACAAGCATATGTAATTAAAGTTATATCATACCCAAGAGACCGTGACCCTTTTACACAGAGCCTTCCTCTTCGGAATGTCGATACCGGTGTGACTGCAGATAACTATATCAACACTCATAATGCAGTGGCATGTGGACGCAAGATCATTGACTCTATGGTTGGTCAGAACATTTTTTTATTTTTCCTTCAACAAATCAATGCAGGTTGTAACTATGTGTTCTAAAACATCGATCACGGTTGAGGAAAGCAGGGCTGAGGTTGATCTCAAAGGCTAACGGCTATTTCATCAAGAGAATATGTTGTGGATATTGCAGACATCTTCAAATATGAATTATCAACGCATGCATCATCGATCTTTGAGCCATCAGGACTTCCAAGAACAGCAAGTAAACCACAAATCGCTGGTGCTATTTGGAGTATGGGCGATTGTACTGTATCGGAAGATGAATTGCATGGTGTACAATTTGTTTTGGATAGTGGTTCTCTGCTACAGCGTATCCCATGGGCATAAGACATGTCATTCAATGCCATATGTCAGCTGTGTGTTGACTATATCAAAAGGAGATACTCAAAGCCAACTGTTGTGTTTGATGGATATTCCAGTGCACCATCGAACAAAGATGTGACTCATCTTCGACGTTCAAAAGGCATCATCTCCCCTGGCGTAACATTCACTTCAGATATGACCTTTAAATCCAAGAAAGAAGTTTTTCTCACAAATAGCAACAACAAGTCTCGTTTTATAGGGCTTCTTTCTCAAAGACTGAATGTAAGGTCATCCTTGCAGAGGAGGATGCAGATTGTCTCATTGTTTCAACAGCTGTTGTCTGTGCCAGGTCTACACATAGGTGAAGTTACTGATCATCTTCTTCTCTGCTACCATGTATCCCTGGATGGGCACAAAATTTATTTCAAACCAGAACTCTCTAATAAGTGCAGATACTGGGACATTAAAAAAAACGAAGAGAGTGCTTGGTACACACAAATGCAAAATTCTGCCAGTGGTCCACGCAATAACGGGATGTGATACAACGTCTCGGCTATTTGGGATAGGGAAAGGTGTTGCATTCAAGAGGCTTTTAAAACCAAACAACATTACAATGGCAATTGAGGAAAGTTTGAAGCCTGACAATAGTCTGGAAATTGTCGTAATGAGTGGCGAACAAATTATTGCCAGCCTTTATGGAGGAGTGCAACACGAAGGGCTGGATCTTCTAAGGCTTCGTTTGTATACCAACAAGGCTTTTACTAACAATAAATACGTTCAGGTACAGAGTCTGCCGCCAACATCTGATTCTGTGGTGTTGCGTTCTGGAAGGTCATACTATCAGTGTCAGCAGTGGGTAAAACTAGATCGCATTGATCTGAAAACACTTGATTGGGGCTGGACAGTTACTGATGATGGCAAATGCATGCCTCTTAAAAAGAATTTGCCGCCTGCTCCCAATCGTCTTCTGAATATCATTCACTGCAATTGTAAGGTAAATTGTGACACAGAGAATAGAGATGCACGTGCCAAAAAATGTACCATTGGATGTGGTCATTGTAGAATTCAACAAAGAACACAGACGAAGAAGACAAAACAAATTGATTTAATAAAGAAAAAAAAATAGGCATTCTACTACTTGTTCTTGGATATAACTGGAATTGACTGGAATAAAAATTTCCATTCCTCGGAAATTTTTTATAGAATATCATTTGAAATGACAATTCTCATGAAAATTGTTAATACTAAATTATTTATTAGAAATCAATTGATAAAGTTTCAGGGCGTAGGAAGGAATTTTATCGGGGGCGGGAGAACAAACCCAAAACTCACCAATGACTGCACACTACGACCTTCTATGTGTCCGCATAGATTGGTCTGTAGTAACGTACATGTAGCTATACCTATAACTATGTGGTCAGTCAAGATTATGTTCGACATGGAGGATATCGGAGAAAAAAGTATTTCATTGGAGGGGGGGGGGGTGCTTCTCAGAAAAAAAATCTAAAATAATAAATATGCATAAGAATGATGCACTTTCAATGCCATTTAGACTGAAATATCATGTATTTTTTTCTTGAAATTGTTTAGGGGGAAAATATTGGGGAAGGGGGACACGTCCCCACCCCCTGTGCCCCTTCCCTTGGTTTCTAATTCTTAAGTTCATAAGCAGTACAAAACATCATTGTAATAGTATATCTGTCTTATACCTATATATATATTTGCACATTTTAATCTTATTAATTATAACTACAAATATTTCCAGTTTTCATTGTTTTTTCACTAAAATTAGCACATTTACCCCCAAAAACATCCTTAAAAAGTCAAATTATTGTATGAAAATTTTACAATTACTATTTCTTCCTAAAATCATAATTGCCAAACTAGAAATTGCATTGTTCTTTGATAAATAATGAAGAAATGCTAAATTTCCAGTTTTTGTCGGTTTTTCGATCCTTTTCCTGTTTTTGGTCTACATATGGTATTTCCACTTCAAGTAGAACATTGCTTATGTTGTAGTACACATATTAGTGAGTCAAAACCATTCAAAACAATTCTTTTACAATTAATTGCAAGGTTTGACTATATTTGGTCTAAAATGACTAGACTATTAATTATGACATTTGCATGAAAACACCTACATCCAGCCTTCAGCTGGGGAAACGTACATTCCGCTATAATAGTGGAATATCACTATTACAGTGAGATGACGCTGTATTTTCAGCCACAGATAGCCCCGATTTCATCAAAGTACATGTACATACTAGCCGATTAAATCGTAAAAAAAATCGTACATCGTAAATCATATTGTAACAAATAGTACAATCAGTGAATTGTGAGATGTGATGTCATTAACTCGAAACCGTATATGAGACAGTGTTGTAGAATATTGATTAAAAATCCAAAATGACTACAAGAATACAGAAATGTTTGTAAATTATAATTCCAGAGCAATCGATCTAGCCTTTTTCTGTCTGACTTCTCTAGAACTTACAGTTACATGTGTCTGAATTAAGCCTGTAATAAATTTACATTCCTCTTTATATTCCTTGTGTGCGTTAATAAATATAATCCAATTGGCTTATCATTAAAGAAGAAATTAAATTTGAAATGTGTTTCGGTAAAGATCAAAATTTGCAGCTATCTTAATGAATGATGAATATAAAAACGATATGGAGAATCAATGCCAAATCACAAATACATTGATGTAACATTGAACCCTATCGTTAATTTCACGATTAAAGATATTCTGCGGCACGAATAAAACAAATACTGTATACATAGCTTTTCTTCAGCCACAACGGGCCTCCATACCCATAACCATGCAGGGAGAAATCACTTTTTCCTCGCTAAATTCGACGAACTTCTTTCAATGCAGGTTGAAGTTATTACAAACAACAACTTGTGCGCATGTGTGAGAGAAAGTGAGATTCATTCATGTTTGTATATTACTGCATTCACCGGTTGCTATGTTAAAAATGTAACTTCCGTTTTAAAAAGCATGTTCGAATTTATAAACGCAACGGTAGAAAATTTAATAAAATTTATAAAATGGAAGCATGCCAATTATTATTCATTTTTATACCCACCGTAAGTAGCACTTTCATCAGCTGGTATGTAATTTGATAAAATTGCGGTATCTACGGCTGAAGGTATAGCGTAGTCCCACTATGGCAGTGATACCCCAGTGTTTTACGTTTCCCCCAACCTGTTCATTCGCATATGTGACGTAAATTCGCTGGGACAATACACAAAAATTCCATATCACGAAATTTCAATAAACTCCATCTAGAGGTCTGGATGCCGATATTTCAGCATATATTTTGTGATGTCATTTCGGAAATATATCTTTGATATTTAGAAAATGTTCATATAAGATTACAAATTACAAAGATTATATTTGCCGTTACATGACACAATGTTATATTTACACCTACATGACAAAATCTTTATATTCGCCCCAAACCTACACAGTGTTTATATTGTTCCCTACATAATACAGTCTTGTTTCGTCTCTACACAATGGTTACTTTCGTCCCTACACGGCACAATGTTTATATTTTCTACATAACACAATTTTTATATTCGTCCCTACAGGACGCAATGTGTATATTCTTCTTTACAGGACGCAATGTTTATTTTCTTCTCTACATGACGCAATGTTTATATTCTTCTCTACATGACGCAATGTTTATATTCTTCTTTGCATGTCGCAACGATTATATTCTTCTCTACAGGACGTAATGATAATATTCGTCTTAATAGGACGCAATATTTATAATCGTCACTAAAGGACATAATGTTTATATCCTTCTCTACATTAAAAAAAAAATGTTTACATTCTTCTGTACATGACACAATGTTTATATTCTTCTCTACACGAGGGGCCTCCGTGGCCGAGTGGTTAGAGAATCGGGCTCAAAATTACAAAGCCTCTCACCTCTGTCGGCACGTGTTCGAATCTCGGCCGCGGCGTTATGTGAGCAAGTTTGCCAGTTTACTTGCGGAAGGTCGGTGGTCTCTTCCCAGGTACATTGTATCTGGGTTCTCTCCTCCACCAACAAAAACTGGACGCCACCAGATAACTGAAAAATTGTTGAGTGTGGCGGAAAGCAATAAACAATCAAACAATCAATCTTCTCTACACGACACAATATTCATATTCGTCAATGCATGACGCAGTGTTTATATTCATCCCTACATAATACAATGTTCATATTCTCTACATGATACAATGTTTACTTTCGTCAATAAACAGTCCAATGTTTATATTCGTTGCTACACTAGGCTTTATATTTGTTCCTATGTCTCAAAATGTTTATATTCTATACAAATATTCGTCTTCAAAAGACGCAATGTTTATATTCTTCTCTATATGACGCAATGTTTATATTCTTCTCTACAGGACGCAATGTTTATATTCTTCTCTACAGGACGCAATGTTTATATTCTTCTCTACAAGACACAATGTTTATATTCGTCTCTACACGATACAATGTTTATATTCGTCCCTACACAACGCGATGTTTATATTCGTCAATATACGACAAAATTCTAATATTTGTCTCAACAACTCGAAATTGTATATGTCTTTGTGATTTATGATTACGATTAACACATTGTTAACTTCGCCATTCGATATAATGAATTGTTTATATTTGTCCCTACACGACGAATTTTTTATATTCGGCTCTACACGATATAATGTTTATATTCGTCTCAACACGATACAATGTTTATATTCGTCTCTACACAATACACTTTTTTAATGAAGAAAACGAGAAGGACATGTAGTTACCTGTTGTAAATTCGTTTCTTGGGTAGATAATTAAGTGGTTACTCACTACAAAATATCATACCTGTCACCTGTACTCACCCGTAGTGTCGAAAGCCATACAAGCTTTGTTTTGTATCCGCCTTCGGCTATTTCTAGTCCTTGCTTTATGCCTTAATTGGAGTACATTTTTATTTTTCATTCCATTTTCTCTTTCTGGTCTTTCATTCGTCAGATGTTTGTCGTTACTTTTTGTGGGCTTTTTTATATTCATTTTCATTTTCTCTTCCTTGTTGCCGTCTTCAAAGTGGAAAACATCATGTAATTTTATGACACCATTTAAATTCTTTTTTGCTTTCTTCTTATTCTTCTTGACAGGAGATATTATTAATGTTAAATCTTTGCTATGGCTTTCGTTATTTACTGCTTGCTTCTTTTGTCGGGGGCATCTTGCCTTATCTTTTAACCTTTTGTCGGAAATAACTATTCTTTCTTCCGACGAAACGTTTTTCGTTTTCAAAGGTTTAGCACATGTTTTTCGAGACGTCACGTTTTTGAAAACAGTTTTCTGTCGACATTTAATTTCAACAGAATCCTGAATTTTGAACTTTGAAGGCGACTGTGAAAACATGGAAAACCTTTGGCTGCGACGATTGTTTTTCACGGGCTTGTCGCACATAGTCACATCATGTGCATCATCGTCTTCATCATATACCAACGTTGCATCACTATCGTACCCGTTCACACAGGCAGCTTCATTTGGTTCTTTCGCAACAAACCTTGCAGATACTTCAGTATAATTCTGATTTCCATTTGCAAGGGAAGGGATGGTATGTAAAAAATCTGATACATTGTTATTTCTATGAGGGAATACAGCATGTGGTTTTGTACCGAGAGAGGCAGTATCTGTAACCTCTGTTGCATTTTTCGGGGATGAACCCAAATTATTGCCGTCTTCATTATCAATACCTAACGTTTTGCAACTCATGTTAGTCAAGCCATTTTCTGGATCTGTGGTTTGCACATAGGCAGCGGATTCGATGGGAATAACGTCGTGAGTATTTGAAGAATCTGATGGTGAACTTGTGCTTTTGGGTGGATGAGATACTGAATGATCGTTGGTGGTTTCTTTAGATGAGGGACTACAATGATCTGTTGAACATGTGGGTGAAGATTTTGGCACTTGGTTTTCAGAAATGGGTATGTGTTGTACTTGTGACGGAGAATTTGTCCCAGACAGACAAACTGACTCGCTATTGGAATTCATGTCGTCAATATACTCATCTGAATGATGATATTCGTTTTGCATTTGTCTTGCAAGCATGAAGTCCAATTTGTCTATACTGTCATTTTCGTCTCTGGAACCATCCTCTAGCGATTGTTTGCAAACAAAAACTTCCAAATGTTGACAATCGCTCCTTGCCATGCTAGTTTCAACAGTGGCATCAGCTTTCTCGATTAAACTTTTCTTATTCAAAGAACTCTCAGGTGATTCAAAATGGTTTATCTGTCTTTTTAATTCTTCTACATCTGGTTTCGTTTCTAAATATACAAAAGGAGTGTCTCCGTTGACATTGTGAACGCCATCTTCAAGACTATTTAATTCAGGAATCAAAATTGGGGGCTGAGAACTTTCTGGGCATTCTAAAGTTGTTGGAATCTGATTGTCATCTAGGATATTTGGGGCTTCATCCTTAAGCAGTGTCTTTTCATTAGGTACATAGTCCTCTGCAGCTTTGTTGTTGCTAGATCGAGGCTTTTGTTTAATCCTCTTGTATGAAACTTTCTTCAGCTTGGACTTAAGCTTCCTGAGATGCTCCGGTGTAATCATCATACTTTTTGTCGCTGTGTTTTTCAATAGGCAATCTTTTGTTTCGTCAGGTTTGTTCTCTTTGTTTGTTTGATCACAATTTTCAGTTTTAATGAACCCATCTTCACTAAGAGCTTTAAGATCTTTTCCATTCATTCGCTCTAGTGAGATGTTTGGTCTTTTCTTAAAGAAATGTGAAAAACTACTACCCAATAATTTGTCTTCAATTTTATCTTCATTAATATTTATACCGACACGCTTCAGATTAATTGTCAGATGTCCATTATCCGTTACCGTAGGTGGATTTTTTGTTTCATGTTTTATGGGTCTTTCACTAACAATAGATTGTACACTCTCTGAAATTGGTAATTTCTCTTTTTCTTTGAATGGGTTCTTTGTTTTGAAGACCTTTTTTCTGTCATAAAAGTGTTCTGATTTATGCCTTCTTGCTTTGATGAGAGAAAATTTGTCAATGAATGGCTCCAGGATGTCAGTGTCCACGATATTCGTACTGGAACACTGTTTATTCTTAAATCCGGATTTACGAGTACGTTTCTTTGACTCCATGCTATATTGAGCATTACAACACGACTTAAACTTAATTTTGATCGAAGACGTAGAATTTTTTATTGGTGACGAAATGTAAGTGGATTCCACCCAGTAAATGCGCTTTTCTAATGCCTGATGTTTATCAACATTGTAGTAAAAAGGATCGCGACATGTTACGGGAGTGGAAGGGTTGACCTCTACCCCTCTTTCTAAGAGTGATCTTTTCCTGTGTGTATTACACTTTTTCTTGTATAACCAACACTGGCGAGTGCTCTGAAAGGAAACAAAAACCCAGATCATATCCATTGTCATTCATAGATTACTTAGCTCTCAGCTGACTTAAGATTTCGTATACCACAGACAAAATCTGTTTAAATCAGTTATTTTTTTTATATCCAATTCCTAAAATATGCATGACAAATAAACTTTTTAAAATAAAAAATAAACATTTTATAATGACAAACTTTTTAAAATGACAAATACACATTTCAAACGATCACCCAAAACAAAGACTGTTTATTATACATATATTGTCTGCTAATGAGTGAGGTATGGAAGAATTGTCCTTTCCGAACATGTTGTCCAACAAGTCATTTATCTACTTGTAACTAAATCTAAGCAATAAAATAAAATTGGGCCAGGCCTTAAAACACCAAAGACCAACTGAAATCAGTTTACTACATCAACATTTGTTTAGCAAAGTAAATGTGGAATTTATGGACTCAGGAAATGTATCTTGTAGCGAGGAACAACAAAACACAAAAACACGTAAGTTAATGAAAATATCCTGCACCCTCTTCCTACAAAAGCTTTAATGCATATAAAACCCTACATGTTTTTTCCTCTCTTGGAAATCATGTTTGTACGTTATATGAGGTTATATCTTGCAAGGTTGTTGCAATGTAACTCAAGAGTTTTTCCCTTTAAAATCACAGTGCTAGATGAGGGTATGGGTTCCTCTCTGAAATATCTCTCGTGGCATCTCAAGGATGTGTCAGACTCGTAAAGAGACATTTTGCCAGTATATACGGGTAGACGTACACCTTGCACATGTGTCAACTTGAGTGACATTTTGCCAGTATACACGGGTAGACGTACACCTTGCACATGTGTCAACTTGAGTGACACCACAATCTTGAAATGGTACACAAAACACATTTTGTGAGCGTATTTATATGAAACAGAGAAACATAATATCTAACTTTGCTCTATTTTGTTGACAGTTGATATAGGTACAGTGATATTTACATGCAAGTTATAAAAAATCTTACCAAAGCCATAATCGACCCTTTATTTGGGAGAATTGGATTTTGGAGTCTCCTAAGCAAAATCTTTGATTCTAGGTTATTGCAAGATGTCGGTGTTCTATATATGATAGTGCTTTTTAATGTGGGTAGTATCTTCTAAGTAATTACATCAATTCAAAAATCCATTTCCAAAGGTATATGTAATACAAATGTTTGCGATCCTGGTTCAATTTCAATGAAATTGCAACCTCTGGGTTTTTTTAAAAAAAATTGCTTTGGTTTGTATTTTCTGCGTACGTGTGTGTTTCTAAATATGAATAAGATATGTAAATTTGCTGAAAAGTAACTGCCTCTTCCGCCTTTATGGAATTTACGGCCCCGAATCATAGAACCGATTCCTTAACCTTAAAATGGATAAACGACAGCCTCGTTTCACAAATTCGATTTATGGGTAGGTAGATATGTAGGTAAGAAATATGATCCCTTTATACCCAAAAATGATGAATGTAGTGACTTTTTTAGATAAAGTTGAGGCAGTAGTGAGGAGAAAAAAAAATCAGCTAAAACTAAAAAAACAAACAAAAAAACAACTAAATTTTAATTCATACCTTCGAAAGGCCTCGGGTGTAAATGTCCACAGCATTAGAAAATGGTTTTTATACATCTGATTATAGATCTTGCACCAGAAAAAAAAGGATTAAAAATCTCTTTTTGTTTGTTTCATTTACAAACCCATTCCTTTGAATTAACCAAACAATTATATATTAATGCAAAAACATTCTACGAAATGCACAAAGATATCACAGACACTTATTTGAGGTACATAACATTTTAGTATCGTCAGTTAATCTTGTGATTAAATATACCGCGCCTACCTTATATTCATATGAAATGTGATTTGCACCAAAATGGAATAATATCCCACAGAATGCAGGATACAGGACACATGGTATAACCCCACACGACTGTACACGCCATTATTTGGATGTTAGGTTTATGTTGCGGTTCTTAGACACGTTAGAAAACCAATGAAGGTTCGACACGTTGAGTAGAGAATTAATGATGACTACAGATTATTGATCATTACGCTAAAATCGTACGAGAATTAACTGTTACCTCAGTGGTTATGCAAGTCTCCATTACACAGGAAGCATGTGACAATCAAGGCAAAAACCCTCGCTACAAAACAGCTTCCCTCAAAAAAAATGACTATGATGTAAACAAACGAAAAAAAAAATAACGACTTAGAGGAAAGGAAGGAAGCTCATGGTCATGTGACAATTCCCCGGCTTGTAATCAATAAAGTCACTAGAAGAACAGGAGGCAGATCGTTGGATAAACAGCTCGCTAATACCATTGTCTAATGTGATATCTACTTTGTGGCGTTGCCATTTAGTAGCATGATAATTAATTGCATTTTAAAGTGCGCACTTTACATGTACATATTTCTTAGTTATTATGTGGGAAATTGTCTCTGCAGAGGGTATTTAATGATAATGACTATTAATCTGACAATCTTATCTATTACATCTGGGTGTCTCTATCCACGATGGTACGACGGGAACAAAGGGCAGGTGTTATCAGTTGACCGACTCAAAAATCAAATTCATTTCAGTCTACCATGATCGAAGAAATTTCCCAGGACTGCAAAAACGTACGACTTTCCACGAAATCAAATGCAATAAATGAACTGATTAATCATTATATGCTCGAATAAAATTGTCAATATTGAATGTATGCGTTGATCGTTAAACTAGATTTCAATCAACCGCCTAGAAATCAAAATTGAATAACAAAGTATAAATGACAACGGTTTAAAAGGCTATTTTTGGAGTGTTATACAAAAGCAAGTAAATATCATGCTAACTTTGAAAAACAATCTGCACACGACACAGTCTGATTATCTGTTTCCGGCCATCATGATATGAGAGCTTCCAGCAATACGAAAGACGTTGTTGCATAACAAATTTATGAACTTAAGTTAAACACTGAGTGAAAAATGTCCCTTTTCATATTTTCAGTTTCTGAATTTTAAATCAATTAGAAACCGAGTTCTCTGTGTACCCTTCGACGCATTTATAAATTGAAAATAAATAGAGAATTAAAACGGGGCTTTTGATTGATTTTGGCATAAAAAAAAACAATCATATATTTTCATTCTTGCCATCATCACATGATATTTAATGTTTCATGGTCTTTTCCATACAAAAAACGTGTCTACTCACTGACACTGAATAAAATTTTGCACAATCTTCTCATATTGGCAGTCGTTAGTGCTGTCCTTCATGTGAATTCGAAACAATCCATTGCTGAGAGGTGCGTCTATATACAACCATACGGGGTACATATGTACCATAAACACTTTCTTAAGTATGTTCAATACAATAGTTGTGTCTTTAGTAAATAGAAATGCCTACCTCTTTTAGCCTCTGACTATGTCATTTCCGGTAGACATTAGTCACGGTAAAAATTTGTCATCAAATAGGTGAGGTTACATGTACGAGTCTGAAGTATTCATGCATTTTGCTTGATTTTACCTGGTATCAATAAGAACCTGCGGAGATAACTAGGTTTAAGATAATTAAATCAGTCCGCTGTACGGTATGTTTGTTTACATGGTCCAAGTGACTTGGGATTTAACAGCCTTTTCTTGTCTCCTTTCTTTAACGTCTCTACAAGCTCTGTGCATGATTTTCGTTATTCAATTACATACAAACGATCATAGTACATTGGTATACTTGAATTTCAGATGAAATATTATATGATCATATTCATGATAAATTCGATATACTGCATTGTACACCCTGCGTAAGGGTTAATCACAAATCACAAATCCGAAAGATATAGACCGAAAAAATTTCAGATGTTTTTCAAGAGTTCAAAAGAAACTCAACACAACATTGATCAAGGTTTACTTATGCACATGAAAAAAATGGGATCTAACGATATCGATAAGCCTGCATTTTACCCAGCATATTTCTTTTTTTTCCAGATTCAGTCACTTTTTGCATTAAATACCAGGTAAAACGACATACAAATTTATAAAGAAAAAAACTGGGTGACCCTTTTCTGTCTTATATAACAAGTACACCGTCTATCATGAGAATGTTTTATAATGTTCCAATCTACATTCACTCGTGTAGAGACATCAACACTGAGCTTTACGTGAAGTGCCACAAATTTTGACCTATACATAATAATTGAGGATTCTTTATAATACCACGTCTCCCGTGACGTAACAGTGAGGATTCCAATTTCCGGCTATTCCCGTAACTGCTAATAAACCTCTTGTGTGGATGGACACAGTCTAATTAAAAGCAGATCTTCTCTAATCGTTACACTGGAGAAGGATCTGCCAGCATTCCGTTTGAGGTCATATTATTTAACCTTTCACACTTGGGACCAATTAATTGACAGCTTTCGCTAACATGAAAGTTTTGCTGTTGTATCGAAACATCCTATAAATAACTCAACGCGGTAAGGAAAATTTCAGCTTGACGTATCTAACCCTTACTCAGCACTGTCTAAATTTGGTATTTCTCTTAAACTTATGGCACGGTACTTTGGTTTGAAAGAGCGCAAAAACAACGAATTACAAGAGATATTCGATATATTTATTTCTCTTAAACTTATGGCACGGTTCTGTAGTAATAAAATACGCAGCTTTACGCAAATAAGACCACCGATTTGAAGTCTGAACTGAACACGTGACTTGTCACTTGACTTGCTTTCTAAATAATATGCATTCGAAAAGGCTGAGTGAAAGTTACTTGTAAACACCGATTCAGAAACCAAATAATCCTGGTTAAAACATCTGAAATAATGTATGTCATGTCACACGGCCTCATAAATACGTACATGCTATTATAGCAAGATGGACAAAATTTGCTGAAATTCGGACCAATCAAGTTTTTAAAATGCAAATAAAATTGCCATATAGTGTTCTCTCTCTCTCTCTCTCTCTCTCTCTCTCTCTCTCTCTCCCCTAACCCATTAATGCATCTAAATTCTTCCCTCGTGCTTCTTTTAAAGAAGATATTTGGAATTTGTTTCAACACAATTATATTTTTTTTTTCGATCGACGTTATTTTTACAATCTGAATACGCTTTTGTAAACCGATTTCTGATTTGTGCTCAATTCTTTTTCAAACTGCTATTATTAGTCGAATATTCATTGAATTGTTCATGATACATGATCTCAAACGGAATGCTGTCAGATGTTTCTCAAGTGTAACGATTAAAGAAAATTTTATTTTAATTAGATTGTGGATCGACACCATCAGAGTCTGTTGCTATGTGCACACAAATGTAATATCATCATTAGCCAGAGGCGAAATGAGAGTAGTAGAATACCCTAGATACGTGTAATTTCGTCCGAGTCTTCTTTCCGGTTACGGAAATGGACAAGCTTGATCAAATTGTTAGGATTCCCTATCATGTCACGCCTCCCGTGACGTAACACTGGGAATTCTGAGTTAAGGCCACGCCTCCCGTGACGTACCATTGGGGATTCCCAGTCATGTCACGCCTCCAGTGACACAACAATGACCATATCAAGAGACCAGTAGCTTTTAATTCCTACACCGACCCAATGGGATCACAGGCAATTACATCGATTGGGTTCGAGTTTACTATTTAAGAATATCCTTAAATATTGTTTAACGTCCCGCTCAAGAATCTTTAACTCATATGGAGACGTCACCATTGCCGGTGAAGGGCTGCAAATCTAGGCCTATGCTCGGCGCTTATGGCCTTTGAACAGGGAGGGATCTTTTACGTGCCACACCTGCTGTGACACGGGACCTCGGTTTTTTCGGTCTCATCCGAAGGACCGCCCCATTTAGTCGCCTCTAACGACAAGCAAGGGGTACTGAGGATCTATTCTAACAACCCGGATCCGCACGGGGCTATTGCACCAGAGAAAGGACATCTCACGTTTTCATACGTTATCTGCCCTGTTTTGAAGTATGAATTTTGGTACGTTATATCGTGTAAATCATACAAATTACAGGTTTTATTAATAAATCTAATCTTTAAGACGAGGTACGACTTTAATTTACCATAGTCAGTGACTAATTTTAACAATTATGCAGATAGAATGAGGGTAGGGGTGCCAATATTTGCAATGGCTGAAGCGGTAAAATTCGTCGTTTCCAAAAGTTTTTTTTTTAACCAGCTCACCAAGGAAACATGCTTATCACTATATAATATCACTAAAATTTAATTTCGAACATCATGTGTGGTTTTTTCCAACTTTTTAATGAAATGAAAAATTATGGGGCCGTAGCTTTTGTACCGTACGCCTATTTTACCTTGTCAACTTACCTGTATTGATTACATTTAAATCGGCTTCAATCATTGAAATACCACGTGTTTCACGTCATGCTATACTTGCTGTCAAAATGTCGGACAAGTGTGTGTTCTGTTCTTACAACACAAAAAATTCAAAAAAATCGTACAATAGCCGGGTTATTTTAAATGAAATGTCTCACTCTTGGCATATTTCTTATTTACAAAATAGAAATATAAATGCATATGCAGGATGTGTTTTATGCTGTAAATGTCGTTCGAGATTGGCCAGGGAAAAGCTACAGGGTGTAACAAAAGAAAGTCTTATGCCCGATATTTCTACAGTAGATAAAAATTGTGTCCTTTGGCACGTTGAATTTCACTGCCGATTGGCTAAATCCTCTCATATTTTATGTCACCCGATCCCCCAAAAGATATAAACATACGTAATAATTGGTTTAACCTCGGTTTATTGCCCAGAGATCGATATAACTGTAAATCTATTTGAAAAGGTGTACTCTGGTTCGAATTTCCTCTGATTTGCAATTTCTTTCGGCTATAGAAGTACATTCCCCCCGTGATCAAGAAAGCCGTTTTGATATGTTGTGTACATTGTTCATTCTAGTTATCATGCAAAGGGAAAATCTTAATCACGGGGGGAAAGACCCTAGAAAAAACCTTTCCTGTTTCCATAGACTTCCATTATAAAATTCATCGTTTTACCCCAAATATCGTCTGTTTATTAACATTTTTTATCATTTTGAAGAAAATTCCATATGTCTAACAAACTAATGATTCATACCATAAAGTTAATAACCTTATTACAATAACTTTATTTTTTCGATTTCTAAGGGCACTTTTGAATGGAAAACGTGAGATGTCCTTTGATATGGAAGAAAAGTGGCGGATATGTACATTGACAGTTTGTAATCAAAATCCTCCATATTTACGTTATCTAGTCAAAAATGCAGTTTTACTAGAAAATGACAGAAAACAATTAATACACCCCTGCTGGACTCGACCTCACGATCTATAGATCAGCAGTCGACACATTAACCGACTGAGCTACCCAGCTAAGTGATTAGATTTCAAAGGAATACACAAATATTGCTGATATTTATATTTTCATTCGTGTTGTAAAAGGAAGTCAGCCATTATAACGTAGAATACTTCCTCCAAATAATATCTGCTTGCCCCATGATATTTTCTAACACTTACCGGAAACAAAACCATGAAGGATCTGACGACTTCCTCCATTCGGACGATATATGTTTGAGAGGGTCGTGTTTGCGGAAATGAATGAAATTCAAATGTTAACCTTACATTTATATAGTACACACTTAATATGAAATAACTTGCATTCAAACGGAACATAATAGTTTTCAGTGCATGCACATATTTAACTGGTTATTAATCTTACTCGCCTCTGTTTCAAAAACAGACAAGTCCCGTGAGGATCCGGGTTAGAATATGTCCTCTGTATCCCTTGTTTGTCGTAAGAGGCGACTAAATGGGACCGTACTTCAAATGAGACCGTAAAACCCCGTGTCACAGCAGGTGTGGCACGATAAATATCACTCCCTGCTCGAAGACCGTAAGCGCCGAGCACAAGCCAAATTTTGCAGCCCTTCACCGGCAATGATTACGTCTCCATATGAGTGTAAGATTTTCATGGGGGACGTTAAATGATATACAACCAACCATTCAAAAACAGACAAAATTTCATTAGATGTACCAATCTTCACCAAATCAAAGTATCAAGATTTATATCCAATACAAAATAATATCTTCACCTGAGTAAATCAAATTACTCACGCCTTTACTACAACAAATCAATCTAGATCAATTAAAACATTGAGGCCTTTACTTGACAAAATCAGATTAGTACAATATATCAAAACATCAAGGTTTGTACAAGAGTAAATCAAAACATCAAGGTCTATATTAGAGTAAAACAAAACATCCTGGTCTGTACTAGAGTAAATCAAAACAGGAAGGTCTCTACTAGAGTAAATCAACACATCAAGGCCTCTACTAGAGTAAAGCAACACATCAAGGCCTCTACTAGAGTAAATCAACACAGACTTCTAGCATCTTAATCGTGCAATCAAAGATAATGTCTTACATAATCTTCCATTTTGTTTTTGTTTTTGATAGCTGTATTCATAAACTTCCATTCAGCTTTAAAAAAAAACTAGAACAAAAACAAAACCCAACAACACAGAAGACAACTACTTACATAGATGTAAACTTCAATATGATTTTCTACGGAGTGGTTTTATGCCAACATGATCCACAGTTCCTACCATGTTAAAAAACATATCATGTCACAGATTTTCGGATAGAAGAACGTTGTAATGCAATATACCCTTGTCTCGCTTGATAGGCTGAAGTCAATGCACTTTTAAGACCTTTACGTTTTGTGATAGAACGCACCGGCTTTAAAAAATAGATTGTCTCATTTTACTTTTGTATATGCTAGCTGTGCCTAGCTATCAAAAGATCTCAAACGATGTATATATACATTCTGCAAGAAGATCGTTTAGGCTTATTAATATCGCGCACATTCAGAAACTTCGGGTGTCTGTTCCGATAATCCGGGGGAACAAATTATACAAGAGTCAGTAAATATTTCACAACCGAAACTGCGTAAAAAACGATAATGATACGTATTTTTGATCAATCTTTAAAACAAGGAGGTTCCGTTTTTCAACAAACATATGCATATTTACTATAACTTCTTAACAACGCTCAGTAGTATTTACAACAGTCAATAATTACGACTTATTTCTCTAACATTCATGTCACTGAAAATTTAACAGCGCAATGAATCTCTTACAAGTTTACATATGTTCAATCTTTCGTGATTATGGTCAGATGTTTATAGGGAGACAGATGCAACACATCTGATTCACAAACCCCCAAATATGGCCCGTAAACATTTGTAAAAAAAAAAAAAAAAGAAAGTAAAAGTAAATGTTTCTTCGGTGTATTGTGATCACAAATAAGTATGACAATCCCGGGTTAAAAAAAGCATGTGAAGAAAAACTATATATATATATATATATTAGCAACAAATATTCACATATATTTTGTATTTTGGAATAAAGTTATGCGTGAATCTAATGCGTTCATTTTTTTATTGTAGAAATTTGGTCTTTTTGCACTAGAGTTATATTACATCTTATCAAGGTTGTCTCGGCACGAAAGAAGCAATTTTTAAGTATGTGATTCTAAACGAGCGACACCGAGGAGGGAGGAGGAAAGATAAAAAAGAATAAAAGGTGCAAGCACTTAGAAAAGTTTCTAACTCCTGCTTCTAATTATTCTATCAACTGAAACAAATACCGACACACATACAGGAAGGAAACTTAAAACATGATAACATCCATCAAAATAAACAAAACAACAACAACAAACTAACCCCCCCCCCCAAAAAAAAACGCTTCCAGAGAACAAAGGTGACTTCAATTTCAAGTACCTGTACAACTATATTTAACTTCCACGAAAACTCCAAAAAAAAAGTCCTCCATCTATCTCCCTACCAATGTCATCAACAGTGAAGAGTCGTGCTTATTGTTCCATCTGTAAACGACCAGGACCCAAGTTAGAAGTGCCTTCAGAGTATCGACTGTCTACGTCAGTATTTGTATCAGATGACTGCAGAAGGGCGCATATTGTCCTAACCATCTGAAAGAAGGAATTTGCAATCTCGCTGGCAATGGTGACGTCTCCATACGAGTGAAGAATTCTCTCGAGGGACATTAAACAATATACAATCAATCGTCCTGAATCAAAAGACAAAAGACCATAATTTTTCTCAATAAACATTATGTGCTGAATCTTATTTGTAAAATGCGTTCTATTTGCAATTGGGTTTTAGTAGGCGGGGTGTTGGACTCGCGGTGGGAGTGGCCTTTGGACTAGGATGGTTGCTCCCCCTGGACGTCTGCTGATTTGTGCAGGGGTCCGTGTTTGCCTTACTCTTAGTGTTGTGTTCTTTGTGGGATTGATCACTGCTCGTCGTCTCGTTCTTTCATTTGTCAAGTAAACGAAAACTACCGACTTGATTTTCACAACAAAGAATCCTTACCATTTACTACATTTCTTTAACAAACTTGACCAAAAAAATCGTAGGATTTGTATGAGACTATACTGCATTGTATCAAAAACACTCTGTCCAGAAGTGTCAGAACAACTATGGCTGTTTTTCTTTGCGCGTTGAACTCTGAACTCTCACACAGATTGCTGGCATCTTTATTCAACCCAACAAAATCAAGTCTACTGACAGCAAACCAGTTAGTCCGTGAATCTTTGATGAAACATTTTGTTCCATGGAATATTGATTGATTGATTATATATTATTTAACGTCCCTTTCGAGAATCTTTCACTCATATGGAGACGTCACCATTGCCGGTGAAGGGCTGCAAAATTTAGGCCTATGCTCGGCGCTCAGGGCCTTTGCACAGGGAGGGGTCTTTATCGTGCCACACCTGCTGTGACACGGGGTCTCGGTTTATGCGGTCTCATCCGATGGACCGCCAAGTTTAGTCACCTCTTACGACAAGCAAGGGGTACTGAGGATCTATTCAAACTCGGATCTCCACGGGGATTTCCATGGAATACATCTGTTTTCATTATGTAACCCGTGAAAAGGTAATTAAATATCATCCGGCTAGCTGTATCACATTTTGGAACTGCAAGAATGGAAGCAATATTGATTCTTTTTATGTTGAGAAAAGTTTCAACTTTCAATTTCAGAAGAGTTCCTTTTTGTCTACATTTGGCAATACTTTTTTTTCCTTCATATGGTAATTGTAAGAGCATTTGTGTATTTTGTATCTGATTTTACTGCAGATATCACAAACAATGAAGCACCAATTTTGATTCACAATAATCAACACCAATGAAGAGAACATCAAAAATGGATTCAAGATGAGGACATATTTGATGTGGACAGGAATTTTGAGATACTATTCATCTTCTTGAAGATACGGGGATTCCAGCAAATAATGTCAAAAACTCGCCAAAAGCAGTCGTCCACAGAAGATACAAACATGGGCAGATTAGATAGAAGCTGGATATTAAGTCTGTAAAATCTCTCTCTCTCTCGTTATTCTCGGAACTCCATTATAAATATTTGTTACATTAAAAAGTTAACTAGCATATAAAAACAATTGAGATGAAAAACATCAGTTTCATAACACTAAGACCTTAATGCTTGCACTGCATGCGTTTTTGTGGCTTAGATACCCGACAACATAAAATGTACCGTATTATTAAAAATCGTGACTATGTAAGATTTAACATTCATGTCATATTACATAAGATATATTAAATGACTTTGCAGATTCATTGGGTAGTGAAATCCTCCAATCAAGGGTGGAAATATCTTAGTCACGTTCTGTCAATTAACCAAATTCCTTTTATTGGTGATTACGTCAATTTGTGTGCCTTTAGCAACAAATATTTCCCGGAGTTGAACACCTACAAGACGAAGCCCAAACAGCAAATTGTTGTGTTTATGAAACCAAGACAACACCTAAAAGGATGCGTATAACAGAAAATATTATCGCAATGCTGTTCCATGTAATGAAGTTTCGGGAATTAACCCCGATAATTTCCGAACAATTGATGAAGATCACTATTGGCATATGCTTAGAGCATCAGCATGTTATATTCAAGAAAACAGAGAAAATGAAGTGTCACTCACATGTTTCATAGACAGTTATTCCATATTAAAACATAAAGTTGAAATGAAAGTGTACTTCATGGGTGTGACCGGTCAACAGAGGACGCTTACTCCTCCTAAGCACCTGATCACACCTCTGGTGTGTCAAGGCGTCCGATCTGCCAAATTCTGAATTTTGAATTCCTTATATCAGTTATGAGAATGATCATTTTCACTTTATAATTAACTATAAGGAGATTTGCATACAGTCGTACTATTGTTTGTGTTGATGTGAAGCCAGGTAGTGGGGATGTGCACTCATGTCTCGCCCATCTTGTGGCATATGGACATTGATGCCAGTAATATCCTTCTATTTGTTGATCAATCAGACGATGACAGTGACATAATAGCAATTGATTGATTAATGATTAAATATTGTTTAACGTCCCGCTCGAGAATCTTACACTCATATGGAGACGTCACCATTTGCCGGTGAAGGGCTGCAAATTTAGACCTATGTTCGGCGCTTATGGCCTTTGAGCAGGGAGGGATCTTTTGCATGCCCCACCTACTGTGACACGGGACCTCGGTTTGTGCGGTCTCATTAGAAGGACCGCCCCGATCAGTCAATCAATCAATCAGCATTTGAGCCAATGGCAGGCTGCGGAGTGTACAATTACTGTTGCAGAATCCTAACTTTCAATATGCAATTTGCCGTTTAATAATCAATGACATATCTTGTCATAATGTATATATTACTACATATTTTTTTTAATAATTGATCTAAAATTGATTTAAACTCGTACGCAATAAAATGCTTGCCATTAAAAAACAATATATTACTTTGAAGAAATGAATTATGTATCAGGTAAAAATAGAGTACCTTTAAATTTGCTAGAGTGCTTATATAAAGTTCCTACACTTTAGAACTTGGAGAATTTTCAGCAATTTTTGGAGTAGTCAAGGGCCATATTTGGTTTCTGTTCATTTGACGTACATTCTATAATTTTCATTACGTCAACGTTATAGCGTATGAATTTGCATGTCCTTTACCTTTCTCTAGCAAGGTCAGATTATCTGGGATCAATAATCTGTTTCCCAGTACACCAAAATTTCAATTTTATATATATATATATATATATATATATATATATATATATATATATATGAGAGAGAGAGTACAAGAGTACAAAATCTCTTTTTGACAGAGGAAATCACTTATTATTTCTGTGAACTTGAAATACTTACTGTCACCTCTGATAAGGAGATGTTCCCTTTTCACTTTACATTATTATACATATGATTTCCCGTGAATGATAATATTTGTACTTATCTCCATTTGATGAATCAAGTGACATCTGACTATTAAGACACTAGACGTCATACAACGTGCACTTACATATTAAATATTACCTCGTGTAATAATACACAATATTCCCGCGCTTTTTTATGATGATGTAAACTATTATGACGTAACAGTCATAGGAAGGAATGCATCGTAGATGTGATGTGCACGCGACAAGGGAAGTGACATCATAATGATTTCCATAACAACTTAACAAACATGCCATGTTGCCAGTTCTGAGAGCGTACACGAAAGCGTTTGGTCAACACGATTTTACGATGGCTCGATTCCCAGTAAGCGCAAAGTAAAATTTACGACTTGTATTGCGTTACACTAACTACCCAATCAGAATATATTATTCTGATTACATAGTAAGTCTTTTTATGTACATTTTAATATGATTTATATATATAAAGGGTGTTAAGAAAGTTCGTTCCATGATTTACAGCATGTCTAAAATTATTTATAAACAACTCATATACAAATTTATATGTTTTTAATAACCAGACAGTCCACCTTTGTTTTTCAATATATTTTTAATTTTATTTGGCATTGAATGAATCAAAGAAATCAAATGTTTCTGAGGTATCTCCCTCCATGCACGGTGAAGTCGTCGTCGTAATTGGCACATTGTCGTTGGGCGCGGATCCTTGTAGGCCTCGCTGTCCAGAATACTCCATAGATGTTCGATGCAATTTAGGTCTGGGGAATTGCCTGGCCATTCTACTTTGGTAATAAAGTTTGGTGGATAGCAGGGCAGTGTGAGGGGTCGCTCCATCTTGAACAAATGTGGCGTGTCCTGGATATTGAAGTAACTTTCACGCCGGATAGCTGAAAAATTGCTCAGGCGGCTATAAACAAACAAACAAAGTAACTTTCGTTCGTCGATCTTACCACTATTTTACTGTCGATTTAGAGCAGGTTTTAGTTCTTTTTGAAGGATATTGTTCACATAATAATCAGCATTAATAGTTTTGCCGGCTGGAACAATGTGAAGTTTGGATAATCCCTGTACTCCCATCGCACCCCATACCATGACTTTAGCGCTCGACTTGACGCAGCTTACATCTGGAACCTCATCTGACTGGGACCCCCATACAACATCGTCCTGTCGGTTCAGAACATGAAACAAATATTTCGTAGATTCATCACTAAAGATGTAGTTTTCCCAGTCTTCAGCCGTCAAATGCTTGTGATCACGAGCAAATTTCAATCTCTTTTGCCTCTATGTTTTCGCCAATAGTTGATTTCTCGGTCTTTTAAATGCCTTCCATTTTTTAACTTTTCGCAAATAATTAAAAATAGTTACATGACTCACATTAAAGCCTGACTTCTTAAGTTCCTTGCTGCATTTCCTTCGTTTGTATTTTATGTTTTCCACTTTTCTCTTCACTACACCCACTATCTTCGAAGGCCGGCCGGATCTCGGTTGATCGGATAGTTGTTTATTCTGCTCTCGCCTTCGCCTCCACTTTGTTACCCATCGCTCACTTTTACATAGCTGCTTAGCCACATCCTTCACACTTAATCCTGCATCTAATAAAGCCAAAGCTTGAGCTCGTTCATTAATTGTATCAACACTTGTACAGGACGTCTGCTTTTTCACTGAACTCGGCATATTTATTTCATGACGTAATAGACACTTTGTTTACATCACACTACAGTAACAGAAGAGAGTGCACATAGGGATGGATAACTGCTGATATAATGAAAAAAAAGTCTATAGAGTTACCAGTAAAAATTTGAAAAAAAAACCATGTCGTTTTTCTATTTAATTTTTCAAATTTACAAACGGAACGAACTTTCTTAACACCCTTTATATATATATATATATATAAAAGATATGTCCATGCTTCATTATAAATAAAACAAAGAAACAAAGAAACAAACATTTGATTGATTATGTCCCGTCCTGATTTTTTCACTCATATTGATTGAAACAACAAACAATCAAACAAACAATCAATCAGTTACCAAAAAATGTGTCCATTCTAGTTACCAAAAATCTGTCCATTCTACTTACCAAAAAAATGCCTCCATTCTAGTTATGGGCAAAAAAAAAAAAAAGAAAGAAAAAAACCCAAAAAACTCGGAATTAAAGATCGTACAGTATCAGATTTTCGCCTTTTATGGCGATGGATTTCTGAGAATATAATCGTGATGGTTGGCATTCTCTGTCTGGCTCAATCACTTACCGAGTAGTCACCCACCCCACCCCCACCCCCCGGGAATAATGCCACGATTTGAACTGAGAACATATCAACTATTAATCCTTAGTCGTCCTGTTCCATATTTATTTTTAGTGAAGGGGTTTTCCAAAAATTAAAGTTTGAAAAGCACCAGGAACAGCATTATTAAATGAAATTAGGATATGTGTTTTTCCTGGCTTAAATAGTGTTCAAGATCAACATACCTCTGGGTTCTATCGTATATTTTATAATAAACGCTATTTTTAACGGCAAACATCGCAAGTTTTCGTTATCTTGAAAACCTTTTTTCCTTGCATAAGATTTCAAAATCTAGGTCATCCAAGTAGTTTATTTAACAGACATCCTACATTATCCCAATAATTTTATTTCTTAACTAATCATTGATTTATCCTAGCAACTTTATAAAATGAACACTACATTATCTCAGTAACTTATTATTTGATCACTACATTATCTCATAACTTATTTATCTGATTTCTGCATTATCCCAGTAACTTATTATTTGATCACTACATTATCCCAGTAACTTATTATCTGATCACTACATTATCTCAGTAACTGATATCCGAAAGACCCGTAATTCTCACTTCTAAATGCCAAGCGTTTGACGAAGGAGCAATCACTACCTATTTTCGTCTTAGGTTTGACGCGGCCATGGCACGAGCCGTGAGTCTCACTTCTAAATGCCGAGCGATTACTGCATCATAGTAGTAACATTATGACAGTAACTTTATTAACTGATACTAGATATACTTATATATTATACTTATATTGCAGTTCAAATTTACATTTATCATATAAAGTTTAGTGAAAATCACGGGTCTTTCGGATATGACCTTAAAAACGGAGGTCCCGTGTCACGGTAGGCGTTGGCACGTTAAAGAACCCTCACTGCTACGGCCCTGAGCGCTAAGCATAGGTCTAAATTTGTGGTACTTCACCTACAGCTGGTGACGTCTCAATATGAGTGAAAAATTCTCGACGAGACGTAAAACAAACAAACAATCAATCAATATAAAGTTGGGGTTTTTTTTTTCATTTCCTTCGGTGAAATTGTAACGACTTTCTGTAAGCTGTCTGGGAGAATGGTGTTCATTGTTTGAAAAGTTACAATCACGAATATGAGGGGCTGCTGGTCGTTACTTTTGGAATTTGTACAAAGTTCGGTTCTATCCGGAATAAGTTGCTGAGGTGTACTTATTTTCACGGATTTCAAATTTGGCGGGCTTATAGTTGGCGTTATTACCATTCAGCACTTCTTCAGTATTTGATAATGAACAAATAAAGGTTTTCATATTTTAGCGCATGGTGATCTTTCTTTGTCGCCAAAGGCGCTAAAATATCATCCCGGTTAAAATTAGTACACTTACAGTATATAAAATATTCACGCAAAAGTTGACCGTCAAAATAGGATAAGTAACTTATTCATATCTATATAAAGCACACATTGTGCTATTGATATATCCCACAAAGTAGTTCTTCCGTTGGGATCCGCGTTAGAATAGGTCTTCAGTATTCCTTCCTTGTCGTAAGAGGCGACTACAGGGGGTGGTAATTCGGATGAGGCCGCAAACACCGAGACCCCGTGTGACAGCAGGTGTGGCACGATAAAAGGCCGTGGGCCTAAATGTTTTCAACGGCAAAGCAGACGTCTCAGCATGAGTGAAAAAAATTTCGAGCGGGAAATTAAATTGATTGATTGATGTTTTCCGCCACACTCAACAATATTTCAGTTATCTGGTGGCATCCAGTTTTTGTTGGTGGAGGAGAGAACCCAGATACAAAGTACCCAGGAAGAGACCACCAACCTTCCGAAAGTTTGTTTGTTTGACGTCCCGTCGAGAATATTTCACTCATATTGAGACGTCACCAGCTGTGGGTGAAGTACCACAAATTTAGACCTATGCTTAGCGCTCAGGGCTGTAGCAGTGAGGGTTCTTTAACGTGCCAACGCCTACCGTGACACGGGACCTCCGTTTTTTAAGGTCATATCCGAAAGACCCGTGATTCTCACTTCTAAATGCCGAGCGTTTGGCGAAGGAGCAATCACTACCTATTTTTCGTCTTGGGTTTGACGCGGCCATGGCACAAGCGGGGCTCGAACTCACGACCTCCCGGTTACGAAGCGAACGCTCTAACCACTGAGCTACCGCGACCGAGAAGGGCGGGGGGGAGAGGGTCCTGCCCTTGATTCACCACTGCTGTAGCGAGAATGGAACCCGCGTCGACTAAAGGGGAGAGGCCTTGTGATTTTGAGCGCGACCCTCTAACCACTCAGCCATGGAGGCCCCGACTGGGGCGTTAAAAAATTCACAACCAACCTATGACTATACAATGAAACATTGTACGGGAAGTTTCCAGTATGTCGGTCCCCAATAGCACGCGACTTTACATGAGAAGTTATTCCCCTTTGCCGTTGCTACGTGAACTGAAAACACACCGCCATTTGCATTTTCACCACAGATGCTGGGTCGTGAAACTCGCCAACGTTTGCAATAAAATTCATTACAAAGTCCACCGGCGTTTAGGGGCGGCAGCCCCGGTCCCGACATGTTAAACTATATAGATGTTTTTAAAAAGGCATGGAAAAAGAGAGAAAAATCAGGAATGCTTCGTGTAATAAGTACATACATGTAACTAATTAGACAATAGAGTGCCCAGAGGCATGTGAGCATAACTAAGTGAGAGCTTGGGGGTAGCAGCTTCCGACAAGCCAAACTGTTATATGCGTGAACTAAATAGTTAAAAAAAAAAAACCGGAAGAAGGATGATAATTGCAGGAATGTTCGAAGTGTCCGTGGACTAACACCCCCCCCCCCCCCCCCCCCCCCAAGTATTATCGTACTTATTAAAATGTTTATTGTAAAATAGGAAGGAACTATATCGTTTATCAATCTCAGGTGAGTTCCACTATGCTTACCTCAACATCAATGACGATAATATTCAGAAAAATTCAGAATAATAACGCACAATTTCCTACACAACGGATTCTGTCCATGATTCTGGAACATAATCTTGCGTCTTTTGCATTCTGTTTTTATTTCGGATTTTAAAAACTACGTTTAAAAAGGCAGTTTTTTAAAACTTCATTTTACACAAGGAATTTAAATTTGGGTATTTCCATTGTACTTACTTATATCTATACAAAGTACGCATTGTAAATTTAATTATACCTGTACAAAGTACGCATTGTAGTTATACCTGTACAAAGTACGCATTGTAGTTAATTTGCGTCCTTTCAGGATTTCTGTGCTATTCTGTTCACTTGTTTATTTTATAACAATCAGTTTTCGATATAACACAGTGCTACTTATTACTGTTCTTTGAGTATGGGGTGTTTGAAATGATGCTGTGCTGTTTACGTTTTCAGTGTCTTCAGTGATAAAGATACATGCAGAGCAGCAATACGAGAACTTATAGACCGGTCGCGGTAGCTCAGTGGTAGAGTGTTCGAATCGTGACCGGTAGGTTGTCAGGTAGAATCCCGCTCGTGCAATGGCCGCCTCAAACCTGAGAAGTAAATAATAAAGATTGTGATTACTGCATCGCCAAACGCCCGGCATTTAGAAGAGAGAGTCACAGGTCTTTCGGATATGACCTTACAAACGGAGGTCCCGTGTCGCGACAGGCGTTGGCACGTTAAAGAACACTCACAGCTATGGCCCTGAACACAAGTCTAAATTTTATGGTACTTGACCCACAGATGGCAATATCTCTATCAGAATGAAAAATTTCCGAGGATCGTAAAACAAAAAAGAAAGAAAAAATCAATCAAAACGAGAGCTTTTAGGGTTCCTTTGTAGCAGGTGCTAGCGATAACAGCGAGCGTTAGGCGCATACTGCGAGTCCTATGCCTACAGAGCGCGAAATAATCAGAAACTAAAGCTGCCCATTGGTCTATATATTGTTGTTTGTTATAATTCCAAAGTCCCTCATCAACACTGGTGGAAAGCTCATAAAGTTAACCCCCCCCCCCTCCTATTTGATTAGGAACTTGTGTATATTATCTCAAATTCTACTAGTTTTATGGCCCCGTGGTGGGTACCTGGGGTAGAATAGGTCCTCAGTACCCCTTGCTTGTCGTAAGTGGCAATTAAATAGGGCAGTCCTTCGTATGAGACCTAAGAAACCGAAGCCCCGTGTCACAGCAGATGTGACACGATGAAGATCCCTCCCTGCTCAAAGGCCATAAGCGCCGAGCATAGGCCTAAATTTTTCAACCCTTCACCGGCAATGGTGACGTCTCCATAAGAGTGAACATCGGCACATGCCGATAAAAATCAACCTTGTCTCTCACAATAAGGCAGAAAAATTCATTATTGTACACATATGCATATCTATGAAAACACTTGGTTATCAAGGTTTGTTAATGGATTTCAATGTATCATTACAACAACAAAAAATTGGGAGGGTGTGTGTGTGCTCCAAACACGAAGAAATTTATATACTATTATACGAATGCTGAAATATTTAATTATTGACAAGTTTTAATTTAAATTACGTCATTGTTCCATGGGAATTATTAGATAGATTTTTCAGGATAATCGCCACCTTGTCATTAAATAAAGATTTTTGAGGATTTTTATTAATCCACTCAGTGATTTTCAGTACACTTACTGGTAACACATAAGAAAAATATTAGTCAAAATCAGTAAAGAATCGTAATATACTGTCACAAAACTTTACACCTGGGGTGGTTCACCTTCTATCGGTGGCTCCATCAGCGCTCTAAACAAGGCTTGTGTATGACAGGTTTTGTTTGTTTGTTTTTTGTTTGGTTGGTTTTGTTTTTTGTTTTAATGAGTCCAGAATATTTCTGATTACCATACTTGTAAACATCTACATATGAATGAAGTGCCTTTGAGGGATATCAAAAGTATATTACAACTAATCAATCAATCAATTAATCAATTGGACAAGATAAAGGCAGTTAGATATTGCGGTTCACCAATGACAGCTAGACTGTTTTGATTATACAGAGAGATTAGAGATAGACACGTGATTTGATTTGAAAGAGACAAGAGTCATATTTCAATTTCTTAACTGATCATAAAATTCTACAAGATCAAAACACCTTACTTTCATAATGACCACGTGATATTTTTTGAGAAGCAGGAGACTAAGTGCAGTATAATTCGTAAAAACGGGATTAGGGACTTGACTTGCATTACACAGTCGATCATATATTGAAAAGGTAACGAGGCATTAAAGATGTCCCAGTATGCAGAGGCGTAGCTAGCCTTGAAGAGAAGTGTACGCACAGTGACAAATCCAGAATAGGCTGGGGGTCTGGGGCCGTCCTCAGGCCCCATTGGGTCCAGGCCAAGACTCTGGTGGGGCCCAGGGGGCCAAGCCCCCGGAAGCTCATGGGTTTTGAGGCTTTTTAGGTTACACTTATGGATTTTTTTAGCCATAAAATCATGCATAATAAAATGAAAAATTAACAATCATTTTATTTGTTAAATTGATGTGTACGCCCGGGCGTTTTGGCGTCAATGGCAGCAACGCCACTGGTATGTTTGAAAAATTCTCAACGGGACGAAAAAACAAATTCAATGTGGTATTAAACATATTACTAGCAGAGGAATGGCCTGTGTATATAACTCGAATGGAATACTTTCTGAATCACCGTGGTGATCGCTATTAACCAGTGAGTCACTGAATTTAACCGTCGACAATATACAAAACAACAGAGGTAACATTGTTAATATGCGATCAACAATGTATTATACACAAAACCTTGTGCACGTTACATGCAGCGCATTCTCAAACTAAATTTACGTGTAACAGATAACTTAATTCAATGACGTGTTAATAGTTGTGACGTATTTTGTCTTTCATGATATCGTGGAATGATTCTACATGTTTTTGACAGTGCTTATTTTACACATCCTTAACAAAGATCCCATTGGAAAAAAAATCTTTACCCATGAAGTAGGTATATACTTTTAATTCCTTTATCAACGATCAACGTCCCAGCGAATAACGGAAAAACTAAGCAAATATTCGAGTAGTTTCTTAAAAATATCTATTAACAAAAAACAACACAACACAACACTGTGTCAAATTTCTACAGCATTAACATCGCCACAACATTAGTAACAATTGTGTAGTCAGCATCACGCTCAAGCAGGTACTTACGTGTATTTGTGAAAACTGGTCTGGCTATCTAAGTAGTGGTGAACGGTAACTATGAGAGCTCGGCAGATAAGCGGCTAAATATAGATGTTTTTATTCAGTAACGTACTGACAGCGGAACACGTGCGTCGTCTGAACCTTTAAAATCACAGTGTTGGCACAGGTTCAAATTCATCTGTGCAGAGTAATTCAATAAATTTCGACACAACTGCGGTCTACCTCATGAAAATGTTTGCCTATGATAAGAGATACTGTCTCGATACCTTTAAAATTTAAGAACGGACTATAATTTTCACATAATAAAATTCACTTCTGATGCAATACATACCTGTTCTAGTTACCCGAACGTACCTTTTGTAATGCTAACAAAAGAAGAGGGGATCACGCGATATCAATTTACCGTTTTTTAAATACTTTTGTAAACGTTGATCTACTTTCGGTTTTAACAGGATGTGGGAAAGCTAAGGCGATATGTCGAGGAGTTTACAGAAATACGCGGCACAGGTAAGTCAGATCTGTTCACAACACAATATTTTTTTTTCTCTCAATACGATTATGTTATAAATATCCATCAATATACGATTACTAGATCAATATGACGTAATTCAACTTTCACTGCTTACAGTATTTATACAAGACGGAAGTATTTTAAAGAGAAAGTGGTATATCTGCAGTACATAGAGAGATTAGAAAACTTCAGTCACAAGCATCAACGATATCGTACACTGGGTATATTGAACATGTACCGCGTACTATTTTGATTTGTTCTTGTTAAATCAAAATCACATCTCGCTGTAGATAAACCAAATTTCTGTTGTATTGTCCAGAGGCCAAAACTAAACACAGAAAGATTCAACCATATAATGATTTCTGAATTTCCGGATTTCGGACCTTACTGTAATTTTTCGTGCTCTAATTGTGAACGTAAATTGTCTTACCCCTACTCGTATTTCAAAATGGCGACGGCCCTCTGCTTTCTCACTGAGTCTTCACTTCACTATGTACAACGCATGGGTTGTCTCTGTTTTATTTCCTCATAGTTGTGAAAAACTTCCTGTTCGATGTGATTTTATAAAAATATATGTAAGAAAAAGAAATGTATTGACAATGTTGTTAGATCGGAGCAATTTGATCACAGCTCTTTGTGTCTAACAACGAAATAAACAAAATTCATTTCTGTGACTGGGCTATTAATTACTGATGTAAACCATATCCAATTAATCAATATCTGTAATATGTTACGGAACGAAGGGCGTATCAGTGTACGAGTTGATGCTAGAGAAGCCGTAAAGCCAAAAACTGAAATATGAAGCCGTTATTTTTCCATGAAGGACACCGTTGTTTACTCCAAGTTTACAAATAAATCAGATATATGTTCATTAACGGATCACTATAATAATAATTCACTGCATTGCCCCAGTAACTTTATTGAATGATCACTACATTATACCAGGAAATTTATTTCCTAATTACTACAATCTTGTTGTGTTGGTCCATTCGAGAATTTTTCTCTTTTATAGGGACGTCAGCAGTTGTAATACCACAAATTTAGACATTTGATTCGGGTTTAACGCCGTAGTACAGAGGGTTCTTTTTCGTGTCGACGTCTAACGTGACGCAGGTACCCCCACTCGTAAAGATCATATCCGAAAGACCCATAACATTTGCTTAGCTTGGCGAAGGAACACTTTGTTAACGACTGGAATTCGCCGTTGAGATCGAGAATCAGACCCCAAATATCTCGGTTACAAAGCGAGCGCACTATTCACCGTGCCTGGCTGTCACACGTTTGCTTTACATCAGAGATTTATAATGTAGTTTAAATTTTATCATGCTGCCCATTGAAGAAGAGGGGGCATATTGGTTTGCCTCTTTCTGTTGATCAGGCTGTAGGTTGTTCGTTATACCAAGTGTTGTCAACAAAATATTGAGAGTCCATTGGTTGCTTATCACACAGGTTAGTCATGACTAATGACCTATATTGACTATCAAGTACAAAGGTCAAAGGACACGGGTTTTGTAGCCACACATGTTACGTAGTAATTGTTGTTTAGCAAGAAACTAGAGACTTCTTTGTCCAGTGACCATTAAATATGGCATGCACATCAATCCTGACTTGTCTATGACTTCCAATGGTTTTGAGGTTAAAACGTCCAAGTTCAATGACCCCGTGAGGATCCGGGTTGTTAGAACAGATTCTCAGCACCCATAGCTTGTCGTAAGAGGCGACTAAATGGGGGGGGGGGGATCTTTCGGATGAGACCGCAAAAACCGAGGTCCCGTGTCACAGCAGGTGTGGCACGTAAAAGATCCCTCCCTGCTCAAAGGCCATAAGCGTCGAGCATATGTCTAAATTTTGCAGCCCTTCACCGGCAATGGTGACGTCTCCATATGAGTGAAAAAAATTTCGAGCGGGACGTAAAACAATATATAATCAATCAATCAATCAAAGTTCAATGACTATGTAGCATACCTGCAAGATTTTACTGCCCCACAAATAACCAAAGATCTCTTTGCCCAATATTGATTTTCAGGTTAAAGGTCAAATGGCCTTTTTGCATGGATATTTTTGCACAGTGTATGTTGATTGGTACCACGCAAAAGCTTTCTCAGTGTAGAAAAATGTGTATTAAAGTAGGTGATATTGTTTTATATACTGTTAACACTGCTAAACTTCTTGGTGTACAAATAGATGAATGTTTGACGTGGTCTGTGCACATTGATTCTTTATGTAAGAAACTGTCTCAGAAAATAGGTCTTTTACGTCGACTACAAACTTTTATGTTACCTGCAGCATTATTGAAAATTTATAACACTGTTATCTTTCCTCATTTTAACTATTGTTCTACAGTTTGGTGCTCTGCCAAAAACAAGATGTGTGTTGATAGACTTTTCAAATTGCAGAAAAGGGCAGCCAGAATTATTTTAAACGTCAAAGTTACACACATTTCTACTGTTGATATTTTTAGGGTTCTTAAATGGATGCCTGTTCATGATTATTTTATATACAGGAAACTTGTACTTTCCTTCAAAGTTCTTAACAATATGACACCAGAGTATATGAATGTTTTAAGATTTGTACATCAAATTAGTTCTAGGGTAACAAGAAGTAGTGAAAATGGCATTTTATATGTTCCAAAGTTTCGAACAGAATATTTTAAGCGATCTTTTAAGGTGTCAACTACTCTTTTATGGAATGAGCTGCCTGCATTCGTCAGAAACGCCAATTCCATTGAATCTTTTACAACCTCAGTAACCTTGACTAGTTTTTTTTATATTTTTTTTTTTAATTGTGATATCTGCCAGCGTATTTTGTTGTTGTTATTTTTAGTGATAATGTACATGTGTAAATATTTTATGTATAAATGTCTTATGATTTTCTATCCTCTCATTTAATCTGTCTGTAAATATGTTTTTATAAAGGACCACAATGTGAACTAGTATGTAATACTAATTGTGCTATCCTGTCTAAATAAAGAATTTATTATTATTATTATTATATAACAATTGCAGTCCGATCGATAACTAAATAGTCATGCATAACCAAACTGATCATCACTAGTCAAATGGATTTTCAGATTCTGATAAGGGAAAGGATGCATGCATTTTACAAATACCTTTAGTTCCAAATGAAGTTTTAGATTATTGTTTTTGTTGTTTGTTTTTTGAGAAATGAGGAATTAGAACAACACGCGATATGTCTGTAATTTTGTGAATTATATTGATATATTTATATGAGCCAAACAATGAACAGTCTCGTTTAGTATCGGAAGGAGATGTCCGTGACCTTCACGACGATCTCTCAGTTTAAGCGTTTTGAAGAAACAAAACACATTCGCTTGAATAACAGGAAAACTCAAGTACTTGAAAGTTATTATTTAAATTATTTCTAATTCAAAGAAATGCGGAAACACAGAGTCTGGCCGGAATTGTTTTAGCGCTCTAAAATTTCATGCAAGATACATAACAGTTGACTAGATGAGGGCTTTTCGAGAAACATATGTCTGTATATAGTACGAGTTAAACTCATATCTCTCCTTTTTCTTAATTTCAATTTACTAAAATCATTGCCTGAAGGATTAATCAGATTTTGGTTATTTGAGTAAAGATGATGGTGTTTTTTTGTAAATCCTCTTAATTACCTTAACTGTACACAAAACTCAAGTCCCGAGGGGATCCGGGTTATAAGAATAGATCCTCAGTACCCCTTGCTTGTCGTAAGAGGCGACTAAATGGGGCGGTCCTTCGGATGAGACCGTAAAAATCGAGGCCCTGTGACACAGCAGGTGTGGCACGTTAAAGATCCCTCCGTGCTCAAAGGCCATAATCGCCGAACATAGACCTATTTTTTGCAGCCTTTCACCAGTAATGGCGTTGACTCCATATGAGTGAAAATTTCCCGAGAGGGACGTTAAACAACATATAATCAATCAATCAATCAATCACAAGATTCTATCACCTGTACAACCAAAATCTCCCTATTCCTTTGTATCCGCTAGAGACATCTGTGCCCCCACTGTGTACTACTGTTCCGATGTCAGCTGTCAGAAATTAGCGACCGACATAAAATTCCCCTAGTCCTGCGCAGACGCACAACGTCTATAACACATTCTTTGTGGAAGGGGTACAACCTTTGTGGTAAGTAGGTCGCCTTCGAAGAATTTTTGTATGTGTAGTTTCATAAGAAGTTTGATAGGAATCATATTACTTGTACCTTTTGTTCTCTTTTTTTTTTTTCTGAGACATTTTTATTTGACCTACTTGCAGATACGTGCTGATGAGTTTTGAGTTCCCTTTCATATATTGATGTACATGCAAGTATATTAACTCTATTTCTAACAAATTATTGATAGAAGCTGTTGAGCATTAAATACACGGATCCCCTGTGTCGGGTTGAGCAGCCAACTTTCTCCACCTATTGTATCTCTGAGTTCACATATGGTAATCTTTATTTTTAGTACTGTGAGAGAGTCTCTATCTCTATGGGACAGATCGTTTTTACGTGGTGGAAATCCTGTGTTAGAGCAGTTGTGACATGAAAAACAAACCATTTATAGTGTAGCTTTGCCTATGTATATGTCAGTTGCACAGTGCACAGGTCTACTTATGTTGAATAGCTGATGCACAGTTGCTTCGTACCCCGTGGAGGTCCGGGATAGAATAAGTCCTCAGTACTCCTTGCTTGTCGTAAGAGGCCACTAATGGGGAGGGATCCTCTGGAGGAGACCGCAAAAACAGAGGCCCCGTGTCACAGCAGGTGTGGCACAGAAAAGATTCCTCCCTGCTCAAAAACTGTAAGTGCCGAACATAGGCCTAAATTGTACAGCCCTTTGCCGGTAATGGTGACGTCTCCATATGAGCGAACAATTCTCGAGTGGGACGTTAAACAATACACAACCCATAGTTGTTTTGAAACTTTGAGCAAAAAAATCGTTAAACTAACATAAAAGACGCAGACAAATTGAAGCCTAAAAGGTTGATCAGACAATGTAAAAAAAATACCTTATTATATTTGAATTAAACAGTATTTTGGACACTTAGATATTATTGAAATTTGGTAATTTTGAATTTGTTCGATGTGTGTTCCTAGAGTGCATTTTTGTGATTGTAAATAGCTTCCCTCAAATCAAGAAATATGTTGCTTCTTTTCTGATACTTTCATGGATATCAAATGTTGTAGTTTTGCAAAAACAGATAATTTCTTCAACCAAAACAAACGACGAATAACAGTTCAGAAACAATCTCAACTGATCTTGCTTGCTCTTGTAGAACATCGCATTTATTTTTAGAACATCGCATTTATTCTTAGAACATTAGTGATTTTGTAGAACATCGCATTATTTTTAGAACATTTCGGAGTTTGTAGAACATCGCATTTATTTTTAGAACATCGCATTTATTCTTAGAACATTTCTTGTGTGAAATTATTCTGTATACAAAGATTTGGATGACGAGGATAATAAACGTATAATTTTCTTCTGGATTTGGTCTACATTTTTTCCCGATAGCTTCTTCATCTTCAGTCGCCATGGCGTGGAAGACCACTTAGCTATAAAAAAAACCCTATATTTTCAATTAAGAAAAGGTATACATGGGGGAAAATGAGAAATATAGGAATATAAGCCGATTTTGACGATCGCATATCATACCTTTAAATCATACACAATAATATCCTTTCCTTGATGTGGAATGCACGCTCAGGAAAAGTTCAAGCTCTGCTATTTACGTCTTTTTAGCCGGTCGCCGTAGCACAGTGGTTAGAGCGTTCGCTTCGTAACCGGGAGGTCATGAGTTCGAGCCCCGCTCGTGCCATGGCCGTGTCAAACCTAAGACGAAAATTAGGTAGTGATTGCTCCTTCGCCAAACGCTCGGCATTTAGAAGTGAGAATCACGGGTCTTTCGGATATGACCCTAAAAACAGGTCCCGTGTCACGGTAGGCGTTGGCACGTTAAAGAACCCTCACTGCTACGGCCCTGAGCGCCAAGTATAGGTCTAAATTTGTGGTACTTCACCTTTAGCTGGTGATGTCTCAATATGAGTGAAAAATTCTCGACGGGACGTAAAATAAACAATCAATCAATCTTCTATTCCTTTAATATCAAATTATCCGTAAATGCAACTTTCCACCAATTGCGCAATATTCGAGTCCAAAAATATCACACAAAGGCAACTCCGAAACGAAACGAAACGAAACGAAAGAAGGGTGGAACTGTTCTCATGAAAAGGAAGTCCACTAGACGTGAATGTTAGGGAATAAGAGGAGGAAGGAAGCTAGCTTGAAGACAAGAAGTTTTGGATTCTGTTGTGTTTAAGACTGATAAATTGTACAACTTCTTTACGACTCCAAGAGATTAAAGTGGGCACGATCAAACGGGGTAGTGATATGGCTTGAAACAAAATTAATTATTTATTTTATTTATTGCGAAGTACAAGATAATGTTGATCTGAGTGTGTCTTCTTTATACTCATATATACAAAACATTAAGGGAAAGTTGTTAACACTTTATGTAGGCTAATTTTGTTTATGAATCTGTACAACTCAGTTTTTCTCTTAAGTACATATCAAAATTTCACTAAAGTACCAATAGGAATTTCACTTTAGTACCAATAAATTTACACTTAAGTTCCAAAAATATTCAATCATATTTCTCTTAAGTACCAACTGAATACCATTGAAATTTCATCCCGTGGGGATCCGGATAGGTCCTCACTATCCCTTGCTTGTCGTAAGAGGTAAGTAAATGAGGCGGTCCTTCGGATGAGACCGCAAAAACCGAGGCCCCATGTCATAACCTCTGTGGCAGGATAAAGATCCCTCATTGTTCAAAGGCCGTGTGCAACCATGGCAAAAACTTCTGGAGAGGTACGTTAAATAGTATACAACCAACCATACAAATTTCACGACCTTTCAACAATGTACATGACCATTCCTCACGATACATTAGAGACCAGCTTTTTTGACATCATAAACAGATATTTCTTCAATAACAATGAAACATGTAAATATTCAAACCTTGTGCTCAGTCATTAAACAATTACTTTGCTCAAACACAACTTACACAACGCACAAGTACTCTGAAGTTCAGTCACGTGAGGACCCGGATTAGAATAGGTCCTTACTTGTAGTATGAGACGACTAAATGAGGTGGTCCTTTGGATGAGACCGCAAAACCCGAGGCCCCGTGTCACAGCAGGTGTGACACGATAAAGATCCCTCCCTGCTCAAAGGCCCTGAGCGCCGAGCATAGGCCTAAATATCGCAGCCCCTCACCGGCAATGGTGACGTCTCCATATGAGTGGAAAATTCTCGAGCTGGACGTTAAACAATATATAATCAATCAATCTGAAGTTCATATTGACCCTCTAGCGCCAACATCCGTGCAAGTCGTTAAATGACTAATATATAGCTGATGGTCATTGTTATTATGTTCGATTTTAAAAATAAAGATTATTATTATCATTACTGATCGCGGTAGCTCAGTGGTTAGAGCGTTCGCTTCGTAACCGAGATGTCGTGAGTTCGAGCCCCGCTCGTGTCATGACCGCGTCAAACCTAAGACGAAAAATAGGTAGTGATAGCTCCTTCGCCAAACGCTCGGCATTTGGAAGTGAGAATAACGGGTCTTTCGGATATGACCTTAAAAACGGAGGTCCCGTGTCACGGTAGGCGTTGGCACGTTAAAGAACCCTCACTGCTACGGCCCTGAGCGCTAAGCATAGGTCTAAATTTGTGGTACTTCACCTACAGCTGGTGACGTCTCAATATGAGTGAAAAATTCTCAACGGGACGTAAAACAAACAATCAATCAATCAATTATTATTATTATCACCTCGAAATAAAAGATAGCACAGACTTGCACACCCACGTCATACTTGGATATTCTATTGAACATAGTTGTTAATGGCAAACTAACAACTCAAACCTGATGATAAATGGGAGGACTTCAGTTTCTTCATATTTGTATTGCAAATTTCCATTATCACCTGCATATGGTGTTTATGTCTCTAAACTGATTCTAGGATATGGAAAGAGCTGCCGGAAAAGGAAATGGTATTTCTAAAATCAAAAGGTGAACATGGCCGATGAATCGCATAAACATTTTTCCGATATACGAAGCACTTTTTAAAAGACGATGCAAGCCAGACTTGGCACTTGCTATTGAAAAGATATCGAATAAAGCTTCCCATGAATTCCGGGATGAACAGGGAAACGTTGGATGAAAGAGGAAGACTTCAGTACCCTTGAAATAATACAGTGACGCTGTTAATGTTATTTGAGACAGAGGTAACAAAAAATGGGGAATAAATTTCTTTCACTTATACATGAAAGTACTGCCACTATGATTCCTTTTTCGAAAAAGCTATTTTGAAATATAGCAGGCTGGATCCCTTCTACATTTCAAATGAATCCTTGAATAAAATTACTTCTTTTAAAAAAAATTCAATGTTGTGATGGGCTTTTATTGAGGAACATGATATGCTTTCTTCTGATCGATACCCCATCCCTGGTGTTTCCAAGGGTCTGTGATTCTCCCCAAGCTTCGTATTTTAACAGGAGTGGTTAAATTAAGTAGTTTTAATCCTTTTTATACACGAAACGTACGAAGTCTTTTGAAAACATTGAAAATTAAAAAACTGAGAAAGTCACGTTTGATATATTGAAAATGTCTGGAATTCAAACAATACACAAATTCGCAACATACGTCAATTTTAAAAATATCTTGTAAATTGAACTAAAATGTAAAAGTTAAGATAAAGAAAAGTGATCCATCTCACATAAGGTGAGGGCGACCTCGGACGACACTACAGAGGTGATAGTAAGTGTATAGGAGGAGTAAGTATTAATCCTCCGTGAGCCACATATCTTGATCAGGTAATCCGTAGTCAAAATCAGTTTGCAGAAAACGGCTTCAATTAGCATGAAACATGTTGATACAGCACTTGACCCAACACTTGCTGAAGTGAAACAGCTTTACAAAATGGTGAGTTTTGGCGAATAGAAAATGGCAGGATATTTCCATATTTGCATAGACAACAAAGTATAATAGTTTCTTAAACTCAAATTTGCTAACAAAGGAATGGATGCCGTCAACATAAATAACATTCCTCGTCATAAACAAGTTCAATCTTGTATTCTAGCATATTACAAATTCAAGTCTACATCTTGTATTGCTACAGATATACGTCCACTATTACATCCAAACTATTTAATTGCAAACAAACTTCACAGTGCCTAGACATAAATCATTTTATATTTACTCCGCCTGCGTGTATTTGTTTTCCCTTCAACCGTAGCCCAACTGGACATGTCATTACAGAACGTCATCTGTATTATGAATTCAGTCGAAGATTATGCCAGACGATGGGCTAAATATGAAAAATAGGAACTTGATCCTTTATAAGAATGGATAAAAAGTATAAGAGGAATATTAAATGCATGTATTAGATACTTAAAAACAAAAGCACGTACCATCTATCCCTTTGCGTTTAGTAAACGAGAAGAGATAAAAACAATACACAGGTTACATGAAGAATTTGGTTTTGTTTCAGCTGACATTGTCGTCGTTTGTAAGACTCGTTATACAACTGTATTTTTAAAGAAGTTGGCATTATTTCCACATTTGGTCATTGTACTTATACTCCAACTGCCTTTTCAAACGATGAAATTCTACAAGCCATGCTTCAGTTTTAAACGCATTCAATATCTCGATCAATGGGAGGGATGTTCTGGAGTGCATGAATACCGTACCAAAACTGGATTCGGGGGGGGGGGGGGGGGGCTCCGTGGCCGAATGGTCGGAGTATCGCACTCAAAATCACAAGGCTTCTCACGTCTAGTCGGCGCGGGTTCGATACAATGTACCCAGGAAGAGACCATCGACCTTCCGAAAGTAAACTGGCAAACTTTCTCAAATATATCGGCGCGAGCGGGATCCGAACCCGCGCCAACTAGAGGTGAGAGGCCTTGTGATTTTGCGCGCAATGCTTTAACCACTCGGTTAGTAAATCAGAAGTGATAAAAGAGTTTGATAGGTGAGAGGCCTTGTGTCTAATATAATGACGTACTTTATAACAACGGTCCAATTACAGTATTTGGAACATTTAATTTTGTAAACTCTACCCACGAGTAACGAGATCGAGCAAAGGTTTAGCAGAACCACGTGACCTAAACTCGTAATTTGATAGAAACATATAACGATCGTGTATTTTTGAAAGAAAACTTTCTATGAGCTCACCTTAAATATATAATAGTTTGCGTCAAACCTCGAATATACAAGTCAAATGAAATGTGAATTACATACATATGAAGTACTTTTTAACGAAGTGTAACTTGTTTGCGAAGTCGTTTTATAATTCCGGAAAAGAAAATGTCACGAAAATGCGCATTTTCTTTAAGAAAATTTACGAAGTCGGAGATGAAGCTTATCAACAACTTTAAAAATAGCATGAAATAATATGTACGCCTCTCGCAAATTGTTTCCAATACAATAAGAGGTCAGATTAGCACTTTATATATCGCCATGCTTCAATCATTTGAAGATAGATAGATAGTGGAGACGTCTTTAATTTCGTGTCGGATTAAATTTGTCATTGTCGTGTCAAGGAGTAAGCAACGAAATTAAATTTTTATTCCGGAAAATATTCATTATTATTATTATGATATATAGATATCAGGAATTCTGTCTCTGTGTTATTCGTCGTCTATTTATAGATCCTGTTTGGCCAGTACCGTAATCGTCAGCATTGTATTCCTTATACCTAGATGTACCTGTACTTTGTTGTGTAAATATATAATTAGTCAACTCATTACAAAACACACAGGTGCCCGTGAAAAATTTCAACATAATTAAGAATGATTACAAACATTCGAAACAGTAGAGCTATATATATATATATATTTATATATATATACTCTCTTTTTTTTTTTTTTATAAAGTATACTTCAATAATATAATTTGGAAATTTCCAAGATTAAGTCAATCTGAAAATAAATGATCATAGAAATTGTTCAGAGAGAGACCTAGAATGTAAAATGAAATGGTCGGTCTACAGCTGTTTTACAGCTATCGCTCTTGAGTTTGGATACTCGAGATGGTTATCGTACACAGCTGTTGGAATCAGCGGTGATATCACACGGGTGACATGTTAGGATGCAATTAATAATTCAACTTAAAGCTGTGAGTAATATGGACAGTAAGTTAAAAGAAAAGCACATTAAAATAATAATGTTGTTTATCAGACAATCCTTGCATCTGATGGAAATTTCAAAGATGAAAGTCGTGTGCAACAGTCTGATATTTATGTAAATTATGTGGATCTCCATTATCTTTACAAAATGTAGTAGCGTTTGTATTTGATATACATAGGTACTCCATGTTTATATAATATAGAAATTAAACATGGAAGGAAATTTACTTTCATCAATATACAACCAGTGCGTGCTAATAACAGTTTTTATCAATCTCTATTTTTCAAAATCATATTTAAATTTCATAGCCTGATGCCTCATGCATTTTTTTAAAAGCAGGAACGAGAGTTTCAAATAGCCAGTTACTAACAAGCACGCGTTATGGGACCTGTTTCTCCATCATTCACTTACAAATGTCTCTCCTTCATCCTATGTTGAAATATATATATTTACATGCAATAGCAGGTGCTCTGGATGAGCTGTCGAACTGAAATATACAAGGAAAAGTTCGAAGACTGAAAATTTAAAAACGACCTCTCAGAATTACCCAAAATGTTTCACAACACGTTAGTAAAACGAAAAGTGATGAAACAAATTTGATAAAGAATTGTTATGGGTTAGAATTACCTTCGAATTGCCACGGAAATCAATGACAACAATTTGAAAATCTAACACCGTACAATTATTTTACAGTAAAGTATGTAAGTATAAATTTCAAAGTTCACAAAACAGAGTCCGTTGTTTATCTATTGTTGAATTCACGCTCAAGGATAAGACTATTTATAACGCTGTTATAATTTGCCGTTAAGTCTAGTCCCCAGCAATGCACTATCCACAGTAATTCCTCTCGGAGAGCTTCTTGCCACAAAATTTACAGCTTATTTATTTCTAAAATATTCATTTCTAGAAAGTATACAAGTTACATAAACATGTTATTACGTCCACTTTCTATCAACCTTTCCCAGACATCATTCTATATTGATTGATTGATTATATATTGTTTAACGTCGCGCTCGAAAATTTTTAACTCATATGGAGACGTCACCAGTACCGATGAAGGACTGCAAAAATTAGGCCTATGCTCGGCGGTTATGGCCTTTGAGCGGGGAGGGATCTTTAACGTGCCATACCTGCTGTGACACTGGGCCTCGGTTTTTGCGGTCTCGTCCGAAAGATCGCTCCATTTAGTCGCCTCTTACGACAAGCTAGGATCCCCATGGAGTGACATTATTCTAGAAGTGAACAAACCATATCGAATACTCATGTGCTACATAAATGTACGTAAGTAATTTTTATTGATTTAAACTACGATACAATGTTTACTTTTCCAATGTTTTCGCCTTTGATACCTCTACAAATTGTATGATGGCCATTTCATTATGAATTCTTTGTAGGCGTGCACAATGAATGGAAATAAATATAGTATGTTTATATTAACGGTTGGAAATTCTGACAGAAATGATTATGAAAATGCATGAAGCTATGAAGTGCGACACATCACGCCAGCATACTCCATAATGCGCGTTAGCGCTTCATGAAAAGTAGGCCTGCGTGAAGCGTTGCAGTTTATACTCTCATGGATTTTCAAAAATAAAATTTATTCCTCAAAACAAAAACCAAAAAAAAATACAAGATAAGCTGAAAACCTCTTGAATGGACTATAAAGCGCACAAGGCATTGAGCATAAATCACATCAACACATTTAAAACGTAATGTGCACATGAGTATAATCGATAAAGCACAATACAGATAAAACACAAAACATGCATAGACAGAACCAATTAAGTATGGGTGACAGAAAGAGAGGATCTTGAACGAGTGCTTATGACATATGAAATTTATGAAATGAGTTGCCAGATTTAATTCCGGAGCCTTGGCGAGGGAAATATTTAAATCAGGTAACGAATTTCATATGCCATAAGCTCGAATGTAAGATTCGTCAGGCTACTGACAAAGAAGTTGATGTGACAGGGGTTTGTACAATCCCGTCTAAAGTCAGCATTTCGCAAATTTTACGATCTAGTTTGCCAGTACAACTTTCCATTAGGTCAAATGCTGTCTGGCGTGCTTTTTACCAATTGTTAGGCCGTTCTTCGCACACTGATTCTGACTACAGATTACATCGTTTGCCTGATGTAGGGCTCACGGCGGATGTGACCTGTCGACAGAGGATGTTTATTCCTCCTAGGCACCTGATCCCACCTCTGGTATGTCCTTGGGTCCGTGTTTGCCCATCTTTCTGATTTGTATTAGTTATAGGAATTATATTGAATACTGTTAATTATCTTCACCTTTACATTTATCACACAACTATGAATAAACACATATTTTAGTTACTTTCCACTTCACGTTTTCTGTATAAGGAAGTGATTTTTTCGGCCTCTTTGCATCATGAAAATATCCTTGAGTGGAAAAATTAAGTTCTAAATATAAGCACGCCAACGTGATAACTAAATTGAAATTTCAATCTTAGGATTTCAATTTGTAGCTATGTCATTGTACTACAACAACAACAAATGAAACAGGAATAAACATGACAGGCTTGCAGAACGTTTGTAGTAAAAGTTTTGTATCAATGTCACCACGCGCTGAACTCAAATGACCTTACATAATTTTCATTACCATTAACCTGTGCTACGAGTTCATATCGTTTTTCCAAACCTGCGTTATGAACTCTGAAACATTACTGTTGTGTGATAAATAGTCTATCGTTTTGCCCCATAAATCAACAACTGAAAACTGGACGTCTCTGATACATTTTAACATTAATTTCACCCAGACGTTGCATTAATAGTTACTTCTCGTAATAGGTCAATCATGCATGCGTTTATACTTATAAGTTCTTCTCGGTATGTGATACAAGTTTATCAGATATTATTTCTTAGTATGGAAATCACAACCAGAACCCAAAACTGATAGTAAACATAAAATGATGTTTAAATCAATTTTGAAATATTTGTTGTCGAAAGCTTCTACCGGTTTATACCTATCTTTCAAGCTCCAAACGTGCTTTCTTTGGGACATTACTATGAAGGAAGTCACAGGTCTGATGGGAAGAAACAGTAAAGATGATAGCAATGGAAATCGGCGATTGGGACATATAGATTTGGTCTGCCCGTTTGTTTGACAAGACTTTTCGTTTAGAGCAAAACAGTCTGATCTTGAAGTGGGGGTTTGTCGTCTTTCATGTGTGCATTCCCTATGACAAGACTTTGGAGGGAACCAGAATTACTTTTCCCCATACGGGGGCATCAGTGTTGCACAAACACATTTATTTATTTTTTTTAGTTAAGCCCAAATGAAACAAAAGTCATTCTTTCACGGGTCTCGAGAAATTGTGCTACTGCCCTATAATTACGCTGTTGAATTTTGTGTTCTTACACCTTATGCGATACTGTAGTGAAAGGACATATTATAAATTGTGTTCAGGAATCCGTAATCACTGTCCATCGTTTTCACTTTTTCAGTCACGGGAAATACATTTGAGATAACAATGAAGTGCTTTTGTTTCGTCTTCATCATGGGGATTTCTTGGCAGACCACATTGGGTGTACTCACATGATGGGAATAGACAATGTTAACCGGAATAGCAGGACTGTTGATAACAAATTGTCACTTGACAACACCGGATATCATAAGTATCTTCATATGTGTATGTATTTTCAAGATAAAATGTTCAACGTACAAAGTTAAAAACAAAAATGGCCGCGCGCTACCTTAGAGATTTGCTTTCTACTGTAAATGTTACTTCCATAAATTACATAATCGCTATATTACATCTTATTAATATATCTACACCCAGCGTGGTGTTCTAGGGAATATGATTGTGAATGGATAGAGCTTAGTGCCAAAGTATCCACACCCTGCATGATATTGTAGGGAATATGATAGAGCTTAGTACCAAATTATCTACACCTGCATTGCATTGTAAGAAATATGATTGTCAATAGATAGAACTTAATGCCAATTAAAAAAAATTAAGAAAGCAAAAGCACATCCTGAGAGCGTTTCTTTCCTAGTATTTAAGGAGAATTGACTTTCTTGAGATAAGGGAAACATGAATTCATTGTCTTATTTTTCAATCGTAAAATTAGTAACTGCTGAAGAGGTGCTGATTAAATGCAATAAACACTATACAATTACAGTCAGTTTAACCAATAAAACTACAGCATCCAGGAGCGTATTTATGAATGACCTAGAAAAATGTTTGCCTACACTATTTAGACTGAAATTCCCAACTCTCAGAAGTATTTAACAAAGCTTGATGGATGGCGGGAAAATGCAATGTAGTTACTCAGAGGTACGCGTTTAGAAAAATGTGCGGTAACTAATGTAAAAGCATATGGCTCTTAACATCTCGTGATCATTGCTGTAAAAGGTATTGATAATATAGAAATATCTCTAAATTCACGAATGTATCTTTACCTACCGGTCTTCGAATACGTTTTCCACTGTTTGGGAGAAAATATAAACAACTTCGAAATCCGATCTGTGATGCAGTGCTTGTTTTATTTCTTTTACGTCCCGTCGAGAAATTTTCACTCATATCGAAACGTCACCGGCTGTAGGTGAATACTACAAATTTAGACCTACACTTAGCACTTACAGCCGTGACAGTGAGTACTACTTAACATGCAAACACCTCCGTTTTTAAGGTTATATCTGAAAATAATATCTGACCTGAATGAGAAAAGTATTGATACGAGGGCTGTTCGAAAAGTTCGCGGAAAATTCAGTTGAGATCGGATTGTAAACCCGACGCCAATATAATTTTGATTACTTAAACTGTGGGTAGATTCGAAAAAATATGTAAATTGTTTATGTTTTCCGTTGAACACTAAGAATAATCAAATGTCTGAAAATTAACTTCACGGAGCATGACGTTTTTGCAAAGTATTTTAGAAAAGTATTTTACCTTTTGAATCACTGCACTTTTCTTAGTGCATAAAACCTACAACAGGAAATAAGTCATTTTGTTTTAATTGTAGTTTTAATTATATGGTAGGAGCATTACCGCTTTATAATCGTTCACAATGGATGGTTAACACATTTTCAAATAAAAAATAAAAACGACGTCATGGAGCACCGTGCTGTTATAAAATGTTTTGTAGATAGATAGATGGATGGATAGATATGCAGATAAAAAGATAGATAGACATGCAGATAGATAGATTCTTTGTTCCAAATTAGGACCATTTCAGGCATTACAGTAACATACTTACACATAAGAACTTACAAATTGTATTTAAATTAAATTTAAAATATATTATTTCATCGTAACACTGGTTTGGCTTGATTTAACAATATGAAGGGCTAGATACTTAGAGTACTTCAGGTAATAATAATAATGATAATAACCTAATGTAGTTCCGACGTATTTCCTAAAGCAAAGCAGGAAAATTCGGTCATACTGTTTGAGGAAGAGAAAATAATAATTATACCTGCATTTGCAAAATATGCAACTTGACGATGCAAAGCACTAATTACTGTTACACAAAGTTTTATTTCTAGTCAACGAGTACTGTACATCGTGGGAAAATATAAGCTCTCTAGAGCTTTTGACCGACAAATGTTATTAGTAAAATGCGTGCAACTGTTGGATATAAAACATATAAACAAAGTCATTTACACCACCGTCATTATTATTTGCTCCATGAACTTGCAACCCGCCTTTTAAAATTCATTGTCTCAATTTACTTTGCAATAGATATATATGATATTTTCATACTGATCAGGAATTCTTAGAATTCAAATAAGATAAAACCCACAGTCCCAAGTGCACTGTCATTTTCTCGTAATTTATAGTGTGTGCAACCTTTTCAAGCAGCCCTCGTACTTTACAACCAGAGATGAATTTTTCTAACCATGTAAAGTGGAGAACAAGAGATGTATAAGACATAAATACTCACTGAACTTCCCCAACGGCGTCCCACTGTGTTTTGTTTATGCCATGAAGAGAATGCCTGCGGGGATATGTTGGATTTTGTAAGAATGAATTTAGTGAATCTAAAGGTTCGTTGTTTTGCATTTACATCGATTCAAATAGTGGTGGCCAGAAGTAAGATTCAACTGAAATATTTAGTCAAGAAGAAAAAATTAAACTGAAAAATCTAGTCCAGAAGAAACATATTAACAGAAAAATCCATTCAAGAACAAACATTTTAACTGGAAAAATCAAGAGCAAAGTTTAAACTAAAAAAATCTAGTCTAGTGAGTTCGAGCCCCGCTCGTGCCATGGCCGCGTCAAACGTAAGACGTAAAAATAGGTAGTGATTGTTCCATCGCCAAACGCTCAGCATTTAGAAGTGAGAACCACGGGTCTTTCGGATATGACCTTAAAAGCGGAGATCCTGTGTCACAGTAGGCATTGGCACGTTAATGAACCCTCACTGCTACGGCCCTGAGCGCTAAGCATAGGTCTAACTTTGTGGTACTTCACCTACTGCTGGTGACGTCTCAATATGAGTAAAAAATTCTCGACGGGACGTAAAACAAACAAACAAGTCCCAAACAAAACAATTTAACTGAAAAATTTAGTCATAAACAAAAAATTTGACTGGAAAAAAAATCTAGCCAAGAAGAAGAATTTTAACTGGAATGCCAACAAACAATATGAGGTCAACTTGTTTTCAAGAATACTATTGCTTAGAGTTTCTACACAACAGATCAACTCAACAACAGCGCATGCGTCTACACACGTATTGAAATCCACTTATAATGTATTGATACATGCATGTTGCCTTGTTATTGACAGGTGTTACATTTACAAGTAGGAAAAGGCTATTTTCTAACATTCACCTACAGCTGGTGACGTCTCAATATGAGTGAAAAATTCTCGACGGGACGTAAAACAAACAAACAATAAACAGCACTTAATACTGTGACTTGTCTGGAATTTGAAAACGACAAAAGTCTGTAAAAGTAACATTTTCTATCAAAAGAATACTGATCAATCTCATCAACAATATGCAGAATACAGAACTGAGAGCAGGGTAAATACTACTCTCTGGAAACACCAGAAAAAACGTGAAGTTGGGATTGAAAAGGTGAAGATAATGGACAGTGATCAATCTCATAACTCCTATAAGGACTACCAAATTAAGAGTTTGGCAAACACGGACCAGAGTATACCAGAGGTGGGATCAGATGCCTAGGAGGAGTAAGCATCCTCTCTTGACCGGTAACACCCGCCGTGGGTTCTATATCTTGATCAGGTAAACAGAATAATCCGACGGCAAAATCTGTGTGCCAGAAAATGGCCTAGCAATTGATATGAAACACGTCAGACAGCATTTGACCTAATGGAAGGTTGTATTGGCAAACTAGATCAATATAATGACCATAAAATTTGTGAAATGTTGACGTTAGACAAGATGTACAAACCCCTGTAACATCAACTTCTTTGTCAGTAGTCTTCTTCGATTTAAAATTTAAAAACTGATCATATGCAGAACACGCTCTTGTGTGTCAAATCATTTGGGAGATATAAACACCACCTGCAAGTTATAATGGAATAACACCACATAGATAAGGGAAGTTGACGATGGAAAAATTGCAATCATCCCGTTTGTCATGAAGTTGAGTTGTTAGTTTGCCGTTAGCATCTATTTTCAATAAAATATCGAAGTACAAAGCAGATGTAGAAGTCTCTGTGGTGTCTTTTATCTAAAGTTCACTGGGATATATGGAATCGACATAGGAATGAAAATGACCATTGTTAATAGGTAAAACGTCCTCGATATATCTAAATGTCGAATTGAAGACCACAGCAAGAGATTTTTGTCTTCTCATGTAGAAGCTTTTGAATTAATTCTGCTTCATAAGAATATAAAAACAGGTCAGCTAACAAAGGCACACAATTCGGTCCATGGGAATTCCAACAGACTGATGGAAGACCAGATCACCAAAGACTACGAAGATATTGTCAATGAAGAACGAACTCATCTCTTTAGTATCAACTTCAGAGTACTTTTGCGTGGATTGATTGATTATATATTGTTGAACACTTTTCTTCGCTGTAACTTATAATTGTATTTTAGAAGAATTTAACTTGAATTCCACATTTGCCTACCCAAGTTCCCTAATAAGGACGAAATTCTTATGTACTGGGGAAAAAAAAGTTAAGGATCATGATTTCAGAATTATTTTATTCATAACAAAACCAAATAAATTATGTTAAATATATACTTAAAATGTTCAACGACAATCGAACAATACATTTTAAACCTGTTTTTACAAATTCATCAATACGTTAAGCAGCAAGAGCAACCATTGTCAGGTAACCCCCCAAAACAAGTTTGAAAATCGGTATGAGCAACAATAACAAATTTCATTACAAATGATTGAATCTTTATAAAGGCAATATCAATAGGGTGTATGTCCACCCTGAGCCTGTATAACGGCACGACAACGCCTCTGCATACTTTTGATGAGCCTGCGGAACGCAATTTGTGGCAACCTTGCCCATTCCTGCTGTAAAGCTAACGTAAGCTCCTAGCGGTTTGTCAGAAGTACAGGGCGTCTGGAAACAGCTTGCTGCAACATGTCCCAGGCATGTTCTATTGGATTTAAATCCGGAGAACAACTCGGCCAATCCATACGTTCAATTGTCTCTGTAGCAAGGTAGTCTGTAACTATACGTGCTCTGTGGGGACGAGCATTATCATCCATTAACACAAAGTCGTTGCCTATAGCTCCCGCATAATGTCTCACAATTGGATGCAGTATCTCATCCCTGTAAATTGCACCGGTAAGATTGCCACTAATCACGTGCAAGTCAGTACATCCACCAATACTGATTCCGGCCCAAATCATCACAGAGCCACCTCCAAAACGACCATGCTCTGCTACACAGCAATCAGCGTACCGCTCTCCACGCATGCACTATACACGCCTACGACCGTCATGAAAGTCCACGCAGAACCGTGACTCGTCTGTGAAAAGAACAGGCGTCCAAAGACGCAGTTGCCAGTTTATGTGATTTTGGGCCCAGTTGAGTCGTGCTACACGATGTCTTCTCCTCAAAATAGGACGAACAGCAGGTTGATGAGCCCGAATGTTAACAGCATGAAGTCTCTGTCTGAGAGTTTGTGGTGTTATGCGCACCCCACTTGCTGCATGGAAGTCAGTATCGAGTTGGACAACACTCTGAAACCTGTGTCTACGAGCCATAAGTGACATAGAGCGATCCTGGCGAGCGGTTGTGGACCTTGGACGACCTGATCTCGGTCTCTCAGAAACATTACCTGTCTGCCTAAAACGATTCCACAACCTTGAAATCACACTTTGGGACACATTAAAATGTCTAGAGACAGTTCTCTGGACTTGGCCAGCTTGAAGCATACCTACTGCCTGACCAGCTTCCAGAGCAGTTAAATGGCGCCCCATGGCTTTTAATGTCAATAATTGTTCACCTAAGAGTCGATTAGAGCAATAAATACCCACAATAATAAAATGAAAATCACAATTTTTCAATTTCAATACACACGTTGGCACACTTTGATTTTGACCCCTTGCTTGTGTTTGGGCGAAAAAATCGTGCACCTATGACGTCAATATGAAACCAGGTAAATCTATTGTGTTAAGGACACATTCGAGAAACTATACATGTTAAAATTTGTCAAAATAATTATTTGGTTAATAAAAATTTTTGAGGTCAAAATTATGATCCTTAACTTTTTTTGTCCAGTATATATCACGTTTTAGTGTTTAACACATAATATCCCAGTCAAGGGAACGAGACATCTTCATATGAGTGAAAGATTCTCGAGCGGGACATTGAACAACACATAATCAATTAATCCAAGGAGGTATATATACACATTGCAAATGGGTCTTATTTTTTATATATATATATATATATATATATATATATATATATATGTGTGTGTGTGTGTGTGTGTGTGTGATTGATTGATTATATATTGTTTAACGTCCCACTCGAGAATTTTTCACTCATATGGAGACGTCACCATTGCCGGTGAAGGGCTGCAAATTTAGACTTATGCTCGGCGCTGATGGCCCTTAAGCAGGGAGGGATCTTTAACGTGCAACACCTGCTGTGACACGGGGCCTCGGTTTTTGCGGTCTCATCCGAAGGACCGCCCCATTTAGTCGCCTCTTACGACAAGCAAGGGATACTGAGGATCTATTCTAACAACCCGGATCCCCACGGGGATATATATATATATATATATGTGTGTGTGTGTGTGTTTTATGGTCGTTATTAAGATCTAATTCGCAAGTACGACTATCCATGAGGTCAAATGCTGTCTGACGTGTTTCATACCAATTGTTAGGCCGTTCTTGGCACACTGATTCGAACTACAAATTGTTCCGTTCACCTGATCGGGATGTAGGGCTCAAGGCAGATGTGACCGTTTCTAGGCACCTTATCCCATCTCTGATATGTCCAGGGGTCCGTAATTGTCCATCTCTTTGATATGTGTTTTCTGTAGGAATTGCGAGATTGAATTCTGTTAATAATATTAGCCTTTTATTGAAAGGTTTTATTGAAAGGTTTTCAGTCCCCCATGACGTATTTCTTTTGGTGTTTGTCTTGCTTCAAATATGTTCTCCCTTTCTTTACTGGGTGTTTGTTTAAAGCTCTTTTGAGGTGAGGTAGATCCTGTTGTGATACAATTAAAATTATAAAAAAGAGCTGTGTTTTCTTGTTTGCTTTGTGTATTTACAAATTTGCAAATTACTGGTTAACTCATTGGTAGCCGCCCGAATCGATTACGGGAATGCCTTGCAGTACGGTGTGACCAAACAATATACGGACAAACTTCAACGGGTACAAAACACTTATGCCAGATTAATAACGCGGACTAAAAAACACGAACATATTACGCTTGTTCTTGTCAAACTACACTGGATTCCAGTCAACTACCGTATACAGTACAAGATACTGATGTATGTCTTTAAGTGCCTCAACAATCTGGCACCAGCAAATCAGTCAGAACTTATTGTACCATACAAACCCGCCAGATCTCTTAGATCGGAATCTTCACATCTGATAGATATGCCTGTAACCAAGACTAAGACGTACGGAGAACACAGGTTTGATTGATTGTTTGTTTGTTTTATGTCCCGTCGAGAATTTTCACTCATGTTGAAACGTCACCAGTTGTAGGTGAAGTACCACAAATTTAAACCTATGCTTAGCGCTCAGGGACGTAGCAGTGAGGGTTCTTTAACGTGCCAACGCCTACCGTGACACGAGACCTCCGTTTTTAAGGTCATATCCGAAAGACCCTTGATTCTCACTTCTAAATGCCGAGCGTTTGGCGAAAGAACAATTACAACCTATTTTTCGTCTTGGCACGAGCGGAGCTCGAACTCACGACCTTCCGGTTACGAAGCGAACGCTCTAACCACTGAGCTACGGCGACCGGTACACACATGTTTGATAAAGCAACGGCCACTCTATGGGACAGTCTTCCATCTAACATCAGGAAGATTCAAAAAGTTGACTGTTTTAAAAAGTATTTAAAAACCAATCTCTTTCGTCAGGCTTTTAATGTGTGATCTTTTTGATTTGACGTATTTCATAATCAATATTTTATGCAACATGCCGAAGAACGGTATCAAAAGAAAAAAAAAGTTTTTTCTAGGACATATTTTATGATTTTTATAGTATGAATTAATTCCCCATTTTCTCTAGCTTATTTCTTTCATAGTTTCAATTGTTCATTGTGCGATATTGATATCTGGCATTATTAAATATACTGGACAAAAAAAGTTAAGGATCATAATTTTGACCTCAAAAATTTTTATTAACCAAATAATTATTTTGACAAATTTTAACATGTATAGTTTCTCAAATGTGTCCTTAACACAATAGATTTACCTGGTTTCATATTGACGTCATAAGTGCATGATTATATATATATATATATATATATATATATATATATATATATTAAAAGTTATCAAGGAATTAAAGGTGTCTTGTGACTATTCTGGTATCCTTTTTACCCCAAAGAAGGAAATAATGACACAAGTTTTGTTGAAATTATTTAATCAAAGAGGGAAGACGCCGTCTAGTACTTCATTGTAAACATCCCACATGTGTGTCTAGTAGCAATATTCCATTGTGTTTCCATAAAAGTTAAATTAAATTTCATCATTATCCATTAACTATATCAACATATTACAATTAACTACATCCACATACTACATGCTCACAAAATGCTGTCGTTATACTCTCTCCTCCTTGTTATGCAAGTTCACTTTCTAGTGGTCTGAGTCTTTTTCATGCTTCTCGACAGTGCAGTATCACGTGGGTAATTGAAAGAGGGACTTCTCAAAAGCGGGCATTTATTTCTCGTTCGGATGCATACAGTGGGAAGTATAATTTGATCTTTTTTTTTAACTCGGATGAATTCATACGAGTATTTTCTAGGAAATTTTAAATTTAATCAATAAGTCGAAATAAATCATTAATTTCATGTCATGGGATTCGGCATTGTTCAGTTCCGTCCATATATCTTTAAATGATTCATCCTGCCTCTATCAGCGAAATAAAAGACACAATGTAACAGGTAGTCTCTAGATAATTGCTCTTACTATGAGTAAACGATTGAGATTCGGGTTTTTACTTTGAGTATATATCGATGATGCCGACTATTTTTACACATTGATTTTGACTACGGATTTCTCCGTTTACTTGATCACAAAATAAGGGGTTCACGGCGGGTCTGACCACTCAACAAGGGGTGTTTACTCCTCCTAGAAAATTGATCCCACCCCTGGTGTTTCCAGAGATCGTGTTTGCCATATTGTCTATTTCGTATTCTTTATAGGATTTTCGACATTGATCATCGTTTCTTATCTTCACCTTTCTCCGACAATACAGTTATTAGGATAAGTCGATTCACAGGCGATCCCGGTCCAATGCCATGTCATGAATTGTTAGTAAAACAAAGTCACTAAAAGCGAATGTTTTACTGCCCATGGATGTTTAATGCACAAACACGTTAACGACAAATTTACAACTCAACCTTATAGCAACAATATGATTTCAATTTCTCCTCAGGCAACGTCAATACGCAATTGCATGTTATGTATATAATTAAATTTTGATTTCAGGCAGACTACTGATGAGTAAATATTACATTATCAATTATCATGGATTAACATTGGAGTGGAAAAACCAAGTTCATGTATTATCTGTGGTCATCATATATAAGAAATTAAATCAAATTATTTTATGAATCTTAATAAAGATATTTGCTTTAATTTTCCTGTAGTGTGTATTTTGTATTTTATGTGTATTCTGTTGAATTATACAAAATAGTGCGTCTTTGGTGTCTGCTTTAGTCAAACTGGTTTACTGATTGATTGATTGATTATTTATTGCTTTCCGCCACGCTTAACAATTTTTCAGTTATCTGGTGGCGTCCAGTTTTTGTTGGTGGAGGAGAGAACCCAGATACAATGTACCTGGGAAGAGACCACCGACCTTCCGCAAGTAAACTGGCAAACTTGCTCACATAACGCCGAGGCCGAGATTCGAACACGCGCCGACAGAGGTGAGGGGCTTTGTGATTTGGAGCCCGATGCTCTAACCACTCGGCCACGGAGGCCCCAGGTTTACTGAAAATATACTGCGCCTGAATCGTTCTTCGCGTAAAGCGGAAAGAGTCTGGAGGAAATACAAACAACCTCATTAGCACGAAGCGTTGAAAACGGCGCGGAACGCATACAATTATGAACTTAACCTAGAGAAAAAGAAAATTCTTAATGAAAAAGTCCTTAATTGTAAGGACAATACTAAACAACTTTATCAGCTAGTGGCCGAACTTACTGGTGCGAAGTCCGACAACCCGATGCCCAGTGAAAATAGCGATAGTGCGCTCGCGGAGAATTTTGTTGATTATTTCATGAACAAAACTCACAAAATTAGGCAACCGTTAAGTGACTTCAGCCATTTTGAACCTCTTGTTAAGGATGCACCATCATTCCATTCTTTTCAAGAATTATCTGTCAAGGAAATTAAAGAACTGATAGGTGAACTAAGAACGACATCCTGTGAATTAGATATTTTACCAACCAGTGTTCTGAAATCATTCTCACAAGATCTGTTACCAACTATATCTGATCTAGTGAATCTATCGCTAACGCAAGGCATTTCCCTTCAAAATGGAAACAAGCGATTGTTAGACCTTTGTTAAAGAAGGTAGGTCTTGAACTAGAATACTCAAATTATAGACCAATCAGTAACTTGCCGTTTTTATCAAAACTTATAGAAAAAGCAGCGCTCTATAGACTAAATCAACATGTGAGTGATTTTGATCTTCCAAAAAACCAGTCTGCATATCGTCGCTTCCATTCGTGCGAATCTGCTCTGTTAAGACTCGTACACGATTTGCTGAATGCAATGTAAAAACACGGCTCTCATAGCAATCGATCTCAGCGCCGCGTTTGATACAGTGGATCACCAAATACTCATGAGGTGCTCAGAAAGCAATATGGTATCACTGATTCGGCTTTGAATTGGGTTGATTCATACCTACGGTCGCGTAGTTGCCGAGTGAGGGTTAATTCTGCGTCATCATCTTCTCGTCATTTGCAGTGTAGTGTTCCGCAGGGGAGCTGTTTAGGTCCGTGGTTGTATCTTACATATGCAGGGACTTTATTCGACATTATTCCTCCGTCAATCGCGGTCTATGGATTTGCAGATGATCACATTGCAAATAAAAGGTTTAGACCTACGTCTATTCACAACGTAATCGAAGCAATTAAAGAACTGGAAAACTGTGCAAGCATCATTAATGACTGGATGAATTTAAACTGAAAATGAACACATAAAAAACAGAATTCATAATATTTGGCAGTAGGAAGCAACTGGACAGATGCAACACGAAACTTATAAACATAAATGGCGACAAAATTAAATCGGAACATTGTATACGATATTTATGAGCATATTTAGATGAAACTCTAAATTTTAAGGAACACATCAAAAGAAAATGCTGCACAGCAATGATTAATTTTCTCAGAATTAAAAGTATACGTAAATATTTGACAAAAGAGGCAACAGAAATTGATCATTAGTTATTTCTCATTTGGACTACTGCAATGTGATTTTATATGGAATAGCACAGAGTGAAATAGGAAAGATGCAACGTATTCAAAACATGAGCGCGAAACTTGTATTGAATCATAAGAAATTTGATAGTTCTAGGGAAGCTCTCTATGACTTACATTGGTTACCCATCAAATCCAGAATACAATTCAAACTGTTGACTTATATGTATAACTTTCTGTTGGCGAAGCACCATTATATTTAACCGAACTTTTAACGAAACAGGTGCCAATTCAAAAGTTACTCTCCGCTACAACGTTCCTTTTAATAGACACTAGACGTTCAGTGACAGAAGCTTCGGAACCGTTGGTCCTCGACTTTGGAACGATCTACCTCTAGAGATAAAACAGTCGAAATCACTGAACAGTTGAAAATTGCGAAATTGAAAACTCATTTATTTAGAAACTTTTATTATACAATTAAAAAAAAATACCATTTTAGTATCATACTAGACATTGATTCTGTTTTGCAGAATGTATGTACTTGTATGTTTTATTTACTTATTTACTTGCTTATTTTATGCTTCTACTATTACCTTTTATGCATATCATCTCTTTTACTAATTTATTGTACAACATACACGTATGTAAAATTAGGCGTTTTAATCAAATAAATTAGTTTCAGTTAAAAAATTAGTTTCAAACTGTCTTTTATGTAGTTTATGCATCTTCTCAAGCCAATGAATGGTTTTCGATACATTCTGCCCCCCCCCCCCCCCCAAATCCTTGCCAGTTTACGCCACGAAAACTGTGGTCGCATTGGCGACATCTATGGAAAGTTTTGAATATAAACTTTATAATCTAGCCAATCGGGTAATGGCTTTCATGATTTTTTTCGTTATAAATGTAAGTATGGCGAAATTGACTGAAGAGTAAACTTAACGGCAGACCAATTACGCGCTATAGAAAGTACAAAATAAGTACGAAAATATCACTAGCAACAGAACAGGAAATTTCAGCTTGGTAAGAGAAATTTCAAGTTAATTTACACCTCGCATATCCATACGGTAAAGCATGTTTAAGACAAAAGTATTGCAATATGGTTGACTTTCGGCTTTAAGTGCCTGAACTTTGTTTTCGAGGTCATAGTCAATTTTCTATTAAGCCTTTTAGGTAGTTGAAATACGTAAGATAAATATACTGTGACAGATTGTCATTTTGACATGGACTGTATTTCAGAACTTCTGATAGCTGTTTGGAAACTTTAAATAAAGTTGAAAAACTACCCTACGATTTTACAGTGCCAGTTGATTGACACAGTTCCAGTGTAGAGATCGATCTCGAAACTTGTTGCTAAACACCACACGTGCTTAACTTGTTGACACCCAATCTTCTTATGAATGAAAAGTATCTTTTCATTGGTTCCTAGGTAAAACCCTTGAATGAAAATTTGGCCAAAGTTTTCATGACGTAATCTGACAAGGGTTTGTGGGGAGTGGAGTAGACTGAAAACCCTTGGCTTGCGAAGATGTTGTGTATGTAGCCAGTGTGAACACCAAACTCAGGTTCGAACTTCGATCAATCGAAATGCTTCAGGCTGGACAAACCCAGCGAGATGTTGTATTCCGGTTTGGTGTGTCTCAAAGTGTCATCTCTAGACTCTGGACACGATTTCAGGGGACTGATACAGTCAATGAGAGGTCTGGGAGTGGTAAACCCCGTGCCATAGCGCAACGCCAAGACCAGTACATCGTAACGTTGGCCCGGAGACAGTGTTCCCAACCTGCTTCAAGACTGACTCATCAGTTTAATGTTGTCACAGGCGTGCACATTACGTCCCAGACTTTGAGAAACAGACTTCATGCTACTAATCTCAGGCCAGTAGTGCATCCCGGGCTTCTCCCACGTCATCGACAAGCACGCTTGGAATTCGCACGTCAACATGTGAATTGGATAGACGACTTTGTGAGCCGGTACTGTTCACAGATGAGTCCCGATTCTGTCTGGACTTCCATGATGGTCGTAGGCGTGTGTGGAGAGAGGCCAGAAAGAGATACAGCCAAGCATTGGTGTCTGAACACAATTGGTTTGGAGGTGGCTCTGTGATGATATGGGGTGGGATATCTCTGGCGGGTCACACTGACATAGTAGCCATCAGGAACGGCGCACTGACTGCTCTCCGAATCGGAGATGAAAATTCCTCACCCAGTAGTCCGGTTGTTTGCAGGTACAATCGGGCCAAATGTTATTCTGATGGACGATAACGCCCGTTCTCATCATGGTCATGTGGTTACGGAGTATCTGCAGAGGGAAACTATCGAACGTATGAAGTGGCCTGCTGTCTCACTGGAACTGAAAACCATTGAGCATATATGGGACCAACTTCAGCATGAACTTTCACAGCATCCAAACCAACCACAAACTTTGGATAACCTTGAAAATGTTCTACGAGAGGAATGAAACAACTTCTCTCAACAGAACATTGTGAATCTTATAATGAATATTCAACGCAGATGCCAGGCTGTCCCGATAGCAAACGGAGGTCACACGTCTCCGCGATATGAAGAGGTCTTGCATAATAAGTCTACATTTTATAATGTAGTAATATTGCCATTTTTTAAACATCAACCTGGGTAGCTCGGTGGTTAGATCACTACACTTGTGAAGTAAAGATCTCGCGTTCGATACCCTTCTTCCAGAGAGCCGGTCGCGGTAGCTCAGTGGTTAGAGCGTTCGCTTCGTAACCGGGAGGTCGTGAGTTCGAGCCCCGCTCGTGCCATGGGCGCGTCAAACCTAAGACGAAAAATAGGTAGTGATTGCGCCTTCGCCAAACGCTCGGCATTTAGAAGTGAGAATCACGGGTCTTTCGGATATGACCTTAAAAACGGAGGTCCCGTGTCACGGTAGGCGTTGGCACGTTAAAGAACCCTCACTGCTACGGCCCTGAGACTAAGCATAGGTCTAAATTTGTGGTACTTCACCTACAACTGGTGACGTCTCAATATGAGTGAAAAATTCTCGACGGGACGTAAAACAAACAAACAATCCAGAGAGTGTTTTTTCTCATTCTTTACTACGGCAATGCCCATTTATGCAGTAGAGCTGAAGTTAAAATTTTACTTGCAACAACCAGAAACTATGAAAATATGCCAACTCTAAAATAGGCGTGATAAAATACCCCAACTTTTGTTGTACAAACGAGATAGAATGTAAGTGAAGTGCACATGAAATTGCACGAAAAATTATACATTATGGAGAAATGTTGCGTGTATCCTTCGTCCTAGTACGTTTATACAACGATTGTTTTTTATGTTGATGTCTAACAAAGTTACAAATTCAATAAATACAATGATTATTTCTGATTAACGGAGGAAGTGTCAGACTGGAGAAAACTCCAATCATCGAAGGCTCTTGGATTACTAACCTTTACAGGCTTGAAATATCGCTTTTCAAAGTGGGAGAGACGTTACTTAACTTAATTAAGGATATACGCGATGTTTCTCAATAACATGTAAATTTTAATGACATTTTATGTACAATTCACTTGCATTCTATCTCGTGTCTGCAAAGCATCTTAGGATGACCACGCCTGTTTTTGAGCTAGAATATTTTGATAGTTTCTGGCTGTTTACAAATAAACAACAATTAAGGTCAGCTCTCATGTATTACAGTAATGTTTGTAACGGTCGGGTACTAAACACACGACCCTTTCATTACTAGTTAGGTAATTTAACCAATGGCCTACCCAGGTTGATATACTAATTATGGCAATATTACTACAGTATGAAATTCAAACTTTTTTCGAAAATCATTCAAGAACTCTTCATGTCGAAGAGGTGGAAAATTTAAAGAAGATGTCGATTATCACTGGAAACATCAGTTCAAGTTTACATTCTTTCGTTAACATTCAATACTGTCAAATTAGGGGCAATCATCAATGAAAAGTCTAAGACAACGAACAGTCCTCAATCTCTTAATTCCTATAGAAAATACAAAACAGAAGGATGGACTAACACACCACTGGACATACCAGAGATAGGATCGAGTGTCTAGAAGGAGTAAGCCGTGAGCCCTGTATTTTGATCAGGTAAACGGAGTCGGAATTAGCGTGCCAACAACGCCCTAACAATTGGTATGAAAAACAGCAGACAGCATTTTTATATTGGCAAACTAGATTATTATAACGACGATAGAATTGGCGAAATGCTGACATCAGACTGTGCAAATCCCTGTAACATCAGTTGAGAGATGTAAACACCATATGAAGGTGATATTGTAATATTGCTACATAGATAAAGGAAGTTGACAATGGAGAAATTGAAATCATACCGTTTGTCATGAAGTAGAGTGGCTAAAATATTTTAGTACGAAGATGTTGAAGAGTCATTAATGTCTTATTTTATGCTCACTGGGACACAGTGAATCGACATTTGAATGAAAATGGCCATTGTTAATAGATAAAACGTCGTCGATATATCTATCTAAATGTCGAATAACAGCTAACATAAGAGCACAATTCGTGCCCATGGAAATTCCAACAGACCAGATAACCGAAGACTACGAAAATATTGTTAATGAGAATCTCTACCATTTTTTCAATATCAACGTCAGATTACTTGGGCGTGGAGTGAAAGATGTATTTAAGAAATTAATTTTTGAATGACTGATCACTAGATATGAATATGTCTTTGTACCATTTTTGTTGAAGAATCAACTGTGTATAATGTCAAAAAGTCTAGTATGTCATATACCGTGAGGTGTGGTTGTGTACAGCAAAATAAAAACAAAGATCTTTATTAAGATTCAATAAGTAATTTGATTCAATTTCTTATATGAAAAGGCCAAGATAACTAACAGTATTCAATCTCGTAATTCCTATAGAAAATATAAATCAGAGAGATGAGTAAACACGGACCGCTAGTCATATCAGGGGTGGGATCAGGTGTGTAGGAGGAGTAAGCATCCCCTGCAGACCGGTCACACCCGTCGTGAGCCCTACATTCCGATAAGGTAAACGGAGCAATTGGTAGTCAAAATCAGTGTGCCAAGAACAGCCTAATAATTGGTATGAAACACACCAGGCAGCATTTGACTTAATGGTAAATTTTACTGGCAAACTGGATTGTTATAACGACCACAAAATTTGAGAAATATTGACTTTAGACGAGACTGCACAAATTCCTGTAACATCCGAGTAGTGTTTAACAGAATAATTTTTGGGATGACCAATCACTAAATGTGAATAGTTCCTTTTACCATTTTTGTTCACGAAGCAACTATCTATGATGTCAAAAAGTATAGTCTTTAATTTATCGTGAGGTATAGTCGTGTAAAGTGTTGCAAAATCATACGTTTTAATGCTGTGAATTTGAAAAAGTTTTGTGATTTCAAATTCACTGAAAGTTCTTTAGAATCTTTAAGAATCCACATTTGATTTACACCACTTCTGGCATATGTAGTGGCACAGTACGTTGGAAGTCTCTACTTCACAGCAGTTAATATTTTCGTAAGGAGCAATGATAGGGGCTTGGAAGAACATTTATTGGATCTAGCTATGTATCTTTTTTTGTAAAGTTTTTTTGTGGAGTTTGGAGTTTGGGTAACTCATATTCATCCGCTTTATTGACTGGGATATTAAATGTATTTAAAAGTGAAGCATGATTTTGAAGAATTTCATCTTTTGAATTTGTTTATAGTTTATTGTTGTTTTTCGCCACACTCAACAATTTTTCAGTTATCTGGTGGCGTCCAGTTTTTGTAGGTGGAGGGGAGAACGCAGATACAATGTACCTGGGAAGAGACCAGCGATCTTCCGAAAGTAAACTGGCAACTTTCTCACATATATCGGCGCGAGCGAGAATCGAACCCGCGCCGACGAGAGGTGAGAGGCCTTGCGATTTTGAGCGCAATGCTCTAACCGCTCCGGCCACGGAGGCCCCCTTCATCTTTTGAAAGAGCAGTTGGGGCACACGTGCAATTGATAAATGTAGAATTAATGCCCATTTCGTTTAGAATGCAGTTGTAATAATGAGCCTTAGAAACAAATACAATGTTGTTGCAAGCTTTTTCAGCTGGAACCAAAACATATTCCTCATGTAACCTATGTAACTCTTTTATCACTTCTGGTTTACTAAACACAGAAGGATAGATGTTACGCAATTTTTTGACATGTCTGATATGGGATTTTAATATTTCTCTTATACTTTTTATACATTCTGACAAGGTATCAAGTTCTTTTTCAGATTTAGCCCATCGTCTGGCATGATCTTCGACAGAATTCATAATGGAGATGAAGTTCTGTCGCCAATTGAAAGAGCGAGGTTCTTTGAATTTAGGACCTTTCAAAATGATTTTAGATCCTCATTTTTAACTTTATCAATATTACCAATAATGACATGTCCAGCTGAACTATAATTAAAAGAAAACGAAGAACAAGAACACGTAGGTGGATGGAGTATATTGGTCTATATCTAGGTACTGTAACGTTTGTTTTTAGTTAAAAAGTTTGGATGCAATAGTGGAAGTATATCTGTAGGAAATACAAGGGGTAAACTTGAACTTCAAATATTCTGAAATACTCTTGAATATTTCTTTATAAATCGTGTTTATACAGTAATGTATATAGGGCTAATGGATATGAAATGTTTGTAGCTTTGACCTTTAACCCCCGAATTAAGAATTGTATTGGATCTGAACCTTAATGCCCACATTCAACAAGGGACACGATCTGGTTTAGATAATAGCGTTTGAGTTTCTGAGGTTTGAATGTTGTTTTACATCTGAAAGGTCCAATGCAACTTCACAAAATTTAATCATGTTTATTTCAAGACCTAACATATGACCGTATTTTGAGCCTTTGCTAAGGTGGATATCTGGTCATGTAACTAAGTACATATGTAAATGATCAGACTTCATTACATTAATTGTTTTTATGATAAACAGTAAAGAATGCCGTTCACAAACAATATAGAACATTTGTTTTATTTATTTTTTACAAACCAATCAGAACATGTTTTATTTATTTGACTTTTGTTTTCGACACATTACAAATCTCCGTAAAAATATCCTTGCGAAAGGTGACTCCACTCCCACCGTGCTACGATCACGTGCTACCTTGTTAAATGAAGATCGTGTCACCAAGCTAAAGTAACATTTTTCCCAAATAATAAATAAATAAATAAATAATCTTTATTTTTAAATCGGACATACACAAACAACAATAATGATCAGCTATAAACTAGCAATTTTAGCGACTTGCACGGATGTTAGCGCTAACGTGGGGGGGGGGGGGGGGGGGGGGGGGGTCATTGTATTGGAGGAAACCGGAGGGGGGGGGATACCCGGAAAAAAACCACCTTTTCCCCAATGCATAGGTTTTAAGCTCGCTAACCACGCAAAAAGAAGACGAATCAGTCAAACATTGAATCATCACCTCTATAATTCTTCTCTGTAGGTTATGAACAGTGAATGCATGTCGTGGAAAAAAATTATTTTCCTCCTACATAATAGAAAAATAGCCATGTAATGCTATGGAATATTTCAGATGGCGTAGTACCGCGAAAGTCGATCAGTACCACGTTGTTTTGTTTTGTTTTGTATTGTTTTTCTCTTTTGATTATGCGATTCAGTTAGAAGATAATTACCATCTGATAAATCCGAAAAAAATCCTTGATACTTATCAGCTTTCTATGTTTTGTGTCAAGCACTTTTTTGAATTTGGACACACACACACACACACACACAGAGAGAGAGAGAGAGAGAGAGAGAGAGAGAGAGAGAGAGAGAGAGAGAGAGAGAGAGATGCATCACTGTCAAAATCGACGGCCGCCGTGATTGAAATTTTTACTGCATTTCAGTGATGTTTAAATTTTGAAAAATGTGACGCACACAGCACAAAATGTCATCTAATTACATTGTTTGTATTGCGTAATAGAATGAAAACATGCTGGATGTTATATACGAATGACTCCACAGTGACACTGGTGGACTGATGAAGCCGGTGTACCTAGGACTCTAGGAGTGAACTATGATTTCTAATCCATCTGTATGATAAACAATAGACGACTTCCCACCTTCCCAGCAGTGATAATCGTAATCACCCAATGTTTCCTTTATTGTGTATTTCCTCGTGAAATCCGAAATTGTTATTAAGTAAATTGTAAATATCTCGGTACCTATTCACGCTTTTTACAAAACATTCTTAGTTTTAAAGATCATCAAATTATATCGTGAAATAACAATATAAGAATTTTTTGAAATGATCCTTATTTTTACACCTTCATATTCTTAAAGGAACTTGACAACAATCTGTTGGAATTCCCATGGGCACGAATTGTGCACCTGTGTTAGCTGACCTATTTTTATATTCTTATGAAGCATTTCTACATTTAGTCGCCTCTTACGACAAGCCAGGGGTACTAAGGACCTATTATAACCCGGATCCCAACTACGCCCAAGTTCACTCAGCATGGGTCGTCCGAGAAACACGTCTATCCTCTACCAGCTAAACCTGACTACTGACAAATACCGGCCACTCGAATACGGCCACAAACAGCTCATTGACCAGTGAAGCGTGCAGAACTCCAAATAGTGTCGTGTGCAAATAAAATTGGCACTGATTATGTGACACCAGTGAAGTGATATGGCACAGGTAACCAGTGAAACGATATGTCACAGGTCACAGTTCTTTTTCGTATGTTCCGCCAATCAAATTGTGTGTAGCAATTAAAATGATTGTATTGATTGAATGTATATTGTTTAACGTCCATCTCGAGAATCTTTCACTCGTATGGAGACGTCACCATTGCCAGTGAAGGGCTGCAAAGTTTAGGCTACGCACTTATGGCCTTTGTGTAGGGAAGGATCTTTATCGTGGAATCTCTGATGTTTGGGCTAATCAGCGCATTGATAATATAAAATGGTTAAAAGCAAAAGTTAGCTAACATTGACTGATCAAAGCAAAGTTGACAAGCAACTCAACAAACTTCGCCAAAAGCTTTAAATTACAGAATATACAAAATGAATTATTATTTGAAAACTACTTTAAAATCTTATCAAGAAAGGATGCGTATTCCTTCTGTAGATATCGGACATGTAATCACCATTTACCAATAGAAAGTAGACGGTGGATGAATATACAAAGAAATGAAAGAATATGTAATTACTCTGATTTGAAAGAAATTGGAGATGAGTTTCATTATATGCTAAAATGTAAGAACAATCTATTGAAAGAAGAAAGAAAGAGATGTTGAAAAGCAACTCAAATGCAGAATACAAATATCAGCTTTAAGCAAATTATGACTAATAACAAACGGGTTTTTTTTTAAAGAAAATGATGTTCTTTTACAAGGAAAATTAATGGAATTTGCTCCCCAGCATAGAATTCCCATATTTCACATTTATAAATCACCACTTTAGATTCCCATTGCGCCTGTATATTTTCATTACACTATATGTAACAAATATATTTATGATATCTGTATACCAATGTAATATGGTGCTGAGATTTGAATAAATGAATGAATGCCACACCTGCTGTGACAAGAGGCCTCCACTTTTGCGGTTTCATCCGAAGAACCGCTCCATTTAGTTTCCTCTTACGACAAGCAAGGGGAACTGAGGACCTGTTGTAACCCGGATCCCCATGCTGAGCTCACGGTGAATGCAAGATGATTTATTAATTCGGAATGCATCGAATTTTTCCCTTGGAATATACTTATTTCATAATTAGGTAAGAAATACGATATGTATAATTATTCAATGAATAAATAATAGAATAACACGGAATCAGGAAACTGCATGTTCTACAGTTCTGGATATATTCAGTCTAAACAATGCATACTACATTTTTGTACAAGTACTGAATGTATATTTCTTATGAAATGATGGTAAATTTTACGCCGCAATCACACACAAACAAAAGCAAATTTCATATGTACATAGTATACAGTATTACATGTAAAGATATATGTGAACATGTAAAAGTAGAAAAACAAATGCATGTTTAGAATCACGGGTACTATTAAACAGAGGACACTAGAGTACTTTGAAATACTTTAGAATACCCTGTCAGAATTTCATAATTCTATGCAATTTGAGTGTTTATTTATAGCTATACCACTTAAGGAAACATTTTAAAATATTCTTGCAATATTTGTCAAAAGTATTTGTTTTAGCGATATTTTGACCAGAAAACAACATTTATGAATGTGTAATATTATGACGGACGGATGACAAGACAGTCTATCAGATATAAGAGATTGTGACAACACACGTTGTGTTAGTTCGACATTTAATAAACTGGTCCCTCAACTGGTATTCCAAGTACAAAACGAAAGTAGACAAAATCAGATACGTATACAATTGATAATTCCGGATTGATACTTTACATAATAATATTACAACTTTCCCTTTATAAAAAATGAGTGTCAATATATTTAAAGATTGAATTCTGAGTTAATGTTCATTGAGTTTAGAATGAAATATTTTGAACACAATCAAGTAAAATCACTATGACAATTGTAGACTTGAGTAGACTGCCCAATCTGCCTAAAATAAACATACAGGGGATTATTCTGTCCCAAAATATAACACATTGATCACTAGTCCTGGAATCGTTTCGGTTTCCTCACTTCTCTTCCTGAGCGTGTGCGGTATCCACTTTCGGAACTCGGCTGAACTTCCTGATGGTTGGACAACGGATTTGGTTTTGTGTCGACAACTTCTTCTTGACTGATATCTGGGTTGTCTTTACGGAATGTCTTTTCCTTTGATGCTATGATATCTCCTCGATTCCTTCGATACATGGTCCCATCTGGTGTAATCAACTGATACGAGCGATTGTCTTGAGCGACGACGTTAGCTGGCTTCCAGTCATTCTTCATTTTGAATCTTACTTTGTGTCCTTGCGGAATTTCTTCTTGGCTTTTGGTAGTACGGTTGTAGTAGAATTGTTGTCGATGTTAACTTCGTACTCTTTCCTTGTGTGTCTCAGTTCTGTTGATGGTCTTTGGTCTCAGTTGCTCTTTGGTTATTGGTAGGATAGAGCGTAATTCTCTGCTCATCAAAAGCTGTGCTGGCGAACCGGTGTCCGTTGGGGTGTTCCTGTACTCCAGTAATCCTAAGTATGGGTCATTGCCATCTGTCTTGCTTTTTCCAGTAATCTCTTTGCCGTTTGCACTGTCCTCTCTGCAAGTCCATTGGCTTGTTGATGATACGGACTGGATGTGGTGTGTTGGAAATTCCACTTTTCTGCGAATTCACGAAATTCCTGTGAGGTATACTGTGTTCCATTATCACTAATCACTTCAAAAGGTATGTCATTTCTAGCAAAAATTGACTTGAGTCTCTCAATAACTGTACGGCTTTGTGTGTTCGGCAGCTTTACGACTTCGAAACATCTTGAGTAGTAATCCGTTACCACAAGATAATCACTTCCATGTAGCGTGAACAGGTCTGTTCCTACTGTTTGCCATGGTCCATCTGGAATCGGCGTTGACACGAGAGGTTCTATAGGATTTCGATTCCTGAAGTCCATACATGTGTTGCATTGTGAGATCATCTCGTCAATGTCTCTGTTCATGTTGGGCCAGTGCACGATGTTTCTTGCTCTTTTCGTTGTCTTCTCAATACCACTGTGTCCTGTGTGTAGCCGTTTGAGTATTTCAGGTTGTAGGACTGAAGGTGTCACAATTCTGTTTCCTTTGAACACAAGATCATCAACAACTGTCAACTGATCCTTGATTTTCTAGTACTTAAGTGTTGATCTGTTTCTGTTGAGTGGCCAACTGTTCTGTATACAATCTTTAACTAAACTGAGTTCATCATCTCTTTCCGTTTCCCGGCGGATGTCGTTCAGAATATCCTGTGACATGGGTATGCTTCGTGAGAACACAGAATGTACAAAAGTCTCTAACTCCTGTGAGTGAGTATCCTCCTTGCCTACTGGTAGGCATGCACGAGACGGTGTGTCCGCAATGACTAGTTCTTTACCCGGTCGGTATTTGAAGTTGAAAGTATACTTCTGTAATCTGAGTAACAATCTCTGCAATCTAGGCGGTGCCTGTGAAAGGGGTTTCTTCAAAATAGATTCAAGTGGTTTGTGGTCATTTTCCACGACAACATCCACTCCATAAGTGTATTGGTTAAAACGTTCCAGTCCAAATGTCACTGCAAGTAACTCCTTTTCTATCTGCGCATATCTGGTTTCTGCATCGGTGAGAGTTCTTGAAGCATAAGCAATCGGTTTGTTTTCTTGTAGAATCACAGCTCCTAGACCGAATTTCGAGGCATCAACACTCACTACAACTGGTTTCTTGACATCAAAGAAGGTAAGTATTGGTACTTCTGATAGAATTTTCTTGACGTCCTTAAATGCATCTTCTTGAGGTCGTTCCCAGTGGAATGCAATGTCCTTCCGTAGGAGTGTTCTGATTGGCTGCGTGACTCTGGACATGTTTGGTATGAACTTTGCTAAGTAGTTGATTGTCCCCAGTAGTCGTTCTACACCTTTCTTGTCCTCTGGTGGGGGCATCTTGGTGATCGCTTCTATCTTAATGGGGCCAGGTCTCACACCTTCGCTACTAATGATGTGTCCTATGTAGCTCACTTCAGGACTGCTAAACACACATTTCTCCTTGTTAAGTGTCAAGTTTATCTCCTTGCACTTCTCTAGCACTTTTCTGAGTCTTTGATCATGTTCTTCTTTGTTTTCTCCCCATACCAAAATGTCGTCTATGTCCACTTCAACTCCGGGTATGTGTCTGAATTGTTGTGAAATTCTCCTCTGGAATAACTCTTGAGCACTCTTTATTCCAAAGGGCATCCTGCAGAAGCAGTATCGTCCAAAGGGCGTGTTAAAAGTGGTGAGTTTCTGACTCGCCGGATCTAATGGTATCTGCCAGTAGCCGCTGTTGGCATCCAACTTGCTGAAAACTTTCGCACCTGCTAGTCTAGTGGTGATCTCCTCTATGGTGGGTAGCTGATAGTACTCCCGCTTGATGGCTTTGTTTAGGTCGCGTGGATCGAGACAAATACGTAACTTGCCGTTTGACTTCTCTGCACAAACTATAGAGTTCACCCATTCAGTGGGTTCATCCACCTTCTTTACGACTCCTTTGAGCTCCATTCCCTCGAGTGACGCTTTCAGTTCATCTCGGAGTGCTGCAGGAAATGTGCGAGATGGGTGCACAACTGGTTCTACTGTGTTGTCTATCTGTATGAATTGTGATAAGGTTTTTGTAGACACCCTAATCCATGAAATACTGACGAAAATTCACCGAATATCTCTTCTGCATTGTAATCTGTTGACTGTTTTTGTGTCGCGAGTGTCAGCTTGACTAAGCCCAAGTCTCTACACGATCTGAGTCCTAGTATAGGTTTTTTTTCCGTCACGTAAAATTCTAGCACATGATTTCTGTGTTGGAGGTGGCATTTCCCTAGGATAGGTATCCTGTCGCCTGTGTAGCTTGTTATCCTCGCTGAAGTCCGTGTGACGTCTGTTTTCACCGGGAGCTGATTCAGTATACTTTTGGGAACAATGTTAACTTACGATCCCGTGTCGATTTTAAATTTCACTTTCACCTTGTTGAACGTTATAGTTGTGTACGCTTCATCTTTTCTATCGGATTCTTTGCTAACTGCACATAGGAAGTAATCTTCGTCATTTGTAGATCGACAGTTTTCCTCATCCTCGTGATCAACTACATTCACATTTTTTGTTCTGCAGCATTTTTGGTAATGATTTGCTCCATTACACCGGTGACAACGTTTGCCGAATGCTGGACATTTCTTTTCCTCATGTGTCTTACCACATCTTCCACATAGCTGTTTGTCTCTCGATCCGGGTGAGCCTTTAGGTACGTAGGCTGCTGAGGACTGCCCTGGTTTCTTCTTGTTCTTCCTGATTGTTTCTTAAATGGTTTCTTAAACACTGCTGCTGCTGTCGCTTCTTCGCTGTGTAGGTCCTTCAGATGAATCACGGACTCTTCGCTGGCTCTGCATACACTCAAAGCACTGTCTAATGTCAGTTTGTTATCGCGATGCAGTCTCTCTTTGACTTTTTCCGAATTTACTCCACACACAATGCGATCTCTCAACATATCATTTTCCAAATTTACAGTTCTTAGCAATTACACGCAAATCGGTCACATACTGATCAATTGTATCAGTCTTACCTTGCTGTCGCGTGTAGAATTTGTGACGCCAAACTGTGATATTTTCACGTGGTGCACAGTAATCCTTGAATTTTTTGAACAGTGGCTCAATTTTGTCCTTATCATCCTGTGAAATAGTCATCGTGTTGAAAATTTCACGTCCATCCTGACCGATTATATAGAGGAATGCACTGCATTTATCCTTCTCATCCCGTTCATGCATGGCGATGTTTAAATACAGTCGCATGGTCTGCTCCCATTTCCTCCATTTTTCGGGCAGGTTTCCATCCGATGATGAAAAATCAAGCTCCCGTGGCGGTCTCAAGTGTTCCATCTGATACCATGTAATATTATGACGGACGGATGACAAGACAGTCTATCAGATATAAGAGATTGTGACAACACACGTTGTGTTAGTTCGACATTTAATAAACTGGTCCCTCAACTGGTATTCCAAGTACAAAACGAAAGTAGACAAAATCAGATACGTATACAATTGATAATTCCGGATTGATACTTTACATAATAATATTACAGAAAGATTTATGGCATCCTATCCCGAACGCTATTATTTTGTTTTGAGAAAATATTGAGCGATGCGACATATTACATCAGCAATTGATTCCACGGACATGTATGATTGATAGTCTCGATGTAACAAATTGGACAATGGTCGTCAGTTTTCGTTGAATTCACGGTTGACAATCCCGACATTCTGTACTTGAAATTAAATTTCTAATGTAAGTTTCCTGCCACCCCCGTGTGCATGTTCCTTTGTCATTTTGTCCTTGCAATGAATATCGCTCCTGATGTTCCGAATGACAATGCAAAGACTGAACGATGAATGAATGGTGAATGCTTTGTGAACTGTGAACGCATGCTGAATGATTAGTGAACGCAAAACTATGAACAGAGAGTGCACGATGAACGAGCAGTGAACGCACGGTGAACGAACGGAAAAATGGAAGGTAGAACGTTTCAGGGACTATAATTTATACCCGTATATTCAATGCTTTGTAGTTAGATATGGAATTTATTTCGCAAGTAAGAGAAGAATTTTTTAATATATTTTCACGAGTGAAAAAAAAATCCTGTCTTACGAGTGAAATAAATTTCATGTCCAACTACAAAGCATTGCGCTTCCCATTAATTACATTTTCTTTCATTTTAGAAAATGTTTATTTCAAATCTTAAAGTATGTATAGGAATACAAAACATAACGTCACAATCAGGTGTTACTTTCACACTTCACTGTGAAAATATTATTATTCAGCGAGTAAATTATATATATATATAGTTAATGAAAATCAGAATGCAGAATGGCACATTCCATAAAAACAATCTTTTAATGCTAGCGCTTCCTCTATGTTGAAGTAAAAATGATTTTTTTTTATCATGGAATGTGTCATTCTGATTTTCATTAACTATTTATAACTGTATATATATATATATATATATATATATATATATATATATATATATATGTCACTACGTGTCACGTGGTTTCATTAACAATCAACTATGCCTGCTGAATTTCGACTGATTTAATTTCTATAACACATAAAAATACATCTAACATAAATATTTTGTAAAAAATAATAATAATAATTATATATTGGCAATTCAGAAAATATTACCCTATCAAGCAATACTATGAAGTCCTGTAAATTCATATCAAAATCATGCCATTCTAAGTGTTGATAGTGACTGGAATTCTATATCCTAATACGTGTATAGTTTCTATACAAATATGAAAATGTGTTCATATTTGAAAACAAAATGATCAAATATGAAAATTCGACATGGAAAAGCCCCGCACTTCCTTGACTGGGCCCTGTTTGTGGGGTTTCCCAGGGAAGCCTATTTTTTCTTCTCGCTGCTCTTTGGTCTTTTGGTGGCGGATTCGTTGCGGCTTTTTGGCGTTTTTAGGGGTTTGTTGTTTTTCTTTCCTTTCACTCTTGTTTGTGGTCTGGACATGACACTTAATTTTCCTGAAAATGAAAATTAATTTTCATAATTTTTTTTGTCCTTGGAAGAAATTCTGTTAACTGATACTGTCCGTGATGAAGTACGTCAGAATGATGCGTCATCATTCAGACCCTCGAGGATTGTCAAAAATGAAAATTTATTTGTTATATAAATTTACATTCTACTTCAATTTCCATCGTATTTCCAAGCCGTTAGAAGAAACTAAATTATCAAGATTCATACGCGCATCGTCTACTCTGCAATTTGCATTTGGAAATGGCTATCAATACAGTTTTATCCATCTATCTGTATGTCTATCTGTCTGTCTATCTATCTACCTATCTGTCTGTCTATCTATCTACCTGTCTGTCTGTCTATCTATTTATCTACTTATCTGTCTGTCTATCTGTCTATTTATCTGTCTGTCTATCTATCTACCTATGTCTATCTATCTTTCTTTCTTTCTCTACTATCTGTATAAGGGAATTCTAATCTGGTTCACCTTTTTCTCCCATAAGGAAAATCTAACCTTCAGTTTTCCAAGGAGATATACATAATTGAAATGCCTGTCCAGGAGTATAAGTGCTGACGGTATATTTAATAAAAGAGAAACTATAAAACCCTGCAGATGCACGACATTTTGACTAAACCATCCTTCTGTCACAAAACAGTCCTATACAAACCTTTCAAAACTTAATGTTGATTAGTCGTTTCTTTGTTTTACGCCCCGTAGAGAATGTGTCACTCATAATCAGACGTTACCAATTGTAGGTGAAGTAGGATAAATTTGACTTAAGCTTAGCGCTTATGTCGTAGAAGTGGGGGTTCTTTAACGTGCCAACTGAAAAATTGTTCGATATGACCTACTTAAGGACTTCTAATTCGGCGGAATGTTTAACAATATCATTCTACGTCTATTCCAATATTATTTCTAAATATTATGCAAGTACTATTAACTTTGCTACCGAATTATTCTGCAACAATGATTAATGTCCCACATTTTCTCTGTCCGCTTATCCTCCATATCAAATATACCTATACGTATGATTAGGATGTATTTCTACTGAAACAGAGTGAAAATTTCAAATCTGCTTGTTGATTAGGATTCTAAAAATTAGAAATCTCCTACGAAACATGATGCTGATAGACAAAATATTATCCGCGTATCATTGTGTTGTCAGATTATTATCCGCGTATCATTGTGTTGTCAGATTATTATCCGTGTATCATTGTGTTGTCAGATTATTATCCGCGTATCATTGTGTTGTCAGATTATTATCCGCGTATCATTGTGTTGACATATTATTATCCGCGTATCATTGTGTTGACATATTATTATCCGCGTATCATTGTTTTATCAGATTATTATCCGCGTATCATTGTGTTAACATATTATTATCCGTGTATCATTCTGTCGTCAAATTATTATCCGCGTATCATTGTGTTGACATATCATTATCCGCGTATCATTGTGTTGATTTATTATTATCCGCGTATCATTGTGTTGTCAGATTATTATCCGCGTATCATTGTGTTCTCAGATTATTATCCGCGTATCATTGTGTTGACATATTATTATCCGCGTATCATTGTGTTGATTTATTATTATCCGCGTATCATTGTGTTGTCAGATTATTATCCGCGTATCATTGTGTTGTCAGATTATTATCCGTGTATCATTGTGTTGTCAGATTATTATCCGCGTATCATTGTGTTGTCAGATTATTATCCGCGTATCATTGTTTTATCAGATTATTATCCGCGTATCATTGTGTTGACATATTATTATCCGCGTATCATTGTTTTATCAGATTATTATCCGCGTATCATTGTGTTAACATATTATTATCCGTGTATCATTCTGTTGTCAAATTATTATCCGCCTATCATTGTGTTGACATATCATTATCCGCGTATCATTGTGTTGATTTATTATTATCCGCGTATCATTGTGTTGTCAGATTATTATCCGCGTATCATTGTGTTCTCAGATTATTATCCGCGTATCATTGTGTTGACATATTATTATCCGCGTATCATTGTGTTGATTTATTATTATCCGCGTATCATTGTGTTGTCAGGTTATTATCCGCGTATTATTGTGTTGACATATTATTATCCGTGTATCATTGTGCTGACATAGTATTATCCGCGTATCATTGTTTTATCAGATTATTATCCACGTATCATTGTGTTGACATATTATTATCCGCGTATCATTGTGTTCACATATTATTATCCGCGTATCATTGTGTTATCAGATTATTATCCACGTATCATTGTTTTGTTAGATTATTATCCGCGTATCATTGTGTTATCAGATTATTATCCGCGTATCATTGTTTTATCAGATTATTATCCGTGTATCATTGTTTTATCAGATTATTATCCGCGTATCATTGTGTTGACATATTATTATCCGCGTATCATTGTTTTATCAGATTATTATCCGCGTATCATTGTTTTATCAGATTATTATCCGCTTATCATTGTTTTATCAGATTATTATCCGCGTATCATTGTTTTATCAGATTATTATCCGCGTATCATTCTGTTGTCAGATTATTATCCACGTATCATTGTTTTATCAGATTATTATCCACGTATCATTGTGTTGTCAGATTATTATTCGTGTACCATGGTTCTAACAGACTGAATATTATCCATGTATAATTGCGCTGACAGATCATTATTCATGTACCATGACACTGATAGTTAGCCGCGTATCATGGTACTGACAGATAGAATATTCTCCACGTATCGTGTTGACAGATCATTATCCGTGTATCATGACACAAATAGTTAGTCGCGTATCATGATACTGACAGATAGAATATCACCCACGTATCATGATGTTGACAGATCATTATTTGCGTATCCTGATACTGATAGATAGTCGCGTATCATGGTACTGATAGATAGAATATTATCCACGTATCATGATATTCACCTGTTATTATCCGTGTATCATAGTACTGACAAATTATTGTCTTTGTATCGTGGTATTAACATTAAACCAGGTTAGAATAGGCCTCCAGTAACCCTTGCTTGTTGTAAGAGGCGACTGAATGGGGCGGTCCTTCGAATGAGACCGCCAAAACCGAGGCCCCGTGTCACAGCAGGTATGGCACGATAGAGATCCCTCCCTGCTCAAAGGTCATGAGCGCCGAGCATAGGCCTAAATTTTGCAGCCCTTCACCAGCAATGGTGACGTCTCCATATGAGTGAAAGGTTCTCGAGCGGGACGTTATACAATATAAAATCAATCAATCGTGGAATTAACAGATACTTGTGAAAGGTCTCTAATAAATAAGGGTCACCGACAACTCTTATCTTACGGTAAAATGCAGCATATATATTTATAATTTATCTAAATTTAGGGACAGTTTGCGTGCTGCCATGGATACCTACCAAACAAGTCAGGGTTGACGTCCCCCAGATTATTCAAAAGAGAGGTATAGTTGTACTTTCCATCTCCAATTTCTGGAAAGAAAACACAGAAGCATTAAGATACGCTTAACAACAAGGTCTACTAAATATAGTTCAGTGGCTTTTGCAATCGTCAGCCCAAGTTAAAAGTGGAAAAAAAATCATGATTCATAAGAATGTCTGCACGAATGATAAATTATTCATAATAAAAGTACAAAGAAGTATTCAGAGTAGCGCTGCTCGTTATCAAATTTCTTCGTGGATGCACTACCCGATTGGAAATGGCAGCTCGTGCTTTAAAGTGCAAATCCATTGACCATTAACAATGGAACACGCTGTTAAACGCCATTGTAAACCGTGTATCACGGAGACAGACCTATTAGAGATAAGCGAGGGTCAGCCGTGATAATTCAAATGACGTCTGACTGAGAACTTCGGTATTTCAACTTGCTGAGTAATTAACAGATGGTTGATATAATGGAATCCGGATAGAAACGGAATCGATGGCGACTCCGCGTTGGTAATTTCTGGATTTATTCTATTCTGTTATCACGCCATTGTGAGCTCTTCTTACACGATAAGGTGTATTTTTTAAAGGATATATGCAACTTATAATGAATGCTAATGGAATTCTTCCAAATAAGAGCGACACTGAATATGCTCTTTTAAGCTTTCATTCAAGGTCGTTTAATGGCTAATTTCCTTTTTCGCTGTTCGCAAACTATTTAATTTGAATAAAAGGAAACTGTAAACAGCTTTCTAATTCTAGGTTTTACTTGCGAGTTAAGTTTTCATAGTTAAACGACAATTGGATGAATCGGTGAACTCTGACCCTGACAGATTATACACAGTCTATATGCGATCATGGAATTTAAAAAAAAATAATGGTCCATTACTTTGAAAACCATGCCTCCTAATACGAATGGTTAAGTCTCTCAATAAAGTACAAACATTGATATATTCAATACGTGAGCAAATACCCTAAGTAAATATCCCATACTAACTTTGAACTTTGAATGTGCACATGCATCCTCCATCTACTTTTGTTCCTTTGGGAGAAAAAATATGTTATCAATATGATTTAGGTTTTTGTTTTATTTTTTGGCTTATTTTTATTTATTTATTTATCATTTTTATTCATTTATCTTAGATATTTTAACTAACAAAAGCCATTTTTATTTCAACCGTCAGTTTACTAGACCTCATCACGTTACTTACATTATTAAGATTCAGGGCTGAAAAGTTAATAATAAGACATTGATAGAACGATATAGAAGTGGATGTACAAATATTTAACGACAAAGGTTGGCAGATATTGTAAACAATTCTCTCTGGGGGCGTATTCACCGTAATACTTTTGCTATAAATGAATGCATTGTACCACTTTTCATTTGTATATCCTTTCTATAACTATCTCCAATGAGGATGTTTTCTAAATGCATGTCTCACAATGTTCTTGATATTTGATATGCGAGATGCAATTCTATCAGATAAGCGGCTTAACTCTAGTTGTCTATGTACATAGTTTCTGACAATGAAATATTAACCGATGATTAGTTTGCTATATAATTGTTTTACTCTGCCGAGCTTGTACATCTAGAAAATATTTTTTATTTTTTTTTTGTTGGTTGAGGACTGTCTGAAGTTGTTGGATTCACGTTATAATTGTGGTACGATACTCGCTCTCCACGCGGATTTATTCAAACGTTTTCCCGCTATTTTAATATTATACTCACTTTCCACGCGTATTAATACAAGAAAGTTCCCGCTATGTTGATGCTATACTCAACTTTCCACGCGTATTACTACATAAGTTTCCCGCCATTTTGATGCTATTCTCAACTTTCCACGCTTATTAATACAACAGCTTCCTCGCTATTTTGATTTCATACTTTCACACTTATCAACACACAAACCCTGGTGTTTTCATAAATACACTCTCTCTATGTGTATCAATACATAAATTTCCATTCTGATTTCATAAGAACACATGTTTTATGCGTATCAATACAGAAGTTTCCTTGGTATGTTCATAAATACATGTATAATGTACTAACTTTCCATGCGTATTAATACATAAGTTCCATTCTGTTTTCATAAGATACTCACTCTCCACGCGAATCAATACATAAGTCTCCCTGCCGTTGACAACTTCACTTGCGTATTCTTTGGTTCTTGCTGACAAATTCTTTACCTGGCCGTCCATGTCCACCAAGTCTATCAGTACTGAAAATAAACCAATACTCAACCTGTGCTGATAATCTATATCAAATAAAAATACCGTCATCTTAATCAAAGTACCGTCATCTTAATCAAAGTACTGTCATCTTAATCAAAGTACCGTCATCTTAATCAAAGTACCGTCATCTTAATCACGATCAAAAAGACGCAACTGTCGGACCTTCCTGGCAAACAAACAAAAGCAAAATAATAATAATAATAAATAAATAAATAAAATAAAAATAAAATAAACCAACGAAACAAAAAACAACAATAAACAAACAAATGCAAAATAATAATAATAAAAAAAAAAACATTAACAAACAAAACCAAAAAAAAAAAACAAAAAAAAAAAAAAAACAAAAACAAAAACAAAAGCAAAATTAAAAAACAAACAAAACCAAAAACCAACAACAAACAAATAAACGCAAAATAAAAAAAAAACCATTAACAAACAATACCAAAATCAAACAAACAAACAAAACAAAACAAAAACAACAACAACAACAACAAAACTCACAACTTTTCGCACCATCCTGACAACCGAGAAAACATTATCACGTTTATCTGACCGACCTTTTCGGCAAAAAAAAAAAAAAAAACCATCTTGAATGCCCTGTGATCACCGGATGTATGAAATGTGAACAATATGAATGCTTCCAACCACTGCGCAAGTCGCTTAAAATGTAATTATATCTATTTTTATTTTCCGTTTGTAATCTCATCGTTGGCAATAATTACAAATTTCTCATCATACATGGGCTGACGGTCTGTTCCTTAAGTAAAATATTTCTGATATATTTTTTCTCCAACTCCTCTTATAACATCTACAAATACGCCAGCTCTCTCCTTGAAGGTGGCAAGAAATCTCATGTCCGTACAAAACGGAATCGGATGAACGTTCATAATCCAGTAAACGCTATATGAGGTCAAGTACCAGTAAATCCCGCTAATTTCATTTTTGTTTTTTTTGTTTTTTTGTGTTTTTTTCCCCTTGTTTTTTGTTGTTACTGAAGCATGTTAGAAAGACCCTTCTTACAAAGTCTTATTCAGCAACAGAAGCCATAGTGTTTGTCAAAATAAGAAAATTAAAGCTATACATTATGTTATTGGATATAGCGGTATTTCTTTGTTGTCTGGTCGCACAAGGTTATGATCATAAACGATTAAAACATTTCGACAACAATCTACAATTGATTCTATTTCACGAGAGGTGGCTACGCTGTAAAATCAATGCACAGAATTTGTTTTCAAAGTTTGGTTGAATTTTGTCAAAAACTGTTTTGAATAATCATATACAGAGAGACAGACATACCTTACCATCACGTAAACCCTCTGATCTTCAACGTATTGAGCTAAATTATTAAACAAAACGTAGAGATTTGTAGGATAACATAACGTACGTATTGGTATTTTTTTTAATAAAATCATTTCATCTATTTATATTTATTCTATCACCTTAATTTACTGATGGGGAGAGGTGATAGTTAAAAAACAAAAAAAAAAACAAAAAACAAAAAAAAACAAACAAACAAAAAACCCCCCAACAAACAAACAAACGAAAAACAAAACATTTTGGTCCATATTCCTTTTATTCTAAACACTCGTTCTTTGGGACTCCATAGGACATGGTTTATGACTTCACAATTCTTTGTAGTTGTGGAATTGAGATAGTAAAACAGATTATGTGTTTATCTTGTGTTCAGTCAAACTTCTTTGAAATCAAAAAATCTCTTTGATACAAGTCAATTCAGACGACTGTCATACCTAACTGCACAAAAAAACTCAGACCAGAAAATAAAGTGTTACTCAGCCATAACTGGGCAGAGTAGAAGACTGGGTGTTACAATTATTGTTTATTGTCGAGCCCAGTTTATTTAATCCCTATTCTTGATCTCTGTTGAGACACTCTATTTGGACTAGAGTTTGAAACTAATGGTTTCTTTTCTCTCAGAATAATTATTGCCATTAATTTAATGAGGGCATTTTAAACCTGCCCTGCATGACTGTACTCTCCCGTCTGTGTTTTACACCGAATTGAGCTCTAATGGATAATATGCTCACAACTATTGACGAGCAATCCTTGGTGGGAGCTTTACAGAACTGATATATAGTCATCTAGAAGTGAGCAACCCACCCACTGCCGACTATAGAAATATGGCTGTTGTGCCACCTTAATAACGTCACATTTCTGTAAATAAAGTTCATGTTTGTGAAGTATTTTTTCTATTATATTAATATTTCATTTGAGGTATCATGTAATCGGTAAAAACACACAACCGATTCTCGCATTCTTTTAAATTAGCAACATGCACCGCAAATATGGTTAGTCCAAGACACGTCGCGTCTTTGTTCCTGTCATTGAATATTGACTGCCAATGTTATATTGATATATGACTGGAATTTGTCTTGAAGAATATATGAAAAATATTGCAAGTCAAAACACCTTATGTGTGGGCGTATTGTTACGAGTACATTGTATAATTTATACGTGTTCATATCCTTAAGTATATAAAACTTACTTCCCAGAATATATATATATATATATATATATATACATATATATATATATATATATATATATATATATATATATATATATAGAGAGAGAGAGAGAGAGAGAGAGAGAGAGAGAGAGAGAGAGAACAACCTGCCACTACACCTCAGTAACAAATCAAACTGTCCAGCATTTCAGACAAACTGTCCAGCGTTTCAGACAAACTGTCCAGCGTTTCAGACAAACTGTCCAGCGTTTTGTCCAACAGTGAACCATACCGACCTGTTCCCTAATATGCGAGCCCTATTTTCGTAAGTTACAATTAAGAACAAGTTACGCTACAATAGTATATTTTGGGGGAACCCCTGCCTTGGGATCGAAATTCCCGAAAAACCAACAAAAAAATTAGGGGAATTGTCTGAAAGTCAGTTGATTCACATTCGAACGGGTATTACAGAATAGGTCAGTTAGCTACATCGCCCCCCCCCCCCCCCCAAAAGATATATACATCCCCGTAACTGGTTCGAATCGCCTCACGAAAACTACTTGCATTTTGCTTTTGATTTCGCCTTTTCAACTTTTTTTTAAAATTTTGTATAAAAATGTGTACAGTTTCCTTCAATAATCTAGTTAAGATGTATGTCAATTCTTTATACAAAAGCGAATTCCCTGTACACAAACACAAGCAAATGGAACATTATCTCGAGGCAGCAGACTTTGCTCCGAGGACGGTAATCATTTATTCTGCGTCACTCGGCTCAAGTACATGTGCCACATATAAAAAAAATGCTAAGTTTAGACAGGAAATCAAAGGTATCAGGCGGCAGATGACACAAAAGAAATTATATTCTATTTTTTATTTTAAATCGGACCACACTGACCATATGTATTTTGTACGTACATCACTTTAGGATGAAAAGTTAACTGTGACGTCACACTTTGATTACGGCATCTTATTTTGCTATAGTAAGCAAACTTCGTAGGCAGAAACGACTCGAACCCTAATATTAACAATAACTTCAATCCCCGATTAAGTAATTATATTACATATATTTTGGTAAAAATCATGAAAAATACATTTAAATGTTAAACGCATGTGCATGCTGAAAACCCATATCAGAAGAGACCGCGTTCTAACGCGGCCTGCAATAAGGTTTATAAACAACAGTAGCTACACTCCCTCAGATTTCCATTTTATGATTTTGATGGCATGCATTAGTGACATATTCCACTGCTGCAAGAAATAAAAACAAGTAAGTAATAAACCCCCCAGTGATTAAGACCGGATATACAATTACAAAACTATGAAACATCATTGGAAATGACACCAGTAATGCGTCATGCTACATTGTAGTATGAGATCTAATAAAAGTGCCCTGCTATATCCACACACCAAAGACACAAAGATGTGTGATAAACAACTTATTGCATTTGTTTGGCCTAAAGTCATAAACCACAATGAATATGGATGAGCTTTTTGTAAAGACTAAAACCAAATCCGGCCCAATAGCTTTTTTCCCTCGTCTTTTGTTACCATGAATTGATCCTTTCTATTTGAGCATAAATTTCAATTCAAACCTTCTTTAATTTGAGTCAAAGACAGAATCTAAAATGTAAATATTGACACCTGTGCTTGAACTTCATTATTATGGCAGTCAATACATAAATACGACCAGGTGAATGTCTTGCAGCGTTTAACATACTTTTGGTAGCCATTCCATGATATTGACCGTCCTAGTACTTCAACTATAAACGACTGATCTAGATTTCCAAGTCCGTTGTCTGTACTGTCCGATGTTTGATTAGGTAATTATACAGTTTAAGCCGATATCCATTTCCAACATTGCGTTGTAATTAATTAGGAAGATCACACACTTCAGTAGACAATGTCAGACATTTAACTAAATTGTTCACGTTATCATTTGTCAATAATTCCAATATACAGAATGCTGTTACTACTAAAGTTGTCAATACTTTTCAATTCATCAACACACAGTTGTCAATAGATCGACATAGTGTCATCAACACACAGTTGTCATTAGGCCGACATAGTGTCATCAACACACAGCTGTCAATAGATCGATATAGTGTCATCAACACACAGTTGTCATTAGATCGACATAGTGTCATCAACACACAGTTGTCATTAGGCCGACATAGTGTCATTAACACACAGTTGTCAATAGATCGACATAGTGTCATCAACACACAGTTGTCAATAGATCGATATAGTGTCATCAACACACAGTTGTCAATAGATCGATATAGTGTCATCAACACACAGTTGTCAATAGATCGACATAGTGTCATCAACACACAGTTGTCAATAGATCGACATAGTGTCATCAACACACAGTTGTCAATAGATCGACATAGTGTCATCAACACACAGCTGTCAATAGATCGATATAGTGTCATCAACACACAGTTGTCATTAGATCGACATAGTGTCATCAACACACAGTTGTCATTAGATCGACATAGTGTCATCAACACACAGTTGTTAATAGATCGACATAGTGTCATCAACAGACAGCTGTCAATAGATCGACATAGTGTCATCAACAGACAGCTGTCAATAGATCGACATAGTGTCATCAACACACAGTTGTCAATAGGTCGACATAGTGTCATCAACACACAGTTGTCAATAGATCGACATAGTGTCATCAACACACAGTTGTCATTAGATCGACATAGTGTCATCAACACACAGTTGTCATTAGGCCGACATAGTGTCATCAACACACAGTTGTTAATAGATCGACATAGTGTCATCAACACACAGTTGTCATTAGATCGACATAGTGTCATCAACACACAGTTGTCATTAGGCCGACATAGTGTCATCAACACACAGTTGTCATTAGGCCGACATAGTGTCATCAACACACAGTTGTCATTAGGTCGACATAGTGTCATCAACACACAGTTGTCATTAGGTCGACATAGTGTCATCAACAGACAGCTGTCATTAGGTCGCCTAACTCTCAATAAGACAAGGTTGTCAATAGGCCGACTTACTGTTACCAACACATAGCTGTCAGTTAAGTCGACTTAATTCAAGACACGGTTGTCAATAAGTCGACTTACTGTCATCAAGGCACGGTTGTCAATGTGTCGATACGTTTCAATAAGTCAAAAGGCACAACTTACTGTCATTTTCACAATTGCATTTTTTTCTAATCCACTCCATCAAGGTGTAACTGGAACACCAGGGGTTAAATATGGCCTCTTGATTATCTACAATAAAGAACAACACACCGCTGCAGTTATACTCAAGCCACACGTCGATATACATTATACAGAGTCCAAAAAATGTCTTCATATTGATATACATTATACAGAATCCAAAAATGTCTTCATATTGAAAAGGGTCAACTTTAAATATAGAATTCTGTAATGATCGTGAAAACATAGGTTACAACCACAATATTGAGTTCGATCTCTTCTGTCAGGCAAAGTGTTCTAAAATGTTGAGCAAAAATGTCTCCCTACGACCATATTTGTTTGAACCTTGACTTGTGACCTCAAAATCTTTGGGATCATTTATTCCTTAATTATAACCAGTGTACCAAGTCTGTCAAGCAAAGTGTTTTCTATATATCGAGCAGACAATATCTTATCAAGTTCAGATGTGAACCTTGATATCGTGACTACAAAATCAATACGAGGCATCACTTCTTAGGGGGAACTAATGCACCTGGTTTGATGTCCGTCAATAGGGAGCATCTACTTTTTAGGGGGAACCAATGCACCTGGTTTATGTCCGTTAAGCATAGGGTTCTTAAGATATTGAGTGGACAACACTTAGCCTGGAGCATAAAAATACGTTAGTCAAATTCGGCGCCCCATCTTAAGACATCTGAAACACTTGTAGATTGGAAATATGACTGTAACTCTGCACAGAATTAATTTAAAAATTTTAATCCAGTTAAATTAATTCAAATCACTTTACAGAGTATTTAAAGGTACGGGTTCAAATTCTGAGATACACCTCTTCGTTTAATTCTTTTATTTAATGTGTAATGGTTATATATTCGTCATAGGTAAGCTTTATGAACCAAATATTGAATTATTAAGTGTTTTCTTGGAGAAAAACTAAACAGCCTCTTGGGCCAGTAAAACCCAATCACTGAGACTGAAGTTTAAATATTTGGGAGGTAAACTCCTTAACTGTTTTCAAGAGACGTAAATATTGATCAAACTCGACTTCACCCTGTTGAAAATACTAAATCGATTTCCATTTGAATGGATTATTTCAAGTGAAATCAAAATTCGTAAAAGTGGATCTCTCTCTCTCTCTGTGTCTCTCTCTCTCTCTCTGTATTGATTATGTTATACAATAACACACACTCCCCTCATCACGGAGATACAATCTGTGATAAATAAATAATTGGATATTTAATTTCATTTTTATGGTTAAATAATCTACAGGAAATAGTTTCCGAGCAATAGCAACGGCGTCAATTTTCAGTGAAAATAATTAATTGTAATCGAGACGCTGAACTAAAAAGCAGAAAATGTTTTATTACGAGGAAAAAAAAAAGAAAAAAGAGAGAGGCCATTTTCGCTATGTAGCTACGATTCTGACATTTTAGACAAAGGAGAGCGCTCTGGCAGAAATGTCATATTACTGATCAATAGAACATTAATAAAGAATTCGACTGCATGTCGTCTACCGCATTCATGCAATTGGTATCTTAAAAGAAATTCACGCACTCAAATAAATGTTACTAAAAAATAGCACTTCAAACTAATCTTTTAATGTTTTCAAACTTGTGTGTGTGGTTTTTTTTAATTCAAAGTTTGGATCCGCCCGCTTGCCCCCCGGGGATACTTACCCCCATATTTGACCCTGATGAACGACTGGTCATTTGTATCCGTCATATCCGGTTGCTATTCACTACAAGTTCATCATTTCACAAGTCCCAACAGTTAAAATTAATTTAAAACCAGTAAACTTTTCGTTTACGATGGCATCAGCTGATATATCACCAGTCCGTTTTGATCACTGTAATATACCGAGTACAGAGTACTGAAAAAAAAATCCACTGGGGAAATATCACCGGTCTGGATCGTCCCTGGTCGAAAGATAAAAAAAGGCCGAGATTAACTTCTAAATACCATTGTTTGTATCACAAACCACTTGTTGGCAGCACTGCTCCGAGGTCGTTCTACGCTGTCATTGGTGGTATCAAGTTCTTACAACTTTTCTTCGCGCTTTAACTTGTTTCTGTCTGCCTATTATAATATCTATCGACGGGATTTAAATTCTAATTTATAGTTTACGCCTTAGTGCTGTTTCGCAAACCTCCATTAAGGAGTCCAGCTAGCCCGTGAAATGCATGTCGACACAGAAAACAATCGGCATATAATGGGCTGTCCAGGTATGCAGGGGAAAAGAATAGGTTTATTGATTATAATGCAGCTAAATTAAACCCGATATTCCTTTCACAACGTCGGAATCTATTGGGTCATTCAACAAAATTTAAACCGAACTTATGACAGCATTCAACATAAAGCTCAAGATTAAACCCCTTCTGTTGGATTTAGCATATGCCTGTAATCCACCACAGGATTAATACGGTAGTTACTGGTAGGAAAACTCTCGTGATTAATGCGTGACTAATTAATTTACCACCTTCGATCTCTTCCTTAAAAATATTGTTACTAATCATACAATGTTTGAACGAATGAAATTTGTATTGCTTAATTCAAGTATAATACATAATTAATGATAATCAATAATCCTTAATGATCTACTCAAATAAATATTTGAAAGACCTTTTTGCACTGAATGTGTTCTGTAAGTAACGGAAGCTGTTGTCAAGGAGATGACAACTACCTGTACATATTCGACAACTACCTGTACATATTCCGAGTACTCGTGCACTAACAACGTCTTAAAGATTTAACCAAAAAAAAAAAAAAAAAACAATTTTTAAAAAAAGTCAACAAACATCAATTTATTTTATCAACGTTACCACGGATATAATTCACATTACAAAATCATCAAAAGAAAATCTGGTACACCAAACAAATCATGTATAAATAAATTTAAGGATGGAATCTATCTGGCACTCCCCACATCAAATAATAAAATAAAATATGTTAGATATATTTAGTAGATAAACTGTTTGTATGTACTTTACAAGTTCCCGCCATTTTCACTGTGAACAGGTGTTTGTATGCCAGTCGGATGTCCTCTCTCTCTTTAGTGCTAAAAGTGGCATTTAAATAACCAAGGATATAGAAAGAGCAGCACCATAAAAAATATCCAACGCACTCAAAAAAAAAAAAAAAAAAAATTCCAGAAAGTTTCAGTATTCCAAATTAGAAGAAGAAAGAAGAACGTAATTTTTTGTTAGACAAATAACATTAATTTTTTTTCAGCTGGTCAAATTTTAAGGGGCGATCAAAATAGGAAACCACCAAATATTTGACATTGGCCTTAATTATATCCATGGTAACCCCCCCCCCCCCAAACATTCTTCCGCTGATCTGTCACATGATATAGTTGTTATATGTATTGTAAAAGAATCCTGCTTAGACCAGAGAGCTAGCGGTATATGATCCAAGTCGAACTTCTTCACGATTTAAACCCTGGAATCCAAAGCCAGCTTGCCAAGCTTTATGACTCCCTGTTTTAACTTTCTCGGAAATTGTGTTGAAGGCCAATAAGACTCGATCCTTAAAAATAATCACTATGGTTGATACGATCACAAATTAAGTACAATTAAACTCCCCCGTCCTATGAGAATAATGCATGGACATTAAATAGCAAGAACCTTTCGTTGTCACACGGACAGACCCACGACCTGGGCTGAGTATTTATAATGTTGTGAGTGTTTCAGCGAGTATCATAAGTTTAAATTTAAAGAATTTGTTATTAATAAATATAAAAACAAAAACAAAAAAACTCAAAACGAAACAGTCCTAGTCACAAAAAAGTGAAAGAAACCACGAAATATTTGACAATCCTTAAACGTCACAAAATACAAAGCATGTTATCGTCTGCCGTGTACAAAATCTTGAACTTTCAGCTTAAAAGTCACAAAATACAAAGCGTGTTTGTAGTCTGCCGTGTACAGAATCAAGCCGTCAGCTTACAATGAAATGATATGTATCAACTTTCAAATCTGAAATAAACATTCATCTTAGTAATCTATATAATCTTAACTAAGTGCACATTAAAGCGTATTATAAAAACCAATGGAAAATGAAACACAAAACTTTATATCACCGCTGTTTGACAGCGCTTTTATACGTTTCCCAGATATCTTGATCGTTACTGGCCAGTAGTTTTGACTCTGATCGTGAAGAGGAGCAAACCATAATCCCTGGTCAGCGAAAATGAGATGACATGTTTTGCTCATTTTCTGTTGAATTCAAGGTTTTAAGTGAAAAATAAATCGTTGAATGAACCAAACTGAACTCTAACGTATCCCAAGACTGATGGACAGCATTCTGCATTTCATAGTTTCATTCTCAAACTGTTGAATAGCACAAGTTTAAATGGAAAATTTAACTGAATAGATGATGCTAAGTTGACAGCAGTTTCTCAGTTGATGTCAGCGGATATGACATTTGATTCGGTTAGCAACGCCACCACCAGGAAGACAATGTACAGTACTATAAGTGCTATACCGTACGGGCGAGACATTCGGAACTTAGACAGGGGCACAACTATCAATGACGTCAGCAAACTCAGCGCCAAGAACCCCGCCAAAACATACTCCTCCAGGGTGATTGAAAGCTGAAAAGCAAATAATTAAACTCTCAAGATCGAATAATTCTTCTATTCTACATGCTCATACATAGGAAAGTTCAATTAATATCCCAGATTAAAATGCTGGAAATAGATTTCTAAAGTCGCACAGTGAAGAACGGTAGGCAGACGGGCAGATCGACGGAAAGACAAAAACGATTTGATTGATTCTTTTATCATAAAGGCTTTTATTACTAGCAGAATTTACATATAATTATATATTCAATTATATATTCTAATAATCAGGAGACTGTGCCAGTTATTCTTTTGGTGAGCATTTTCGGAGCCATGCGGCGGTTAGGTTGCCTCGAGAATACTTTTCAATTAACTCTGATGCGCGGTGCTACCCTTGCAACAAAAGATATTTTTTTAATATACGAAATAAGAAATTGACGTGAAACAAGGCTGCTGGAAAATAAATTGAAAAGTGAAAAAAAAAATATATTAAATAAAAATAAATGAAAATAATTTAAATAAGAGGCCTATGGGCCACATCTTTCACCTGAGTCACCTAGCCCTACATTTAAAGATTTTCCCTATACATTCATATGTAAAATTTTGATCCCCTATTGTGGCCCCACCCTACCCTCAGGGACCGTGATTTTAACAAATTTGAATCTGCATTTTTCTCAGTAAACTGCCGTGTAAATTTGAACTTTTCTGACTCAGTGGTTCTTGAGAAGAAGATTTTTCCTATATATTCGCAAATACAACTTTGATCCCCTAATGTGGTTCCACCTAACCCCCAGGAGCCAAGATTTTCACAAACGTGAATCTGCATTATGTTAGGAAGCTGCTATGTAAATCTGAACTTTTCTGGCCCAGTGGTTCTAGAGATGAAGATTTTTAAAGATTGTCCCTAAATATTCACATTTAAAATTTTGATTCCCTATTGTGGCCCAAACCTACCCCAGGGGTCGTGATTTTAACAAACTTGAATCAGCAATATGTTAGGAAGCTTTCATGTAAATTTGGACTTTTCTGGCCCAGTGGTTCTTGAGATTTTTAAATGACCACACTCACTTTTGCATTTTTATGATTACCTCCCCTTTGGAGGAGGCATGGCCCTTCATTTGTACAAACTTGAATCCCCTTCACCACAGAATGATTTGTACCAAGTTTGATTGAAATTGACCCAGTGGTTCTGGAGAAGATGAAAATGTGAAAAATTTACGACAACGACAGATAACGGGTAGCTCACTTGTGCCTTCGGCTCCGGTGAGCTAAAAAGAGTTCTTTGACATTTCATTAGCAATCAGCCTATCTTGTACATTTCTTCTATTTAGACAGTAGCAGGCTGCTGAATAATGATCATATTTTGTAACTTTACACAGAAGAAGTTGACATTTGGGTCATTTTGTGCATTTTGTTATGACTTCTTCTATGTAGACTCTTGCTCCATATTATATACAGAACTTTAAAACTATCAAAATGTGCATTGGCATTATAGGAAAATCTACATAGAAAGATTGTTGTGATTGAAATGGCTGAATATATTGGTAAGATGGTTGAAATCACCGGATCATCATCAGCATCAGAGAATGAGGTGGTGCAGGTTGGTCCTTCAGAAAACATTTTGGCTTTTTTTTTCTTTTTTCTTTTTTTTTTGTTTGTTTGTTTGTTTGGTTTTTTTTGTGGTTTTTTTTTTTGTGGTTTTTTTTGGGGGGTTGTTTTTTTTTTTGTTTTTTTTTATTACATGTCATAAAAATATCACGTTTAATATAGTGTATACGGGCATTTCTTCCATCTTATTTACCCATGTCCTTTCCCTGAGTTGCAGTATAACAATATATATATATATCAAACAAGTTACGTCATATTTTGTTCTGGATTTTACTTACGTCGTAATCTCCATTTTTTACCGTGGCTATGGTGAAAGGAATCCCTATCCCTAACAGTAGATCTTGTCAGATAAGGAATAAAAAACAGTCAATGTTCAAAAACAATCAAATAAATGTAGATCTTATCTGATAAGTAATAAAAATAGACATGTTCAAAATAATCATCTTATCAGATAAACAATGGAAATGTTAAAAACTAAACTCTTACCAGGTAAAAAAAAAATGAAAGTTAGTCCTGTTCAAAATAATGACATAAATATGTAAATATAGATCTTTAAGAAATAAATTTCATGTTTTAAAATATATGAACGCATGAACTGCGCGGCTTCATACTAGTATACTTCATGATTGATTGATTGATGTTTTCCACCACACTCAACAATCTATCTGGTGGCGTCCAGTTTTTGTAGGTGGAGGAGAGAGCCCAGATACAATGTACCCGGGAAGAGACCATCGACCTTCCGAAAGTAAACTGGCAAACTTTCTCACATATATCGGCGTGAGCGAGATTCGAACCCGCGCCGATTAGAGGTGAGAGACCTTGTAGTTTTCAGCGCAATGCTCTAACCACTTGGCCACGGAGGCACCCCGCATACTTCATGAAGCACATTCAGGTTTGATAAAAAGTATGAAGGCGTGAATCATTGTGTTCATGTCCTTATGTATTTCATTTTCTACCTTTACATTCTACTTTCATTTCTGTTGAAATTCCCAGCTGTTAGAATAGACTTACTATATTTATCAAGATTCATACGCGCATTGTTCACATCTGCATTGCATTCATGAGGAAATGGTAAACATTATATCTATAAAAAAAATTGAAAGGCACAAACTTTGATATAGTAAATATCACTAGATAAGGAATGAAACTTAAACATGTTCAAGACAATTATAAAAAAAAAATACTATATTAAAAAAAATCACATAAACCAGTGATTAAAAAACATCACATCATATACAGTCTTTTAAAAAAGAATTGATTGAATGTATTTAACAAACACCCAGCAAAAGATTTTATCATTAATGCCATAAAAGACCTCTGCAATGGCAGTTCTTTACTGTATCTCATTCAAGAGACTTAAATTTCTAATGCATCTGTGACGAAAAAGTTGTCACCTATTTCTTACAAATCTTGAGTTTTACCTGATTGGGAGTTGCCTGTAAGGCTCTTAAGTAGATTTACAACAGAATTTGAAATATACAATCCCTTGTCTATTTTTTGATTGAAAATATGAATTTACAGTTGATATTACTAAATTGTCTGTGTCGAGATGTGGAAGATAGGCAATGAAATGAAAATAGAAGGATACTGAAAAGAGGACCACCAAAACAAGCCGATATTCCAATCCGAGGGAACCCTTGTCTTGCCATCACTGTGTCTGCGATCAAATCTGGGTAAAAAAAAAAGAAAAAAGATTCACATCACAGACACATCCAAAACACGTACCAGTTTTCTACAAGCTTTTATTTTAAAACAATTCATCTAAAACTTGATGTTTTGTTTTTGTACATCACTGGGGCTTCGTCCACGTCAACAATTTTAAGAATATTGATTTATTTTAAATGTCCTCAAATTTAAATTATAATTACATATCTCTGTGTGTAATCACCTATATTCATTCTCAACATTACAACTACATAGTAGCATGAGCGCAAGCCGCATAAAATGGCCCTGGTTTGGGGCGTTGTCAAGTTCAAGGGCCATAACTCTTTACAAAATAGGCCAACAAAGCCCAAACTCATATTTGGTTTGTACCTTATTGATATAAGTTAATGAACATTTTGTATTCTGTAGCTGTAGGAATAGCAAAACTGCAAAACATTGTCAAATCTCAGTTAAGCTCAAAGTCCACAGCTCTTTCAAAAACTGGCCAATAACTTAATCTGTAACCCATTTATAGATTGATTGATTTTGTTTTCCGCCACACTCAACAATTCTGCAGTTATCTGGTGGCGTCCAGTTTTTATTAGTGGAGGAGAGAGCCCAGATACAATGTACCCGGGAAGAGACCACCGACCTTCTGAAAGTAAACTGGCAAACTTTCTCACATATATCGGCGCGAGCGAGAACCGAACCCGCGCCGACTAGAGGTGAGAGGACTTGCGATTGGAACGCAATGCTCTAACCATTCTGCCACGGAGGCTCCCCCATTTATAGAAGTATAAATAGCTACAGCCATTGCCAAAGAAATCCGGAAAAACGTTTGCATAAATGCATTCATAGACAGGTTTGATCGCTGCTGGGCAACTGCCTGTTACGAGGACTTAATAAAACTTACAAAAAGTCTACAACCCCACAATAACACAAGAATCTACCACAGAGTCCTGAGGGAAGGCTGAACTAGAGGTGGTCTAGAAAAACTGAGAGGCATGCCGTCAGGAACTCGGACAGAAAAAAAATGGAGAGAGGCTGAACTTGTAAGAGGCTGAGATAGTTAAGAAATTGATTTCAAATTTGAAAATATATGAGGGTATGCATTTAAAAACTTCATTAAGCTGTTTACTTGTAGTTCGTGCTCTCATGTATTTTCAAAAAATGAAATTTATTTCTTATAGTTGCATTCTACTTATATTTCTGTTGGAATTCCTAGCTGTTAAAATAGACTTACTATACTTATCAAGATTCTTACGCGCATTGTTCATAACTGCAGTGCATTCATGAGGAAATGGCTATCATTACAATTTGTAAAAACATCAAAGACAAAAAACACTGGAAATGTAAAAGTTAATAAATAACAAATACTGCTATGCAGCCTCATGTGAGGTTAAATACATTCGTACTTAGTAAGTCGGGTACTAAATGTCTAAAAATAACTTTGTCCTTTGGATTTTGTCTAACCCGAAGAATCTGACTTTGTGTGGTATCAAGCGTGTTTGACTTTAAAAAAAACTTTAATGAATTGCAACATGAGGGATACAAACCTCCAATGCTATTTCCCCAGGCCAGGAGGGTCAGGCCTAACACAGCATTGCTGATGCTGAAAACTACTCCAAAAGTCTACAAACAGCAAGAAACAAAGTCATTCCACGTACAGGCCGCCGAACACCACGACAGCCAACTGTTACTAAGTATTTGATGAGTATGCTTGTAAAAATCAAATCGCCAGTTTAAGATATTCCTCAACCGAGGCAAAACAGTTTCCACATTACGTATAAGCAAGCCATCAGGAAGTAAGAATTCTTATCGAGTACAGTCAAACCTCGTTATCTCGAACTCGATGGGACTGTGAAAAAACTTTTGAGATATCCGAGGATTCGAGATATCGAGGGTAAAATACTTTAAGAATAAGTTGTTGGGACTTCCAAATCAGTTCGACATATCTATGGTATTCGACATATCGGTATTCGAGATACCAAAGTTTAACTGTAATTACATCATTTAAGTTTTCATTATCCCACACCCCACTGCTACACTCCCGTAGTACATATAAACTAAACATTTATTCCTCTATACACCTCACTGCTACCCTCCCATAATACATGTATACTGAACATTTATTCCGTGTATTTTAACTTGATTCTTTAGTAAATGTAGGTTTTTATATATTATGTTAAGTTATAAGGTCACTTGCAAGCCAGTTTATATCAAGAACAGTACTTATACGAACATGCTTGTTGACGGTTTCTTAAAGTACTAACAGCATGCAAAATAAATATGAACAACAATGGTTAATACAAATACTCAGTCTAATAGTCTACAAAACTGGAAAATATCAAATTTAAATATTTCAGAGTTCCACTAATCTGATATTCAAAGTATGTTCAATATCATGCTTATGAAATAACAAACACAACCTTCCCAGAATCCTTCACTTCTCATTATGTAACAGCGAAATACATGTTTATGACAAGTTCAAATTAACAAATACAAATAAAAATAATATATGTGGTAATAATAAAACATACTCAGGGACTGTAAAATATACAATTATGTAACATACAAGTATGTACTCACAGACATACAGGCATGTTAGAAATGCATTCCATATATCTTTATTCATTACCAGATCAATGTAACCCACACACCTCCTATGTCATCAGCCAAACTGTCAGATTTAAAAGTGTAAAAAATAAAATAGAAACTGTCAGAAAGTTATCTCTCATAAATATATCAGTCTCAAAAAAGGCAGTGCATGAAAAATATTGACCACCTACCTGCAGAATATTGACCACCTACCTGTACTATATTGACCACTTACCTGTAGTGTATTGACCCTACCTAAACCTGCAGAATATTGACCACCTACCTATTGTTTATTGACCACTTACCTATAGTGTATTGACCCTACCTAAAACTGCAGAATATTGACCACCTACCTATTGTTTATTGACCACTTACCTATAGTGTATTGACCCTACCTAAACCTGCAGAATATTGACCACCTACCTATTGTTTATTGACCACTTACCTATAGTGTATTGACCCTACCTAAAACTGCAGAATATTGACCACCTACCTATTGTTTATTGACCACTTACCTATAGTGTATTGACCCTACCTAAACCTGCAGAATATTGACCACCTACCTATTGTTTATTGACCACTTACCTATAGTGTATTGACCCTACCTAAAACTGCAGAATATTGACCACCTACCTATTGTTTATTGACCACTTACCTATAGTGTATTGACCCTACCTAAACCTGCAGAATATTGACCACCTACCTATTGTTTATTGACCACTTACCTATAGTGTATTGACCCTACCTAAAACTGCAGAATATTGACCACCTACCTATTGTTTATTGACCACTTACCTATAGTGTATTGACCCTACCTAAACCTGCAGAATATTGACCACCTACCTATTGTTTATTGACCACTTACCTATAGTGTATTGATCCTACCTAAACCTGCAGAATATTGACCACCTACCTATTGTTTATTGACCACTTACCTATAGTGTATTGACCCTACCTAAAACTGCAGAATATTGACCACCTACCTATTGTTTATTGACCACTTACCTATAGTGTATTGACCCTACCTAAACCTGCAGAATATTGACCACCTACCTATTGTTTATTGACCACTTACCTATAGTGTATTGATCCTACCTAAACCTGCAGAATATTGACCACCTACCTATTGTTTATTGACCACTTACCTGTAATATATTGACCACCTCATTGGCCACAGAGTAGATCCAAACCACAGCTACCACAAACCCGACATAGGCAAACAGCTGAAGAAAGCAACAAGACACAATGAACATCGACAGAGTTTCTTACCTCCATATTTTTCATTGAACATGAAATTTACATACTGAGTATCTGAATGGAAAAAACAAACATATGTAATCATAAATTAAACAAAAAATATTAAAACTAAAGATCTCATTGGATAATACAATGAATTGCACGTATTACAGAGAGATATTGGATATGTCCTAGCTGGCATACACTTAACATAATTGTGTTTTATTGTAAACCATAAATTTTCACAAATGGTGTGAAGATACATGTGTATTACAAAATGCTGGAAAAAAAACTTTTCCTCCTTACTGGGTGATACTTTGGTTGTTCGTCATATTTTGATGTGAAGAACACTAGGAGACTGAGCATCATTCCAATGATTAGGACAAGTGCCCACACAGGGAAACTGCTGCCAATCGTGTTCAGTCCCACTGTCAATACCAGAAAACAATGATTAGGACAAGTGCCCACACTGGGAAACTGCTGCCAATCGTGTTCAGTCCCACTGTCAATACCAGAAAACAATCACCCACAAATCAAGTGAACATCAGTACAGGATATTATTAAATGTATTGTACCAGCCTGGGGACAAATTCACACCTGCATATTAAGGTACATGTACACCTAGGGTCCTCAGGCAGGTACAATACGTAAGCAGCCTGGCCTCACACTTACAATTCTAGATGGGGATTTGGGGATTACCTACATACATGTGTAAAGTATATCAATTATTAATCAGGGACAAATGTCCAGATATCATACAAAAAATGAAAACATGAAAAATAACCCATTTAGGAAAAAGAGATTATATTGACCTTGACCTTTGAAAAATGACCTTAACTTACATTATACCTCTTTCTTTGTTCGGTGCTCATAAAAGCTTGAAGTTGATACATTGTCTCTTATTTCTTATAGGAGATACCGATTAGCGGCCAATTCAGCAAAAATTGTTATATTGACCTTGTAGCACCGGATTCAGTCTGGCCATAAATTATACGAGTTATGAGGCTATAGTTGCTGACAGACAGAGGGACAAACAGACCAAAAATAAAATCTCCAGTTTTGAGGGTACCAATATCAGGGAAACTCTAACCAATCTCCAGTGGAACGGTTACAGAGGATCTGATTTTAATTAGGCTGGGAAACAAATGGAGCAATGCCCTGCTGGGAGAAAGTACTTCATTAACCAAAAAATCTAGGAATAAAAAATATGACATTAAAGATTCACATGAAATAATTAATAAGTATCATTTTGGACTGAAGAGAAAGCAGGTGAACAGAACCTTTAGTAGCCAGTGAAGCGAACACGAGTCCTGTGGTCAGCTGTAGGGAGTTCAGGTAACGATTCCAGTTATGCAAGTCCTCGTCGTAGTCCACCACGGGAGTCGTAATAACCAGAAGGAATACCATGGGACACTGTAAAATTAGACCCCAGAGAATAGCCAGAGGAAAACATACAACATGACAATTCTGTTTGTTACAGTTCAGCATTCAAATTCTTGGTACCAGACATTTTACAAGGTAGTCATTTCAGTACAGCCAATTCTGTTGCTGTATTGAAAAAATACTCTGCTGTTCAAATACCATATTTTACTCATCTATAAATATAAATTTTAAATAAAATGTGGATCACTATTTATATGAAGTACTTGTACCTTGAAAACTTCGTATATCTTTTTAAATACGCCCATTTGGGCCCAGTTTTCTGTATCTATGGGATTGATAGCTGAAAGGAAGTGTTGGAATGGGCTTTGGTTGTCTGCTTCACTCTCAGAGCTGTTTGTCAGGATGTTTACACTTGTCTTCGTCTCCTCTGGCAGGTTCCTCAATAATGGATCTCGCTCCGAACCTGATGAAGGTTTATATGTGTGGTAGTACAAATATACTTATTTATTTCTTATGTATTTACTCACTTTTCATTTCTGTAAAGTTTAATTAATATTCTTCTGTCAGATTGCGTGGGACTTCTACTTCTCATCAGATTGAGTTGATTTGGATGGAGTTAATATTTTTGCAATGCTAAAATTCATTTGTCATTAAGTGTTGTCCAATAGTTGCGATTCACCTTACCATTCAAATGTGTAAAACGGAACAGTGTACATTTTTCCCCTTGAAGATCTGTCCAGCTTGTGTCAGTTGGATCTTACAGTACGCAAGAACTGTGTTTACTTTTGTCTTGAGGTTACTTCAATATTTTTTAATATGACACTTATTCTTCATTGCAATGTTTATATGTTATTGTGTTTTTGCAGTTAAAGTTGTATATTTTCAGAATTTGTAAGTTGAAAGGCCAATTTTTTTACAAACATATTTTTCTATTATAAATGTTTGCTGTATCATCAGTACTTTATTGTCAATGGTTTATGAAATCTAAAGTGTAAAAATTGTACTCTCTGTCTACAACAGATTTGGCATGTTTATGACGCTACGGCCATAAACAACATGCATGGGTGAAAGCCTGCAGAACTTCACCTACAGCTGGTGAGGTGTCTACAGATGACAAGAGTTCTTGAATGGGACATACAACAACAAGCAAACAAAACCTTCCAGTCTAATGCCCCATACTTTCTTCTGAAATACCTTTGTCCATACTGACTTAACATCTAGTAAAATACCTTTTTCCATACTGACTTAACATCTAGTAGCATATTTTTCATTTAACAGTGTATGATGGCTTTCTGCAATTACCTTATTTCTTGCAATTTACAAAACTGTCATAAAAAGTCTCAAATCACAACTAAGATATAAAATTGTATGCCAAATACATTACTCACACCATATAATGATACTCTTGTTAGTTATTTGTGATTAAAGACTTTTTCTGACAGTTCTGTAAATTCCAAGAATTAAAATAATTCCACGATCCATTGATACACTGTTATTAAATGATTACTGTACAACTATCTCTCCAAAATGCATATATAAGAAAATATAGACACCATTTATTACGTCTGCACCTACACATAATCTACTGCAAGAAATTTGCTTATAAAGTCATCTGTGCATTACGTCTCTAATAACATAAATAGTACTTCACCAGTTGAACATAAATACCAGAATAAAATCTGTACCTCTATTTCTTAGATCCTCCCCATCACTTCCCATGTCCTCTTCATTTTCTACAAGATCATATCTAAATGATACAGCACGTATTATGGGTATTTAGAGGAGTGTCACGGAGTGTTCCACTCTGACATAACGTTAAATTACAGAAAAATGACAAGGTTCACTCACTAACAGTGACCTCTCCAATAACTGTTGGTCGATCTTTTAGTTTTTGGTAAATGTACCTTCCGAGGACCACCACAACTACATAGAAGACGTACAGCAAAACGAAACCTACAATTAAACAGAATATATACCGCAAAATAAAACCTGCAATTAAACAGCAGATGTACAGCAAAATGAAACCTACAATTAAACAGAATATATACCGCAAAATAAAACCTGCAATTAAACAGCAGATGTACAGCAAAATGAAATCTACAATTAAACAGCAGATGTACAGCAAAATGAAACCTACAATTAAACAGCAGATGTACAGCAAAATATAACCTAATTAGATAATATACTGCAAAGTGAGTGATAAATAATTTGAGTTAAGTTGTAAAGCAATATCTAGCAGTTTAAAAATGGTATTTTATTTTTCCATTACACGATTTGCTATTGACTTCGTTCCTAATGTACTTTTAACATGCTTACAGAATCCCAGCCTGTCTGTCTATATTTTTGCTCTATCACTAACTATAAAAACAGACTGAACGTTTATTATTTAAATTCATTACCTCTGTCGTAATCCCATTTATTCCATGAGACCTATTTTCTTCGTGTATTTATTCACCAGACATAACTTTCGTGAATCATTATTTATTTCTGAAGCCTTCTATACATAACAGTTTTATTCATGAGAACTAAATTTTCACTGAAGGATATTTACAGTCACTTCTGTTCTTTTATCAAATGCATCATACATCTTTACCAATAGCCTCCATCTTAGTTATCTTCTTGTCCCACATCACAGAAAACGTCCAGAAGACACCGGCTAGGTAGAAGATGATATCTCTGATAAACGGTCTCTGCATGGCGTCAAACGGGTGAATGATCGCAATAGTCCCGGCTACGACCGCGGTCACAAACACCCCAGCTCCTACAACACGGGCACACTGTATAATGACCTCTTGACCTCAATGTGACACGAAAAATAAGGCAACGTGAACCAATTAATTTCTTCCATTCTTTTTTAAACAATAAAATGCCTTCTTTGTTTGTTTCATCAGGTGATGAAGGTAGCTAGCATTGCAGAAAAAGATTCTTAACGCGCGTAAGCGGCTTATGCAGATTTTTCTGCAATAATTGCTACCGTCATCACCCGATAAAACAACAAAGAAAGACATTTTATTGTTCATATTTATATTTTCATGCAGTTTTAAAAGAAAACATAAACCAGATAATTGTAAGTACTAAAGTATCACATCGTTGACCAATTCGTTATTTTAAACGGAACAGCCAATACGACCTTTAACCTTGATGACACTCCCTATCTGGAAATGATTACTAAAAAGCTGGATCTAACTAGTTCGCAACAAACATGCATTCATGGTCTATGATGAAAGCAATCTCAATTTCAAAGAAGTATAAAAAATATTCAGTGAATGTAAATATTGTTTGTTAAACCATGTTACTTCTTCTTCAGATCTGACCTCTAACAATATACTTCATTTGTATAGAGTTCAAAGTCATGTGTAGTTTCAGAGAATATGGCACCTTACCTCATCTTTAGGGGAAAACACATATTTCTGACAATTTTAGTCAAATTTAAAATGTAAAAAAAATAGAGACTGTTTAAATAGACTGGTCTCTCTCTTAGAAAATAATTGTCAAGGACAAGCACACTAGATGATGGGAAATAGTGAATTTGTACCCATTGATTGATTAAATATTGTTTAACGTCTCGCTCGAGAATCTTTCATTCATGTGGAGACGTCAGCATTGCCAGCGAAGGACTGCAAAATTTAGGCCTATGCTCGGCACTTATGGCCTTTGAGCAGGGAGGGATCTTTTACGTGCCACACCTGCTGTGACATGGGACCTCAGTTTTCGCGGTCTCATCCGAAGGACCGCCCCAATTAGTCGCCTCTTACGACAAACAAGGGGTACTGATGATCTATTCTAAAAACCTGGATCCCCACAGGGGTGTACTCACTGAAGAATAAATGGATTTTAAGATATAATTTTGACAATATTAGACACACTCCTCAAAATGGAAAAATACCCATAACTTCCTTGAATGTTTAAAAATCTCCATTAAAATATCAAGTGCACAACTTCTTATTTCATATAAGATATACACAGAGTTTTCATGAAATCTGTTTAAAGATTTTAAAGATATTTTCTGGACAAATCATGTCTACAGACACAAGGAGAAGGTGATTCCAGTATACCCCTTTAAACTTCAGTTGCAGGGGGTACAAGTCCCACCACATGATTACATGATGTTGATACTTACCCAGTAAAGCACCAAAGGCCAGCCCTGCCTCACCATTCTTGGCATTCCCAATGGCAGCAATGGCGGAGAAGATGTCTGGTGCCCCATTACCAAAAGCAAGAAAAGTCACACCCTGCATTCAAGTCAAGGTACACTAATAAAAAGTGACAAGAAATCAACAATTTACATGATCTGTGTCAATGAAATGCATGTTGCTGAGGAACTTCAGTGTTACAACACTTAATGAGGAGGTCATCAATCACAACACGGAACATGTACTGCTTAAAGAGGAGGTCCATCTACCACAACATGGAACATGTACTGCTTAAACAGGAGGTCATCAATCACAACATGGAATATGTACTGCTTAAACAGGAGGTCATCAATCACAACATGGAACGTGTACTGCTTAAACAGGAGGTCATCAATCACAACATGGAATATGTACTGCTTAAACAGGAGGTCATCAATCACAACATGGAACGTGTACTGCTTAAACAGGAGGTCATCAATCACAACATGGAACATGTACTGCTTAAACAGGAGGTCCATCTACCACAACACGGAACATGTAATGCTTAAACAGGAGGTCCATCTACCACAACATGAAACATATAATGCTTAAACAGGAGGTCAAAATCATTTGTGTAATCGATGTCAGATGACAGAAATTTATGGAAGTTTTTGCCTTCCGTCCCCCTAACTATTTGAATTTATATTTTTATCCGACATTGATCTTTTGACGTCAACCCTAATTGATGTCAGATGACAGAAACTTATGGAAATGTTTACCCTCTCTCCCACAAACTATTTGAATTTATATTTTTATCTGACATTGATCTTTTGATGTTGCCACTAAAATGTTTGGCAAGAATCAGACATCAACGCATCATGTGTAAATCTAATGCAATGCAACAAAAGGATACAGCAATGTTATGACTCAGGCGTAATGTTTTGGATATCACAGTTAAAGCAGGACAGAAACTGAAAAAAAAATCCAATGTATACTACAGGTAATGCACAGCAAACATCTATAAAGCCTCGCCATCAACAGATTACAATAGAGGAGTTCTAATGTGAAGATTCCACTCGGTACGAAACTTACTAGTCATCAGCTGTGATAGCCAGCCCTATAAACAGAAATAACCACCATACAAACTGAAAAGAACAAAAATTATAAATCATTATATCAAGAGGATTTTCAAATTCTAATTTACTCCAGACGTGTCATTTAAAAGTTTTCAATTATTTCCTGCTCTTTTTGTTCACTTTGCTTGCGGATTACTTCAGGTAATGTTTGTGATTAATAGTATGTAATTAGAGGTCATTCTTGTACAGACTGGGGCACACCTTTCCTTCACTCCCTTCTCTAGTCTCTAACACCTCCCTTTCTCTTCCTCCATCTTATCACCCTCCCTTCTCTCCATCCCCCACCCTTCCTTGCCCTACCTACCTTTTGTTTACCCCATTCTCTCCATTCATCCCACTCTTTTCTCTCTCTCTTCCTCCCTTCTCTCCATCTCCCATCCCCACTATCTTTCTTTCCTTTCCCCTTCTATCTATCACCCCATCTTTCTCTCCCTTCTCTCCACCTCCACCCTTCTCTCTATCTCTTCCTATCTTCTCTCCATTCCCAACAATTCTCTCTTCCATCCTCCCTTTGCTCTCTCTCTGTTTCTATCCATCATTCCACCCTTCTCTCCTTTCCCCCTTCTCTCCATCCTTAACCATTCTCTCTTCCTTCTTCTTTCCATCCCCACCCTTCTCTCCCATATCAGTTTTTTCCCTTCTATCTACATTGTATTACCCCACCATTCTCTCTTCATTCCCCACTCTACTCTCTCTTCCTATCTTCTCTCCATCCCCCACCCTTCTCTTTCTTCCTTTCTTATTGCCATCCCCAAACATTTTCTCCCTTCTTTTCCTCTTCTCTTCATCCCCCACCCTTCTCTTCCTTTCATTGTTTCTTTCCCAACCCTCTCACTTCCTTTCTTCTTTCCACCACCCACCCTTCTCTCTCTCTCTCTCTCTCTCTCTCTCTCTCTCTCTCTCTCTCTCTCTCTCTCTCTCTCTCTCTCTCTCTCTCTTAATTCTATCCATCCCCAACCTTTCCGTCCCCCTTCCTTCCCCTTTCCTCCCTTGATAATAGATCATTTTTCATGAGCTCACAATACCTTACAATATAATATGAGATTTGACTTATTACACTCCATTATACCACAACAATTATCTAGTTGTATTTAAGCAATAACTTTTTAGTTTTATATATCTGTCTTATATTTACATTTATCACAAAAACTAGGCATCCCTCACTTACAATGTATGATTACATTTTAAAGTGTTTCATAATTTCCTGTGCTTTAAAATTACCTACATATGGAATATCATATCATAGGATCTTAACTACATGATTCATATTATATTCTGTTTATAAAAATATTTTTTAAATTCTACAACATGTCATTCTGTAAATCTCTGAATATATTTGTACTTAGTGTAAACAAGTTGTGAGGTATTTCAAATTACTGTATCATTGATTTGATATAAGCAACATGTATATTGATCATTAATAAGTCAATTTGAAATCACCAGAATAATGAGAGCCAGAGGAAGCAGGCTGGGCGAGAACTGACAGTAGCTGAACACGGTGTAGTCGATGAACCCCTCGTCTATTGAACAGTCATCTGTTGATTTCGTGAAGTGACATCGTTCTGACTTGTTCACTTTGTGAACATCACTGCACTGCAACACGAAACAAATATTTTTACATCTAAATACAACATGAAACAAATATTTTTACATCTAAATCCAACACGAAACAAATATTTTTACATCTATATGCTACACGAAACAAATATTTTTACATCTATATGCAACACGAAACAAATATTGTTAAATGCTAACTGTACACAAGTGATTAAAATTTAAACAAAATGACATTCTCTTTGAAACTTTAGGTCCATCATGTAGTTGTCACTCCATTCTGAAAAATTGTGGTCATTTTGATGTCATAAAAAATAATTTGAAATTGCTCAGCCTGTCTGGACAAATGTACATGTAGTGGTCATCTTTATATTCCGATCGTCATGGAAACTAATGAAGCATGTACTTGTTCAAAGCCACAAGAAAATATGAGAAGATTTGCACAGAGTCTAGAAAGAAAACATGAGATGATTTGCACAGAGTCTAGAAAGAAAACATGAGATGATTTGCACAGAGTCTAGAAAGAAAACATGAGAAGATTTGCACAGAGTCTAGAAAGAAAACATGAGATGATTTGCACAGAGTCTAGAAAGAAAACATGAGATGATTTGCACAGAATCTAGATAGAAAAGATGAGAATTTGCATGGAGTCTAGAAAAAAACCAAAAGCACCTGATAACATACTCTCACAACTCCAATTAATGGAAATTTATTAGAATCTAATATTTCATCTGACATTTTCACAATCTGGAGGGATATTTTGACAAATATTATTCATCTAATAAAAACAAGAATGGATATTTTGCCAAAGAAAAAGTTTATATAATGTAAAAATCCAAATGTATAGGACCTATAAGCTTGCATTGAGTTTGACTCTGTACACATCCACGACACCGGTGATATAAATGTTGGCTCTGTACACAGCCACGACACCGGTGATATAAATGTTGACTCTACACAGCCACGACACCGGTGATATAAATGTTGGCTCTGTACACAGCCATGACACCGGTGATATAAATGTTGACTCTACACAGCCACAACACCGGTGATATAAATGTTGACTCTGTACACAGCCACGAAACCGGTGATATAAATGTTGGCTCTACACAGCCACGACACCGGTGATATAATGTTGACTCTGTACACAGCCACGACACCGGTGATATAAATGTTGGCTCTACACAGCCACGACACCGGTGATATAAATGTTGGCTCTACACAGCCACGACACCGGTGATATAAATGTTGGCTCTACACAGCCACGACACCGGTGATATAAATGTTGACTCTGTACACAGCCACGACACCGGTGATATAAATGTTGACTCTGTACACAGCCACGACACCGGTGATATAAATGTTGGCTCTACACAGCCACGACACCGGTGATATAAATGTTGACTCTGTACACAGCCACGACACAGGTGATATAAATGTTGGCTCTTGACAGCCACGACACCGGTGATATAATGTTGACTCTGTACACAGCCACGACACCGGTGATATAAATGTTGGCTCTACACAGCCACGACACCGGTGATATAAATGTTGGCTCTACACAGCCATGACCCCGGTGATATAAATGTTGGCTCTACACAGCCACGACACCGGTGATATAAATGTTGGCTCTGTACAGCCACGACACCGGTGATATAAATGTTGGCTCTACACAGCCACGACACCGGTGATATAAATGTTGGCTCTACACAGCCACGACACCGGTGATATAAATGTTGGCTCTACACAGCCATGACCCCGGTGATATAATGTTGACTCTGTACACAGCCACGACACCGGTGATATAAATGTTGGCTCTACACAGCCACGACACCGGTGATATAAATGTTGGCTCTACACAGCCATGACCCCGGTGATATAAATGTTGGCTCTACACAGCCACGACACCGGTGATATAAATGTTGGCTCTGTACAGCCACGACACCGGTGATATAAATGTTGGCTCTACACAGCCACGACACCGGTGATATAAATGTTGGCTCTACACAGCCACGACACCGGTGATATAAATGTTGGCTCTGTACAGCCACGACACCGGTGATATAAATGTTGGCTCTACACAGCCACAACACCGGTGATATAAATGTTGACTCTGTACACAGCCACGACACCGGTGATATAAATGTTGACTCTGTACACAGCCACGACACCGGTGATATAAATGTTGACTCTGTACACAGCCACGACACCGGTGATATAAATGTTGGCTCTGATTTGCAATTCAATCATTCCGAAAATAATGTTTTAATTTGACATTGTGAGTTGTGTGTACTGTGACCTGGGTTATACTGCTAGTCACCACTGTGTTGATATTTTTATCGTACAGCATTATTACAGGTTAGTGTGTAGATTATTGTTTTAGGATAACAGTGTTTACATAGAAATGATTGTACATTAATTATGTTAACACAAAGTAACACAATATACAAACTTGCATCTGTTTTTCAAATCACAAATAAATCTAGCCTATTTTTTCAACAGGAGGACTTACATATACCTAAATATGCTTAAAGGTCATTTGAAGCAAAGATGGGAAAAAATATGTATCTCACATTTTTTTAAAAACTTTATAAAAGTTTTATTATTACCATTATTATTATTATTACTATTATTATTTAGAACAAATTAAAATATAATTTTTCATTTTAGTTTCTAGATTTCTAGACTAAAGTTGCATGTGAGATTCAATAAATGGTAAACATAAAATGACTAGAGATGGAAATTGAAATGAGGGATAAAACATCAAACTTTATACCAGTTATAGATCCAGTGCCAGCTTATACTCTCCCTTTTCTTAAGAAAATAATTAGAAGTGATTGATATTACATTAAATATTTATTTTTTTTAAAGAAATATGTCCTGAAACGTCATTAAAATATGTATGTGTCTTGTGTTGTCAAAACTCAATAGCTTTGCCTCTGGTTCTACCATAGCTTTATCCCAGCCACTAATTTTTAATTGCACCCCCTCCCCCACCCCACACACCACCACCACCCTCGTTCAGAAATTTCTGAATCCTCCACTACAGACTCATTCTGTAAATTGGTATAGTCTGAAGTGTTAACTATTTAAGCTGAGATAGTTTTAGTTTGGTAATTTTACAAATTAGAAATATGCAAGTAAAATGGAACTGGAAAGTGCTATCAGTGAGCGTTCATTATATGTGACAGTGACAGAGTTATCTTAGGCCTTGTGCAGATGACAGGGGAGGGGGGGGGGGGAAACTTGCGCGTGATGGGAAAAACAAGTGCAACTAGATATGAAAATGGTTGTCATACAACATACGTCAGAACTAGAATCAGGGTCGTCTTCATACTGATTGCTCCCAATAGTGCTGCCAAATCCGACAAAGTCTGAGCTATTATACCATAGTAAGTTTCGCGAAACAACAGATGATCGAGCGGAGTTAATTAGCTCGGGATCGGAGTTCGACACACTGGTCAAAGGAATACCTTTTCTAAACACCGCTATCAATATTAAACATCCACTAATTACTCCCAACACTGCCAGTCTTGTTGGAGAAGACCGGGACGTCTTCATGTTTCATGCAGAGCTTACTCTATTACATTGTCAATGTTGGCAACACCATCACTTCCTTTCGTCACATGCAGATTGAACTCCGACCCCAAGAAAATGTAAACAGAGAAGCAGTTACGCCCCTTTGTCCACAAGTTCTGCTGCACTTTGACCTTCAGCATTATATCAACATTATAAAGCGAAGTAGTGGTATTTATTCATAGATTTTTACTATTTATAGAGTGGCTAAAAATATAAACAAGGACCAGAGTGCGACGATGTTGCTTTAAGAAAATTGGAAATCTAGTAGATATACCTCCATGGAGAAAAGCCTATTATTATTTAGCAGAATAGCCCTCATAGTTGGGTTATCCCCTCCCGTTTTTGGTTAAAACGTTTTGCATCTAACTCCATTCTCAGTTAATGTGTGCATATAAGCAGCAATGCTGTTATTTCCCGTTTTTCAAAAGAAATTAAAATATATTTACCCATGGATGTGTGAACTGAATATAGCAAGGACTTCCGTTGTGTATAAAAATGAAATGTACGTTACTGTCGCCAGAACAGGTATTTTGTATTTCAGTATCAGTGATATGAAATGTACGCATAACAGCACTATGTTTGTTTTTTAAAATAAAGTTTGAGAGTACGAATGAGACAAAATATAATAGGTTTTATCGTGCATTTTCAGTTTTGGTAAATGAATGATCGTCTAAAAGTCCTGTCGCCGATCCACAGGTTTGAACATTTAAGATAATATTTATATATAGCTATTATTTTCCGCCTACATACTAGTTTTCTTCACTAATAAAGTAGCTTTATAACAAAAATAGATTCTTTGTATATATAATAAGATTATTCATATGTGATACTTCTTATTCGTTGTAGCGCCGTCGAGCGGTAAACGGCTCGCTATCAACAATATTTCACATTTTAATATAAGTCCAAATTGATAATTATTCCATGTTAAAATATTCCTTCAGCCTCTAAAGCATTAGCTTTAGTAGAAATGAGACGCAAGTACAGTTATATACAATTTATTTACATGTTCATCATTTAATAATCCACAGGTTCACAATAATCAAAAATCACAAAGAAAATGGCACATATTTACCCCAAGGCACATAGATAAAAACAATCCAAAATTTTCCTCAAGCTTCGTTATATATCCCTATATATACACAATGGTCATTGCTCATTAGGAGCAATGATATATAAACAACAGTGATTGCTCGCGACGAGCAATTGAGTATAAACAAAGATTGCGTAATCATCATTTCTCGCGAGGAGCAATTCTAAATATAGATACGGGAATTTAGAAAGAACTTTATACTAATTAACTGATAAAAAAAAATGATTGTCTTAAATACTTTACAACTTTCCCCCTCTTAAGTTTCCGACTCCGTTCGAAACGACATAGGGTAACTGAATAATAAATTTAAAATGTACGACATATTATCTTCATTTAAAACAATATATAATAAAAACAATAGCACAGTACCGATAAAATAATTATACATGCTAAGTAGATACCGGTAATATGAACATAATAAACACAAAATTTAAATAAAAGTCAAATATACACAAGTTTTTAACTGTTCATATATACAATAATGACTACAGTACGGTCATGGTCAAAGTCGCAGTCGGCTAAAATGCGATCCACCAGTGTTTCGTAGTACTCTGGCAGTGACGATCCAATGAAGATATCATCCAGAAATTTGTCGTTAACAACAGTCCTATAATCCTCATTAAACATTTCCTCATCCTCGTCAGGCGAAATGTCATCATACATGTCACTGCGGACATACACAGGCTTCCTTGTCTCTAAATAAGAATCTCTACGCACACTTCTTCTTTCGTCCGTCATGATTTCGGAATTATGCACACTTTTTAAGTGTCTTTTCAAATTGTACTTTCTCGTGAAAAGTTTTTGACAAAATTCACATTTTAACACTAGTAATTTACTGTCGTGTTGTTCTCTTCTATGCTGGTTTTAAATTGCTCACAGAAACAAATAAACATCCACAAAATTCGCAAATCATCAGTAATCCGTCCGGTATCGAAATGGTCAGTCCCTGTATCTGGCTGGTCTCTCAAGTACCCTTCCTCGTCTGGTCATCCTCAGCTCGGCTTCTGATTGGTTGGAATCTTTGGCGACGGGTGACGGGGCCTTACTGTCTGGGATTCGCGGCATCTTCAAACGCTTGGGTCTCCGTCGTCTGGCTGAAGTGCGGCGGTGCGTGACGGCTACCCTCTGCAGCTGGTCGCTTGTATATTCGGCGTCGCGTGTCGCTGGGTATTGTTTATTCCCTCTGTACGGTTTTATATTGTCGGAATGTACGACTACCGGCTTGGAGTTTTTAGAGTGTTTTATTTGAAACAAAACATCACTAAGTCGTTTAACAATAATCCAAGGTCCTGTCCATTTTCTGGCGAGTTTTGTTTTAATTCCTTTCTGAATTGGGCGTTGATTTCTCCGCACTAAATCCCCAACATCATAGGTTGTCTCGCGCACATTTCGATCGTAATACCGTTTCTGACGGAGTGCATCATTCCCGGTCACATCTCGCACAAGTTGATATAATTCACATAAAGAATTTTCGAGTGTTCGTACATATTCGGAGGGTGTAGAACTGCGGTGATTTTCATTCACTGGTTCGGTCACTAGTTCTACAGGTAGTCGCATTTCCTCCCCGAATACCATTCTGTACGGAGTAATTCCAGTCGTATCATGCACAGTACTGTTATATGCGAACACAACTCCATCAATGAATTTGTCCCAGTCATTTTGATGCACAGAGATATATTTTGATAAAACGTCTTTTACGGTCCTATTCAGTCTTTCTATCATTCCATCTGATTGAGGGTGATATGCTGTTGTACGCGTCTTGTTTATTTGTAACACTTTGCACAATTCTTGAAACAGGCGGCTTTCAAACTGTACTCCTTGATCGGAATGTAATTCCTGTGGGCAGCCATAATGTTTAATCCATCCCCGAAATATAGTATTTGCCACAGTCTCAGCCTCAATATCACGTAGGGGAAATATTTCCGTAAATTTCGTGAAATAGTCCGCAATCACTAAAATATACACAAATCCATTCACTGTTTTCGGAAACGGGCCAGCGATATCAACGGCTATCCTTTCGAATTTCAATCCGCTTAAATGAGTTCGCATGTAAGCTCTCTTCTTTTTACTGGGATTTTTCCGTTCTTCACAGATATCACACGAAGTCACATAATCATGTACACTTTTCCTGAGATGAGGCCAATAATATTGACTCTTGTTCACTTTCTCTAGAGTTCTTCTTACGCCCATATGTCCCGCGGTTTGCACATCATGAAAATTCCACAACACATTATCCCTAAGAATTCTCGGAACATAAATCCTGAATCTCTCACAATCACTATCAATCCATCGAATACACAAAACACCTTGTCTCACAGTCAGTAATTCCCATCGCGAATATAGAAATTTACTTTCAAATCCAAATCCGGAAATTAAGCTAATCGGCGGTTTTTGAAAATCAGGATCTTCTGTCCACTTTAGGAATTTGCATATTTCCTTGTCGTTGAGTTGAGCTTCTCGGATATTTTCTAATGATAAGGACTCTGCAGGTTGTTTCTTTGGTCTTGCTCGCGATGGTCTGTTGGCAATGATATCAACACTGTCGGAATTCACTGAATCACTAAACAAATCATTTATAGGAAGAACCGGTGTTTCTTTATTTTCCGTCACAGTTAAAGTCCTTAAGTCCTTCACATGGTGAAATATTGGTCCCGAATAATCCTCTGTCACATCCATTTTACACTGTTTGCATTTAACTTCTTGTGGTGTCATTCTACTTAAACTGTCGGCATTTCCGTGACGTTTCCCGGGTCTATGCTGAATTTTAAAAGTAAATGCAGCTAATTGTTGCAGCCATCTTGCGATTTGTCCATCCGGATCCTTGAATTTATGTAACCACACTAATGATCCATGATCCGTTCTTAATGTGAATTCCCGTCCCAGTAAATAATGTTTGAAATGTTTAACGAAAAACACAAGCGCTAACATTTCCTTGCGAGTAACACAGTAGTTTTTCTCTGCAGTTGACAATGTTCGGCTTCCATAAGCAATCACTCTTTCGTTTCCGTCCTGTATCTGAGATAACACCGCTCCAATAGTATCATTACTTGCATCTGTATCCAGGATAAAAGTCCCTCCGTTTACGTCTGGGTATCCAAGAATAGGTGCGCTCACAAGTTTAGATTTTAACAACATAAAAGCTTCATCACATTCCGAAGTCCACATCCATGTTTTGTTTTTGCTAGTAAGTTCGTGTAAGCATTTTGCTATTTTCGCAAAGTCTTTAATAAATCGCCGATAATAAGCTGCAAATCCTAGGAAACTTCTAAGTTCACTTATATTTGACGGCGTCTTCCAGTTTTCAACAGCAGCAGTTTTACTTGGGTCTGTTTTAATCCCTTGTTCCGATATAACATGTCCTAAGAAAGTCACTTCTTTCCTAAAGAAATTACACTTCTTCGCTTTCAACTTTAAGTTTGCTGCGTCTAGGCGATCGAACACTAATCCAAGATTTTTAAGATGTTCATTAAATGTTCGGCTGTACACAATAATATCGTCAAGATAGAGAACAGTAATATGCCATTGTAATCCACTCAGTGCTTGTTCAATCACTCGCTGGAAGGTTGCGGGTGCATTGCATAAACCAAACGGCATAACTTTGTATTGGTACAATCCTCCTCGAGGTGTCCCGAATGCAGTTTTCTCCTTGTCACATTCACGCATAGGTATTTGATGATATGCCATATTTAAGTCCAATGATGTAAACCACTTTGATCCAGATAGAGCGTCTAAGTCGTCAGCAATTCTTGGTATAGGATAGGCATCCTTAATTGTCTGAGCATTTAATTTCCGATAATCCACACACAATCTCCATGTTTTGTCCTTCTTCTGCACTAATACTAGGGGAGAAGACCATGGGCTTGATGATTCTTCAATTAATCCTTGATCTTTTAATTTTTCAATTTCCGCATCCAGAATTTCTCTTTTAAATATTGGAACTCGTCTCACAGGTTCTTTAAACGGAGTCTCGTCATTTAATTCAATGCGATGTTCACCATATTTCGCGCGCTGTATAGGCTTGTTGGGATCTGCAAATGCATTCTTACGACATATTAAAAACTTCTTAAACTCGCTTGCTTGTTCTGCCGACAAATTTTCACATCCTCCGCGAAACATATCACATAAAAACTCAGGAAGTTCAACTGATCCAGTTCCTGTTTTTACGTCAAACACGGTCACATATTCAGGCGGTAAGGATTCAATCACATCTCTAACTGGTGCCAATACTCCGATTTCCGTGTTCTTCTTAACACATACTTCGTCGTTACCTGGGTTAAATACTCGCACATAAATCACTCCATCTTCGGATTTCACTAACGCATGCGCAACTGCTAGTCCATGCATATGAATAAACACTTTAAACGGCACTAAAACTCCTTCTTTGGTTTTCGTACCCGAAATCATTTTAGATTTCATCACGGCTTCATTCTTCGGGGGAATCACTTCATCCTCCAATGAAACCACCAGGCAACCTTGATCAACCTCACTTGTGTGCACACACTTCATCACCATGTGATTCTGTTTATAATTCCACTGGCACTCGTATTTTGTCATGAAATCTTGTCCAAGCAAATTACATTTCACTCCTCCAACAAAAACGCGAAAATACACATTCACTGATCCAAAAGAAAACATCATTTTTGTAGTTCCAACGACGTTTAAAGTACTCCCATCAGCAGTCTGAAATTTCTTTCGTGCACGCTCTAGTACAGGTTTCTCCTGCGGAAGTATGCTGTAGTATACATCCTCTGTAATGAAGGTATTAACCGCACCTGTGTCGATTTTCCACTCCAATGGCGTACCTTGAATCAAGCCTTTGATAATCATCCCTGGCTTCCCTTTTACAATTACACCAGACTCTGCAGTCATGGGCCCAAAATCTGTGTGCGCTTCATCATCAAAATCTGTTTCCGTATTCACCATCGCTGTACTAGGCCTATGTTGTGCTCCGAATTCGACCGACGCATGGCCTACTGCCTCGGCCGGTTCTGGTTTAACTGCTGATTCACAATCTGTTGATTAATACGTCCGGTGCGATTTCCGGTCCAACCAGACTGACTAGATCTGTTTCCATTATTCATTTTCGGGCAATTCCGAACTAGATGCTGTGTTGAGTTACACTTAAAACATTTCTTTTCCCTGCTCACTGTAGATGCTCTTTTCTCCCATTTTCTATCATTTCCCACTGCATTTCTCACGTCATAAATTTGAGGGGGTAATAATTTAGGCACTGATTTCCTGTTCTCGGTAAATCTGATACACTCTTCCTGCATCGCTGCGGTGACTGCCTCTGCTAAAGTTTTAGGTCGGGTTCGTTTAACTGCCAGCCTGAAATCGTCGTTTCCGCTGCAATTGTCCAAGAAGGTTTTCAAAGAACTTTCCGACACATATTCCCGGTTATCAGGGTAGGCTCGTCGATATAAATCCTCTATGGCCTGACCAAAATCTCGGAATGTCTCTGTAACCCTTTTCCGTCTCAGTTTCGCCTCAGCAATGTAGCTGTCTTTTAGAGCAGTGTGTCCAAATCTCTGATTTAGTGCTGTTTTAAGGGAATTGTAGTCCTGAATAGTGTTTTCAGGTAGTCCGTAGGCATAGACCTCTGCTTGATCCCGTAGAGTTGTCAGCAGTATTCGTCTCATGCGATCCTCAGTCCACTGATTTAGATTGGCCACATTTTCAAAATATCTAATAAACTCGCTCCAGATTGAAGATCCGTCCCCCTTAAACACTCGTTTCACAGAAATATTTACATCCGATTGTCTGTTTGGGACGCCGCGTGTCTGACTTGAATAATCCGGTCTTTGAGTAGAGGTAGGGCGTTTTCGTCTATCCGTGGTCCTTTGAAGTTGTCGAATTTGCTCCGCATGAAATCCTCGGTTACGGCACACTCTCCACAGAACACTTGTAAGCAATGCACCCAGAATAATCACAATCACAATCACTTTGAATTCACATGTAAATTCGATCACAAGATTCCTAGGAAATATCACATAGATTCCAAGTATCACAGATGCACAGAACGCAACAAGAATAATCCAGCTTTTCAGAAAACCTCCCCATTCATTGCGATATTGAATATCAGGTTGGTATTCAGTGAGTTCTTCATCTTCCGAACAAATAGGGGTTGCTAAGTCAAAGTCGACTCCAGGATTACGCTGTGCGGGAGAATTATCCTCCTCGAATTCCGTAAATAAGTTACGGCGCACAGGCGGAGTTTTCGGGGTTTGTGGTGTTTGCGGCGTCGCATAAGTTTCCATTTTTCACAATACACAAATAATAAATCCAAATGAATCACATTACACAAAATTCACAATTTCCTCATGAAATGCTTTTACTTTGCAATTACAGCACGGGCACCGGTAGAAGAAAACGTCAGGTTTATTTTCCCGTTTCAAACGGTTAAGATTGTCGGCGCGTTTGAACATTAAATAGCAACTCGGACATTCTTTATGCGCAAATAAATCCATCTGTCCTATAATCACACGACTTCTATATCTATCATAACCGACAATGTCCACGAATCGACGTTGTTGCACAGAATTCACAGAATTTAAATCCATTATCACAAGTCACTGTTAAAATCCAACATAGAATTAAAAGTTCACAATTCAATCCATGAAAAAAGAAGAATCGAATATCCCACCGCTGCCACCAGTTGTAGCGCCGTCGAGCGGTAAACGGCTCGCTATCAACAATATTTCACATTTTAATATAAGTCCAAATTGATAATTATTCCATGTTAAAATATTCGTTCAGCCTCTAAAGCATTAGCTCTAGTAGAAATGAGACGCAAGTACAGTTATATACAATTTATTTACATGTTCATCATTTAATAATCCACAGGTTCACAATAATCAAAAATCACAAAGAAAATGGCACATATTTACCCCAAGGCACATAGATAAAAACAATCCAAAATTTCCACTCAAGCTTCGTTATATATCCCTATATATACACAATGGTCATTGCTCATTAGGAGCAATGATATATAAACAACAGTGATTGCTCGCGACGAGCAATTGAGTATAAACAAAGATTGCGTAATCATCATTTCTCGCGAGGAGCAATTCTAAATATAGATACGGGAATTTAGAAAGAACTTTATACTAATTAACTGATAAAAAAAAAATGATTGTCTTAAATACTTTACATTCGTATTATTCGAATTTAAATACCATGTTCCCTGAGCGGCATGGTTAAGGATGAAACGTACGTAATGATATTTTTAATGCACATGATGCAGTAGATGTATGACAAATTTTTATGAATGGCGCTGACCTTTGAGTTTTTGTGTAACAATGCACTGGTCGAATAGTTCGTTACCAAATTATTCGAAAATGTTTTAAAATGTGTTTAACTTTGCATGTACAAACTAATACGGTGACCTTATATATATTGTGAGAAATCAGCAGAGGAAACGGGTTTATATCGATTTCTGTAATATTCTATGACGTCTTAGGAGATAATTTAACCGTGAAGAGATCATACTAACCATAGTCCTCTGCGTATCCGCCCACAGAAACACTACCAGATACCGCATAACAAGTACCGCACACAGAGACAGTACCATATACCGCATAACATGTACCATACACAGAGACACTACCAGATACCCTATAACAAGTACCGCACACAGAGACACTACCAGATACCGCATAACAAGTACCGCACACAGAGACAGTACCAGATACCACATAACAAGTACCGCCCACAGAGAAAGTACCATGTACCGTATAACATGTACCACACACAGAGACACTACCAGATACCCCACAACAAGTACCGCACACAGAGACACTACCAGATACCACATAATAAGTACCGCACACAGAGACACTACCAGATACCACATAATAAGTACAGCACACAGAGACAGTACCATATACCGTATAACAAATACCGCACACAGAGACACTACCAGATACCCTATAACAAGTACCGCACACAGAGACAGTACCAGATACCACATAATAAGTACCACACACAGAGACACTACCAGATACCACATAATAAGTACCACACACAGAGACACTACCAGATACCACATAATAAGTACCACACACAGAGACACTACCAGATACCACATAATAAGTACCACACACAGAGACACTACCAGATACCACATAATAAGTACAGCACACAGAGACAGTACCATATACCGTATAACAAATACCGCACACAGAGACAGTACCAGATACCACATAATAAGTACCACACACAGAGACACTACCAGATACCACATAATAAGTACCACACACAGAGACACTACCAGATACCCTATAACAAGTACCACACACAGAGACACTACCAGATACCACATAACAAGTACCGCACACAGAGACACTACCAGATACCACATAATAAGTACCACACACAGAGACACTACCAGATACCCTATGACAAGTACCGCACACAGAGACACTACCAGATACCGCATAACAAGTACCGCACACAGAGACAGTACCAGATACCACATAACAAGTACCGCCCACAGAGAAAGTACCATGTACCGTATAACATGTACCACACACAGAGACACTACCAGATACCCTATAATAAGTACCGCACACAGAGACACTACCAGATACCACATAACAAGTACCGCCCACAGAGACAGTACCATATACCGTATAACAAATACCGCACACAGAGACGCTACCAGATACCGTATGACAAGTACCGCACATAGAGACACTACCAGATACCACATAACAAGTACCGCCCACAGAGACAGTACCATATACCGTATAACAAGTACCGCACACAGAGACACTACCAGATACCACATAACAAGTTCCGCACAAAGAGACACTACCAGATACCACATAACAAGTACCGCACACAGAGACACTACCAGATACAGCATAATAAGTACCGCACACAGAGACAGTACCAGGAACCGCACACAGAGACACAAACAGATGCCGCCTAAGGTGACCTAATTACCTAGCGCAGTAAGTGCGCAATTATTATGAGTGGTTTCCTTTAATAAAAAGCAAAGAATTTGAAAGGTACGACATTGGAGTATTGGAATGTTTAATAAAACATTGAAGTAAATGTTATGAATATTTAACTTTTCTACTTTCACCTCAAGAATGAAAAACATTGAAGTAAATTTTATAACTATGTAACATGTAATTTTTCTACTTTCAATTAAAAAAACCCCTGCGAAATAGAGATCAGTAATAAATTAAAGTCGGAACAAGTCGCCGCACTTTGTGCCTCCGGAGAGGCAAGAGACATTGTGTGTCCACTACTAACTGGCTATGGAAAACGTATCATTTATCAACTGATGTCATTTCTTTCTGATGACTCCACCTTCATCGTTTTTAAACGTACTTCGCCGAAATTCCCTATCTCACAATGCCTGCATGGGAAAGTTTGGGTTTGTGTGCAAACGAACGCTGGCGGAAGTTTACCGTAAAGATAACGAACAGTGATCCATCTTACAAAAGTAAGAGAAGGGCAAACACGTCACGGGTTTGATCATGACTTTTGTATTATGTACGTTTTGTATACGATTATGATGTCATAGCAGGTGACCTCTACGTACTGTATCTTATGAAAACTCAAATTATCCTTTTATCAGGATTTATTATAGTTGATATATAATGCATTTTGGAACAAAATGACAACATGTGTATAAATTACATGTATACAGAAATAAATTGTTCAAATATAAAAAGAAATGTAAAAATAGCACATCTGCAACAAAGTCACTTGTATAAATATTTATCATCATTGTCATTACTGAAATAAATATTCCATACATTAAATATGATGACGTACATTATTAACTGATGCGTTACTAAGGAATATGTTCTTTGATGCCGGATAGTTAACAGTCCGACTCATTTCTGGAGTCTTTTTGTGGAAATATCTTGGTCACCAGACTCCTCCACGCTTCTCCTTGTGGGTTATACATTTTGTCTTCATTTTGTTTGGCGATTTCTTTTAGTCGCTCTTGTAACTTCGATTGGTCTACTTTCAAAGGACGATTAGATTTATATATCTTAGGTTTTACCGGCTTTGGTAGCCGTTTACTAAGAGGAACATAAGGTTTGGTCTTCCCGCGTTTTTTCTTACCATTTGTTGACTTAGCACCAGAATTGTCATTAGCGCTTTCTGAAGTGTCCCTTCCTGATGTTCTGTCCGATTTCTCGGACACAGTCTTTGAAGGAGAAACATAAGGTGAAGCATGGGACTCCGCCTGTGGAGAGGAACCATCTCCATCCCGATGTATTCCACTATAACTGGATTTCGAAGATATGGCGCCTGCAGACGACGCCTTTTCTAACTCGTCTGCTTGTGCAGATGTTGAAGGTCTATCTAACACTTCACTGACTGGTACTGGAATAGAATGTTGGTCCAGTTTTTGTAACAAACGTCTATCTGAAATATCATGTGGTTCTTTTTCAACGGAAGAGGGTATTGCATCATAACTCGGAGGTCGCTCTGTCGGAACTCCTGCTTCATGGCAGAATTCGTTGAGGTAGGCTAAACTGTCTTGGGTTGGTAGCATTTTCTTTTCGTTCGTACTTCTCATCTTCCTAATGTGTGGAAGAGTGTCCTCACGTGTCCACATGTGTGTACTCGGCGGGACGCCTCTGGTTGCCATAACGAAAGATGGAATTTCAAACTTATATTCGCCACTACGGTAGTCTTCGTTGTCATTTTCAGTCGAGAGGTCATCCGAACTCTGATAGCTGCCGGTCTCGAATTCGTCCATTGTAGGATCTTTATGGGACACTCTTCGTTTCTTACGAAATCTGCTCAACAAATATTGAAACAATTATTAGAAAATTATGCTTAAGGTGTCACTAACTCCGTAAGACTCATCACTGATTCTAATTTTAGGTACCTTTTATAGCCTAAGATGAGGCAGATGGAACAGAGAATCATGAGCAAGAGACCAATGGCGGTAACGACTCCAATGACGATAACTACAATGTAAGTTAATAAGTTTATGCCGAATCGTCGATTTATCATTAAAAATAAACAAATAGATAAAAAGGCAGAGTAAGTTAATGGTAAATAAGGAAATATTTATTATACTTACTAGCCGTTGAGGTTGATGACTCTGGTGAAGAATTTGCCTTTTTCACTATAATTTTAAGATAACAGTCATTGTTAATTGAACGAATTCAACTATTCACGCGATTTTTGCTGTTGTAGATCTATCAAAAACACAAGTTTATACTTACAATACACTATAATGGATCCCGCAATGATGGGTAAGGAGGTGTGTGCGCTTTGGAGTAATGAGTTAACTTGCGCAAGTAAGTTGTCGTCACTTCCTGTCACTGTTTTGTGAGATACAGAGTAATAGATCTCGAACAAAACTTTGATACTTCCATCACTGCAATATATTAAGTAGTGTAAACCGTGGTTTCATATATTAGCATAACTTACAAATTCTGAAGTTTCAAATTTATTTAGAAATGAAACTATACCATAAAAGCTTGAGTGATCGTATTACAGGTTTATTAAAAGAGCAAAAATCTGAGAAAGCAAAGCAAACTGAAACAGCACTAAAAGGTCTTCAATAAAGAGACCAAAGTCCAGGACTGATTTTTTTTTCTTTCTGTAATCTATATCGTTTATTGACTTTACGAAAATATTATTTGATAATGCTACTTAAAAATAGTGACTTTCATTTCACATTGTCATCTCATTTGATATGCATGCATATTTATACATGTGTTTATATATTAGAGTGTAACCTGAAAGAAGAAGAGGTGTCTATAATCAGTAAAGCACTTGAACATCGTGTCGATTCTTATTCTCTACGATATTATTCTATCTATTTGTGATTGATATTGAACACTACAGTACATATCATATAGCAGCATCTAGCGTGACCTTTCCTTACCTTTCTCTCCTGTTACAAGAAGAACGTTGACATAAATAACAAATCGTTAAACAAACGTTTCAAATATTTAAAGATTTATCTGATCATTTCCTTTTTATATGAACAAAAAGAAATAAAGTTTTTTGTTAAACAGATACATGAAGCATTGTCACAGGGCAACAAAGTGATTATCTTACCTATATGATATTACAACAGAGTGATTGTCTTACCTATATGATATTACAACAGAGTGATGGTCTTACCTATATGATATTACAACAGAGTGATGGTCTTACCTATATGATATTACAACAGAGTGATTGTCTTACCTATATGATATTACAACAGAGTGATTGTCTTACCTATATGATATTACAACAGAGTGATGGCCTTACCTATATGATATTACAACAGAGTGATTGTCTTACCTATATGATATTACAACAGAGTGATGGTCTTACCTATATGATATTACAACAGAGTGATTGTCTTACCTATATGATATTACAACAGAGTGATTGTCTTACCTATATGATATTACAACAGAGTGATTGTTTTACCTATATGATATTACAACAGAGTGATGGTCTTACCTATATGATATTACAACAGAGTGATGGTCTTACCTATATGATATTACAACAGAGTGATGGTCTTACCTATATGATATTACAACAGAGCGATTGTCTTACCTATATGATATTACAACAGAATGATCGACTTACCTATATGATATTACTTGGCTGGAATTATAGAAGATTGAAATGTTGTTTCCACTCTCAAGGATATTGTCAATCTTGAAAGATAATTTTTTTAGAATATGTTTGTAGTAATGTTGCATGTAAATTTAATTTAACAACTGACAATTAAATGAATATTTCAATCCATTGCTTCATTTAAAGAATAATGTTATTACAATCAAATACCTCTGCCAGAATTTGGGCGGATTTGTCCCGAAAAGCCAGTGAACTGCTGTTCGATAGATCTGCATTCCAAGTTTCGTTTAAATCCATCTCAACATATAAAGTGGTAATTTGAGAATCTATATAACTTCCAGTAGTTATAGACGACGGTTGAGTAGTAGTTGATAGAGTTGTAGAATAAGTCCCTGTTACTTCTGATGTTCGCTTTTCTGTTGTCTGTCCTTGCGTCGTTGAGACACTGGTGGATTTTTCTAATGTTGTGGACATTTGACTAATTGTTGTGGTTGATGTTGTGGATTCTTTACTAGTTTCTCCTGATGCTGTATTTGTAGACATTGTCGACGTTGTTATAACAGGTGATGTTACTGTAGACGCCGGACTACTGGTCTCTGTTAACACTGTATTAGTTGTGACGGCGGGTGATGTTACTGTAAACGCCGGACTACTGGTCTCTGTTAACACTGTGCTAGTTGTGACGGCGGGTGATGTTACTGTAAACGCAGGACTACTGGTATCTGTTAACACTGCGCTAGTTGTGATGGCGGGTGATGTTATTGTAGACGCCGTACTACTGGTCTCTGTTAACATTGTATTAGTTGTCACGGTTTTGGTTGTCGTTGATTCTGCCAAAATTGTAGAGGTAGTCTCATTTGTTGGTGTGCCAGATATAGTGGTACTTTCTGCAATTGCTAAAGTTGTTGTTGGTTGTTGTGATGATATGTCAGAAGATGACATTTCAGTGCTGGAAGAAGAAGTGGAAGTTAGGCCAGGGGTAGTTGTACTCTCGCCGCTTATCACTTCACTGGTTGTAACAGCTGGTGTGCTTGAAAGTGTTGTTGCACTTTCGTGAGATACCGAAGAGCTTGTCACAGGCTCTGTAGAAGTGGAAGCTTCCGTTGTTAACTCTGTAGATGAAGTAAGAATTGAGGACATTTGAGACGTTGTGGTTTCTAGTGGCGTTGTTGTTTCCTCGAAAGTTGTACTTGTTGTCTCCTGGCTTATTGTACTAGAAAGTGTACTTGAACTTTCCACATTTGTTGTTGTGGAAGTTGATATTTCTCCGGATGTGGCGGATGCTGTGATACTGTCAGTGGCAGTTGAAGATTCACTTGTAACAGTTTGAAGCGGCGTGGTTGTCGTTGATTCTGGCAAAATTGTAGAGGTAGTCTCATTAGTTGGTGTGCCAGATATAGTGGTACTTTCTGCAATTGCTAAAGTTGTTGTTGGTTGTTGTGATGATATGTCAGAAGATGACATTTCAGTGCTGGAAGAAGAAGTGGAAGTTAGGCCAGGGGAAGTTGTACTCTCGCCGCTTATCACGTCACTGGTTGTAACAGCTGGTGTGCTTGAAAGTGTTGTTGCAGATTCGTGAGATACCGAAGAGCTTGTCACAGGCTCTGTAGAAGTGGAAGCTTCCGTTGTTAACTCTGTAGATGAAGTAAGAATTGAGAACATTTGAGACGTTGTGGTCTCTAGTGGCGTTGTTGTTTCCTCGAAAGTTGTACTTGTTGTCTCCTGGCTTATTGTACTAGAAAGTGTACTTGAACTTTCCACATTTGTTGTTGTGGAAGTTGATATTTCTCCGGATGTCGCGGATGCTGTGATACTGTCAGTGGCAGTTGAAGATTCACTTGTAACAGTTTGAAGCGGCGTGGTTGTCGTTGATTCTGGCAAAATTGTAGAGGTAGTCTCATTAGTTGGTGTGCCAGATATAGTGGTACTTTCTGCAATTGCTAAAGTTGTTGTTGGTTGTTGTGATGATATGTCAGAAGATGACATTTCAGTGCTGGAAGAAGAAGTGGAAGTTAGGCCAGGGGTAGTTGTACTCTCGCCGCTTATCACTTCACTGGTTGTAACAGCTGGTGTGCTTGAAAGTGTTGTTGCACTTTCGTGAGATACCGAAGAGCTTGTCACAGGCTCTGTAGAAGTGGAAGCTTCCGTTGTTAACTCTGTAGATGAAGTAAGAACTGAGGACATTTGAGACGTTGTGGTTTCTAGTGGCGTTGTTGTTTCCTCGAAAGTTGTACTTGTTGTCTCCTGGCTTATTGTACTAGAAAGTGTACTTGAACTTTCCACATTTGTTGTTGTGGAAGTTGATATTTCTCCGGATGTGGCGGATGCTGTGATACTGTCAGTGGCAGTTGAAGATTCACTTGTGACAGTTTGAGGCGGCGTGGTTGTCGTTGATTCTGCCAACATTGTAGAGGTAGTCTCATTAGTTGGTGTGCCAGATATAGTGGTACTTTCTGCAATTGCTAAAGTTGTTGTTGGTTGTTGTGATGATATGTCAGAAGATGACATTTCAGTGCTGGAAGAAGAAGTGGAAGTTAGGCCAGGGGTAGTTGTACTCTCGCCGCTTATCACTTCACTGGTTGTAACAGCTGGTGTGCTTGAAAGTGTTGTTGCACTTTCGTGAGATACCGAAGAGCTTGTCACAGGCTCTGTAGAAGTGGAAGCTTCCGTTGTTAACTCTGTAGATGAAGTAAGAATTGAGGACATTTGAGACGTTGTGGTGTCTAGTGGCGTTGTTGTTTCCTCGAAAGTTGTACTTGTTGTCTCCTGGCTTATTGTACTAGAAAGTGTACTTGAACTTTCCACATTTGTTGTTGTGGAAGTTAATATTTCTCCGGATGTCGCGGATGCTGTGATACTGTCAGTGGCAGTTGAAGATTCACTTGTGACAGTTTGAGGCGGCGTGGTTGTCGTTGATTCTGCCAACATTGTAGAGGTAGTCTCATTAGTTGGTGTGCCAGATATAGTGGTACTTTCTGCAATTGCTAAAGTTGTTGTTGGTTGTTGTGATGATATGTCAGAAGATGACATTTCAGTGCTGGAAGAAGAAGTGGAAGTTAGGCCAGGGGTAGTTGTACTCTCGCCGCTTATCACGTCACTGGTTGTAACAGCTGGTGTGCTTGAAAGTGTTGTTGCAGATTCGTGAGATACCGAAGAGCTTGTCACAGGCTCTGTAGAAGTGGAAGCTTCCGTTGTTAACTCTGTAGATGAAGTAAGAATTGAGAACATTTGAGACGTTGTGGTCTCTAGTGGCGTTGTTGTTTCCTCGAAAGTTGTACTTGTTGTCTCCTGGCTTATTGTACTAGAAAGTGTACTTGAACTTTCCACATTTGTTGTTGTGGAAGTTGATATTTCTCCGGATGTCGCGGATGCTGTGATACTGTCAGTGGCAGTTGAAGATTCACTTGTAACAGTTTGAAGCGGCGTGGTTGTCGTTGATTCTGGCAAAATTGTAGAGGTAGTCTCATTAGTTGGTGTGCCAGATATAGTGGTACTTTCTGCAATTGCTAAAGTTGTTGTTGGTTGTTGTGATGATATGTCAGAAGATGACATTTCAGTGCTGGAAGAAGAAGTGGAAGTTAGGCCAGGGGTAGTTGTACTCTCGCCGCTTATCACTTCACTGGTTGTAACAGCTGGTGTGCTTGAAAGTGTTGTTGCACTTTCGTGAGATACCGAAGAGCTTGTCACAGGCTCTGTAGAAGTGGAAGCTTCCGTTGTTAACTCTGTAGATGAAGTAAGAACTGAGGACATTTGAGACGTTGTGGTTTCTAGTGGCGTTGTTGTTTCCTCGAAAGTTGTACTTGTTGTCTCCTGGCTTATTGTACTAGAAAGTGTACTTGAACTTTCCACATTTGTTGTTGTGGAAGTTGATATTTCTCCGGATGTGGCGGATGCTGTGATACTGTCAGTGGCAGTTGAAGATTCACTTGTGACAGTTTGAGGCGGCGTGGTTGTCGTTGATTCTGCCAACATTGTAGAGGTAGTCTCATTAGTTGGTGTGCCAGATATAGTGGTACTTTCTGCAATTGCTAAAGTTGTTGTTGGTTGTTGTGATGATATGTCAGAAGATGACATTTCAGTGCTGGAAGAAGAAGTGGAAGTTAGGCCAGGGGTAGTTGTACTCTCGCCGCTTATCACTTCACTGGTTGTAACAGCTGGTGTGCTTGAAAGTGTTGTTGCACTTTCGTTAGATACCGAAGAGCTTGTCACAGGCTCTGTAGAAGTGGAAGCTTCCGTTGTTAACTCTGTAGATGAAGTAAGAACTGAGGACATTTGAGACGTTGTGGTTTCTAGTGGCGTTGTTGTTTCCTCGAAAGTTGTACTTGTTGTCTCCTGGCTTATTGTACTAGAAAGTGTACTTGAACTTTCCACATTTGTTGTTGTGGAAGTTGATATTTCTCCGGATGTGGCGGATGCTGTGATACTGTCAGTGGCAGTTGAAGATTCACTTGTGACAGTTTGAAGCGGCGTGGTTGTCGTTGATTCTGTCAAAATTGTAGAGGTAGTCTCATTAGTTGGTGTGCCAGATATAGTGGTACTTTCTGCAATTGCTAAAGTTGTTGTTGGTTGTTGTGATGATATGTCAGAAGATGACATTTCAGTGCTGGAAGAAGAAGTGGAAGTTAGGCCAGGGGTAGTTGTACTCTCGCCGCTTATCACTTCACTGGTTGTAACAGCTGGTGTGCTTGAAAGTGTTGTTGCACTTTCGTGAGATACCGAAGAGCTTGTCACAGGCTCTGTAGAAGTGGAAGCTTCCGTTGTTAACTCTGTAGATGAAGTAAGAACTGAGGACATTTGAGACGTTGTGGTTTCTAGTGGCGTTGTTGTTTCCTCGAAAGTTGTACTTGTTGTCTCCTGGCTTATTGTACTAGAAAGTGTACTTGAACTTTCCACATTTGTTGTTGTGGAAGTTGATATTTCTCCGGATGTCGCGGATGCTGTGATACTGTCAGTGGCAGTTGAAGATTCACTTGTGACAGTTTGAAGCGGCGTGGTTGTCGTTGATTCTGCCAAAATTGTAGAGGTAGTCTCATTAGTTGGTGTGCCAGATATAGTGGTACTTTCTGCAATTGCTAAAGTTGTTGTTGGTTGTTGTGATGATATGTCAGAAGATGCCATTTCAGTGCTGGAAGAAGAAGTGGAAGTTAGGCCAGGGGTAGTTGTACTCTCGCCGCTTATCACTTCACTGGTTGTAACAGCTGGTGTGCTTGAAAGTGTTGTTGCACTTTCGTGAGATACCGAAGAGCTTGTCACAGGCTCTGTAGAAGTGGAAGCTTCCGTTGTTAACTCTGTAGATGAAGTAAGAACTGAGGACATTTGAGACGTTGTGGTTTCTAGTGGCGTTGTTGTTTCCTCGAAAGTTGTACTTGTTGTCTCCTGGCTTATTGTACTAGAAAGTGTACTTGAACTTTCCACATTTGTTGTTGTGGAAGTTGATATTTCTCCGGATGTGGCGGATGCTGTGATACTGTCAGTGGCAGTTGAAGATTCACTTGTGACAGTTTGAAGCGGCGTGGTTGTCGTTGATTCTGCCAAAATTGTAGAGGTAGTCTCATTAGTTGGTGTGTCAGATATAGTGGTACTTTCTGCAATTGCTAAAGTTGTTGTTGGTTGTTGTGATGATATGTCAGAAGATGACATTTCAGTGCTGGAAGAAGAAGTGGAAGTTAGGCCAGGGGTAGTTGTACTCTCGCCGCTTATCACTTCACTGGTTGTAACAGCTGGTGTGCTTGAAAGTGTTGTTGCACTTTCGTGAGATACCGAAGAGCTTGTCACAGGCTCTGTAGAAGTGGAAGCTTCCGTTGTTAACTCTGTAGATGAAGTAAGAACTGAGGACATTTGAGACGTTGTGGTTTCTAGTGGCGTTGTTGTTTCCTCGAAAGTTGTACTTGTTGTCTCCTGGCTTATTGTACTAGAAAGTGTACTTGAACTTTCCACATTTGTTGTTGTGGAAGTTGATATTTCTCCGGATGTGGCGGATGCTGTGATACTGTCAGTGGCAGTTGAAGATTCACTTGTGACAGTTTGAAGCGGCGTGGTTGTCGTTGATTCTGCCAAAATTGTAGAGGTAGTCTCATTAGTTTGTGTGTCAGATATAGTGGTACTTTCTGCAATTGCTAAAGTTGTTGTTGGTTGTTGTGATGATATGTCAGAAGATGACATTTCAGTGCTGGAAGAAGAAGTGGAAGTTAGGCCAGGGGTAGTTGTACTCTCGCCGCTTATCACGTCACTGGTTGTAACAGCTGGTGTGCTTGAAAGTGTTGTTGCACTTTCGTGAGATACCGAAGAGCTTGTCACAGGCTCTGTAGAAGTGGAAGCTTCCGTTGTTAACTCTGTAGATGAAGTAAGAACTGAGGACATTTGAGACGTTGTGGTTTCTAGTGGCGTTGTTGTTTCCTCGAAAGTTGTACTTGTTGTCTCCTGGCTTATTGTACTAGAAAGTGTACTTGAACTTTCCACATTTGTTGTTGTGGAAGTTGAGATTTCTCCGGATGTGGCGGATGCTGTGATACTGTCAGTGGCAGTTGAAGATTCACTTGTGACAGTTTGAAGCGGCGTGGTTGTCGTTGATTCTGCCAAAATTGTAGAGGTAGTCTCATTAGTTGGTGTGTCAGATATAGTGGTACTTTCTGCAATTGCTAAAGTTGTTGTTGGTTGTTGTGATGATATGTCAGAAGATGACATTTCAGTGCTGGAAGAAGAAGTGGAAGTTAGGCCAGGAGAAGTTGTACTCTCTCCACTTATCACTTCACTGGTTGTAACAACTGGTGTGCTTGAAAGTGTTGTTGCAGTTTCGTGAGATACCGAAGAGCTTGTCACAGGCTCTGTAGAAGTGGAAGCTTCCGTTGTTAACTCTGTAGATGAAGTAAGAACTGAGGACATTTGAGACGTTGTGGTTTCTAGTGGCGTTGTTGTTTCCTCGAAAGTTGTACTTGTTGTCTCCTGGCTTATTGTACTAGAAAGTGTACTTGAACTTTCCACATTTGTTGTTGTGGAAGTTGATATTTCTCCGGATGTGGCGGATGCTGTGATACTGTCAGTGGCAGTTGAAGATTCACTTGTGACAGTTTGAGGCGGCGGGGTTGTCGTTGATTCTGCCAAAATTGTAGAGGTAGTCTCATTAGTTTGTGTGCCAGATATAGTGGTACTTTCTGCAATTGCTAAAGTTGTTGTTGGTTGTTGTGATGATATGTCAGAAGATGACATTTCAGTGCTGGAAGAAGAAGTGGAAGTTAGGCCAGGGGTAGTTGTACTCTCGCCGCTTATCACGTCACTGGTTGTAACAGCTGGTGTGCTTGAAAGTGTTGTTGCACTTTCGTGAGATACCGAAGAGCTTGTCACAGGCTCTGTAGAAGTGGAAGCTTCCGTTGTTAACTCTGTAGATGAAGTAAGAACTGAGGACATTTGAGACGTTGTGGTTTCTAGTGGCGTTGTTGTTTCCTCGAAAGTTGTACTTGTTGTCTCCTGGCTTATTGTACTAGAAAGTGTACTTGAACTTTCCACATTTGTTGTTGTGGAAGTTGAGATTTCTCCGGATGTGGCGGATGCTGTGATACTGTCAGTGGCAGTTGAAGATTCACTTGTGACAGTTTGAAGCGGCGTGGTTGTCGTTGATTCTGCCAAAATTGTAGAGGTAGTCTCATTAGTTGGTGTGTCAGATATAGTGGTACTTTCTGCAATTGCTAAAGTTGTTGTTGGTTGTTGTGATGATATGTCAGAAGATGACATTTCAGTGCTGGAAGAAGAAGTGGAAGTTAGGCCAGGAGAAGTTGTACTCTCTCCACTTATCACTTCACTGGTTGTAACAACTGGTGTGCTTGAAAGTGTTGTTGCACTTTCGTGAGATACCGAAGAGCTTGTCACAGGCTCTGTAGAAGTGGAAGCTTCCGTTGTTAACTCTGTAGATGAAGTAAGAACTGAGGACATTTGAGACGTTGTGGTTTCTAGTGGCGTTGTTGTTTCCTCGAAAGTTGTACTTGTTGTCTCCTGGCTTATTGTACTAGAAAGTGTACTTGAACTTTCCACATTTGTTGTTGTGGAAGTTGATATTTCTCCGGATGTGGCGGATGCTGTGATACTGTCAGTGGCAGTTGAAGATTCACTTGTGACAGTTTGAGGCGGCGGGGTTGTCGTTGATTCTGCCAAAATTGTAGAGGTAGTCTCATTAGTTTGTGTGCCAGATATAGTGGTACTTTCTGCAATTGCTAAAGTTGTTGTTGGTTGTTGTGATGATATGTCAGAAGATGACATTTCAGTGCTGGAAGAAGAAGTGGAAGTTAGGCCAGGGGTAGTTGTACTCTCGCCGCTTATCACTTCACTGGTTGTAACAGCTGGTGTGCTTGAAAGTGTTGTTGCACTTTCGTGAGATACCGAAGAGCTTGTCACAGGCTCTGTAGAAGTGGAAGCTTCCGTTGTTAACTCTGTAGATGAAGTAAGAACTGAGGACATTTGAGACGTTGTGGTTTCTAGTGGCGTTGTTGTTTCCTCGAAAGTTGTACTTGTTGTCTCCTGGCTTATTGTACTAGAAAGTGTACTTGAACTTTCCACATTTGTTGTTGTGGAAGTTGATATTTCTCCGGATGTGGCGGATGCTGTGATACTGTCAGTGGCAGTTGAAGATTCACTTGTGACAGTTTGAAGCGGCGTGGTTGTCGTTGATTCTGCCAAAATTGTAGAGGTAGTCTCATTAGTTGGTGTGCCAGATATAGTGGTACTTTCTGCAATTGCTAAAGTTGTTGTTGGTTGTTGTGATGATATGTCAGAAGATGACATTTCAGTGCTGGAAGAAGAAGTGGAAGTTAGGCCAGGGGTAGTTGTACTCTCGCCGCTTATCACTTCACTGGTTGTAACAGCTGGTGTGCTTGAAAGTGTTGTTGCACTTTCGTGAGATACCGAAGAGCTTGTCACAGGCTCTGTAGAAGTGGAAGCTTCCGTTGTTAACTCTGTAGATGAAGTAAGAACTGAGGACATTTGAGACGTTGTGGTTTCTAGTGGCGTTGTTGTTTCCTCGAAAGTTGTACTTGTTGTCTCCTGGCTTATTGTACTAGAAAGTGTACTTGAACTTTCCACATTTGTTGTTGTGGAAGTTGATATTTCTCCGGATGTGGCGGATGCTGTGATACTGTCAGTGGCAGTTGAAGATTCACTTGTGACAGTTTGAAGCGGCGTGGTTGTCGTTGATTCTGCCAAAATTGTAGAGGTAGTCTCATTAGTTGGTGTGTCAGATATAGTGGTACTTTCTGCAATTGCTAAAGTTGTTGTTGGTTGTTGTGATGATATGTCAGAAGATGACATTTCAGTGCTGGAAGAAGAAGTGGAAGTTAGGCCAGGGGTAGTTGTACTCTCGCCGCTTATCACTTCACTGGTTGTAACAGCTGGTGTGCTTGAAAGTGTTGTTGCACTTTCGTGAGATACCGAAGAGCTTGTCACAGGCTCTGTAGAAGTGGAAGCTTCCGTTGTTAACTCTGTAGATGAAGTAAGAACTGAGGACATTTGAGACGTTGTGGTTTCTAGTGGCGTTGTTGTTTCCTCGAAAGTTGTACTTGTTGTCTCCTGGCTTATTGTACTAGAAAGTGTACTTGAACTTTCCACATTTGTTGTTGTGGAAGTTGATATTTCTCCGGATGTGGCGGATGCTGTGATACTGTCAGTGGCAGTTGAAGATTCACTTGTGATAGTTTGAAGCGGCGTGGTTGTCGTTGATTCTGCCAAAATTGTAGAGGTAGTCTCATTAGTTTGTGTGTCAGATATAGTGGTACTTTCTGCAATTGCTAAAGTTGTTGTTGGTTGTTGTGATGATATGTCAGAAGATGACATTTCAGTGCTGGAAGAAGAAGTGGAAGTTAGGCCAGGGGTAGTTGTACTCTCGCCGCTTATCACGTCACTGGTTGTAACAGCTGGTGTGCTTGAAAGTGTTGTTGCACTTTCGTGAGATACCGAAGAGCTTGTCACAGGCTCTGTAGAAGTGGAAGCTTCCGTTGTTAACTCTGTAGATGAAGTAAGAACTGAGGACATTTGAGACGTTGTGGTTTCTAGTGGCGTTGTTGTTTCCTCGAAAGTTGTACTTGTTGTCTCCTGGCTTATTGTACTAGAAAGTGTACTTGAACTTTCCACATTTGTTGTTGTGGAAGTTGATATTTCTCCGGATGTGGCGGATGCTGTGATACTGTCAGTGGCAGTTGAAGATTCACTTGTGACAGTTTGAAGCGGCGTGGTTGTCGTTGATTCTGCCAAAATTGTAGAGGTAGTCTCATTAGTTGGTGTGTCAGATATAGTGGTACTTTCTGCAATTGCTAAAGTTGTTGTTGGTTGTTGTGATGATATGTCAGAAGATGACATTTCAGTGCTGGAAGAAGAAGTGGAAGTTAGGCCAGGAGAAGTTGTACTCTCTCCACTTATCACTTCACTGGTTGTAACAACTGGTGTGCTTGAAAGTGTTGTTGCAGTTTCGTGAGATACCGAAGAGCTTGTCACAGGCTCTGTAGAAGTGGAAGCTTCCGTTGTTAACTCTGTAGATGAAGTAAGAACTGAGGACATTTGAGACGTTGTGGTTTCTAGTGGCGTTGTTGTTTCCTCGAAAGTTGTACTTGTTGTCTCCTGGCTTATTGTACTAGAAAGTGTACTTGAACTTTCCACATTTGTTGTTGTGGAAGTTGATATTTCTCCGGATGTGGCGGATGCTGTGATACTGTCAGTGGCAGTTGAAGATTCACTTGTGACAGTTTGAGGCGGCGGGGTTGTCGTTGATTCTGCCAAAATTGTAGAGGTAGTCTCATTAGTTTGTGTGCCAGATATAGTGGTACTTTCTGCAATTGCTAAAGTTGTTGTTGGTTGTTGTGATGATATGTCAGAAGATGACATTTCAGTGCTGGAAGAAGAAGTGGAAGTTAGGCCAGGGGTAGTTGTACTCTCGCCGCTTATCACGTCACTGGTTGTAACAGCTGGTGTGCTTGAAAGTGTTGTTGCACTTTCGTGAGATACCGAAGAGCTTGTCACAGGCTCTGTAGAAGTGGAAGCTTCCGTTGTTAACTCTGTAGATGAAGTAAGAACTGAGGACATTTGAGACGTTGTGGTTTCTAGTGGCGTTGTTGTTTCCTCGAAAGTTGTACTTGTTGTCTCCTGGCTTATTGTACTAGAAAGTGTACTTGAACTTTCCACATTTGTTGTTGTGGAAGTTGAGATTTCTCCGGATGTGGCGGATGCTGTGATACTGTCAGTGGCAGTTGAAGATTCACTTGTGACAGTTTGAAGCGGCGTGGTTGTCGTTGATTCTGCCAAAATTGTAGAGGTAGTCTCATTAGTTGGTGTGTCAGATATAGTGGTACTTTCTGCAATTGCTAAAGTTGTTGTTGGTTGTTGTGATGATATGTCAGAAGATGACATTTCAGTGCTGGAAGAAGAAGTGGAAGTTAGGCCAGGAGAAGTTGTACTCTCTCCACTTATCACTTCACTGGTTGTAACAACTGGTGTGCTTGAAAGTGTTGTTGCAGTTTCGTGAGATACCGAAGAGCTTGTCACAGGCTCTGTAGAAGTGGAAGCTTCCGTTGTTAACTCTGTAGATGAAGTAAGAACTGAGGACATTTGAGACGTTGTGGTTTCTAGTGGCGTTGTTGTTTCCTCGAAAGTTGTACTTGTTGTCTCCTGGCTTATTGTACTAGAAAGTGTACTTGAACTTTCCACATTTGTTGTTGTGGAAGTTGATATTTCTCCGGATGTGGCGGATGCTGTGATACTGTCAGTGGCAGTTGAAGATTCACTTGTGACAGTTTGAGGCGGCGGGGTTGTCGTTGATTCTGCCAAAATTGTAGAGGTAGTCTCATTAGTTTGTGTGCCAGATATAGTGGTACTTTCTGCAATTGCTAAAGTTGTTGTTGGTTGTTGTGATGATATGTCAGAAGATGACATTTCAGTGCTGGAAGAAGAAGTGGAAGTTAGGCCAGGGGTAGTTGTACTCTCGCCGCTTATCACTTCACTGGTTGTAACAGCTGGTGTGCTTGAAAGTGTTGTTGCACTTTCGTGAGATACCGAAGAGCTTGTCACAGGCTCTGTAGAAGTGGAAGCTTCCGTTGTTAACTCTGTAGATGAAGTAAGAACTGGGGACATTTGAGACGTTGTGGTTTCTAGTGGCGTTGTTGTTTCCTCGAAAGTTGTACTTGTTGTCTCCTGGCTTATTGTACTAGAAAGTGTACTTGAACTTTCCACATTTGTTGTTGTGGAAGTTGATATTTCTCCGGATGTGGCGGATGCTGTGATACTGTCAGTGGCAGTTGAAGATTCACTTGTGACAGTTTGAAGCGGCGTGGTTGTCGTTGATTCTGCCAAAATTGTAGAGGTAGTCTCATTAGTTGGTGTGTCAGATATAGTGGTACTTTCTGCAATTGCTAAAGTTGTTGTTGGTTGTTGTGATGATATGTCAGAAGATGACATTTCAGTGCTGGAAGAAGAAGTGGAAGTTAGGCCAGGAGAAGTTGTACTCTCTCCACTTATCACTTCACTGATTGTAACAACTGGTGTGCTTGAAAGTGTTGTTGCACTTTCGTGAGATACCGAAGAGCTTGTCACAGGCTCTGTAGAAGTGGAAGCTTCCGTTGTTAACTCTGTAGATGAAGTAAGAATTGAGGACATTTGAGACGTTGTGGTTTCTAGTGGCGTTGTTGTTTCCTCGAAAGTTGTACTTGTTGTCTCCTGGCTTATTGTGCTAGAAAGTGTACTTGAACTTTCCACATTTGTTGTTGTGGAAGTTGATATTTCTCCGGATGTGGCGGATGCTGTGATACTGTCAGTGGCAGTTGAAGATTCACTTGTGACAGTTTGAAGCGGCGTGGTTGTCGTTGATTCTGCCAAAATTGTAGAGGTAGTCTCATTAGTTGGTGTGCCAGATATAGTGGTACTTTCTGCAATTGCTAAAGTTGTTGTTGGTTGTTGTGATGATATGTCAGAAGATGACATTTCAGTGCTGGAAGAAGAAGTGGAAGTTAGGCCAGGGGTAGTTGTACTCTCGCCGCTTATCACTTCACTGGTTGTAACAGCTGGTGTGCTTGAATGTGTTGTTGCACTTTCGTGAGATACCGAAGAGCTTGTCACAGGCTCTGTAGAAGTGGAAGCTTCCGTTGTTAACTCTGTAGATGAAGTAAGAACTGGGGACATTTGAGACGTTGTGGTTTCTAGTGGCGTTGTTGTTTCCTCGAAAGTTGTACTTGTTGTCTCCTGGCTTATTGTACTAGAAAGTGTACTTGAACTTTCCACATTTGTTGTTGTGGAAGTTGATATTTCTCCGGATGTGGCGGATGCTGTGATACTGTCAGTGGCAGTTGAAGATTCACTTGTGACAGTTTGAAGCGGCGTGGTTGTCGTTGATTCTGCCAAAATTGTAGAGGTAGTCTCATTAGTTGGTGTGTCAGATATAGTGGTACTTTCTGCAATTGCTAAAGTTGTTGTTGGTTGTTGTGATGATATGTCAGAAGATGACATTTCAGTGCTGGAAGAAGAAGTGGAAGTTAGGCCAGGAGAAGTTGTACTCTCTCCACTTATCACTTCACTGGTTGTAACAACTGGTGTGCTTGAAAGTGTTGTTGCACTTTCGTGAGATACCGAAGAGCTTGTCACAGGCTCTGTAGAAGTGGAAGCTTCCGTTGTTAACTCTGTAGATGAAGTAAGAACTGAGGACATTTGAGACGTTGTGGTTTCTAGTGGCGTTGTTGTTTCCTCGAAAGTTGTACTTGTTGTCTCCTGGCTTATTGTACTAGAAAGTGTACTTGAACTTTCCACATTTGTTGTTGTGGAAGTTGATATTTCTCCGGATGTCGCGGATGCTGTGATACTGTCAGTGGCAGTTGAAGATTCACTTGTGACAATTTGAGGCGGCGGGGTTGTCGTTGATTCTGCCAAAATTGTAGAGGTAGTCTCATTAGTTGGTGTGCCAGATATAGTGGTACTTTCTGCAATTGCTAAAGTTGTTGTTGGTTGTTGTGATATGTCAGAAGATGACATTTCAGTGCTGGAAGAAGAAGTGGAAGTTAGGCCAGGGGTAGTTGTACTCTCGCCGCTTATCACTTCACTGGTTGTAACAGCTGGTCTGCTTGAAAGTGTTGTTGCACTTTCGTGAGATACCGAAGAGCTTGTCACAGGCTCTGTAGAAGTGGAAGCTTCCGTTGTTAACTCTGTAGATGAAGTAAGAACTGAGGACATTTGAGACGTTGTGGTTTCTAGTGGCGTTGTTGTTTCCTCGAAAGTTGTACTTGTTGTCTCCTGGCTTATTGTACTAGAAAGTGTACTTGAACTTTCCACATTTGTTGTTGTGGAAGTTGATATTTCTCCGGATGTGGCGGATGCTGTGATACTGTCAGTGGCAGTTGAAGATTCACTTGTGACAGTTTGAAGCGGCGTGGTTGTCGTTGATACTGCCAAAATTGCAGAGGTAGTCTCATTAGTTGGTGTGCCAGATATAGTGGTACTTTCTGCAATTGCTAAAGTTGTTGTTGGTTGTTGTGATGATATGTCAGAAGATGACATTTCAGTGCTGGAAGAAGAAGTGGAAGTTAGGCCAGGGGTAGTTGTACTCTCGACGCTTATCACTTCACTGGTTGTAACAGCTGGTGTGCTTGAAAGTGTTGTTGCACTTTCGTGAGATACCGAAGAGCTTGTCACAGGCTCTGTAGAAGTGGAAGCTTCCGTTGTTAACTCTGTAGATGAAGTAAGAACTGAGGACATTTGAGACGTTGTGGTTTCTAGTGGCGTTGTTGTTTCCTCGAAAGTTGTACTTGTTGTCTCCTGGCTTATTGTACTAGAAAGTGTACTTGAACTTTCCACATTTGTTGTTGTGGAAGTTGATATTTCTCCGGATGTGGCGGATGCTGTGATACTGTCAGTGGCAGTTGAAGATTCACTTGTGACAGTTTGAAGCGGCGTGGTTGTCGTTGATTCTGCCAAAATTGTAGAGGTAGTCTCATTAGTTTGTGTGCCAGATATAGTGGTACTTTCTGCAATTGCTAAAGTTGTTGTTGGTTGTTGTGATGATATGTCAGAAGATGACATTTCAGTGCTGGAAGAAGAAGTGGAAGTTAGGCCAGGGGTAGTTGTACTCTCGCCGCTTATCACTTCACTGGTTGTAACAGCTGGTGTGCTTGAAAGTGTTGTTGCACTTTCGTGAGATACCGAAGAGCTTGTCACAGGCTCTGTAGAAGTGGAAGCTTCCGTTGTTAACTCTGTAGATGAAGTAAGAACTGGGGACATTTGAGACGTTGTGGTTTCTAGTGGCGTTGTTGTTTCCTCGAAAGTTTTACTTGTTGTCTCCTGGCTTATTGTACTAGAAAGTGTACTTGAACTTTCCACATTTGTTGTTGTGGAAGTTGATATTTCTCCGGATGTGGCGGATGCTGTGATACTGTCAGTGGCAGTTGAAGATTCACTTGTGACAGTTTGAAGCGGCGTGGTTGTCGTTGATTCTGCCAAAATTGTAGAGGTAGTCTCATTAGTTGGTGTGTCAGATATAGTGGTACTTTCTGCAATTGCTAAAGTTGTTGTTGGTTGTTGTGATGATATGTCAGAAGATGACATTTCAGTGCTGGAAGAAGAAGTGGAAGTTAGGCCAGGAGAAGTTGTACTCTCTCCACTTATCACTTCACTGGTTGTAACAACTGGTGTGCTTGAAAGTGTTGTTGCACTTTCGTGAGATACCGAAGAGCTTGTCACAGGCTCTGTAGAAGTGGAAGCTTCCGTTGTTAACTCTGTAGATGAAGTAAGAACTGAGGACATTTGAGACGTTGTGGTTTCTAGTGGCGTTGTTGTTTCCTCGAAAGTTGTGCTTGTTGTCTCCTGGCTTATTGTACTAGAAAGTGTACTTGAACTTTCCACATTTGTTGTTGTGGAAGTTGATATTTCTCCGGATGTCGCGGATGCTGTGATACTGTCAGTGGCAGTTGAAGATTCACTTGTGACAATTTGAGGCGGCGGGGTTGTCGTTGATTCTGCCAAAATTGTAGAGGTAGTCTCATTAGTTTGTGTGCCAGATATAGTGGTACTTTCTGCAATTGCTAAAGTTGTTGTTGGTTGTTGTGATATGTCAGAAGATGACATTTCAGTGCTGGAAGAAGAAGTGGAAGTTAGGCCAGGGGTAGTTGTACTCTCGCCGCTTATCACTTCACTGGTTGTAACAGCTGGTCTGCTTGAAAGTGTTGTTGCACTTTCGTGAGATACCGAAGAGCTTGTCACAGGCTCTGTAGAAGTGGAAGCTTCCGTTGTTAACTCTGTAGATGAAGTAAGAACTGAGGACATTTGAGACGTTGTGGTTTCTAGTGGCGTTGTTGTTTCCTCGAAAGTTGTACTTGTTGTCTCCTGGCTTATTGTACTAGAAAGTGTACTTGAACTTTCCACATTTGTTGTTGTGGAAGTTGATATTTCTCCGGATGTGGCGGATGCTGTGATACTGTCAGTGGCAGTTGAAGATTCACTTGTGACAGTTTGAAGCGGCGTGGTTGTCGTTGATACTGCCAAAATTGCAGAGGTAGTCTCATTAGTTGGTGTGCCAGATATAGTGGTACTTTCTGCAATTGCTAAAGTTGTTGTTGGTTGTTGTGATGATATGTCAGAAGATGACATTTCAGTGCTGGAAGAAGAAGTGGAAGTTAGGCCAGGGGTAGTTGTACTCTCGACGCTTATCACTTCACTGGTTGTAACAGCTGGTGTGCTTGAAAGTGTTGTTGCACTTTCGTGAGATACCGAAGAGCTTGTCACAGGCTCTGTAGAAGTGGAAGCTTCCGTTGTTAACTCTGTAGATGAAGTAAGAACTGAGGACATTTGAGACGTTGTGGTTTCTAGTGGCGTTGTTGTTTCCTCGAAAGTTGTACTTGTTGTCTCCTGGCTTATTGTACTAGAAAGTGTACTTGAACTTTCCACATTTGTTGTTGTGGAAGTTGATATTTCTCCGGATGTGGCGGATGCTGTGATACTGTCAGTGGCAGTTGAAGATTCACTTGTGACAGTTTGAAGCGGCGTGGTTGTCGTTGATTCTGCCAAAATTGTAGAGGTAGTCTCATTAGTTGGTGTGCCAGATATAGTGGTACTTTCTGCAATTGCTAAAGTTGTTGTTGGTTGTTGTGATGATATGTCAGAAGATGACATTTCAGTGCTGGAAGAAGAAGTGGAAGTTAGGCCAGGAGAAGTTGTACTCTCTCCACTTATCACTTCACTGGTTGTAACAACTGGTGTGCTTGAAAGTGTTGTTGCACTTTCGTGAGATACCGAAGAGCTTGTCACAGGCTCTGTAGAAGTGGAAGCTTCCGTTGTTAACTCTGTAGATGAAGTAAGAACTGAGGACATTTGAGACGTTGTGGTTTCTAGTGGCGTTGTTGTTTCCTCGAAAGTTGTACTTGTTGTCTCCTGGCTTATTGTACTAGAAAGTGTACTTGAACTTTCCACATTTGTTGTTGTGGAAGTTGATATTTCTCCGGATGTCGCGGATGCTGTGATACTGTCAGTGGCAGTTGAAGATTCACTTGTGACAATTTGAGGCGGCGGGGTTGTCGTTGATTCTGCCAAAATTGAAGAGGTAGTCTCATTTGTTGGTGTGCCAGATATAGTGGTACTTTCTGCAATTGCTAAAGTTGTTGTTGGTTGTTGTGATGATATGTCAGAAGATGACATTTCAGTGCTGGAAGAAGAAGTGGAAGTTAGGCCAGGAGAAGTTGTACTCTCTCCACTTATCACTTCACTGGTTGTAACAACTGGTGTGCTTGAAAGTGTTGTTGCACTTTCGTGAGATACCGAAGAGCTTGTCACAGGCTCTGTAGAAGTGGAAGCTTCCGTTGTTAACTCTGTAGATGAAGTAAGAACTGAGGACATTTGAGACGTTGTGGTGTCTAGTGGCGTTGTTGTTTCCTCGAAAGTTGTACTTGTTGTCTCCTGGCTTATTGTACTAGAAAGTGTACTTGAACTTTCCACATTTGTTGTTGTGGAAGTTGATATTTCTCCGGATGTCGCGGATGCTGTGATACTGTCAGTGGCAGTTGAAGATTCACTTGTGGCAGTTTGAAGCGGAATGGTTGTCGTTGATTCTGCCAAAATTGTAGAGGTAGTCTCATTTGTTGGTGTGCCAGATATAGTGGTACTTTCTGCAATTGCTAAAGTTGTTGTTGGTTGTTGTGATGATATGTCAGAAGATGACATTTCAGTGCTGGAAGAAGAAGTGGAAGTTAGGCTAGGAGAAGTTGTACTCTCGCCACTTATCACTTCACTGGTTGTAACAACTGGTGTGCTTGAAAGTGTTGTTGCACTTTCGTGAGATACCGAAGAGGTTGTCACAGGCTCTGTAGAAGTGGAAGCTTCCGTTGTTAACTCTGTAGATGAAGTAAGAATTGAGGACATTTGAGAGGTTGTGGTTTCTAGTGGCGTTGTTGTTTCCTCGAAAGTTGTACTTGTTGTCTCCTGGCTTATTGTACTAGAAAGTGTACTTGAACTTTCCACATTTGTTGTTGTGGAAGTTGATATTTCTCCGGATGTGGCGGATGCTGTGATACTGTCAGTGGCAGTTGAAGATTCACTTGTGACAGTTTGAAGCGGCGTGGTTGTCGTTGATTCTGCCAAAATTGAAGAGGTAGTCTCATTTGTTGGTGTGCCAGATATAGTGGTACTTTCTGCAATTGCTAAAGTTGTTGTTGGTTGTTGTGATGATATGTCAGAAGATGACATTTCAGTGCTGACAGAAAACGTGGAAGTTAGGCCAGGGGTAGTTGTACTCTCGCCACTTATCACTTCACTGGTTGTAACAGCTGGTGTGCTTGAAAGTGTTGTTGCACTTTCGTGAGATGCCGAAGAGGTTGTCACAGGCTCTGTAGAAGTGGAAGCTTCCGTTGTTAACTCTGTAGATGAAGTAAGAACTGAGGACATTTGAGACGTTGTGGTTTCTAGTGGCGTTGTTGTTTCCTCGAAAGTTGTACTTGTTGTCTCCTGGCTTATTGTACTAGAAAGTGTACTTGAACTTTCCACATTTGTTGTTGTGGAAGTTGATATTTCTCCGGATGTCGCGGATGCTGTGATACTGTCAGTGGCAGTTGAAGATTCACTTGTGACAGTTTGAAGCGGCGTGGTTGTCGTTGATTCTGCCAAATTTGAAGAGGTAGTCTCATTTGTTGGTGTGCCAGATATAGTGGTACTTTCTGCAATTGCTAAAGTTGTTGTTGGTTGTTGTGATGATATGTCAGAAGATGACATTTCAGTGCTGGAAGAAGAAGTGGAAGTTAGGCTAGGAGAAGTTGTACTCTCGCCACTTATCACTTCACTGGTTGTAACAACTGGTGTGCTTGAAAGTGTTGTTGCACTTTCGTGAGATACCGAAGAGCTTGTCACAGGCTCTGTAGAAGTGGAAGCTTCCGTTGTTAACTCTGTAGATGAAGTAAGAATTGAGGACATTTGAGACGTTGTGGTTTCTAGTGGCGTTGTTGTTTCCTCGAAAGTTGTACTTGTTGTCTCCTGGCTTATTGTACTAGAAAGTGTACTTGAACTTTCCACATTTGTTGTTGTGGAAGTTGATATTTCTCCGGATGTCGCGGATGCTGTGATACTGTCAGTGGCAGTTGAAGATTCACTTGTGACAGTTTGAAGCGGCGTGGTTGTCGTTGATTCTGCCAAATTTGAAGAGGTAGTCTCATTTGTTGGTGTGCCAGATATAGTGGTACTTTCTGCAATTGCTAAAGTTGTTGTTGGTTGTTGTGATGATATGTCAGAAGATGACATTTCAGTGCTGGAAGAAGAAGTGGAAGTTAGGCTAGGAGAAGTTGTACTCTCGCCACTTATCACTTCACTGGTTGTAACAACTGGTGTGCTTGAAAGTGTTGTTGCACTTTCGTGAGATACCGAAGAGCTTGTCACAGGCTCTGTAGAAGTGGAAGCTTCCGTTGTTAACTCTGTAGATGAAGTAAGAATTGAGGACATTTGAGACGTTGTGGTTTCTAGTGGCGTTGTTGTTTCCTCGAAAGTTGTACTTGTTGTCTCCTGGCTTATTGTACTAGAAAGTGTACTTGAACTTTCCACATTTGTTGTTGTGGAAGTTGATATTTCTCCGGATGTCGCGGATGCTGTGATACTGTCAGTGGCAGTTGAAGATTCACTTGTGACAGTTTGAAGCAGCGTGGTTGTCGTTGATTCTGCCAAAATTGAAGAGGTAGTCTCATTTGTTGGTGTGCCAGATATAGTGGTACTTTCTGCAATTGCTAAAGTTGTTGTTGGTTGTTGTGATGATATGTCAGAAGATGACATTTCAGTGCTGGAAGAAGAAGTGGAAGTTAGGCCAGGAGAAGTTGTACTCTCTCCACTTATCACTTCACTGGTTGTAACAATTGGTGTGCTTGAAAGTGTTGTTGCACTTTCGTGAGATACCGAAGAGGTTGTCACAGGCTCTGTAGAAGTGGAAGCTTCCGTTGTTAACTCTGTAGATGAAGTAAGAACTGAGGACATTTGAGACGTTGTGGTTTCTAGTGGCGTTGTTGTTTCCTCGAAAGTTGTACTTGTTGTCTCCTGGCTTATTGTACTAGAAAGTGTACTTGAACTTTCCACATTTGTTGTTGTGGAAGTTGATATTTCTCCGGATGTCGCGGATGCTGTGATACTGTCAGTGGCAGTTGAAGATTCACTTGTGACAGTTTGAAGCGGCGTGGTTGTCGTTGATTCTGCCAAAATTGAAGAGGTAGTCTCATTTGTTGGTGTGCCAGATATAGTGGTACTTTCTGCAATTGCTAAAGTTGTTGTTGGTTGTTGTGATGATATGTCAGAAGATGACATTTCAGTGCTGGAAGAAGAAGTGGAAGTTAGGCCAGGAGATGTTGTACTCTCTCCACTTATCACTTCACTGGTTGTAACAACTGGTGTGCTTGAAAGTGTTGTTGCACTTTCGTGAGATACCGAAGAGCTTGTCACAGGCTCTGTAGAAGTGGAAGCTTCCGTTGTTAACTCTGTAGATGAAGTAAGAATTGAGGACATTTGAGACGTTGTGGTGTCTAGTGGCGTTGTTGTTTCCTCGAAAGTTGTACTTGTTGTCTCCTGGCTTATTGTACTAGAAAGTGTACTTGAACTTTCCACATTTGTTGTTGTGGAAGTTGATATTTCTCCGGATGTCGCGGATGCTGTGATACTGTCAGTGGCAGTTGAAGATTCACTTGTGGCAGTTTGAATCGGAATGGTTGTCGTTGATTCTGCCAAAATTGTAGAGGTAGTCTCATTTGTTGGTGTGCCAGATATAGTGGTACTTTCTGCAATTGCTAAAGTTGTTGTTGGTTGTTGTGATGATATGTCAGAAGATGACATTTCAGTGCTGGAAGAAGAAGTGGAAGTTAGGCTAGGAGAAGTTGTACTCTCGCCACTTATCACTTCACTGGTTGTAACAACTGGTGTGCTTGAAAGTGTTGTTGCACTTTCGTGAGATACCGAAGAGCTTGTCACAGGCTCTGTAGAAGTGGAAGCTTCCGTTGTTAACTCTGTAGATGAAGTAAGAATTGAGGACATTTGAGACGTTGTGGTGTCTAGTGGCGTTGTTGTTTCCTCGAAAGTTGTACTTGTTGTCTCCTGGCTTATTGTACTAGAAAGTGTACTTGAACTTTCCACATTTGTTGTTGTGGAAGTTGATATTTCTCCGGATGTTGCGGATGCTGTGATACTGTCAGTGGCAGTTGCAGATTCACTTGTGACAGTTTGAAGCGGCGTGGTTGTTTCTGCCAAAATTGTAGAGGTAGTCTCATTTGTTGGTGTGCCAGATATAGTGGTACTTTCTGCAATTGCTAAAGTTGTTGTTGGTTGTTGTGATGATATGTCAGAAGATGACATTTCAGTGCTGACAGAAGACGTGGAAGTTAGGCCAGGGGTAGTTGTACTCTCGACGCTTATCACTTCACTGGTTGTAACAGCTGGTGTGCTTGAAAGTGTTGTTGCACTTTCGTGAGATGCCGAAGAGGTTGTCACAGGCTCTGTAGAAGTGGAAGCTTCCGTTGTTAACTCTGTAGATGAAGTAAGAACTGAGGACATTTGAGACGTTGTGGTTTCTAGTGGCGTTGTTGTTTCCTCGAAAGTTGTACTTGTTGTCTCCTGGCTTATTGTACTAGAAAGTGTACTTGAACTTTCCACATTTGTTGTTGTGGAAGTTGATATTTCTCCGGATGTCGCGGATGCTGTGATACTGTCAGTGGCAGTTGCAGATTCACTTGTGACAGTTTGAAGCGGCGTGGTTGTTTCTGCCAAAATTGTAGAGGTAGTCTCATTTGTTGGTGTGCCAGATATAGTGGTACTTTCTGCAATTGCTAAAGTTGTTGTTGGTTGTTGTGATGATATATCAGAAGATGACATTTCAGTGCTGACAGAAGACGTGGAAGTTAGGCCAGGGGTAGTTGTACTCTCGCCGCTTATCACTTCACTGGTTGTAACAGCTGGTGTGCTTGAAAGTGTTGTTGCACTTTCGTGAGATGCCGTAGAGCTTGTCACAGGCTCTGTAGAAGTGGAAGCTTCCGTTGTTAACTCTGTAGATGAAGTAAGAACTGAGGACATTTGAGACGTTGTGGTTTCTAGTGGCGTTGTTGTTTCCTCAAAAGTTGTACTTGTTGTCTCCTGGCTTATTGTACTAGAAAGTGAACTTGCACTTTCCACGCTTGTTGTTGTCGAGGTTGCTATTTCTTCCGATGTCGTCGCTTCTGTGCTACTCTCAGTTGTTGAATCTTCATAGTTGATTTGTGTTGAGCTTGCAGAGTGAGATGACGATGCACTCGTTTCACTTCCCATGGTAGTTGCTATTGTTAGGTCTTTTGTCGTTGATTCAGCCTGAGTATTGGTAAAAGTTTCTGTTGTTGATTCACTATATGGTGATTGCTGTCTTGATGCTGTAGTCGATGTTATTGCAGAATCTGTTGTAGATATTGCAACTGTTTCATCATTTGTTGGAAGAAATGTGGTAAATTTATCACTCTGAAGAGTCGTGTTTGCTATTGGTAAATCTGTAGTATTAGTAAAATTTTCACTAGATGTAGAAGTGAATGCTATCGCATTTGAAGTAGTGCTACTTTTACTTATTGTGGATGAGTCCGACGTGATTGTTGTTTGAACACTATTGGTGGAAGGTATATCGCCTGATGTAAGAGTTACATTGTCTAATTGTATTTCACCGTCAGATGGCGTGGTAGTCTGCTGAGACACTCCATCCGTTGTACTGACATCTGTGGATGTTGTGAACGAGGAGTATACATGCTGCAAAAAAATCAGGAGCAACGTGGCCACCAGATGAAGTCTCCTTGTTGAAATTTTGTACATCACTTTAATTTCATCATGTCTGAAACATAAATCGACATCTATATAAAATCATTCTTTGGTGTGTTTTATGTCCTTCTGTCTGTCAAAACTATCTGTAATTTATAAGAATCGTTTGAATGACGTGACCTTAGCTGTCTTTGATGGTAAACCCTTTTATCGTATTGATATCAAATCTTAAAATCTATTGTAAAATCTTAATAACATTTGTTTGAAAGTTTGGATTGCCTATCCAACATGATAGCTGTACCCATGAGGCGCAGTAGTAAATTTCTGACAGCTAGTGACCTGTTTCCTTTACAATTATCAGGAATTTTACACAAAACAATATGTCTCCGACCGTAACAACACAGATGATATTTATCACCATTAAAAAATGCCTCATTCATTTAAGTTGTAGTTAAATGCTGCTCGGGTTTCATTTCAAACTTCGGGGTTTCTTTCTAAATAAAAGATTACCTACATGTGTCTGTTTTTTAAATAAACAGGTGTACACGTGAACTACAATTCTGATTCAGAAACAAAAATTATCTAAATGGCCATTCACATCACCAAAAAAAAAAAATTTTCTCACAGTAAGTTCGTCTCGAAAAGGGTTGTTACACAAAAATCGAATACTGTAGTTTTAGTTATTTTATGAATTAAAGGTGGAACTGTTAGAGGTTACTAATGACTAACGGGACTGGTACATGAATAGTTTTCTATCAGAATATCTTATCGCTGTAGTTAAAACCTTTTTCTGCCCCTGTCCAGTGTGAAGTATGAGAAACTCTTAAACAGAACTTAACGGTTTTGGAAGTTCGATAAAAGTGAATACTATCGTCAAATGAGAACTTGTGTACCTATTTACCCGTATGATACGCAGATTAAGTAATAAGAAAGACTTAAAGCGTTGACGTTTTAGGCCAGTAATGTCTGTACTAAGTATGCCATGATTCGGGCCTTGTAGTGATGTCCGTAATTTAGAATTTGTAGTGATGTTATAATAAGCATACATGATTTAGAACGTTTCATGATTCTGAATGGAGGTGGATGTTGCATAGAGTGGCTACATTTTATAGATATATATTTTTTTTTATTAAATGATTTGTTTTTTCCAGTTTTTGATTGTAATAAACACAGAGGTCGAATAAACAATTTACGTGTGTATAAATAAACACCAGTACATGTATGTGCGATAAGATTAAGAGAGAAATTCATGACAATGATATTTAAAGATTTATTTTGTTCACAAGAGAAAGTCTTTGAGCTATAAATTTGTACCTCTCTCTCTCTCTCTCTCTCTCTCTCTCTCACACACACACACACACACACACACACACACAGAGAGAGAGAGACAGAGAGAGAGAAAAAATATCTCTTATCTTTTTTTAAGTCTGAGTAATCTTGCCTGTATGATATAAATCACGTAATTCGTAGAAATGTCATTATATTTTCATTAAATACATGTATTTTCATGCACTGCTGTTAAAGAAATAAAGCCGATCCCTCCAGAAAAAGGAATTCAAGATTTTCAATGATAATATCAGAATACATGTAGTTCAATAAGCTGAAACAACACACTGAAAATAAGTACATGTCGTGTAGATAGATAGGGCGCGACCAAAATTGACAGCTACGTCATAGTTATGTTGTTTTAATTTCCAGTAAACAAATAGAATTGATTTTTTTAAAGAGTGGGAATATATATATATGTATATATATATATATATATATATATATATATATATATATATATTATATTATATTATATTATATTATAAAGGCGGGGTGAGTGGAAATGAAGATACTGAATTTATTGGAAGAGCAATCCCCACCATTGTTATGTACGAAATATAGTTTTTAATTTCGATTTTTCACACACACACACACACACACACACACACACACACACACACACACACACATATATATATATATATATATATATATATATATATATATATAATAATAATAATAATAATAATAATAATAATAGACAAAATCGGTAACACGATATACATATCTTGGAATATTTATTGTAAAACTAAGTGAACACCAGAGGCAATCGTATTGGGGATAAATTTAAAATTTCTAAATTTGTTTTATCATGTCCAGCATTGTAAATTTTGGCTATATATCTATATCATAATAATTCTTGTCTTATGATATATCTATATCATAATAATTCTTGTCTTATGATATTATACATTATAGTATAGCATAATTCTATTAATTAGATAGCGACGTGATACAAATAATCTAGATTAATTAATCAGAAAGAGATATGATATAATTAGCGTAGAGTAATTAAGTAGAATGAGATAGCACACAGCTAGCCGAGGTTGTAGAATTTCATCCAAACAGTCGCTCTGACCCTTTGGGGAGTCTCGTCTAGACAGTAGTTTTATTTTCAGTGTTTAGTCAAAACACTGAAACAGGAACGTCACCTGTTTTCAATGCATGTCGTTTTAGCATTGTTCGTATGAGATTTGCAGGGACCTTTGAAATCGGTCACTCTGGGACAATGGGATAGGTCAAACTGGAATCCAGAGATGTCACCGCGTGTCTAGCGCAGTGAAAGGTTAATTAAGTAGAAGCACTCCAACATTATCTACGAATGTTTTATTTTAATACACACCCCGTTTATTGAATAATCAAGTTTTCTCTGTTTGTTTGGTAAATAAAGGAAAGTGCGATCTTTCAACATTTGTGTAAGTTTGTGATAAAATGACCGCCCTACATCAAAATGCTTGGTACGTTTTATTTTTTTAAATGGGATAAATTGTTATGGGACGAGGTTAGTCATTTAGACCTATTGCATGCTATCAATGCAAAACTTAAAGATCCTAATGATGTGAACAACTAATGCAGTCCCTGCACAGTCGATCTGTTGGGATTTTCCAGCGCTGCATGAGAACTCCTCATGAAAATTGCATAATTATATCATAGTCAAACCTTTTATTTTATTTGAGTCGCCCTCTTACCTACCATGTGAGGACTGCGCTCCCAAAATCTCAAAGTATTTATTGAATATTCATATTGAGTAGACTTATATTACTCAAGACCAAAGAAAAAATATGATTTGAAAAATTAAATTTTAATGACCTGCCAGTGAATTTTGAAATTGATAAATTTAAATTAGATTAATAAATGGGAAACACAATTTAAGCAAAATCAATAATTCCATCCTTCACTCATGTTTAAGCAAAAGGGTTAAGTGTTCATTCTGAATAGGTTTATGACCACACTAGTTTACAGACATTATGATCTTGAAATCAATCACACCAGCCGCCATTTTGTGGGGAGATAACCCTTTGTCATCGTATCTTTAATGTTTTCCTTTGCCCCGAATGACAGCTAACATTTTGTGTTGACTGTATGATACTCAGACTATTTTGAACGTGAACCAACATAATCAAAGATTGCGGTTATTCATAGAACTAAAGCTAACAAAATGGTCCCCATCATGTTCAATGATGTCATCGCTTCTGGACCGAATATCACTTTCAACGTAAATTTTCCATATGAACATATAAAAATGTCAATCTAATTTCTATCATTCATTTATAATGCATTTATAATTAACATCAATTTCTGTTTTACTTTTTAATTGAATAATTATTATTGGAGTTTTTTTCTTCTTCATAAATTCATATGTCTTATTATACTAATACATAAAATAAAAGTATGCGTATTCTTACCCAGTTATAGCATATATATATATAAATCTCCAATTAGGTCCTCATTTTGAATGAAAATCCGAAATTGAATTCACTGAACTTGTAAGTTTGTCAACGGTTGTTTAAAGTCCGAGGGAGCCTGAACATCGCCTCTATTTAAAGAAATAAAGGGAAAAAATACCTCATTCATCTGCAATCTTGATTACGATTGTTTATTTATTTGTTTATAGGTAAAGGTATGTCATTAATTTGTAGCGTTACAATCTGCTATTTAAATTGAAATGTGTAGATGTGGAAAACGATAGACGAATTCTGAGGAACACACAGGGGATGGGCCGGGTTACATTACGTCACAATCATTACCTTGGTTCCAAATGTCAACAGCAAAACAGGTGTCCACAGTCAAAATCCGAGTCAATTCTGATGTTTCTCTTGCACTCAAATTTAAATATCTCTCTTTCTCTTTCTTTCATCATTCATCAATTTCTTGAGCCAGTCTAGAATTGGGTGGATTATAGTTTGTTTGTTCTGGAACATCTCTTTGTATTGGGAGCACACCTTTTTTTTTTTTTTTTTTTTTTTTTTTTTTACACCTAAACGTTTCCAAAGTGTGTACATTAGATAATAGACATCTCATAGTTTTTAAAAGTTTATATTGCTCAAATTATCTATTATCTATCATCATTAGATAATAGACATATCATAGTTTTTTAAAAGTTTATATTGGTCAAATTAAAAGTTTATATTGGTCAAATTATGGAAATATTTTCAATGGTTGAATGGTTAAAGTTTATGACTGATTGGATACTGTTAAAGAATTCATTTCAATAATTTGCATATAAACGTACAATAGATTCCACGGAAACGAAAAGTTGAATTAAATTCTTGTCCTTTTTATAATTTGTTGATAAGAGCAATGGCGATAGGCTATTTTTCTGTTCTAACAGGTGTATATTGAGATACACACAGAATAAACACTGAGATTTTACTAATCACATTTGTACCATTCTTTCATTACAAAATCCATATTTATACTTTCAAGCAGAAATAATTCGTTTACCTTGTATTTCAGTACTTTTAGTTTCAATTTTATTTCATTTGTATTTGGAAACTAAAGTTACTATCAAGCAAGAACAAATGTTTGCACTCTCTGATTACATTTTGTATCGAAGTTTAATGATTGCGATAAACTTCAGAATATAATCAAAGCAAAGAGACTCATTCCGAATTACTTTTTGAAGTTTTGAATTCCGTTATTTCAATTTCCCCCTTTTTCCACTTTGTACATAATTGAAGTTGTGCAATAAAGATCATTGGCATTGGCAGCAGAACTTATTAATGAAAACACAGGTCCCTGGTTTATCACCAGTTCTATAAAAGCAAATGACTTTAAGCGAGAGTGGGACTTAGTCCATTTATTCACCTCTCTAGAACGTGAAATCCATTCATGAATGGGCAAGTTCTCGTTGTAATTGTCTCTGATCCGATTTGGAATTCTAAAGATAAGGCTTGCTGCTACACTATCTGGAGTATTCAGAAGACTTGGGTTGGTTCCGCTACACGCGTACTAAGGGTCGAGATGACTATACTTTTGGGCATGACGTCAGATTAGTAAATATGGTAGTTTCCAGATCAAGTCCACGAAACTCATGTCTGATATTTGAAGGTGGGTGTCTGGGCCAAAGAAGAGATTATATAACGACAAAATAACGTCCACTATTTCAACATTTAATCGAATGTCTCATATTTCCTTTGAATTTTGATATGTTGTTAAGTTACCACTACAAAATTTGAGTTTACTTTCATTAACGATTCGCTTTAATACTATAGAAAATACAGGTTTTATCTTTTAATACAGGATACTATAAATCAGGAAAACTTCAGTGCGTGCATTACATTTCAATAGACGTATTCGCTGAGTAACAAACTTGTTGGCATCATTAAAACTAATTTAATAAATATTACATCAAAGTCAGAGCCTTTAATGAAATTAAACTTTGATATTACCAACATAAGTCATTGACGATCCAAAATTCTCTTCTGTGCAAAAAGCGCATGTTTCACTTAACTTGGAACATTATTACAATACGAGCATAAAGGCTGTTCTTGAAAAACATGAGAGAGAGAGAGAGAGAGAGAGAGAGAGAGAGAGAGAGAGATCTGATAGAGAAAGATGAGAGAGATGATAGAGATGAGAAAGAAAAGGTTGAGAGATCTAAGAGAGAGAGAGAGGGGAGGAGTGAAAGTAAAACGTTAAAGTGAGGACAATTTTTAACCATTTGACAGAAGTTTTGAGGACAGAACTACACTATGAGGACAAAAGTCCTGTCCTCAGAATTACGTCCTCATAAATGTGGTCTACAGTATGTGAAAAATGTAGACACAATATATAACCTTGGTGAGGACCAGTGGTGTGAGGACCAGTGGTGTGAGGACAAGTCCTTACTAGTATTCTCTCTCAAATCCATTATTTTCATAATTCGGAAGAATGAGTGTCCCTATAGCTATGCCTAACACAGTAATTTTTTTTTTTTTGCCTGTAGAATAACGTATGTGTGTATTCTCTTCTGGACATTGTGGGGACGCCCTCACTTTCCAGAGAGAGAGAGAGAGAGAGAGAGAGAGAGAGAGAGAGAGAGCGAGAGAGAGAGAGCGAGAGAGAGAGAGAGAGAGATTTGACATGTATGCATCAACAGCAGATATTTTGGTCGTATTAACGTCGCTAAGAAAGGCTTTAGAATTTTTTAAAAGGAGAAGAGATTTCGTAAGATTTTAGGTTTTTTTTAATACGCCTACAATTAGTAAGTGATTAGCTATCGATTCTACATAACCTTGAAGACAATCCGGAAGTAGAACTGTACACAGCAAGACCATACATGTGGGAATCTTTCAAAACCAGGAAACAGGAGAATTTTAATTACTATCCCACTGATTAGTTTCCCTAGAATTCAATTTCCCGAGGATCCAACTTTGTGCCGATTTTACAAATGAAGATAGAAGAGAGAGGGCTATATGATTCACTAAGTTTTAAAACTGAAAAGAATATTACATTATATTATATTATATTTTTGGTGCATATTGTCTAATATGTTTGAACTCTGACAAGAATCCACCCAAAAGTGGAGCGTATATCGGAAGAGTTCATTGGACTGGAGCTCCTTCTCGCTCATTCATCCCAGAGTAGAATCTATATATGGAGCCTATAACGACATTGCATGGCTTTTTTTCTTCTATACTTGAGTATACACCTGGGTGCATCCCGTCCTTGAATTTACCAATTAATGCACAAAGGATTTTAATCGATTCGCACGAAGTTGTATACAAATAAAAATCAGATATTCAATAGTTGCCTGTGTTGATAGTTGTCTTTCATGTGGGCCAGATTGACTTCCTTATAAGATGTTTAAGGAGCATCGTGGGTATTCAAAGTCCAGGGCCGTTTTAATTCGTTGCGTAATTATTGTAAAATGGGCGTGTACGCGTTTCCTTTCCCCGCCCTATTCTACAAATACTGAAATCGTAGAATATCCAAAATTTTGGACATGCAACTTTTGAATATAAAATTTTAAAGATAAATTTCTATTTTATAATTTTATATTTATCAGCAACCAGTACAATTTTACTCATATTAGTGTTTCTTGACTCACAGTACGATCTACGCTACAAATTTTGTAATTATTGAATTTTATAATGATGCTGTGAATTTTGTTATTATGCTGTGTTTATAATTATACTGTGAATTTTGTCATTTTATGGTGAATTTTGTGATTATGCTGTGAATTTTGTAATTATGCTATTTTTGTATTTATGTAAATTTTGTATTTAAGTAGATTTTGTGTTGTATTGAGAGTAAGATAAACTTTTGAAATTCTTCGACGAAATATACATCTTAGTAGCGTACATTTCTATTGTCTAAATGTAAGTGATTCTGTAACAACTTGTAAATTCCCAGTGCTCCTCCATTAATGATAGTTAGTAGTGTTATTCTTTTAAAGTTTTTACCATATCCCTAGATTTATCTAACGATGTTCAGGTATTTAAACAATGTAGTACACAATCGATTTGTCGACCTGGTGACAGAAGGTGCTGATCTCTTTCAAAACGTTGGTCGCAACAATTACAGATTGCTATCTTAGAAGGATAAAGATTTAGACAATCAGTCGATTCCCAACAGTAAACAGTATTTATAAGAGTGCACGGAACAGGGCTATTCTGGGTTGAGTTGGAGTAAAACGTGATTCCTTTCATGAACTGAGGTGCACTGGGACAAATACCAAACATGCACAACAAATTCTGAAGACCAAGGCCCACAAACAGCGGGCATTAAATATCGTCAATATTTTTGATATTATAGATATATTTTTTTTTCTTCCAAAACATCAAAGAACGTAGTTAGTATTTCATTATAAAAGAACATCGCCAAATTTGGAGCATTTATTCTGCTTAAATACCTATATAGAGCAGTCAACAAGTTTATTCCTGTGTTTCATGGTTAAACAGAATCCCACAGAGTTTAGATTTCATGATGGGATTTTATTCCTGTGTTCCAGAAAGAACGAAAAGCAAAAAAGACTGTACGTGTTCACAAATAAACAGCCCATGATAATCAAATGAAATGCCAGTTATGTCTTTTAATTAAAGGAACTCGATAATCACCATGGTTCTTTTTTAGTAATGAGGAAATATGTAAGTTTACATCCAAATTTGTCTGACCTTGATTTTTGAGACACAGTCATGAGTCAAGATCGTTTTATGTCAACTATTCAAAGGCACTACAAGATTACACTATAAATGTATGAAACTAAGAGAAGAATGCAATAATCTGAATCAGCAATGTCATGGATAAAAAAACCACATACAGATCAGGGTCACAATGCAATCATTTACTCAGATGCAATGACCAGGTGAAGGATGAAAGACATGTAGGATAAGGTCTGGCTCAACCTTGACCTTACATCTGCAGAGGTCACATGTACAATCACCTATGGTAAAGTAGAAAGATTAAACTACAGAGAAACAGAACATATATTTCAAACCATGATTTTTCACGTACAATTGATTGATCCGGGACATTGATATGCTATCTAAGGTCACTGCACATCATTCTGTTCTTTCATTTATATACAACGTATGACTGGTAATTACCACTTATAACGGTAATACAATCGATTCGTCAATCCACACTTTATTCTGCTTTCAAACGGGACAAACGACTACAAGCTGTTATGTCATAATACATGTAGGTTAAATGTTCACTTTATTGGCCACAGTTCTTTCCGCCAGTTAGTCGTAATTCAAGGTCCGAAATGCTGCATACCGCTTGTCCAAAGAAACAACTAAAACAGAAAAAAAAAAACGTCAATTGGGTAGCCATATCTAACAATCTAAATATCAATCTAAATATCAAAGCAACATAGTGCTCCAGAGTAATTCAATTGTCACTTCCGCCACCGAGTCATTTTCTTAATTTATATTTCTGTAATATGAATTTGACAATGATGATAAAATTGTTGTGCGTTGAAAACCATGAAAATCTCATTCTTTAGACATTTCTTTCTCCAGGGAGAAAAAAACAAGAGGCCCACAGGTCACATCGCTTACCTGACCAGTTGAATTTTCTCTAGTTTTCAAACCCACTATTGTGGTCCTCGCTCTGGTCTCAATGGTTACGATGCAAACAATTTAAAAGACTCTACACTACATAAGGATGCTTGCATATATTAATTTGACAAAAGGGTTCCTGAGAAGATTATTTTTAGTATTGTGCTACATATCACTATATAAAGGTTTACCCCTTATTGCACTTCTGTCTTGACCCTGGTGGTGGGAGTTCCATGGCGTCAATAAACTTTACATTTACACTAAATGACGATGTTTACATATCAGTGTGATGAAGGGTGCCCTTGTGGTTTTTCAACAAAAATAACAAATAAAGAAGTTTCCAATATATTTCTGTATGAAAATTTAACCTCTGTTGTGGCCCCAGCCTTGCCTCCCCGGTTCATGGTTTGAACAAACTTTGTTTTATTAAGCAGCTTTCTAATAAGTCGTAGCTTTCCGGTATAGTAGAAGATTGCTTAAATTACCATCTCCTTTACTTAGCAATTTAGTAACTGGTATATCCCCCTGGAATGGAACATGGTCCTTCATTTGAACAAGCTTGAATCCCTCTACTCAAAGATGTTTTGGGCCAAGCCATGCCTAAGTCAGATAGACAAAAAAAACCAGAGGAATTTCGGTACGAGCAGCTTAATAGATTTTTCAGCTCAAACGAGTTGAAACTGTGAGGACTCCATGGGGATACCATACCTGTTTTGGTAAACTTTTCCATCTGATCCACAGACCGGCTTATCAGTCCTGTCTTTGCACTCCATCTTCATCATGACCTCACAGAGTTTAGATTTCTTAATGGGATTGGCATCAAGTTCGACAGTTACTAAAAAAACGAAACATGTGGGTCCGAAAAGATTTGTAATATCAAATGAGTGGTTACTGATAGCGAAAACAAAATACTTACTGTGGAAATATAACACGAGAGTTATTATCAGACGTAGAAGTGTGGAAGACATGTTGACAGAAACAATGCACAGCGTTGTTGATGCATGTAAAACAAAGTGTATCTCATTTACATACAGGCATTGTTTATAGTCCTTAATTAATCAGTCGGGCAGAGCTGTTTTGTATGCTGATGTGAAAGGTGGCGAAATCTTCAGCGCCATCTACTGACATGTGCTAGTATGGTGCAAGTGATTTACAACGTCCACCTCGGGAACAAGACAAAAATCGTAACACTCGAGACCGTTTTCAAATCTATTTATAGCGTAGACCTATATATAATTTCATAATGATTAATTATTTCACACTCTCTGTTATGCCAATGTGTGATAAACGATCCTCTTTACACATTACAATTCAGAAGTTTTTAATTGGTTCTTAAGTTCTAAATCTAAAATGTTCATCAATTCAGAATCCATAAAAACAACTCAAAAAATCCCGAAGTTCCTGAAAAATTCTTTATTGATTAGAAAAACAATATCTCATTATATGAACATTTAAGAATTCAATTTTTTGTAGATCTCTGAGTGCTGATTGATATGTTGTGAGCCTTGTATTGAAGGGAAGGAGATTAGCATCGATGTCTTTTGTAGATCTCTGAGTGCTGATTGATATGTTGTGAGCCTTGTATTGAAGGGAAGGAGATTAGCATCGATGTCTTTTTCCCGCCCTAGTATTCACCGACTATTCAAGGCTATGTTCCAAAACACTGGTGTCATGTGGTCAGTTTATATCGACGAGGTAGCACTCTAAATTAAACTAGGCATGTGACTTTTGCAAAATGGACAAAATCGTTGAAAGAGCAGTGATCCAATATTTACATAAGAACGATTTAGCACCTAAGGATATCCATACTGATATGGTAGCAACACTAGGGAAAGATTCCCTATTATATGCTACAGTAAAAGAGGGTGGCAAAATTAAACGCGGCAAGCAGGGCCCTGGGGATAGTTCCAGTCCTGGAAGGCCTGTCACTGTTGCACCCCAGAAATGGTCAATAAAGTCCATATTGTTATGACTAACAGGCGAGTTACAGAAAGATATATAGCTAGTACAGTTGGCAATTCAAAGGAAAAAGTACATTCCATTCTGACAGGGGATCTTGCAATGAGAGAGCTTTCAGTCTGTTGGCACCAAGACTTCTGACAGTTGATCAGAAGCACACAAGGCGCACTTTGTCGCATTCTTACCTAAACATTTTAGAGGGAGATCCTGCTAACTTTCTTCAGAGAAATGTTACTATGAATGAAACGTGGATCCATCATTTCACCACAGAGGCCAAAACAACAGTCTAGACAATGGAAGCACCCTGAGTCACCCCCGCCAAAGAAGGCCAAGACAGACAGTTCCATCAGCTGGAACGGTTATGGCCTCGGTTTTCTGGGATTCTGATGGTAGATTATCTCCTAAGGGGACAATTAATGACAGATACTATGCATCACCTCTGAGGTAGTTACGTGAAAATATTACGCTCAAGTGCCGCGGAAAACTCAGTGAAGGTGTGTTGTTCCACCAGGACAATGCCCCTGTTCACAAGCCTGTCATTGCCATGACTGCCATTAACTATTGTGGTTTGTCATTGCCATGGCTGCCATTAAAATATTGGGGCTTTAAATTGATTGAGCCTCCGCCTTATTCGCCTGATCTCGATCCATCAGACTTTCATCCATTTCCAAACCTGAAAATGGCTATTTCCGGTATCCACTTTCAGACAGATGATGACATCATACATGCGGTGGAGGATTTTCTGAACGGTCAAGAAAAGGACTTCTTTAAAAGTGGTATTAAGGCCCTTAAATATCACTGGCAAAAAGTGTATAGATACTGACTATGTTGAAAACTAATGCAATATGTGCGCTAAAATTAAAACCCTTACATGATATATGAGGATCACAACATCTTAATCTTCAACGACCCTGTAGGGATCCGGGTTGTTAAAATAGATCCTCAGTACCCCTTGCTTGTCGTAAGAGGCAACTAAATGGGGTGGTCCTTCAGATGAGACAACAAAAACCGAGCTCCCGTGTCACAGCAGGTGTGGCACGTTCAAGATCCCTCCCAACTCAAACGCCATAAGCGCCGAGCATATGTCTAAATTATGCAGTCCTTCACCAGCAATGGTCACGTCTCCATATGAGTGAAAAATTCTCAACCTGGATTTTAAACAATATATAATCAATCAATCAATTATCGTGCCTTTAATGGCCCCGCGGGGATCCGGGCTGTTAGAATAAATTCTCAGTACCCCTTGCTTGTCGTAAGAGGCGACTAAATGGGGCGGTCCTTTGGATGAGACCGCAAAAACCGAGGTCCCGTGTCACAGCAGGTGTGGCACGAAAAAGATCCCTCCGTGCTCAAAGGTCATAAGCGCCGAGCATAGGCCTAAATTTGCAGCCCTTCACCCGCAATGGTGACGTTTCCATATGAGTGAAAGATTCTCGAGCAGGACGTTAAACAATATTTAATTAATCAATCGTGTCTTTAGTGAGTGAATTGAGATGCTATAAAGAATTAATTAATCGCGAACAGTTGATTTCACTATTTTCATTTATTGTTTAAGAACAGATTTTTAAAAAAGTTGTGATGGGCTTAACATTCAGGTGAACCGGTGTTTTAATTCTAAATATTTTACAAAAAGTTGTGAACTTTTGGCGCACTGTTTCAATTCTAATCAAAATTTCCAAACAAAAAGTTGTAGTGAACTTCTGACGCTTTGTTTTAAAGAACCTTTTGCGGTGCACTTCTGCACACTGTTTTAATTCTAGATACTAAAGAAAAACGTTACAGTGAACGTCAGGCACACTGCTTCAATTCTTTATTGATAAAGAAAAAGTTGTGGTGCTTTCTGGCACACTTGCCGCTAATGGCAGACTGTGACGTTATTGACAGACTGTGACGCTAGTGGCAGACTGTGTGACGCTAGTGGCAATCTATGTGACCCTAGTGGCAGACTGTGTGACGCTATTGACAGACTGTATGACGCTAGTAGTAGACTGTGTGACGCTGGTGACAGACTGTATGACGCTAGTAGTAGACTGTGTGACGCTGGTGACAGACTGTGTAACGCTGGTGACAGACTGTGTGACGCTGGTGACAGACTGTGTGACGCTGGTGACAGACTGTATGACGCTAGTAGTAGACTGTGTGACGCTGGTGACAGACTGTGTGACGCTGGTGACAGACTGTGTGACACTGGTGGCAGACTGTGTGACGCTGGTGACAGACTGTGTGACGCTGGTGACAGACTGTGTGACGCTGGTGGCAGACTGTGTGACGCTGGTGACAGACTGTGTGACGCTGGTGACGCTGGTGGCAGACTGTGTGACGCTGGTGACAGACTGTGTGACGCTGGTGACAGACTGTATGACGCTGGTGGCAGACTGTGTCGCTAGCAGCATTAACTTAACTCTCCTGGCACACAGCTCTGTCACCCGAATTTGTTTGCGGCAAACTTGCAGCACATTTTCAGCAAACTTTCCACTTTGGTAATGGTAGCCAACAGTGACTGCTATCAAATTGTTTACCTTTCATTCAAGTGAAATAAAATCAAATTTAGAAGATGTCAATTAGCAATGGATGGTTTGGGTTCATTTTTTTCAAATAAAGCACCTGTTTGACCTATTTCTGATCACATGGCAACACTTGTGTGTCAAAGTTCAGTAGGAAATAGGCATGTTATGCAATCAAAACGAAGGACTGAACACTTGGAGTGAACAACCGTTAAACCGAATTTATAGGGCTACAACTGAAAATCTGTCACTTTTCATTTCGAGTGAATTTTAATTAATGTACAGGTATGACAGCGTGAATGAGGTTGAAGAAAAAGTATGAAGTTTTGTGCACAGTCTGTACATATCACATGTATGTCACCCAAATGTCACCACACTAATGGAGAACTGTAACATCGACTCGCCGACTGGGATATTTTCCAGTAATTTGGCATTAGTTAAATGATTTCTTTAAACAGGCCAATAGTGAATTTTGCCCAAATTTCAGCCTATGGTTTGAAATTTTGTCAATACCCTGTGATCTGTTACAGTTGAGTTAACTGATTGCCTTAGATATTTCAGATTCAGAGACTTCATAATCTGACTCGTTAAAACATGTCTGAGTCTCTAATTATTGTAGAAATCTCTCTAATGAAAAGGTGAAGATAACGAACAGTGATCAATGCCATAACTCCTATAAGAAATACAAAAGAGTTGGGCAAACACGGATCCTTGGATATACTAGAGATGGGATCAGAGGTGCCTACGAGAGGTAAGCATCCCTTTTGACCGGTAACACCTGCCATAAGCCCTATATCTTGATCAAACAAGCGGAATAATCTAATAAGATTCCAATATTCCTGAGAACTGCTTTAGTGTAGTTCATCTATTTTCTCAAGCATATTGATTTTAATCTGTTTGCATTTGAATTTTAAAAGTTTATCACAAAATTAATGTAATTTAAAGAAATGTCCCCTAACTAATGGGTCTTTTAGTTTAAGCGGAATTCTTTTTAAAAAACAAAACAAAACAAAACAAAACAACCCCCCCCCCCAAAAAAAAAGACTGGGGTAGTTTTCCTCCGCTTCAGAGAAATTTTAGCTGCTGATTATTAGTTAAATCAGAACATTCAGCATCTAAAGAAGACTGTGAATCTTCCATAGTAAAATTATGAACACATTTCTCAATTCTATAAACAATTTCAAGACTAGCCGCATATAGTAATTTTTGTATTTACACCCACCCAGTATATTCACATTTTGCATTATTTGAATAGGTTTTTAGCTCACCTGAGCTTTTCTAATCGCCCGTTGTCCGTCTTAACCAAACGTGGCAAAAAGCATCCTTGGGGAAGGGAATTCAAGTCTGTTCAAATGAAGGACAGCACCTTTCTCAAAGGGGAGATAATTGCAAAATAGCAAAAATACACTGGATTTTTTTTTTTACATCTTATTCTCCAGAACCACAGAGCCAAACAATCAAACATGGTACCAATCAACTTTGGGTGGAGTGGATTAAACTTTGCTTAAATGAAAGGTCATGCCTCCCTCAAAGGCAGATAATCAAAATATTGCAAAAGTAGCGTGGGGTCATTATAAAATCTTCTCAAGAACCAATGGACCAGAAAAGTTCTAATTGACATGGAAGCTTCTTACCATATTGCAAATTCATCTTCGCTAAAATCATGACCCCCAGGGGTAGGATTGGGTCACAGTAGAGGATCAAAGTTTTATATGCGAAAATATAGGGAAAAATCTTTGAATATTTTCTTCTCCAGAACACCACTGCCAATTTCATTCAAACTTACTTCAAATCATCCTTTGGCGAAAGGGATTGGCGTTTGTTCAAACGAAGGGTCATGTCCCCTTCAAAGAGGAAATAATCGCAAAAATGCAAAAACAGGGGGAGGTCATTTAAAAATCCTTCTCAAGAACCACTCGGCCTTAAAAGTTCAAATTTACATGACAGCTTACTAACATAGTGCAGTTCAAGTTTGTTAAAATCATGCCCCCCAGGGGTAGGGTGGGGCAACAATAGGGGATCAAAATTTTACATGCGTATATGGAAAATGGGCCAAGGTGACTCCGGTGAGCGATGTGACCCACTGGCCTCTTGTTTAAAGATTGTTTTTCAAATCAATTTAAGTTCATTCCAAACACGCTACTTTAGATTTTGATTAAGGTAAAATTTCTTTTAGAACAGATAACTCTGGGGTCCCAGTTTATTAATCATTTAAGAATACAGTACCTTGTTTTCACAAACATTTTGTGTAGAATATACATTTGAGATGTTTTAATTACTGCAGGAGAGGATCCAGGAATTGAAGTTAGGGGGCAATGTCATGAGGCTGTGGGTCGGGGCGCTTTAAGGCCCCCAGTGGGTTCAGGGCAAAGCCTTAGTGAGAGTCCATGTGGCAAAGCACCCGAAAGCTCCTGAATTTTATAGGGCTTGAAACATGTCTCGCAAGTAGTCTTTCCCACTATTTTCTGTGAAATTAACAAATGGCGCATATTTTTAGGGGTTTGGGGAATAAAATATAAGATCTCCCAATAAAAGTTACAATAAAATATCTTGTCATTTATTTCTCTGAGAATAGAAAAATGATTGCTTCTTTTATTGTTTTTTTTTTCTTCCAAGCAACAGACCATGATTTATCTGAAATTTGAAAATCGTTTTTTGAACCCGACATCATGTAATCATACTCGACTCTGTGGACAGAGTAGATAGATAGATAGATAGATAGATAAGATTTATTTAAAGTCGGTATGTATATGTAAACAGTACAACACAAGCTCCAGGGAGCTTTTGATCGACATCACTAACAATAAACATACAAGCAAAATGACAAGACAATAGACGACACGAAGCATGCAGACATTTGAAATAATAACAGAGTAGCAGATCGAGTAACATTTCCTATCTCGTGGCTCTTTCTGGGAATACCTGACCAGCCTGTCAGAATTATAGGGTAGGGGACCCGCCGAATGTTTTTCATTCCAGCGCGCTTACATGTAGTCATCTCGTTCCTAACTTCATTTTTTAATGTTGCGCAAATGGCTTCTCGTTTGTTTACGTGTTATTGTTTTTAAAGTGAAATCTACACTTTTTCTTTTATAGCAGTACAATTGTTAATTGAAATTTCGGTCCACTCTAAATTTAGGTCAATCAAAGAACCATTTTAAAGCCATGGAATTTTTAATAGGAAATTGTCCCCGTTGTGACCATTGTTACAAGGTTTATATTGTTATATATCTTGGTTATCCGGGTGAGGATTACGATCTAGTTTAAATGATTATTGTAAAATATTTTCTTTTGTTGCTCGACAATTATTTTAAGTATTTTTCTTTATTGAGAAAAATTTTTGAATATTGTTCTCTTTTCAATTGATTAAGACACGAAAATTATTTTTGTTAAATTGTTGCATTTATTCAAAATTTTCACGATATTACACGAGAATCTCTCTCTCATCTTTCCGTTTACCATTACAAGAAAAGGGACGTAACTCTTACATGGTTATTTTATTTTCAATTTAGCTCGCATCATTGAGCATATAAAGAGTAAACAGAGGTAGAAACATCGAATGATAAAGAATAAACACACACACACAGATATATATATATATATATATATATATATATATATATATATATTGCATATATTAACTCAAACAAATAAAACTAGTATAAGTAAGTGTTGAAACAGATGTAGACGAACAAGGAAATGGCAGAGATCTTTAGAGCAACTTTTTTTATTTATTTATTTATTTTATCTATTCTTATATTTACTTTATTTATTTATAAATTGGGGAAAATGTTATTTGAAAATTGTGCAAGATGTAGCTGCTCCTGTTGATCAATACTTTTATGGCAGTCAGACGGGTTCGATTGCCAATGATTAGATAGCTCAGTGGGTAGAGCATTCAAAGCCTGGGTTTGAATTGTGTTTGTTCTGTGCATTTTCTTCCTTCATGTTACCCCATTTGGACGACTAAAAATAAATGAACTTCATTCAATTTTAAACATTTTCTCTGTGTTGTCCTTGTACTTAGAAACAAAATTATTACAATGTTAGAAAGTATTGTCAAACATCTGAGGTTATTGAAGATTTTACATTAGTATTATCTTTTGACACGTTCCTTACAGGGAAAAGGATTTTGACACTACCCCCGGAACTCTTCATGGTTGAAGGTAGGAAACTCACATGCTTCAGCTCCAATCGGAACATCACTCGGCGTTTTCCGGAAAAGGCCGAGTAATGTTCCGAATGGCTTCAGTACAGTAATTTTCATATTTTGTAAACAATAAAACATTTATATTTCAGAGACACAGGATGTCAGATGTAGCAGCTAAACTGGCAAGATCAGCTGTGAGTATAAAAGCATTTTACGTAACTGTAATGCACTCTCGAAATAATGTTACAAAATACTCTTTTAAGTCAATGCATTTGCATGTGTTGCATAAGGTTTATACAGTGCTAGGAAATACCACAATCCCCACAATAAAGATACAACCCCCGACAACGCGGGGAAATCCTCCGGGAAATCGTATCAAATGGTTCATAATGGTTAAAATGATTTAACTTTAAGGTATATGGGTATAGTTCCCGTTATACAGCTTTTTCATCGAGAAATTCAGAACAACACAGGCGCCATTGCGGGCACCATTGCTTGCGTGACGTTATTTACTGTATATCACACCCGATGACATTAAAGACTATTTAATGTTGGTGGTTTTCAAAAATGTTGAACTTGTTGATATCCAAAATAATGAATGCTACTTATAAAAAAAAAAAATGGAATTTGAATTTCAACAGTATGATAGAATTAAAAATCTATTTTATATATATATATATATATATATATATATATATATATATATATATAGACATCTTTACAGGTTCCTGTGAAGATAACGAACATTGATTAATCTTATAACCTGATAACTACTATAAATTCACAGTAGGGCAGACACGAACCACTGTAGATACCAAAGGTGGGATCAGGTGCCGAGGAGGAGTAAGCATACCCTGTCGACAGGTTACACCCACTGTGAAATCTCTATCTCCACCGGGTAAATGGAGAAATTGGTAGTCAGATCAGTGTGTAAAGAATGGCCTCAATTGGTAACAATTACGTCATACAGCATTTGAGCCAATGACAGGGTGCTGAGTGTACAATTACTGTTGCAGAATCCGAACTTTTAATGTGCAATTTGTCGTGTAATAATCAATGACATATCTTGTCATAATTTATATATTACAACATATTTTTTTTTTAATAATTAATCTAAAATTGATTTAAAATTGCACATAATAAAATGGTGGGAAATGCATACTTATAATTAAAAACCAATATTTTACTTCAAAGGAATAAATTATGTATCAAGCAAAAATAGAGTATCATTAAATTGCTAGAGTGCTTAGATAAAGGTCCTACATTTCAGAACTTGTTGGAGAATTTTCAGCAATTTTTTAAGTAGTCTAGGGCCATATTTGGTTTCTGTTCATTTAATGTTCATTATGTACGTCTATAATTTTCATAACATCAATGTTATGACGTATATGTATATCACAAAGTCGACTGAGTATATACTCGACTAGTTTCTTCAGGAGTATACTGAATATTGCTTAGTTACACATGTACTCAGGGACTGCCACTTTTTGATATCCCTGAACATGAACATTTCATACCATGGTATCGGTGGCCTAGTAGTTAGGCTGTCAGACTCTCGACCGAGAGGTCATGGGTTTGAATCCTGGCTTTGAGAGGGCTGACGTTGTGTCCTTCGGAAAGGGCACTTTACACAAATTTCCTCACTCCATCCAAGTGCAAAAGGGATACCTGACTATAGACAGTGAAAGATATTGTTAGAATGTTAGTGTTCTAGCGCCTTTACGGCAGCTTGCACTGAATGAGAAAGTTCTGGATTGACAGGTCTGCCGGGGTAATAATGTAGTCTGCCGGAGTAATAATGTATTGTAAAGTGCTTTGAACAACTGGAAAAAGCGCTATATAAATGCAGTCATTATTATCTCACCCAAATAATAGGATATGCATCATGAGATGGTATGAAATTTTCATTGTTGGACAAAGCTAGACATTGTGTCACACATGTATATTATGTACACACACATGTGAACAATGAAATCTTACAATTTATCCGGGCCGTTGAATAAAGTGGTATTTTTACAGTGTGAAAATAATGACTAGTTGTTATGTCATATATTATTATATACATATCCTTGATCAAAAATACACAATGTTCAAAATCCAAAGAAAATGCAATAAACAGAACATCCAATGCTTTGTAGTTGGATATTGACTTAAATTTCTTTTACTTGTAAGACAGGTTTTTTTTTTTTATTATCACGAGTGCAAAGTAGAAATCACATTCATAGTTTTTCGTTAAATTGGGTATTAACAAGTTCATTCAGTTTCATTTTCAATTTTGATATTTATTTTATAGCCATATGATAATTTATGATTTTTAGATACAAAAAGAAAAAAATCTTGCCTTGATCGGAAAAATGCTTGAGAGCTCTTTTGTACATGGCTCTTAGCAATACATGCATCAGACACAATAACCAAGTATTTATAGTATATTTTCAATTTAAATGGATAAACTATTTTGAAAACAACTAACATTTAATATTGTCTTTAATTTCATTGGGTGTGATATACAGTTTAATATGTCACGCAAGCTATGGTGGCCGCACGCAATGGCGTCTGTGTTCTGAATTCTCAATAAAACGGTTGTATAATGATAACTATACCCACATACTTTACAGTTAAAGCATTGTAACAATTTATACAGCATCTGATACAATTTCCCGGGGGATTGTCCCTTGTTGTTGGGGATTGTACATTTTTTGTGGGGGGATTGTGGTATTTATTGTTAGCCGTCTAATAGAGATTTGTATTCATCTGTTTACTATGCGAGTTGCAAAATGTACTGTGTTTTAATATGTCTTGATGTAATGAATATATATCGAGACAATCGAGTCTCTCTGGTGTGATTGTGCAGTTATGCAACACGCACCAGACCCAATTTGAAACTTTGAATAATGTACAACCCACAATAAGTGAGGCAAAATTTTTATGCCCTTACAACCCCCTCCCTCCAAAAAAATCTACAGTCATATCTGGTTTAATTTTGAATGAAATAAAACCATCAACTTCTGAAATAGCAAGGATGGTCTAATTCTGATTTGAACCTGGGACACCTGACTTATCAGTCAGGTGCTCCACCAACTTGGCCATCTGACCAGTTAGTGGATAGAGCACTTGGCCATGACCAGTTAGTGGATAGAGCACTTGGCCATGACCAGTTAGTGGATAGAGCACTTGGCCATGACCAGTTAGTGGATAGAGCACTTGGCCATCTGACCAGTTAGTGGATAGAGCACTTGGCCATGACCAGTTAGTGGATAGAGCACTTGGCCATGACCAGTTAGTGGATAGAGCACTTGGCCATCTGACCAGTTAGTGGATAGAGCACTTGGCCATCTGACCAGTTAGTGGATAGAGCACTTGGCCATCTGACCAGTTAGTGGATAGAGCACTTGGCCATCTGACCAGTTAGTGGATAGAGCACTTGGCCATCTGACCAGTTAGTGGATAGAGCATTTGGCCATCTGACCAGTTAGTGGATAGAGCACTTGGCCATCTGACCAGTTAGTGGACAGAGCACTTGGCCATCTGACCAGTTAGTGGATAGAGCACTTGGCCATCTGACCAGTTAGTGGATAGAGCACTTGGCCATCTGACCAGTTAGTGGATAGAGCACTTGGCCATCTGACCAGTTAGTGGATAGAGCACTTGGCCATCTGACCAGTTAGTGGATAGAGCATTTGGCCATCTGACCAGTTAGTGGATAGAGCACTTGGCCATCTGACCAGTTAGTGGACAGAGCACTTGGCCATCTGACCAGTTAGTGGATAGAGCACTTGGCCATGACCAGTTAGTGGATAGAGCACTTGGCCATCTGACCAGTTAGTGGATAGAGCACTTGGCCATCTGACCAGTTAGTGGATAGAGCATTTGGCCATCTGACCAGTTAGTGGATAGAGCATTTGGCCATCTGACCAGTTAGTGGATAGAGCACTTGGCCATCTGACCAGTTAGTGGATAGAGCACTTGGCCATCTGACCAGTTAGTGGATAGAGCATTTGGCCATCTGACCAGTTAGTGGATAGAGCACTTGGCCATCTGACCAGTTAGTGGATAGAGCATTTGGCCATCTGACCAGTTAGTGGATAGAGCATTTGGCCATCTGACCAGTTAGTGGACAGAGCACTTGGCCATCTGACCAGTTAGTGGACAGAGCACTTGGCCATCTGACCAGTTAGTGGACAGAGCACTTGGCCATCTGACCAGTTAGTGGATAGAGCACTTGGCCATCTGACCAGTTAGTGGATAGAGCACTTGGCCATCTGACCAGTTAGTGGACAGAGCACTTGGCCAGAGATTAAGGAGGCCCAGGTTTCAATCTGGTATGGACCATAACATTTCTCTCCTGTCACATTTGGTATGGACCATAACATTTTTCTCCTGTCACATTTGTAATGTAAATGATAAGGCCTAACCTAATAATATCTATGCTATTAGGAAACACATTTTGAAATGCAAGTGAAAATATAAAAGATCAAAGTTTCAATTGTTATGTGACAAAATTTACATGTAAATACTGTAGTAAGTAATGTTATAATTCAATATCAAAATCTTCAGTAAGTATCTTCAGACAAACTTGGGATAGAAAGCTGAGTAGAGGAGAGGAGACTGAGGGTAGAGTGGAGGAGACTGAGGGTGGAGTAGAAGAGACTGAGAGTGGAGTAGAGTAGAAGAGACTGAGAGTGGAGTGGAAGAGACTAAGAGTGGAGTGGAGGAGACTGAGAGTAGAGTGGAATAGAAGAGACTTAGAATGGAGTGGAGTAGAAGAGACTGAGAGTGAAGTGGAGTGGAAGAGACTGAGAGTGAAGTGGAGTGGAAGAGACTGAGAGTGGAGTGGAAGAGACTGAGATTGAAGTGGAGGAGACTGAGAGTAGAGTGGAGGAGACTGAGAGAAGTGTGGAAGAGACTGAGAGTAGAGTGGAGGAGACTGAGAGTGGAGTGGAAGAGACTGAGAGTAGAGTGAAATCTGTATTTAAAAGTCTCAAATTTGAAAATTAGTTTAAGGAAGAAATATTAATCTGGAATAACCTATACTGTCATTACCAGTCAAAAGCTAGATGTATGGACTAAATTGTCATATGTGATGAAGATTCACATTGACAGATGAGGACGAGCAGGATGGACAGTGTGCAAGACAGGGATTAATATTTACTAATGTATTGCATGTTGAATAATGTTTCTAGAAAACAAACAGTAAGTGCAAAACTGTCAAATTATTGTGAAAAGTTCAAAATTTCTTAGGTAGATTGAAGCCTGTGTCGTAATTCATGACTTTAGCGATATTCTTATTTTTGCACATATTAAAATCACATCCATCAAATAATATTTATCAGTACAGCTACCAAAGTACAAAGAATGGCCTTTATCCTGTTTTTGTTATATCATGCTAAGCATACATTACTTATACATGGCAAGTATTTCTCTCTGTGCCAGGAGGCATGTAAGAGCTCTCTCTCTCTCTCTCTCTCTCTCTCTCTCTCTCTCTCTCTCTCTCTCTCTCTCTCTCTCTCTCTCTCAACCACTCTGTCTCTTGCTACCATCTTGACCTCATTCCAGTTTCTCCATTCCACTGTCCTTCTCCAGGTTGTTTACAATCTGATTAAAATGACATCTTTGATCCGCTCCTGTAATGTTATGTTGCCGCCACACAAACTTTGTGTAGCGACATAACTTTACAGGATTTTGAGTAGCAATCAACATAACATCACAGGAGAGGATCAGATTGTTGTTTTTGGTCTCACTCATGCCTTTTTCCTGTCTGGTGTCTAACACTGTCTTGTACTTGTTGTCAACTTCCCTCTATAGCACATATCCTATCCAATTCTGTCCCCATCTCCTTTGATCATCGGTGTACTCATGTCTGCCCTGTCTGCCACTTCCCTGATCATCACCATCTGCTGCCGCCATATCCCAAGATCCTCTGCAAGCATCTGGACTGAAATGCATCGAGTTTCTTCTTTGTCTTCGTCACCTTCCACATTTTGCTTCCATGTAGCAGTAACTAAGAGTACATGTTACATCAAAATCCTAAACAAAGTTTTTGAAGTAGATGTCCTTAATGAAATGATGTCATAATGGTAATCTGAGCACCATATGTTTTTATATTTCGCTTATATTGAGCTGTTGTAGTACTGTTGTGATCTATCATATTATATATGTGACTTATATCAATCAGCTGTTGTAGTACTCTTGTGATCTATCATATTATTTTGTGACTCCGTCATCTCAGTGGATTAAGTTTATATTTAGAACCTCTATAATTCCCGTCATTTAATGCTCATCATATGGTGTAGTACATACATGTACCAGTCAGACTGGGAAAACACTTCACCTATCACAAGCATGCAATGTTGGCAGAAGCTACATGTATGAGCTTGTATGATCAAACTGATTTTCGAAAAATAGAAATTATCAGCACTTTGGTAATATATGTAGCAAAATCAATTTTATTAATATGAGGTTGAGATGTCAAAAATGCTTATACATATAGGTTGAACTTTTTTGGTTTTTTTTTTGGGATTTTATCAAAATTATATGTATTAAAAATACTCACTTGTTTAAGTATTTCCAACGCTACATCTGCATTGAGTTTGCGATTAGTATTGTAAATCTTTTCTGCATTTTGATGTTTTTGTCTCACCAAATTGTCATTTCTGTTATGCCCTCTGGGCCCAAAATTGGAATAAAGTTATCTTATCTTATACTCAGTTACCCATAAGGGGTTCATATTGGTCTCAGACATTTGCGTTTTATTTTATGATGGTGTAACATGTTATGAGAGTTTGTGGGGTATTTATTCTGTGAAATAAAATGTACAGATATTTTCAACAAAAGTTTCTTAAAATATTTTATGTAATTAAATGTTCATTTACAAACACAAGTATACTTTTAAACACATTATCACCCGATTTGTTAAAAATATATTGAAAGAAGATTAATATTTCTACCACTCATACGGAGTATATTGTTACTTACAGTATATATCTTGTTCATAAAATTACTCTAAATTAATGGATTGATTGTTGTTGTTTTCTGCCACACTCAACAATTTTTCAGTTATCTGGTGGCATCCAGTTTTTTATTGATGGAGGAGAGAACCCAGATACAATGTACCCGGGAAGAGACCATCAACCTTCCGAAAGTAAACTGGCAAACTTTCTCATATATATCGGCATGAGCGAGACTAAATTAGTAGAAAGGAAAATGCTATGAAAATGTGCACTTTTTTTATCAACATTTTTAAATGCTATATTATGATGGACTATATTATGGTGGACTGTATTATAATGGACTATATTATGATGTAGGCTCTCTGATCTGTCTGTTAGCTTTTTTTGTGCCTGGGTCATACATTGTATCTTTCACACTGTTAGGTCAAAAACTTTGTTAGATGATACATTCCTGGGGAGCTGTTGTCAATCGTAACCACTTGACTATTTCCTTATCTATTTCCTTAACCGCAAATAAATTAATGTTAATTTTCAAAAAATGTTTTCTTAAAGGTGGTTTTGAATTTATATAGGGAAATATTTCTTTGCATATATACTTCTGTAATAAGTTATTTTGTTGGGAGTTCTGAAACATGTTTCCTAAAACTTATGCACAAGATTGAAATATTCAACTTAAGTGATTAATACATCAGAATGATATTGTGTGCACATGTGCAAACTTAGCAGTAGTTTTACGTCTTTTTTAAACACACAAGTTTCGTACATGTGAATTTTCATTTCCAGAAACGGCTGAAGGACATGGTGATCATCATCTCAGGGGCGTACGTTACTTTTGCCGGCTTCTCTATTTATGAGGGAAATGAGAAGTTTTATCGTGAGATTGTCATGCCATTAACACACAAATGTTTTGAAGCAGAGACTGCTCATAGGCTTGGCATTCTAGCCGCCAAGTATAACATTGTTCCCAGAAGGCAGAAAAAACCAGACTCTCCAATTCTGGTAGGTAGTGCTTTAAGTATACCTTTATAGATTTCAGTCACCTGGGTATTGCGATCTGTTTTGCCCATTGTGTTTTTTAACTTTTGAACATTTTTAAACTCTTCTCAAACACGAATTGATTATTTTTTTATTTAATTATTTTTATTTTTTTTTGTATTATTATTTTAATTAAAAACTTCCTCGTGACTCCAGTTCATCAAAATATGAAACTGAGAGGTCATAATGATGAGCAGGGAAAACTCTACAAAAATTATCAAATTCTGTCTGGGATTTTGATGATGGTGAAAATGCCATAATTTTTTTTAAATTTTAAATATCCGTCATGAATTCTATGTTTTTGAAACATTTTGCTATTTCATTGGACTTCAAGAGCGAATTCTAGTACTGTGATGAGACTTTGGTAGCTCTGACGTCAGGCAAATTCTCTTATTGTGATGTAACTTTGGTAGCTCTGACGTCAGGCAAATTCTCGTACTGTGATGAGACTTTGGTAGCTCTGACGTCAGGCAAATTCTCATACTGTGATGAGACTTTGGTAGCTCTGATGTCAGGCAAATTCTCGTACTGTGATGTAACTTTGGTAGTTCTGATGTCAATAGTCAGTAATTGATGGTGAAGATTTCAGAACCCCAGCATCATCTGTGTCCTGTTGTTCTGGTGTCTAGTGTCCTGGCCAGGTCACCTGACCAGAGCCTAAGAAATGTAGTTGTGTGCAGTAATTCTATTAGTTTCAAAGTTCATAATATATACATGTAGTTTTGACTTGAAGACATCAATGTTACCCAATAATCTCTATCTGATTCCATTCCTATGCACAAAAACAATGACAAAAGTTTCTACATTGACTTGTCAAGCAAGAAATCATGAAAATTACATAGTCATAAAGCACACTTAATGTCTCCATTCACACTGCAGCAGAGGTAGGGTAGATAACTCCTGGACTCAGTAAATATGCCTAGCGATGACGGAAAATTATGGCAAATTGAAAATGTTGATTGTACGAATTTATTCACACAAAAATTTATTTTCACACAGTGAACCTTTTTGTGTTAATTTTATACATGTCGTGTAATTGAACAAGAGACTTAAATAATTTATGTCTACTCAGAAATTCATTCATTTAATTTATACAGGCAATGTAATTGAATGTCAGACTTGTTTATACAATGTATAATCAGACAGACATGTTCATTTAAATACTCTGGTAATCATTAATGTGATCTTGGATCTGTAGATAGTCTCTCCTGACTGAGATAATGTTACCATGGTTACTCGATTTAAGGTTTCAACCAGTAAATCTGGAATGAAAATGTTGTTGAGGTGAGTGATGCACATTTGATCATTTTCAAAATTCATTTATCTACATTTTCTGACGTGATTGGATGCATCAGATTTTGAGCAGTTTTATTAGGAAGCCAAGTCTACATATTTTAATTTTTGGAATGATAAACAGAACAATCCACACCAGCTGAATAAAATTTGTTTTAAAGACGACATATGAGTACTCTTTGAATTACATTGATTACTAGAGAATTATAGCTGTTTGTGTAAAAAGAAGAAAAAAGTTATTAGAATGCAAAAAAATGTTTTCTAAAAGAATGAAGTGAAGAAGACAAACCTGTGGTGTAGGAGTGACTGTATTATGTTATCGCTGGGTATCGATCGTTTGGGGTCTATACACTGGTGCATCGGAACGAGGAAGTGGTGGATTTCCTGTAATGATGTCTGCGGCTTTCTCCGCAATCATAATCGTCGGAGCGTTTAGATTACCGCTGACAACACTAGGCATGATGGAAGCATCAACCACCCTTAGGCCTTCTAAACCATAAACTTTTGTGCTGGGATCAACAACTGCCATAGGGTCTGAGTCGGAACCCATTTTACAAGTACAGGAGGGATGATAGGCAGTTTCACTCATATTTCGATTAAATTCATCAATATCTTTGTCTGATTGGACATCCTTTCCAGGAGCCAACTCTTGCCCTCTGTAAGGATCGAATGCTTTCTGTTGGAAAATTTCCCTTGTTAACTTGATGCAGTCCCTCATTTCCCTCACATCTTGTTCAGTTGTTAAGTAGTTGGGCACAATCCGCGGATGTTCCCTGGGGTTACGGGACTTCAGCTGGATGAACCCTCTGCTGGTCGGTCTCAGGATTTGTACATGTGCCTGATAGGCATGTCGATCCCCAGACCTCCTTCCATGATCATGAACCATGGATGCTAAGAAATGATACTGAATGTTAGGATGTTCGATGCCTGGCTCACTGCGAATAAAAGCTCCAGCTTCAAAATGATTGGTTGCCCCATCTCCCCTCTGCCAGAGAAACCATTCCATGCCTATCTTTATCATCACATGTGGAAACTTCCACTGAGCTTTGTAAAGTGTGATAGGTTGTTTGCATTCTTGTTGGAGAAGTACTTCCACATGGTCTTGCAGATTCTCACCAACTCCTGGCAGGTGATGGACGACTGGAATGTCAAATTTGCGAAGTTCATCAGCATTGCCAACACCAGAAAGCATCAGAAGCTGTGGGGAGTTTACTGCTCCCCCACTGAGTATGATTTCCTCGCCGTACACTCTCGTCACTTCAGAGTCTTTCTCATACTCTACCCCCACAGCTTTCTTACCATCAAATAATATATGTCTTGCTAGGACTTTGTTTTGAGTTTTCAAGTTCACTCTGCTTTTGATTGGGTGCAGATAAGCTGCTGCAGCACTGCATCGTTTGCCTTTGTGAGTGGTCCTGTCCATCCACCCAAATCCTTCTTGCTGGAACCCATTTATGTCCTCTGTTAGTGGATAGCCTGCTTGTACACCTGCGTCAATGAAAGCCTGGCAGAGAGGGTTCTTTGACCTTCCCTGCAGAACGTGGAGAGGACCTTCTCCACCTCGGTAGTCATTTGCTCCGTTGAAGTGACACTGAGCTTTACGGAAGTAAGGTAAACAATCAGCGTAGGACCATCCTTTCGCTCCCTCCTTTTCCCATCTGTCATAGTCAAAAGCATGTCCTCGAATATAGACCATGGCATTTAGGGATGAGGACCCACCCCAAACCCTGCCCCGAGGCCAGTACATGATGCGGTTGTTCATGCTCTTTTCTGGTTCGGTGTGGTAGTACCAGTTGTATTTCTCATCATGGAGGTTGTACATTAAAGCAGCAGGCATGTAAATTTTCCAGGAGTCCCAGTGCCACAAGTCTCTTGGCCCCGCCTCCAGAAGGAGGACCTTTTTATTGGGATCGGCAGTGAGGCGATTTGCCACTGTGCATCCTGCAGAACCAGCTCCAACAATGATATAGTCATACTTCTCAGAATTAGAAGCAATGTGCACTAAGCGAGGGCTAGATGTACTGAAATGTCGGTGAGGCTGATGGGAACCGGGTGCTGTGGATGATACACCTCCGATGAATGTTTTACTTTTGTTCTGACTAGGTTCCACAGCGTCAGATCCTTGTTTATCATTTTCAAGGATGATCTCAGTGATGCCCTCTATGCTAGGAACCAGACAATCAGCATGTTGTTTCAGCTCATTCTCAGTACCAATCCCTGATAAAACTCCAATCCTCTTCATCACAAATGCTGATTCTCCCATTTTGAGGTCTCCCACAGAATCTCCAACAACAACTGTTTTTGATGGATTGGCATTCAACTCGTTACAGATCAACAGGGTGTTGTGTCCAGAGGGACGAGGCTGTGAGATGGGATCGTCTCCACAAATCAACATGTCTATGTAGTTAGTCAGACCCAGACTCATCAGGTCCAACACCACAAACTCTCTTGGTTCTCCAGTATTGATGGCAATTTTTACTCCTCTCTGTTTGAGTTCTTTGAAGATTTCTTCAATGTTGGAGCACAGGGGTGTTGGCTCAGACTTCAGAATGAATTCTCCTTCTTTCCAAATCTGGTTGACCAGCATGATGGCTTCCTGATAGGGAATTCCTTCTCTTCGCAGCGCCTCCACAACAACTCCTCGTGCCTCAGAAGGTGTCCCTTCTGTCAGAACTCCATGCATCATTCGTGTTGAATCCTCATTCAATCCAAGAAGTTTAGTTAATTTTGCCAACATCTCTAGCCCTGTCTTGCTCCTCAATCTAGTAATAAAAGTTAAATCAAACTATTTTTAAAATCAGTCTACTGTTATTTTTTAAACCAGAAAATGTATCTGTATGAATTAAATGAACAAAAGTTAGTTGTAATGTTGAATGTGTGGACCAGTATATAGATACCAGCTTGGACAGCTGAGATTAAGTGTGATCTGTTGTAAATCTGGTTTTAATGTATAAATGGGTCATAGATTTACTTCATTTATACCAAACATTTAGAATTCCTGAACACAAACATCTGAATTAAATATATAGTAGAAAAATATCACCGTAGCAACATACTGAAAATTCTATGGCTTTACAGTAAGCCAGTTGTACACAGTATGTATTGGTGATAATTGTACTTAACAATTATGAGTAATTTTTAGCTGCATATACTAATACATGTATTTACTGTGAACTGTGAAAATCACAAACTGTCAAGTGGGAATACCACTCCTTACCTAGAGCAGAAAAATTCCACAAATTTGGGATATTTCCTGTGTATACATATAAGAGTTCCATGGAGGTCAAAAATTACCAAATCCACTGGAGGATTTTTAGCGGGAGGGCTAAATTCATGGTCTTTAGGGTGCACTAGGAATCTTTCATATGGAGAATAAGCATAAGAATTCTGCCAGTCTTCAAAAGGCAATATCAATGGCAATATGTCCTCAATATCCTCCACTACATGGTCAGCATGGGGCAATAAATCACTTGTCTGCCCAACCCCACTGAGAACACCAACACTCCATCCCAGCTTGGCAGATTTCCCTAAAAGCATGTCCGTTTTCGTATCACCCACCATGACGGTATCTGCAGGGCTTACCCCCAATTTTTCACAAATCTTCAGAGCATTATATGGAGACGGTTTTGGCTCCGAGTCAGGATCATCGCCACATATCACATACTCAAAGTACTCAGTAAGACCCAGTTCATCCAGTAATGCGTCTGTGCCCTTGCGGTTGTCAGATGTAATGAGCGCTATCCTGACATCGTTTTTCTGTAGAATTTTGAAGAGAATTTCTAGTTCTCCAATTTTTTTGAGTTCCTCTGGATTTCTGACATTTCCCTCGGTCCAGACTCTCTCTAGAATTTCTCTGGCCTCTTCTGCATTCATCCCCTCACCAACCAACATCTTTGTCATTTCCACCTATCATGAGAAATATTGGTACCTGGAATCAACAATTACTTTACAAACATATAACAATATAGTGGTTTGATCATTTTTTAGTGGAATTGAATTTCTTCACAGATTTGCCAAAAAATACGTTTTCATGGATTCATAACTCCATGGAGAACTTCTCAATGTTGTTTCCTTATGAGCAAAACTTTGAACTCTGTTGATGTAACATTGTAACTGTAACTTGATCTGGGGGGTAGTGTAATTGTAACTTTATCTGGGGTGTAATTGTAACTTTATCTGGGGTGTAATTGTAACTTTATCTGGGGGTAGTGTAATTGTACCTTTATCTGGGGGTAGTGTAATTGTAACTTTATCTGGGGGTAGTGTAATTGTAACTTTTTCTGGGGGGTAGTGTAATTGTAACTTTATCTGGGGGTAGTGTAATTGTACCTCTATCTGGGGGTAGTGTAATTGTAACTTTATCTGGGGGTAGTGTAATTGTAACTTGATCTAGGAGTAGTGTAATTGTAACTTTTTCTGGGGGGTAGTGTAATTGTAACTTTATCTGGGGGTAGTGTAATTGTAACTTTATCTGGGGGTAGTGTAATTGTAACTTTATCTGGGGGTAGTGTAATTGTACCTTTATCTGGGGGGTAGTGTAATTGTAACTTTATCTGGGGGTAGTGTAATTGTACCTCTATCTGGGGGGTAATGTAATTGTAACTTTATCTGGGGGGTAATGTAATTGTACCTTTATCTGGGGGTAGTGTAATTGTATCTCTATCTGGGGGGTAGTGTAATTGTAACATTATCTGGGGTATAGTGTAATTGTACCTTTATCTGGTGGTAGTGTAATTGTAACTTTATCTGGGGGTAGTGTAATTGTACCTTTATCTGGGATGTAGTGTAATTGCACCTTTATCTGGGGTGTGGTGTAACTGTACCTTTATCTGGGGGGTAGTGGCCTCTGCTAACATTCCGGGTATTATCCTCTGCTGTTTGATGCAGAATCCCAGTATATCACAAACCTTTTCCTCAATCCCAAACAGGCCTGTGGCTTCCTGAATTCTGCTCGGGGTGAAATGAAGAATAAAACCAGACTCAATATGATTGATGTCATTTTCACAAAATAAAATTGGATTTTTTATAAACGGTTACTTCTATTATATTTATAAAAGTCAGTTACAGATACAGAACTATCCTTTAACAACTAGTGTGTTACAGGCAGGATTGATAAAGGACGTGGACTGACTATGGACATTTCTGACCCTAAATTTCAAACATTCTTTCATTTTTCTGCTCCCCTGAGGACCCAGGTTAGAATAGATCCTCAGTACCCCTTGCTTGTCATAAGAGGCAACTGGATGGGGCAGTTCTTAAGATGAGACCACAAAAACTGAGGTCCCGTGTCACAGCAGGTGTGATACAATAAAGATCCCTTCCTGCTCAAAAGCCCTGAGTGCTGAGCATACATGTAGACCTAAATTTTGCAGCCCTTCACTGGCAATGGTGATGTCTCTATATGAATGAAAAATTCTCAAGCGGAATGTTAAACAATATATAATTGATCAATCATTTCACTGCAATCTAGTAATTTAATTAACATGTTAAGATATTCTGTAACTAAATTTATTTCTCACAAACTCATTTCTGTTTTTGAATATGACAACACAAAGTTGGTAACTTTTTAGCTGATCTTTGGATCAACATTTGTCGAAGATTTGCCTGTCTAATCATCTAGCTGTTTATTCATCTAGCTGTCTGTCTACTATTATCTAGCTGTCTATCAATCTAGCTGTCTATCCATTTAGTCTATCTATCTAGCTGTCTATCCATTTAATCTGTCTATCTATCTAGCTGTCTGTCTACTATTATCTAGCTGTCTGTCTATTTAGCTGTCTATCTATCTAACTGTCTATCAATCTAGCTGTCTATCCATTTAGTCTATCTATCTAGCTGTCTATCCGTTTAATCTGTCTATCTATCTAGCTGTCTGTCTACTATTATCTGGCTGTCTACCTATCTATCTAGCTGTCTATCTATCCATCTAACTGTCTATCAATCTAGTTGTCTGTATATATGATCTGTCTACCTATCTATCTAGCTGTCTGTCTATCCATGTAGTCTGTCTATCCATGCAGTCTTCCTATCTATCTAGCTGTCTGTCTGCTAGTATCTAGCTGTCTGTCTATCAATCTAGCTGCCTGTCTGTCTATCTAGCTGTTTATCCATCTGTTTATGTAGCTGTCTGTCTATCCATCTAACTGTATGTCTATCCATCTGTCTATCTATCTTGTTGTCTGTCTATTTGTTGTAAACTTTGAATTTTGCTCTCTTCTTCAGAACCACCAGGACACTGTATTCGCCACATAACAAAGTAAAGCAAATTTATGAATAACAAACTAAAGCAACCTAATGAATAGCAAAGTAAAGCATAGGTCTAAATTTGTGGTCTCATTATGAGTGAAACATTCTCAATCAATCAAACAAACAACTATCTACATGTGGTACTTGATATTTGGATAAAATGGGATCGATCTTCAGAACAATATTAGAATGTGACAGTGATGATGTAAGCATTATACCTAACAACAAACTTTTTCGTCCAAGGAATCCAAAGTGACTGAAATTCGATGAGAGTTCCATCTTTGTCAAAAATGACCAGCGATGCCTTCTTTGTTTTGTCTGACCGTAGTTTGACATTCTTAAAGGTATTTCTTTCCTCTGAGCTGACCGTTGACCCAGTTAGGATTTGTCTGGCTGTCAGTGACCTGGGATGACCGTCTGCAGAGATTACAAAGCTGATGTTGTATATTTATTTTAACCTGTAGCATTTAAATCTAGTTTTCCCACCTAAAATTTATCTATTTATTTATTAAAGGTTTTTACATCAAGGACTGTCTCTCCCTCTCGCTCTGTGTCTGTGAACTTCTCGCCAATTTTTTTTTATTTTGAATTTTTATCAAACAATTACTAAATGAAAAACTGTGAAATGGGTGGCCATTTAAATGTTGATATTTGTAGAAGCAATAAATTGGAAAATAAATATCGCATGAAAGTTTTATAGATTTGTTCTAGTTCAAAAACAATTGGCCATTACCCAGGGGCTCAGTAACAGCCATATTTTGCGTATAACTCACTAAATATATTAGTCTACGACAAAAATCTTTAAATACAGGAAAAAAGTGTCATTTCATGAAATAATCAGTAAAATTGATTTGCAGATATCCTCATGTATCATAAATCTATTACGGTTGTTCAAATTAACACCTGATTTATATGTATTATTAAGTAGGGCCCAGAAATTATGGAACAAATTCATGCAGGAGAAATCTCAAATCTTGTCAACAACAAATCAGTGGATTTAGGTGTGATTTGTAGTTAAATCTTGTCAACAACAAATCAATGGATTTGGGTTTGATTTGTACTTAAATCTTGTCAACAACAAATCAATGGATTTAGGTGTGATTTGTAGTTAAATCTTGTCAACAACAAATCAATGGATTTAGGTGTGATTTGTAGTTAAATCTTGTCAACAACAAATCAGTGGATTTAGGTGTGATTTGTAGTTAAATCTTGTCAACAACAAATCAATGGATTTAGGTGTGATTTGTAGTTAAATCTTGTCAACAACAAATCAATGGATTTAGGTGTGATTTGTAGTTAAATCTTGTCAACAACAAATCAATGGATTTAGGTGTGATTTGTAGTTAAATCTTGTCAACAACAAATCAATGGATTTAGGTGTGATTTGTAGTTAAATCTTGTCAACAACAAATCAGTGGATTTAGGTGTGATTTGTAGTTAAATCTTGTCAACAACAAATCAATGGATTTAGGTGTGATTTGTAGTTAAATCTTGTCAACAACAAATCAGTGGATTTAGGTGTGATTTGTAGTTAAATCTTGTCAACAACAAATCAGTGGATTTAGGTGTGATTTGTTGTTAAATCTTGTCAACAACAAATCAGTGGATTTAGGTTTGTACTTAAATCTTGGATACATCAGCAGAGTCGTCTAAAATAAATTTTCTGAGGATGCAAATTGTTGAGTTTGTGATAACCGGTTGCATGAGCAACTCGATCTAACATAAATCTCAGACACATGCACAAAATGATCCAGTCATTGATATTAGAATATGACTTTACAGACAGTCAGCAGTTTGATATGAAGTATTCTAAATTTATTATAGATTTTTAATTTCATACAGAATGGAATGAAGTCCTGAGATGAAATGTTTTTGTAATTCTGAGGAAGCGGGCTGTGTAGTAGTTTACATGTGTATAAGAAACATTAAATGCAAGAACTTGTTAATGTGTGCCATGCACCGAGTTTGTCAACTTTGTAACTTAGTTTATTTCTAGTCGCAGTGTTATAATTCATATTGTAGTGGTCAGCTGGGTTCAATCACTGTTACCCCATGGGGATAAGGGTTGTTAGAATAGATCCTCAGTACCCCTTGCTTGTCGTAAGAGGCGACTAAATGGGGGCGGTCCTTTGGATTAGACCACAAAAATGGAGGTCCCGTGTCACAGCGGGTGTGGCACGTAAAAGATCCCTCCCTGCTCAAAGGCCATAAGCACCGAGCATAGGCCTAAATTTCAGCCCTTCACTGGCAATGGTGACGTCTCCATATGAGTGAAAGATTCTTGAGCAGGACGTTAAACAATATTTAATCAATCAATCAATCACTGTTGATCAGTTAGGTCAATTGGTAGAGCACCTGACTAGAGATTCAAGGGCCTGGGTTTGAATCCAGGTCTGGTCCATTGCATTTTCTCCCTTCCTGTTACATTTGGTGCCATAGACCGGCCCTGGAACTGACAGATGAAAGTGTCTGCCTGGGGGATAAGGATTTTGGGTTGATGTCTTCGATCACAAAGGCAATTCTCCTCAAAAATAATTTAAGGAGGAAGGAATATAGCAGTCAGCTAGGTTTGATTGCCAGTGGCCATTCAGCTCAGTATGCAGAACACCTGACTAGGTATTCAAGGGGCCTGGTTTTGAATCCCAGTCTGGTGCATTGCATTTTCTCCCTTCCTGTTACAATTGATATACCGTTGACCACCCCTGGACTTGCAGGTGAAAGTCCTGCCAGGGACAATATGACCTGGGTTGTGTGTCTTTGAGGGCAAAGACAAATTTAAGGAGGGAGGAATGTAGTAATTAAGGTAATGCTGACTATGGGTATTGGCCTGGGTAGCTCAGTGGTTAGAGTGCCTCACTAGTAGTGCAGGAGTCTCAAGTTCCATTCCCAGTCCTGAAATTTTCTCCTGTCCATTACTTCAGTTCAGATGCCATTGACAACACCTGGATTTGTTTATCTGTAATCTGGATTGTCGGACTTTAAGTGTGAAGACATTTAAGGAGGGAGGAATGTAGTGGTCAGACCAGTGGTCAGATATCTCAGTTGGTAGATTGATTAATTGTATATTGTTTAGAGTCCCTCTTGAGAATCTTTCACTCGTATGGATACATCACCATTGCCAGTGAAGGGCTGCAAAATTTAGGCGTATGCTCGACACTTATGGCCTTTGAGCAGGGAGGGATCTTTATCGTGCCACACCTGCTGTGACACGGGACCTTGGTTTATGCGGTCTCATCCAAAGGACCGCCCCATTTAGTTGCCTCTTACGGGACTCAGTTGGTAGAGCATGTGACTGGAGATTCAGGGGGCGCGGATTCGAATCCCAGTCTGGTTCATTGCATTGTCTCCCTTCCTGTTACATGTATGTTCAGTGTTAGAGACCAGCCCCTGGAACTGACAGGTAAAAGTGCCTGCCAGGGAAAAAATCCTGGGTCGATTACAAAGACAATTTAAGGAAGGAGGAATGTGGTGGTCAGCTAGATTTGATCACCGGTGACTAGATAGGTCAGTTGGTAGAGCACCTGACTAGAGATTCAGTGTGCCTGGAATCAAATCCCGGTCTGGTCCGTTGCATTTTCTCCCTACCGGTCACAATGTGGAGAAGATAGATTTTATGTCTGGACACAAGACATAAAAGTTAGTCTTCCAATAGTCATGATGAGTTGTAAAATTTCCTAATCATTATAGAAAATGCTCAAAATACCATGATTGAATGAATAATCAGTTAAATTTGAGATCAAATGATATTCATGTTCAGAAATGAATTAAAGGGGAAGAATTTGATATGAATGAAAAGTAAAGAATATGTACAAAATATTTTTGAAATTGAAATCTTTCAAATTTCCTTTAAGTTGTCAAAAAAGCAGTTTCTGTAAAAAGTAATCTAAAAAAAGAAAATTTAAATCCACAGCTGGACTTGAACCTGAGATATACAGATCAGCAATTGGCATGTTATTAACCTGTTATTAAGAACTACCCAGCTAGGCGATCAGATCCTAAAGGAATATACAAAATATTGCTGATGTTTATGTTTTCATTCATGCTTTAAAAGGAAGTCAACCATTATGATGATGTAGTATGTGCCTCCTTAAAGTAAATAAAAAAAAAAAAGAGAAATAATTAAAATTCAATTCTGTTTAGTAAATTGTATTAATTGCACTTACACATAATCAAAAATGATAGATAATTAATACAAAATCGATAATTAGAATCATGGAGTGTTTTGAAAGTGATAGACAATGGATTATTATTGCTATAGTTACCAAATACTGTGTTTATCACCATAGTGACATATACTGTGTTTATCACCATAGTGACATATACTGTGTTTATCACCATAGTGACATATACTGTGTTTATCACCATAGTGACAAATACTGTGTTTATCACCATAGTGACATATACTGTGTTTATCACCATAGTGACAAATACTGTGTTTATCACCATAGTGACATATACTGTGTTTATCACCATAGTGACATATACTGTGTTTATCACCATAGTGACAAATACTGTGTTTATCACCATAGTGACATATACTGTGTTTATCACCATAGTGACAAATACTGTGTTTATCACCATAGTGACATATACTGTGTTTATCACCATAGTGACAAATACTGTGTTTATCACCATAGTGACATATACTGTGTTTATCACCATAGTGACATATACTGTGTTTATCACCATAGTGACAAATACTGTGTTTATCACCATAGTGACATATACTGTGTTTATCACCATAGTGACATATACTGTGTTTATCACCATAGTGACAAATACTGTGTTTATCACCATAGTGACATATACTGTGTTTATCACCATAGTGACATATACTGTGTTCATCACCATAGTGACATATACTGTGTTCATACTCTCACATTTTGTCCTTGTTCGATCCTTCATAGCCAGTATTGCACGGTCAAATCTGGATGGTGGAAAAAATCTCCTTGGGGACTGGGCCAGCAGACAGAACAGAGCTTTCCTGCCATACATCGTGTCACCAAAGCACAGTTACCTCCCTGTTTAACTGCAACTAAATGTCATAAAAACCCACACTAGCTTCTCAGTCACCAAATAATGGTTCTAAACTTATGATGTTTAAATACTGTGATATCAAAAGAGCAACTTGCAAAATCTCTTTATGATTTATGTAATGTGTCATGTTAGGAAATATGAAATACATGCAGCTATACATGTTAGAATTCAGAAGAAATTTACTTACGTGTCAATGTGCTGGGTTGTAAGACACGTGGAGGCGATTGGAACATTGAGTTTCTACTTTTTATATCATTTTTTTTTCTATAAAGAATAAAAATGGTGCAGTGATATACACAAAATCTGGGACATTGTCACAGTCTGATAAGATAATGTTTACCTTTAGAATGGTAAGAGCTTATCAGAGATATGGGCAGTGTTACTTAATGAGATGTACTGGAGCTGACCTCGCTGTTAGCTAGATAATGTGTGTCATGCACAGTAATAGTGATTTTATAATGCAGGACTGCTGGCCGGACTATTAAAAAGTATAATTGACTGTTTTTAAAAGATTATAGTGACATCATTGGCTCAAACAGAGTGGAGGATTTATCATGATAACTTACTATTTAAACACGATTTTCCCACATTTACTGCCTGTTGTTGAATTATTTTGTGTATGGTTGAATGAAGTCCAGGTATACACTAAATCCAAACCACAGAAGCATTGTGTGCTCAGAGATTAAGTGCCTCACTAAGTCAATGGAACCAGTCTTGTTTGTTTGAATTCAGTGTGACAAATGTTAGAAGTTTAAACTTCCAGTTTCTTGCATGCATTTTCATCAGCAGAACTTTTCTTTGAGAAATTCTGGTGTGTAAGTAAAATTATCCAACACATGTTGCATACACACAGGGGAATCAAATTAAGGTGGCTCTTTATTTATTGTTTATTTACTGGCTTGTTTATTGACTGGCTTCTGGCTTGTTTATTTACTGACTTTTTTATTTACTGGTTTGTTTATTTACTGGTTTGTTTATTGACTGGCTTGTTTATTGACTGGCTTGTTTATTTACTGGTTTATTTACTGATTTGTTTATTTACTGGTTTGTTTCTTTACTGGCTTGTTAATTTACTGGCTTCTGGCTTATTATTTACTGACTTTTTTATTTACTGGTTTGTTTATTGACTGGTTTGTTTATTTACTGACTTTTTTATTTACTGGTTTGTTTATTTACTGGTTTGTTTATTGACTGGCTTGTTTATTGACTGGTTTGTTTATTTACTGATTTGTTTATTGACTGGTTTGTTTATTTACTGGTTTGTTTATTGACTGGCTTTTTTATTTACTGGTTTGTTTATTGACTGGCTTGTTTATTTACTGATTTGTTTATTTACTGGTTTGTTTATTTACTGGCTTGTTTATTTACTGGTTTGTTTATTTACTGATTTGTTTATTTACTGGTTTGTTTATTTACTGGCTTGTTTATTTACTGGTTTGTTTATTTACCTGTATGAAGCATAAATTCACCATCAGTTCGTTTACCTCTCTGTATTTCCATATTTTTGTAATCCTATGCTTTTCAAAGTGTTATCTTTCTTAATTAAAACACCAACCTTTCAGTCTAACATAGAGGAGTTGATTTACAAAGTTCCCACATAATAAAACCTCAACATTTACTCCTGGAATATTTAAAATATGAAATTATTACATCCCGAATTTATGTAAAACCAAAAAGATATTTCTTAAATGTAAAGTCCATTTTCTGTACAATATAAGACGTGATGATGGGTTGTTCTCAATGAACAAAGAATGAAGAAAATGACTGTAATCTGCTCACCCAACAGATTAACATCATCAAGTTTATTGTTTTCTGCCACTCAACAATTTTTCAGTTATCTGGTGGCGTCCAGTTTTTATTGATGGAGGAGAGAACTCAGATACAATGTACCCAGGAAGAGACCACCGACCTTCCAAAAGTACACTGGCAAACTTTCTCATATATATTGTTGCAAGCGAGAATCAAACCCATGCCGACTAGATGTGAGGCCTTGTAATTTTGAGCACAATGCTCTAAGCACTCGGCCATGGAGACCTCTCGCTTACCCAATAGACAATGGGCTAAACCGGGCAGTACTGTTGTTTACCGAATTAACTGGGCTTGACTGGGTAATGTTCTGTTGCTTACCCAATTGACACTGCGCTTGACTGGGCAGTTCTGTTGTTTACCAAATTGACTGGGCTTGACTGGGCAGTTCTGTTTTTTACTGTATTGACTGGGCTTGACTGGGTAATGTTCTGTTGTTTACCGAATTGACAAGGCTTGACTGGGTAATGTTCTGTTGTTTACTGAATTGACTGGGTAATGTTCTGTTGTTTACTGAATTGACTGGGTAATGTTCTGTTGCTTACCCAATTGACACTGGGCTATGTTTTGTTGCTTACTAATTTCACAATGTGTTTGACTGGAGAACATTCAGTAGCTTACCCAAGTCACACTGACCTTGACTGGTTAATTATGTTCTTTCATCGATATCCATCTTAAAATCTTTGTCAGATAACATATATTTTTAATAATATTCTTTCATAAATTTCACTACAGATTACTCATTTTCCTTATCAAGGTATAGGGCTCTCGGTGGGTGTGACTGGTCAGCAAGGAATGCTTATTCCTCCTAGGCACCTAATCCAACCTCTGGTACTTCCTGGGGGTCCATATTTGCCCAACTCTTAATTTTTAAGATTTATGTGATTGATGACTGATCATTATCTTCACCTTTTTCTATTTTGCAGTCTTCTGTGGTGTTTGGTAGGGAGTTCTGTAACCCAGTGGGTCTAGCTGCTGGTTTTGACAAAAATGCAGAAGGGGTGAAAGGCCTGAAGAAACTTGGCTTTGGTTTCATAGAAGTAGGAAGCATAACCCCCAAACCTCAGCCAGGAAACCCCCGACCACGCGTATTCAGACTGACGGAGGACAAAGCTGTAATCAATAGGTATTGACACTCACTGGTGGGGAACCTGTTCATTAACATATCACTGTCTGATGGGGAACCTGTTCATTAACATATCACTGTCTGATGCGGAACCTGTTCATTAACATATCACTGTCTGATGGGGGACCTGTTCATTAACATATCACTGTCTGATGGGGAACCTGTTCATTAACATATCACTGTCTGATGGGGAACCTGTTCATTAACATATCACTGTCTGATGCGGAACCTATTCATTAACATATCACTATCTGATGGGGGACCTGTTCATTAACATATCACTGTCTGATGGGGAACCTGTTCATTAACATATCACTGTCTGATGGGGAAGAGTTCATTAACATATCACTGTCTGATGGGGAACCTGTTCATTAACATCGCACTGTCTGATGGGGAACCTGTTCATTAACATATCACTGTCTGATGGGGGACCTGTTCATTAACATATCACTGTCTGATGGGGAACCTGTTCATTAACATATCACTGTCTGATGCGGAACCTATTCATTGACATATCACTATCTGATGGGGGACCTGTTCATTAACATATCACTGTCTGATGGGGAACCTGTTCATTAACATATCACTGTCTGATGGGGAAGAGTTCATTAACATATCACTGTCTGATGGGGAACCTGTTCATTAACATCGCACTGTCTGATGGGGAACCTGTTCATTAACATATTACTGTCTGATGGGGGACCTGTTCATTAACATATCACTGTCTGATGGGGAACCTGTTCATTAACATATCACTGTCTGATGGGGAACCTGTTCATTAACATATCACTGTCTGATGGGGGACCTGTTCATTAACATATCACTGTCTGATGGGGGACCTGTTCATTAACATATCACTGTCTGATGGGGAACCTGTTCATTAACATATCACTGTCTGATGCGGAATCTGTTCATTAACATATCACTGTCTGATGGGGAACCTGTTCATTAACATATCACTGTCTGATGGGGAACCTGTTCATTAACATATCACTGTCTGATGGGGAATCTGTTCATTAACATATCACTGTCTGATGGGGGACCTGTTCATTAACATATCACTATCTGATGGGGAACCTGTTCATTAACATATCACTGTCTGATGGGGAACCTGTTCATTAACATATCACTGTCTGATGGGGAACCTGTTCATTAACATATCACTGTCTGATGGGGAACCTGTTCATTAACATATCACTGTCTGATGGGGAACCTGTTCATTAACATATCATTGTCTGATGGGGAACCTGTTCATTAACATATCACTGTCTGATGGGGAACCTGTTCATTAACATCGCACTGTCTGATGGGGGAACCTGTTCATTAACATATCACTGTCTGATGGGGGACCTTTTCATTAACATATCACTGTCTGATGGGGAACCTGTTCATTAACATATCACTGTCTGATGGGGAACCTGTTCATTAACATCGCACTGTCTGATGGGGAACCTGTTCATTAACATCGCACTGTCTGATGGGGGAACCTGTTCATTAACATATCACTGTCTGATGGGGAACCTGTTCATTAACATATCACTGTCTGATGGGGAAGAGTTCATTAACATATCACTGTCTGATGGGGAACCTGTTCATTAACATCGCACTGTCTGATGGGGAACCTGTTCATTAACATATTACTGTCTGATGGGGGACCTGTTCATTAACATATCACTGTCTGATGGGGAACCTGTTCATTAACATATCACTGTCTGATGGGGAACCTGTTCATTAACATATCACTGTCTGATGGGGGACCTGTTCATTAACATATCACTGTCTGATGGGGGACCTGTTCATTAACATATCACTGTCTGATGGGGGACCTGTTCATTAACATATCACTGTCTGATGGGGAACCTGTTCATTAACATATCACTGTCTGATGGGGAACCTGTTCATTAACATATCACTGTCTGATGGGGAACCTGTTCATTAACATATCACTGTCTGATGGGGGACCTGTTCATTAACATATCACTGTCTGATGGGGAACCTGTTCATTAACATATCACTGTCTGATGGGGAACCTGTTCATTAACATATCACTGTCTGATGCGGAACCTATTCATTAACATATCACTATCTGATGGGGGACCTGTTCATTAACATATCACTGTCTGATGGGGAACCTGTTCATTAACATATCACTGTCTGATGGGGAACCTGTTCATTAACATATCACTGTCTGATGGGGAACCTGTTCATTAACATATCACTGTCTGATGGGGGACCTGTTCATTAACATATCACTGTCTGATGGGGAACCTGTTCATTAACATATCACTGTCTGATGGGGAACCTGTTCATTAACATATCACTGTCTGATGGGGAACCTGTTCATTAACATATCACTGTCTGATGGGGAACCTGTTCATTAACATATCACTGTCTGATGGGGGACCTGTTCATTAACATATCACTATCTGATGGGGAACCTGTTCATTAACATATCACTGTCTGATGGGGAACCTGTTCATTAACATATCACTGTCTGATGGGGAACCTGTTCATTAACATATCACTGTCTGATGGGGAACCTGTTCATTAACATATCACTGTCTGATGGGGAACCTGTTCATTAACATATCATTGTCTGATGGGGAACCTGTTCATTAACATATCACTGTCTGATGGGGAACCTGTTCATTAACATCGCACTGTCTGATGGGGGAACCTGTTCATTAACATATCACTGTCTGATGGGGGACCTTTTCATTAACATATCACTGTCTGATGGGGAACCTGTTCATTAACATATCACTGTCTGATGGGGAACCTGTTCATTAACATCGCACTGTCTGATGGGGAACCTGTTCATTAACATCGCACTGTCTGATGGGGGAACCTGTTCATTAACATATCACTGTCTGATGGGGAACCTGTTCATTAACATATCACTGTCTGATGCGGAACCTATTCATTAACATATCACTGTCTGATGGGGAACCTTTTCATTAACATATCACTGTCTGATACGGAACCTATTCATTAACATATCACTGTCTGATGGGGAAGAGTTCATTAACATATCACTGTCTGATGGGAAACCTGTTCATTAACATATCACTGTCTGATGGGGAACTTGTTCATTAACATATCACTGTCTGATGGGGAACCTGTTCATTAACATATCACTGTCTGATGGGGAACCTGTTCATTAACATATCACTGTCTGATGGGGAACCTGTTCATTAACATATCACTGTCTGATGGGGGACCTGTTCATTAACATATCACTGTCTGATGGGGGAACCTGTTCATTAACATATCACTGTCTGATGGGGGACCTGTTCATTAACATATCACTGTCTGATGGGGAACCTGTTCATTAACATATCACTGTCTGATGGGGGAGAGTTCATTAACATATCACTGTCTGATGCGGGACCTGTTCATTAACATATCACTGTCTGATGGGGGACCTGTTCATTAACATATCACTGTCTGATGCGGAACCTATTCATTAACATATCACTGTCTGATGCGGAACCTATTCATTAACATATCACTGTCTGATGGGGAAGAGTTCATTAACATATCACTGTCTGATGGGAAACCTGTTCATTAACATATCACTGTCTGATGGGGAACTTGTTCATTAACATATCACTGTCTGATGGGGAACCTGTTCATTAACATATCACTGTCTGATGGGGAACCTGTTCATTAACATATCACTGTCTGATGGGGAACCTGTTCATTAACATATCACTGTCTGATGGGGGACCTGTTCATTAACATATCACTGTCTGATGGGGGACCTGTTCATTAACATATCACTGTCTGATGGGGAACCTGTTCATTAACATATCACTGTCTGATGGGGAACCTGTTCATTAACATATCACTGTCTGATGGGGGACCTGTTCATTAACATCGCACTGTCTGATGGGGAACCTGTTCATTAACATATCACTGTCTGATGGGGGAACCTGTTCATTAACATATCACTGTCTGATGGGGGACCTGTTCATTAACATATCACTGTCTGATGCGGGACCTGTTCATTAACATATCACTGTCTGATGGGGGACCTGTTCATTAACATATCACTGTCTGATGCGGGACCTGTTCATTAACATATCACTGTCTGATGGGGGACCTGTTCATTAACATATCACTGTCTGATGCGGGACCTGTTCATTAACATATCACTGTCTGATGGGGAACCAGTTCATTAACATATCATTGTGTGATGGGGAACCTGTTCATTAACATATCACTGTCTGATGGGTAACTTGTTCATTAACATATCACTGTCTGATGGGGGACCTGTTCATTAACATATCACTGTCTGATGGGGAACCTGTTCATTAACATATCACTGTCTGATGGGGAACCTGTTCATTAACATATCACTGTCTGAAGGGGAACCTGTTCATTAACATATCACTGTCTGATGGGAGAACCTGTTCATTAAAATATCACTGTCTGATGGGGAACCTGTTCGTTAACATATCACTGTCTGATGGGGAACCTGTTCATTAGCATAATACTGTCTGATGATGAAGGTAAATCACATGCTCCAAAGTATTCATCAGCCTTATACACCACAAAATTTAGACAGAGTTCTTTTGTCCATTACCTAATGTCTACAGAATTCATTGAATTCAAACCTTCATGGTAATGTCCTAAATATTTCATCTCATTGATTCAGACATGTTCAACTGGACGTTTAACAATTGTAACTTTGTAGGTATGGCTTCAACAATGAGGGTCATGAGGCAGTATACAACCGACTCAAAGACAGAGTTACGGAAGAAAAGGGTAAGTGATTAGTGGACATCATGAATAACTGTACAATACTATAGACTGACATAATAAATAGCTGTACAATACTATAGACTGACATAATGAATAACTGTACAATACTGTAGACTGACATAATAAATAACTGTACAATACTGTGGACTGACATAATAAATAACTGTACAATACTGTAGGCTGACATAATAAATAGCGGTACAATACCATAGGCTGACATAATAAATAACTGTACAATACTGTAGGCTGACATAATAGATAACTGTACAATACTGTACACTGACATAATAAATAACTGTACAATACTATAGACTGACATAATAAATAACTGTACAATACCATAGGCTGACATAATAAATAGCTGTACAATACCATAGGCTGACATAATAGATAACTGTACAATACTGTAGGCTGACATAATAAATAACTGTACAATACTATAAGCTGACGTAATAAATAACTGTACAATACCATAGGCTGACATAATAAATAACTGTACAATACTGTAGGCTGACATAATAAATAACTGTACAATACTATAAGCTGACATAATAGATAACTGTACAATACTATAGACTGACATAATAAATAACTGTACAATACTATAGACTGAGATAATAAATAACTGTACAATACTATAGGCTGACATAATAGATAACTGTACAAAACTATAGCCTGACATAATAAATAACTGTACAATACTATAGACTGACATAATAAATAACTGTACAATACTGTAGACTGACATAATAAATAACTGTACAATACTGTAGACTGATATAATAAATAACTGTACAATACTATAGACTGAGATAATAAATAACTGTACAATACTGTAGGCTGACATAATAAATAACTGTACAATACTATAGACTGACATAATAAATAACTGTACAATACTATAGACTGACATAATAAATAGCTGTACAATACTATAGGCTGACATAATAAATAACTGTACAATACTGTAGGCTGACATAATAAATAGCTGTACAATACTATAGGCTGACATAATACATAGCTGTACAATACTATAGGCTAACATAATAAATAGCTGTACAATACTATAGGCTGACATAATACATAGCTGTACAATACTGTAGGCTGACATAATAAATAACTGTACAATACTATAGACTGACATAATAAATAGCTGTACAATACTATAGACTGACATAATAAATAGCTGTACAATACTGTAGGCTGACATAATAAATAGCTGTACAATACTATAGACTGACATAATAAATAGCTGTACAATACTATAGACTGACATAATAAATAGCTGTACAATACTGTAGACTGACCTAATAAATAACTGTACAATACTGTAGACTGACATAATAAATAACTGTACAATACTATAGGCTGACATAATAAATAACTGTACAATACTGTAGGCTGACATAATAAATAACTGTACAATACTGTAGACTGACCTAATAAATAACTGTACAATACTATAGACTGACATAATAAATAACTGTATAATACTATAGACTGACATAATAAATAACTGTACAATACTGTAGACTGACATAATAAATAACTGTACAATACTATAGACTGACATAATAAATAACTGTGCAATACTATAGGCTGACATAATAGATAACTGTACAATACTGTAGACTGACATAATAAATAACTGTACAATACTATAGACTGACATAATAAATAGCTGTACAATACTGTAGGCTGACATAATAAATAGCTGTACAATACTATAGACTGACATAATAAATAGCTGTACAATACTATAGACTGACATAATAAATAGCTGTACAATACTATAGACTGACATAATAAATAGCTGTACAATACTATAGACTGACATAATAAATAGCTGTACAATACTGTAGGCTGACATAATAAATAACTGTACAATACTATAGACTGACATAATAAATAACTGTACAATACTATAGACTGACATAATAAATAGCTGTACAATACTGTAGGCTGACATAATAAATAACTGTACAATGCTATAGGCTGACATAATAGATAACTGTACAATACTGTAGACTGACATAATAAATAACTGTACAATACTATAGACTGACATAATAAATAGCTGTACAATACTATAGACTGGCATAATAAATAGCTGTACAATACTATAGACTGACATAATAAATAACTGTACAATACTATAGGCTGACATAATAAATAACTGTACAATACTGTAAGCTGACATAATAAATAACTGTACAATACTGTAGGCTGACATAATAAATAGCTGTACAATACTATAGACTGACATAATAAATAACTGTACAGTACTATAGGTTGACATAATAAATAGCTGTACAATACTATAGACTGACATAATAAATAGCTGTAGAATACTGTAGGCTGATATAATAAATAACTGTACAATGCTATAGACTGACATAATAAATAACTGTACAATACTATAGACTGACATAATAAATAGCTGTACAATACTGTAGGCTGACATAATAAATAACTGTACAATACTATAGACTGACATAATAAATAGCTGTACAATACTATAGACTGACATAATAGATAGCTGTACAATACTATAGGCTGACATAATAAATAACTGTACAATACTATAGACTGACATAATAAATAGCTGTACAATACTATAGACTGACATAATAAATAACTGTACAATACTATAGGCTGACATAATAAATAACTGTACAATACTGTAGACTGACATAATAAATAGCTGTACAATACTGTAGGCTGACATAATAAATAGCTGTACAATACTATAGACTGACATAATAGATAACTGTACAATACTATAAGCTGACATAATAGATAACTGTACAATACCATAGGCTGACATAATAAATAACTGTACAATACTGTAGACTGACATAATAAATAGCTGTACAATACTGTAGGCTGACATAATAAATAACTGTACAATACTGTAGGCTGACATAATAAATAGCTGTACAATACTATAGACTGACATAATAAATAGCTGTACAATACTATAGACTGACATAATAGATAACTGTACAATACTATAAGCTGACATAATAGATAACTGTACAATACTATAGGCTGACATAATAAATAGCTGTACAATACTATAGACTGACATAATAAATAGCTGTACAATACTGTAGGCTGACATAATAAATAACTGTACAATACTATAGGCTGACATAATAAATAACTGTACAATACCATAGGCTGACATAATAAATAGCTGTACAATACTATAGGCTGACATAATAGATAACTGTACAATACTGTAGGCTGACATAATAAATAGCTGTACAATACTGTAGGCTGACATAATAAATAGCTGTACAATACTATAGGCTGACATAATAAATAACTGTACAATACTGTAGGCTGACATAATAAATAGCTGTACAATACTATAGGCTGACATAATAAATAGCTGTACAATACTATAGACTGACATAATAAATAGCTGTACAATACTGTAGGCTGACATAATAGATAACTGTACAATACTGTAGGCTGACATAATAAATAGCGGTACAATACCATAGGCTGACATAATAAATAGCTGTACAATACTATAGGCTGACATAATAAATAACTGTACAATACTGTAGGCTGACATAATAAATAACTGTACAATACCATAGGCTGACATAATAAATAGCTGTACAATACCATAGGCTGACATAATAAATAGCTGTACAATACCATAGGCTGACATAATAAATAACTGTACAATACTGTAGGCTGACATAATAAATAACCGTACAATACTATAGACTGACATAATAAATAACTGTACAATACTATAGACTGACATAATAAATAACTGTACAATACTATAGGCTGACATAATAAATAGCTGTACAATACTATAGACTGACATAATGAATAGCTGTTCAATACTATAGACTGACATAATGAATAACTGTACAATACTGTAGGCTGACATAATAAATAGCTGTACAATACTGTAGACTGACATAATAAATAACTGTACAATACTATAGACTGACATAATAAATAACTGTGCAATACTATAGGCTGACATAATAGATAACTGTACAATACTGTAGACTGACATAATAAATAACTGTACAATACTATAGACTGACATAATAAATAGCTGTACAATACTGTAGGCTGACATAATAAATAGCTGTACAATACTATAGACTGACATAATAAATAGCTGTACAATACTATAGACTGACATAATAAATAGCTGTACAATACTATAGACTGACATAATAAATAGCTGTACAATACTATAGACTGACATAATAAATAGCTGTACAATACTGTAGGCTGACATAATAAATAACTGTACAATACTATAGACTGACATAATAAATAACTGTACAATACTATAGACTGACATAATAAATAGCTGTACAATACTGTAGGCTGACATAATAAATAACTGTACAATGCTATAGGCTGACATAATAGATAACTGTACAATACTGTAGACTGACATAATAAATAACTGTACAATACTTTAGACTGACATAATAAATAGCTGTACAATACTATAGACTGACATAATAAATCGCTGTACAATACTATAGACTGACATAATAAATAACTGTACAATACTATAGGCTGACATAATAAATAACTGTACAATACTGTAAGCTGACATAATAAATAACTGTACAATACTGTAGGCTGACATAATAAATAGCTGTACAATACTATAGACTGACATAATAAATAACTGTACAGTACTATAGGTTGACATAATAAATAGCTGTACAATACTATAGACTGACATAATAAATAGCTGTACAATACTGTAGGCTGACATAATAAATAACTGTACAATACTATAGACTGACATAATAAATAGCTGTACAATACTATAGACTGACATAATAAATAACTGTACAATACTATAGACTGACATAATAAATAGCTGTACAATACTATAGACTGACATAATAAATAACTGTACAATACTATAGGCTGACATAATAAATAACTGTACAATACTATAGACTGACATAATAAATAACTGTACAATACTATAGACTGACATAATAGATAACTGTACAATACTATAAGCTGACATAATAGATAACTGTACAATACCATAGACTGACATAATAAATAACTGTACAATACTGTAGACTGACATAATAAATAGCTGTACAATACTGTAGGCTGACATAATAAATAACTGTACAATACTGTAGGCTGACATAATAAATAGCTGTACAATACTATAGACTGACATAATAAATAGCTGTACAATACTATAGACTGACATAATAGATAACTGTACAATACTATAAGCTGACATAATAGATAACTGTACAATACTATAGGCTGACATAATAAATAGCTGTACAATACTATAGACTGACATAATAAATAGCTGTACAATACTGTAGGCTGACATAATAAACAACTGTACAATACTATAGGCTGACATAATAAATAACTGTACAATACCATAGGCTGACATAATAAATAGCTGTACAATACTATAGGCTGACATAATAGATAACTGTACAATACTGTAGGCTGACATAATAAATAGCTGTACAATACTGTAGGCTGACATAATAAATAACTGTACAATACTATAGGCTGACATAATAAATAGCTGTACAATACTATAGACTGACATAATAAATAACTGTACAATACTGTAGGCTGACATAATAAATAGCTGTACAATACTATAGGCTGACATAATAAATAGCTGTACAATACTATAGACTGACATAATAAATAGCTGTACAATACTGTAGGCTGACATAATATATAACTGTACAATACTATAGGCTGACATAAGAAATAACTGTACAATACCATAGCCTGACATAATAAATAGCTGTACAATACTGTAGGCTGACATAATAGATAACTGTACAATACTGTAGGCTGACATAATAAATAGCGGTACAATACCATAGGCTGACATAATAAATAGCTGTACAATACTATAGGCTGACATAATAAATAACTGTACAATACTGTAGGCTGACATAATAAATAACTGTACAATACCATAGGCTGACATAATAAATAGCTGTACAATACCATAGGCTGACATAATAAATAGCTGTACAATACCATAGGCTGACATAATAAATAACTGTACAATACTGTAGGCTGACATAATAAATAACCGTACAATACTATAGACTGACATAATAAATAACTGTACAATGCTGTAGGCTGACATAATAAATAGCTGTACAATACTATAGGCTAACATAATAAATAGCTGTACAATACTGTAGACTGACATAATAAATAGCTGTACAATACTATAGACTGACATAATGAATAACTGTACAATACTGTAGGCTGACATAATAAATAGCTGTACAATACTATAGACTGACATAATAAATAACTGTACAATACTATAGACTGACATAATAAATAGCTGTACAATACTATAGACTGACATAATGAATAACTGTACAATACTGTAGGCTGACATAATAAATAGCTGTACAATACTATAGACTGACATAATAAATAGCTGTACAATACTATAGACTGACATAATGAATAACTGTACAATACTGTAGGCTGACATAATAAATAGCTGTACAATACTATAGACTGACATAATAAATAACTGTACAATACTATAGACTGACATAATAAATAGCTGTACAATACTATAGACTGACATAATACATAACTGTACAATACTATAGACTGACATAATAAATAGCTGTACAATACTATAGACTGACATAATGAATAGCTGTACAATACTATAGACTGACATAATGAATAACTGTACAATACTGTAGGCTGACATAATAAATAGCTGTACAATACTATAGACTGACATAATAAATAGCTGTACAATACTATAGACTGACATAATAGATATCTCTACAATACTGTAGACTGACATAATAAATAACTGTACAATACTGTAGGCTGACATAATAAATAGCTGTACAATACTATAGACTGACATAATAAATATCTCTACAATACTGTAGACTGACATAATAAATAACTGTACAATACTGTAGGCTGACATAATAAATAGCTGTACAATACTATAGGCTAACATAATAAATAGCTGTACAATACTATAGACTGACATAATAAATAACTGTACAATGCTGTAGGCTGACATAATAAATAACTGTACAATACTATAGGCTAACATAATAAATAGCTGTACAATACTATAGACTGACATAATAAATAACTGTCCAAAGCTGTAGGCTGACATAATAAATAACTGTACAATACCATAGGCTGACATAATAAATAACTGTACAATACTATAGACTGACATAATAAATAGCTGTACAATACTATAGACTGACATAATGAATAACTGTACAATACTGTAGGCTGACATAATAAATAGCTGTACAATACTATAGACTGACATAATAAATAACTGTACAATGCTGTAGGCTGACATAATAAATAACTGTACAATACCATAGGCTGACATAATAAATAACTGTACAATACTATAGGCTAACATAATAAATAGCTGTACAATACTATAGACTGACATAATAAATAGCTGTACAATACCATAGGCTGACATAATAAATAACTGTACAATACTGTAGGCTGACATAATAAATAACTGTACAATACTATAGACTGACATAATAAATAACTGTACAATACTATAGGCTGACATAATAAATAGCTGTACAATACTATAGACTGACATAATGAATAGCTGTACAATACTATAGACTGACATAATGAATAACTGTACAATACTGTAGGCTGACATAATAAATAGCTGTACAATACTATAGACTGACATAATAAATAGCTGTACAATACTATAGACTGACATAATAGATATCTCTACAATACTGTAGACTGACATAATAAATAACTGTACAATACTGTAGGCTGACATAATAAATAGCTGTACAATACTATAGACTGACATAATAAATATCTCTACAATACTGTAGACTGACACAATAAATAACTGTACAATACTGTAGGCTGACATAATAAATAGCTGTACAATACTATAGGCTAACATAATAAATAGCTGTACAATACTATAGACTGACATAATAAATAACTGTACAATGCTGTAGGCTGACATAATAAATAACTGTACAATACTATAGGCTAACATAATAAATAGCTGTACAATACTATAGACTGACATAATAAATAACTGTACAATACTGTAGGCTGACATAATAAATAGCTGTACAATACTATAGACTGACATAATAAATATCTCTACAGTACTGTAGACTGACATAATAAATAACTGTACAATACTGTAGGCTGACATAATAAATAGCTGTACAATACTATAGACTGACATAATAAATATCTCTACAATACTGTAGACTGACATAATAAATAACTGTACAATACTATAGGCTGACATAATAAATAGCTGTACAATACTATAGACTGACATAATAAATAGCTGTACAATACTATAGACTGACATAATAAATAACTGTACAATACTATAGACTGACATAATAAATAGCTGTACAATACTATAGACTGACATAATAAATAACTATACAATACTATAGGCTGACATAATAAATAGCTGTACAATACTATAGGCTGACATAATAGATAACTGTACAATACTGTAGGCTGACATAATAAATAACTGTACAATACTATAGGCTGACATAATAAATAACTGTACAATACTGTAGGCTGACATAATAAATAACTGTACAATACTGTAGACTGACATAATAAATAACTGTACAATACAATAGACTGACATAATAAATATCTCTACAATACTGTAGACTGACATAATAAATAACTGTACAATACTGTAGGCTGACATAATAAATAGCTGTACAATACTATAGACTGACATAATAAATATCTCTACAATACTGTAGACTGACATAATAAATAACTGTACAATACTATAGGCTGACATAATAAATAGCTGTACAGTACTATAGACTGACATAATAAATAACTGTACAATACTGTAGGTTGACATAATAAATAGCTGTACAATACTATAGACTGACATAATAAATAGCTGTACAATACTGTAGGCTGACATAATAAATAACTGTACAATACCATAGACTGACATAATAAATAACTGTACAATACTGTAGGCTGACATAATAAATAGCTGTAGAATACTATAGACTGACATAATAAATAACTGTACAATACTATAGACTGACATAATAAATAGCTGTACAATACTATAGACTGACATAATAAATAACTGTACAATACTGTAGACTGACATAATAAATAACTGTACAATACTGTAGACTGACATAATAAATAGCTGTACAATACCATAGGCTGACATAATAAATAACTGTACAATACTATAGACTGACATAATAAATATCTGTACAATACTATAGACTGACATAATAATAAATAGCTGTACAGTACTATAGACTGACATAATAAATAACTGTACAATACTATAGACTGACATAATAAATAGCTGTACAATACTGTAGGCTGACATAATAAATAACTGTACAATACTGTAGGCTGACATAATAAATAACTGTACAATACTGTAGGCTGACATAATAAATAACTGTACAATACTGTAAGCTGACATAATAGATAACTGTACAATACTATAGACTGACATAATAAATAGCTGTACAATACCATAGACTGACATAATTAATAGCTGTACAATACTGTAGGCTGACATAATAAATAGCTGTACAATACTATAAACTGAGATAATAAATAATTGTACAATACTATAGACTGACATAATAAATAGCTGTACAATACTGTAGGCTGACATAATAAATAACTGTACAATACCATAGGCTGACATAATAAATAGCTGTACAATACTATAGGCTGACATAATAGATAACTGTACAATACTGTAGGCTGACATAATAAATAGCTGTACAATACTGTAGGCTGACATAATAAATAACTGTACAATACTGTAGGCTGACATAATAAATAGCTGTACAATACTGTAGGCTGACATAATAAATAGCGGTACAATACCATAGGCTGACATAATAAATAGCTGTACAATAGTATAGGCTGACATAATAGATAACTGTACAATACTATAGACTGACATAATAAATAGCGGTACAATACCATAGGCTGACATAATAAATAGCTGTACAATACTATAGGCTGACATAATAAATAACTGTACAATACTGTAGGCTGACATAATAAATAACTGTACAATACCATAGGCTGACATAATAAATAGCTGTACAATACCATAGGCTGACATAATAAATAGCTGTACAATACCATAGGCTGACATAATAAATAACTGTACAATACTGTAGGCTGACATAATAAATAACTGTACAATACTATAGACTGACATAATAAATAACTGTACAATGCTGTAGGCTGACATAATAAATAGCTGTACAATACTATAGACTGACATAATGAATAACTGTACAATACTGTAGGCTGACATAATAAATAGCTGTACAATACTATAGACTGACATAATAAATAACTACAATGCTGTAGGCTGACATAATAAATAACTGTACAATACCATAGGCTGACATAATAAGTAACTGTACAATACTATAGGCTGACATAATAAATAGCTGTACAATACTGTAGACTGACCTAATAAATAACTGTACAATACTGTAGGCTGACATAATATATAACTGTACAATACTATAGACTGACATAATAAATAACTATACAATACTATAGGCTGACATAATAAATAGCTGTACAATACTATAGGCTGACATAATGAATAACTGTACAATACCATAGGCTGACATAATAAATAACTGTACAATACTATAGACTGACATAATAAATAACTGTACAATACCATAGGCTGACATAATAAATTACTGTACAATACTATAGACTGACATAATAAATAGCTGTACAATACTATAAACTGACATAATAAATAGCTGTACAATACTATAGACTGACATAATAGATAACTGTACAATACCATAGGCTGACATAATAAATAACTGTACAATACTATAGACTGACATAATAAATAGCTGTACAATACTATAAACTGACATAATAAATAGCTGTACAATACTATAAACTGACATAATAAATAGCTGTACAATACTATAAGCTGACATAATAAATAACTGTACAATACTATAGACTGACATAATAAATAACTGTACAATACTATAGACTGACATAATAGATAACTGTACAATACTATAAACTGACATAATAAATAACTGTACAATACTATAGACTGACATAATAGATAACTGTACAATACTGCAGGCTGACATAATAGATAACTGTACAATACTATAGGCTGACATAATAGATAACTGTACAATACTGTAGGCTGACATAATAGATAACTGTACAATACTATAGACTGACATAATAAATAGCGGTACAATACCATAGGCTGACATAATAAATAGCTGTACAATACTATAGGCTGACATAATAAATAACTGTACAATACTATAGACTGACATAATAGATAACTGTACAATACTGCAGGCTGACATAATAGATAACTGTACAATACTATAGGCTGACATAATAGATAACTGTACAATACTGTAGGCTGACATAATAAATAACTGTACAATACTGTAGGCTGACATAATAAATAGCTGTACAATACTATAGGCTGACATAATAAATAGCTGTACAATACTATAAACTGACATAATAAATAACTGTACAATACCATAGGCTGACATAATAAATAGCTGTACAATACTGTAGGCTGACATAATAAATAACTGTACAATACTATAGACTGACATAATAAATAACTGTACAATACTATAGGCTGACATAATAAATAGCTGTACAATACTATAGACTGACATAATAAATAGCTGTACAATACTGTAGGCTGACATAATAGATAACTGTACAATACTATAGACTGACATAATAAATAACTGTACAATACTATAGACTGACATAATAAATAACTGTACAATACTATAGACTGACATAATAAATAACTGTACAATACTATAGGCTGACATAATAAATAGCTGTACAATACTATAGACTGACATAATAGATAACTGTACAATACTATAGGCTGACATAATAAATAGCTGTACAATACTGTAGGCTGACATAATAAATAACTGTACAATACTATAGACTGACATAATAAATAGCTGTACAATACTATAGACTGACATAATAGATAACTGTACAATACTGTAGGCTGACATAATAGATAACTGTACAATACTATAGACTGACATAATAAATAGCGGTACAATACCATAGGCTGACATAATAAATAGCTGTACAATACTGTAGGCTTACATAATAAATAACTGTACAATACTATAGGCTGACATAATAAATAACTGTACAATACTATAGACTGACATAATAAATAACTGTACAATACTGTAGGCTGACATAATAAATAACTGTACAATACTGTAGGCTGACATAATAAATAGCTGTACAATACTATAGGCTGACATAATGAATAGCTGTTCAATACTATAAACTGACATAATAAATAACTGTACAATACTATAGACTGACATAATAAATAACTGTACAATACTGTAGGCTGACATAATAAATAACTGTACAATACTGTAGACTGACATAATAAATAGCTGTACAATACTATAAACTGACATAATAAATAACTGTACAATACTGTAGACTGACATAATAGATAACTGTACAATACTATAGGCTGACATAATAAATAGCTGTACAATACTGTAGGCTGACATAATAGATAACTGTACAATACTGTAGGCTGACATAATAGATAACTGTACAATACTATAGACTGACATAATAAATAGCGGTACAATACCATAGGCTGACATAATAAATAGCTGTACAATACTATAGGCTGACATAATAAATAACTGTACAATACTATAGACTGACATAATAAATAGCTGTACAATACTATAGACTGACATAATAAATAGCTGTACAATACTATAAGCTGACATAATAAATAGCTGTACAATACCATAGGCTGACATAATAAATAACTGTACAATACTATAGACTGACATAATAAATAACTGTACAATACTATAGACTGACATAATAGATAACTGTACAATACTGTAGGCTGACATAATAAATAGCTGTACAATACTGTAGGCTGACATAATAGATAACTGTACAATACTGTAGGCTGACATAATAGATAACTGTACAATACTATAGACTGACATAATAAATAGCTGTACAATACTATAAACTGACATAATAAATAACTGTACAATACTATAGACTGACATAATAGATAGCTGTACAATACTATAGGCTGACATAATAAATAGCTGTACAATACTGTAGGCTGACATAATAGATAACTGTACAATACTGTAGGCTGACATAATAGATAACTGTACAATACTATAGACTGACATAATAAATAGCGGTACAATACCATAGGCTGACATAATAAATAGCTGTACAATACTATAGGCTGACATAATAAATAACTGTACAATACTGTAGGCTGACATAATAAATAACTGTACAATACCATAGGCTGACATAATAAATAGCTGTACAATACCATAGGCTGACATAATAAATAGCTGTACAATACCATAGGCTGACATAATAAATAACTGTACAATACTGTAGGCTGACATAATAAATAACTGTACAATACTATAGACTGACATAATAAATAACTGTACAATGCTGTAGGCTGACATAATAAATAGCTGTACAATACTATAGACTGACATAATGAATAACTGTACAATACTGTAGGCTGACATAATAAATAGCTGTACAATACTATAGACTGACATAATAAATAACTACAATGCTGTAGGCTGACATAATAAATAACTGTACAATACCATAGGCTGACATAATAAATAACTGTACAATACTATAGGCTAACATAATAAATAGCTGTACAATACTGTAGACTGACCTAATAAATAACTGTACAATACTATAGGCTGACATAATAAATAACTGTACAATACTATAGACTGACATAATAAATAACTACAATACTGTAGGCTGACATAATAAATAACTGTACAATACTGTAGGCTGACATAATAAATAACTGTACAATACTGTAGGCTGACATAATAAATAGCTGTACAATACTATAGACTGACATAATAAATAGCTGTACAATACTATAGACTGACATAATAGATAACTGTACAATACTATAAGCTGACATAATAGATAACTGTACAATACCATAGGCTGACATAATAAATAGCTGTACAATACTATAGACTGACATAATAGATAACTGTACAATACTATAAGCTGACATAATAGATAACTGTACAATACCATAGGCTGACATAATAGATAGCTGTACAATACTATAGGCTGACATAATAAATAGCTGTACAATACTATAGACTGACATAATAAATAGCTGTACAATACTATAGACTGACATAATAAATAACTGTACAATACTATAGACTGACATAATAAATAGCTGTACAATACTATAGACTGACATAATAAATAACTATACAATACTATAGGCTGACATAATAAATAGCTGTACAATACTATAGGCTGACATAATAGATAACTGTACAATACTGTAGGCTGACATAATAAATAACTGTACAATACTATAGGCTGACATAATAAATAACTGTACAATACTGTAGGCTGACATAATAAATAACTGTACAATACTGTAGACTGACATAATAAATAACTGTACAATACTATAGACTGACATAATAAATATCTCTACAATACTGTAGACTGACATAATAAATAACTGTACAATACTGTAGGCTGACATAATAAATAGCTGTACAATACTATAGACTGACATAATAAATATCTCTACAATACTGTAGACTGACATAATAAATAACTGTACAATACTATAGGCTGACATAATAAATAACTGTACAATACTGTAAGCTGACATAATAAATAACTGTACAATACTGTAGACTGACATAATAAATAACTGTACAATACTATAGACTGACATAATAAATAGCTGTACAATACTATAGACTGACATAATAAATAGCTATACAATACTATAGGCTGACATAATAAATAGCTGTACAATACTATAGGCTGACATAATAAATAACTGTACAATACTGTAGGCTGACATAATAAATAACTGTACAATACTATAGGCTGACATAATAAATAACTGTACAATACTGTAAGCTGACATAATAAATAACTGTACAATACTGTAGACTGACATAATAAATAACTGTACAATGCTATAGACTGACATAATAAATAACTGTACAATACTATAGACTGACGTAATAAATAACTGTACAATGCTATAGACTGACATAATAAATAACTGTACAATACTATAGACTGACATAATAAATAACTGTACAATACTATAGACTGACATAATAAATAGCTGTACAATACTATAGACTGACATAATAAATAACTGTACAATACTGTAGACTGACATAATAAATAACTGTACAATACTATAGACTGACATAATAAATATCCCTACAATACTGTAGGCTGACATGATAAATAACTGTACAATACTGTAGGCTGACTAGCCTACATACCCAAAATTTCATCATTAGAATGAAGTACGAGTATTTAAAGTCTTCTTTGGTTACGTCAATCAGTTTAGAAAATGACTGTCAGTAAGTGGCATCTGATCTTTGTTTTACAGATGAATGTCTATTAGGTGTTAATCTGGGTAAAAACAAGACTTCTAGTGATCCTATAGGTGACTACACAGAAGGTGTTCAGAAGTTCAGCAAACTTGCAGATTATCTAGTAGTCAATATTTCTAGTCCTAACACACCAGGCCTCCGAGACTTACAGGGGAAGCATAGGCTACAGGAATTACTAGACAAGGTAGGAATCTCGGGAATGTAAACAAAAAATCTGAATCAGTACCATCTCTGACAGGAAATTCCAACATTCCAGCACTGAAGTCCTGACAGCCATAAGAGAATGTCAATTAGCAGTGTAACCAAAAAGTGTCTTCTCCTAGTCTAGACATTTTTTTATCACAAAAGACTGTTTAATAATTTTACTTTTTAATTTTAATTTTTCTTTTCATATTTTGAGGGGCCATATTGAGGTACGAGCTTTCCAGTCTGTCTGTTAGCTTTTTGTGTCCAGGTCATATTTTAACAGTCTGTGAGGGTCCAGGCTAGAATAGGTCCTTAGTGCCCCTGGCTTGTCATAAGAACGACTAAATGGGGTGATCCTTTGGATGAGAGCACAAAAGCCAATGCCCCGTGTCACAGCAGGTGTGTCACAATAAAGATTCCTCTCTGCTTAAAGGCCATAAGCGCTGAGTATAGGCCTAAATTTTGTAGCCCTTCACTGGCAATGGTGACGTCTCCATATGAGGGAAAGATTTCTGAGCAGGACGGTAAACAATATTCAGCTAACCAACCATATTTTCAACACTGTGAAGTCTGGTCAGCTGATGCATCTTGGCAGAAAGGTGTGTCTTGATCCAAAAAATAGGTCATCGTAACCTCCTTCTGGAGATTTATGACTATACATACTCAGACTGTGTCCAGATCACTGCACACTGTGAGGCCTACTTGGTCAGTTGATGCATCACACTGTGAGGCCTACTTGGTCAGTTGATGCATCACACTGTGAGGCCTACTTGGTCAGTTGATGCATCACACTGTGAGGCCTACTTGGTCAGTTGATGCATCACACTGTGAGGCCTACTTGGTCAGTTGATGCATCACACTGTGAGGCCTACTTGGTCAGTTGATGCATCACACTGTGAGGCCTACTTGTTCAGTTGATGCATCACACTGTGAGGCCTACTTGGTCAGTTGATGCATCACACTGTGAGGCCTACTTGTTCAGTTGATGCATCACACTGTGAGGCCTACTTGTTCAGTTGATGCATCACACTGTGAGGCCTACTTGGTCAGTTGATGCATCACACTGTGAGGCCTACTTGGTCAGTTGATGCATCACACTGTGAGGCCTACTTGGTCAGTTGATGCATCACACTGTGAGGCCTACTTGGTCAGTTGATGCATCACACTGTGAGGCCTACTTGGTCAGTTGATGCATCACACTGTGAGGCCTACTTGGTCAGTTGATGCATCACACTGTGAGGCCTACTTGGTCAGTTGATGCATCACACTGTGAGGCCTACTTGGTCAGTTGATGCATCACACTGTGAGGCCTACTTGGTCAGTTGATGCATCACACTGTGAGGCCTACTTGGTCAGTTGATGCATCACACTGTGAGGCCTACTTGGTCAGTTGATGCATCACACTGTGAGGCCTACTTGGTCAGTTGATGCATCACACTGTGAGGCCTACTTGGTCAGTTGATGCATCACACTGTGAGGCCTACTTGGTCAGTTGATGCATCACACTGTGAGGCCTACTTGGTCAGTTGATGCATCACACTGTGAGGCCTACTTGGTCAGTTGATGCATCTTTGGGTAAGGTGTGTCATGACCCAAAATTAGGTCACTGAAGTCTCAGTTTGGAATTTATGGCTATACATAGTCAAATTTTTCCAGATCTTCTGTAAAGCCAGGCTCCATCAAATCTGGTCTGGTGATGGATCTTGGAGTATATAAACATAGATATGCATTTTGTACATGTAATTCCAGATGGTCGTATCATGCATCTTAGCAGTGCTCTTCATTTCAGAATTCCTAACAAATAAGTTCTCTGTTCTAAATAATAAGTAGATGATATAGCATTAAAGCATTAAGGAAATGTTGAACATATTTTAATATTTTAATATTTACATTTACTTGGGTTTTTTTTTTCTAAATAAAAAGCACTAGGTACTTAATGGATTTATCAGGTGATATTCCCAAGTCAAAGTGGAAGGGCTTCCCCAAGCAGTTTCTTAACCTTCACAGTTCACTTAAAATAAGCAGTTCCTTAACCATCAACAAGCCTCATTAGTATGCATGTCTCATTTGCATAAGAGCATTCATCTACCAGTTTCTTGGCAGTTTCTTAGCCTTCAGAATTCCTTAGCAGTCTTCAGGCAGTTATTTTGGCTGATAAATTTAAATTACATACTTCTACAAGCCTTCATCCAAGAATATTCATTTGAACTGCTTAAAAAAACTGCTAAGGAACTGTTTACTTTAACCTTTGACCCTGTTCACTGTGCCATATATGGAATACCAAACTGCTTATATTTATTCACTGTGCCATATATGGAATACCAAACTGCTTACATTTATTCACTGTGCCATATATGGAATATCAAACTGCTAGAAAACTGCTTATTTTTGTCAAAGTGCAAAACAGTTATTACTAAACTGCTTATCAAACTGCTTACAAATAACATTCACAATTACCAAAACAGCAACATAAATAAGAATTAATTTCTGGAGATGAACTCCAAACAAAGATAATATTAAAACAGACCAATTGCACTGTGAAATATGATAAATCTTGAGTGCACACATGAAGAATTCACATATATGATCATAGTAAATCCTTTGAATCTTTCACTTGCTAGTTGCTAGATATTTGGTTATAACTATCAGTTTCCTCTGCATCACCTCCAATGTCATCTACATCCATAATTGTCACGATACACTGTGAAGTTTTACACTTCAGAGCACCTGTACACAGAAATACACATAGCTGATTCTTCAGGTTGATTTGGGCAAAAATTGTCCAATTTATATTGTGGAAATTATTTGTCATAGAAAATGTATTCACAATGTCACAATGACTGCATGCATCTGACTATATCTGTACTCCAACAAGTTCAAGCCTTGATTAACGTTCCTTATATACCTCCATGTTAAGCCGTGCCAAGTCAAAAGTATCTTGCCATGAACCTCTAGCATGCTGGAGTAGGTAGAGGTACAGTCAGAGTGGTGACTGCCTTTGTCAGGATGAATATCCATATGGCTTGAAAAAAAAAGTAAAGAAAAGAATTGTATTGATATTTATCACATATTTTCAATATGCATTCAGTTGAAATAATATCATGATATAGTACATGTTTTTGTTCTTAACGTTTGAATCTTCAAATGATGTACATAAGATATTGTACTGTATTTTTACTATGTATATCCCCCTCCCTATAAAAAAAAATCAACCAAATAACAAACAAACAAACAAAACAAAACAAAACACAAACCAAATACAGTTTGTTTACTTACCAATAGACTTAGTACTCAGAGCCTTCATTCTTTGATATTATAAACTCATCTCTTTAGCTATGGGAATGCTATCTTATACTGGAAATCTCCATGTTTTGTGACTGTCTGTGATTGCATTACATTGGCTCTTTAATGATAAATTCAAATGCAAATACGTTGTTTTTTGCCTCTGCCACGTATTCTAATTTTTACTAATACGTGACAGAGACAAAAAACAACGTACTTAGGTAATCATTAATACATATTTACAAAATATAAGTTGAAAAAAAAATTAGTGTTGTCTATTTCAGATCAGAAAAAAAAAGAGTGATAAGGGGGGGGAGGGGGGGGGGGGGGGGGGGGGGGGGGGGGGGAAGTGATCATGATCCATGCCCCAAGTGCCTGTGCAAAATTCCACTTTAAAAATGTTTATCTTGAAAGTAAATTCTGTCTTATAACATATATAATATACACTTGAAATAGGAAGTAGCTATTTATCATGAAATTAAGAGTGAAATGAAACATGCACTTATGGTTAATATTTTTGACAATTCTTTAATAATTTTCACTCATATAGACAATTATCTATAATGTTATATTACTGATAACAAAATTTGAAAATATAAATAATGATCCATGCCCCAAGTGCCTGTGCAAAATTCCACTTTAAAAATGTTTATCTTGAAAGTAAATTCTGTCTTATAACATATATAATATACACTTGAAATAGGAAGTAGCTATTTATCATGAAATTAAGAGTGAAATGAAACATGCACTTATGGTTAATATTTTTGACAATTCTTTAATAATTTTCACTCATATAGACAATTATCTATAATGTTATATTACTGATAACAAAATTTGAAAATATAAATAATCAGTGTGTCCATGGAAATAATAATTTATTGTCAAATATTAATATAATATTATTTCTGCATTACATGTACATGTTATTATCACTTTCAAAGAGAACTGCTTGTGTTAATACAACTGCTAAGCAATGAGAATGTGCATCTGTGTTGACTGCTCAGATAAACTGCTAGCAGTTAAAATAAGCAGTTCATGAGAAAAGAGTAGGCAGTTTTATAAACTGCTTAATGTCAAACTGTTTGAAACTGCTAAGAAACTCCCAATAAATTTGTGAACTGCTCAAATACTGCCTAGAAATTGCCAAAATTAGCCGTTCACTTTGACATGGGTTCATAAGCCTTCAACTTACAGAAATAAAAATGTTAGTAATAGATCGGATGCGCCTACGCCGATTGTGTATTGTTGTAGTTTAACTGTTTGAATTGTTTTAAATGCTTAATGATCATTAAAACTCTTAAACTTGATCATTTTTAATCTTTTATTTTAAAGCAATGTAATGGGGAAGCTACAGTATTTTACATTGTAGACTATTTTCTAATGCAAATGAATGGCTGTTCCAATACTTGCACATTTACCTCCATAATGAGCGGGAAATTTGAAATTCATAATAAAAATCAGGGCAGAATGAAAAATTTTATAATGTAAATATAAGCAATAAAGAAATATAGTGTGATAAATTCAGACGGTGTGTGCAAACAAATTTTCATAACACGTTAACATGCGTTATTCAATTTGTTTGCACACACTGTCTGATTTACCATACTATATTTCACAAAAAGTAACAATTTATTGCTTAATTGTCAAGATATTAAGGACAAAAGGATTGGGTACAAGTTGTTAAAAAAAATCTTAGAACACCCTCTCCTAGGAATATTACCATTAACAGGTGCAATGATTAATTTTATTTTCATTCATTAAACTGTGTACTTTTGTAACTGGATCAGGTGATAGAGAAGAGAGATGAGATGGAAGTGAGAAAACCACTCCTAGTTAAGATCGCCCCAGATCTGACGGAACAGGACAAAGTGGATATCGCGTCTGTGGTCACCTCAAAGAAGGTACTGCAAGAGTTATCTTCCCTTTAACATATCTATGCTCCATCCTAAAAAGAGTGGGGTGGAAGGGGGAGATATTTCTGTTTTTCCTTTTGTAATAGTTTGCAATACTTTTTAGTCCCCTACTGGCTGAAGGGGACTATTAGTTTACCCTCAGTCTGTCACGCTTGACCTACTTTTGATTGAATTTTCCTACTGGTAGGAGATTTGTATTGCTTGCATTAATACACTCATATTGTCCTTCCAGTATCATTTTCAAGACCTTTTTTTTAATATCATACTTGCAGATGTTTTTTGTTTGGCAAAATAAATAACTTTTCAGACCAAAATTTTTAAGAGGTAGTGAGGCAGGTTTTATTATTTTTAAGTTTTATTCCAACTGACCTACTCTCAGCAGCTTTATGACCTCTGAACTTTAAAATTTGTAGACATGTCAGTTTTCTTAATTTTTTTATCATTTATTTTTATGAGATACATGTACATGTATACACTGTAAAGTACATTTTATTTGCAAGAACATTATTTACTCATAACATATGAATAAACTCATACAAAGAGAAGACTTGCACAATAAATAATGATTTACGAAAATTGTCTCCTGAATAAATGCATCATTGTATGAACATAAAAATAAGATTTTGCAAAGTAAATGTAATCTACATTACTTAGCCAAGGTAATAGTGTGTGGCTGTATTTTGAAGAATTACAGGTCAAGGTCAAGTTTGGTTACAGTTCATTTACCTTGGTTACAGTTCATTTACCTTGGTTACGGTTCATTTACTTTCATCACGGATATGGCCCGTGGGGTGAAAGAAAAATTCACTGTTTGATGTGACAATCTACGTAGTGATGTTATTGGATATAGTACACCCTTTTACTGGCTCAACACGTATAGTTATCAAGTACTGGGAAACAGGACTCCCAGTGTATGGATGTAACTAGAAATGAATTAAATGAGGTGTACATTTTGTACTTTAACACCTGTGAGAGAGGAGGATTTCATAAACTAAAATTTTTTTTCAATGATACATTTTCAGGGTTATGTGAATGGCTTGATAGTGAGTAACACCACAGTGAAAAGGCCAGTCCATTTAAAGAATCCTCATAAAAATGAAGAGGGTGGATTAAGCGGGCAGCCATTGAAAGACATGTCTACTAAGACAATAGCAGACATGTATAGATTAACGAAAGGTATGATGAAAGAGGGCACCTGTATAGTTAAACAAAACAAAGAGGGCACCTGTATAGTTAAACAAAACAAAGAGGGCACCTGTATAGTTAAACAAAACAAAGAGGGCACCTGTATAGTTAAACAAAACAAAGAGGGCACCTGTATAGTTAAACAAAACAAAGAGGGCACCTGTATAGTTAAACAAAACAAAGAGAGCACCTGTATAGTTAAACAAAACAAAGAGGGCACCTGTATAGTTAAACAAAACAAAGAGGGCACCTGTATAGTTAAACAAAACAAAGAGGGCACCTGTATAGTTAAACAAAACAAAGAGGGCACCTGTATAGTTAAACAAAACAAAGAGGGCACCTGTATAGATAAACAAAACAAAGAGGGCACCTGTATAGTTAAACAAAATGAAGAGGGCACCTGTATAGTTAAACAAAACAAAGAGGGCACCTGTATAGTTAAACAAAACAAAGAGGGCACCTGTATAGTTAAACAAAACAAAGAGGGCACCTGTATAGTTAAACAAAACAAAGAGGGCACCTGTATAGTTAAACAAAACAAAAAGGGCACCTGTATAGTTAAACAAAACAAAGAGGGCACCTGTTTAGTTAAACAAAACAAAGAGGGCACCTGTATAGTTAAACAAAACAAAGAGGGCACCTGTATAGTTAAACAAAATGAAGAGGGCACCTGTATAGTTAAACAAAACAAAGAGGGCACCTGTATAGTTAAACAAAACAAAGAGGGCACCTGTATAGTTAAACAAAACAAAGAGGGCACCTGTATAGTTAAACAAACCAAAGAGGGCACCTGTATAGTTAAACAAAACAAAGAGGGCACCTGTATAGTTAAACAAAACAAAGAGGGCACCTGTATAGTTAAACAAAACAAAGAGGGCACCTGTATAGTTAAACAAAATGAAGAGGGCACTTGTATAGATAAACGAAACAAAGAGGGCACCTGTATAGATAAACAAAAGGAAGAGGGCACCTGTATAGTTAAACAAAACAAAGAGGGCACCTGTTTAGTTAAACAAAACAAAGAGGGCACCTGTATAGATAAACAAAAGGAAGAGGGCACCTGTATAGTTAAACAAAACAAAGAGGGCACCTGTTTAGTTAAACAAAACAAAGAGGGCACCTGTATAGTTAAACAAAACAAAGAGGGCACCTGTATAGTTAAACAAAACAAAGAGGGCACCTGTATAGATAAACAAAACAAAGAGGGCACCTGTATAGATAAACAAAAGGAAGAGGGCACCTGTATAGATAAACAAAACAAAGAGGGCACCTGTATAGATAAACAAAACAAAGAGGGCACCTGTATAGATAAACAAAAGGAAGAGGGCACCTGTATAGTTAAACAAAACAAAGAGGGCACCTGTATAGATAAACAAAACAAAGAGGGCACCTGTATAGATAAACAAAACAAAGAGGGCACCTGTATAGATAAACAAAACAAAGAGGGCACCTGTATAGTTAAACAAAATGAAGAGGGCACCTGTATAGATAAACAAAACAAAGAGGGCACCTGTATAGATAAACAAAACAAAGAGGGCACCTGTATAGATAAACAAAAGGAAGAGGGCACCTGTATAGTTAAACAAAACAAAGAGGGCACCTGTATAGATAAACAAAACAAAGAGGGCACCTGTATAGATAAACAAAACAAAGAGGGCACCTGTATAGATAAACAAAACAAAGAGGGCACCTGTATAGTTAAACAAAATGAAGAGGGCACCTGTATAGTTAAACAAAACAAAGAGGGCACCTGTATAGATAAACAAAACAAAGAGGGCACCTGTATAGTTAAACAAAACAAAGAGGGCACCTGTATAGATAAACAAAACAAAGAGGGCACCTGTATAGTTAAACAAAATGAAGAGGGCACCTGTATAGTTAAACAAAATGAAGAGGGCACCTGTGTAGTTAAACAAACAAAGAGGGCACCTGTATAGTTAAACAAAATGAAGAGGGCACCTGTATAGATAAACAAAACAAAGAGGGCACCTGTATAGTTAAACAAAACAAAGAGGGCACCTGTATAGATAAACAAAACAAAGAGGGCACCTGTATAGATAAACAAAACAAAGAGGGCACCTGTATAGATAAACAAAACAAAGAGGGCACTTGTATAGTTAAACAAAACAAAGAGGGCACCTGTATAGTTAAACAAAATGAAGAGAGCACCTGTATAGATAAACAAAACAAAGAGGGCACCTGTATAGTTAAACAAAATGAAGAGGGCACCTGTATAGTTAAACAAAACAAAGAGGGCACCTGTATAGATAAACAAAACAAAGAGGGCACCTGTATAGTTAAACAAAACAAAGAGGGCACCTGTATAGATAAACAAAATGAAGAGAGCACCTGTATTGATAAACAAAACAAAGAAGAGAGAGTGAGAGAGCACCTGTACAGATTAATAGATTTAGGGATCAGAGAGATTGATTGATCATTTATTGTTTTATGTCACACTCAACACTTTTTCAATTATCTGTTGGCTTCCAGTTTTTATTGGTGGAGGAAAGAACCCAGATACAATGTACCCGGAAAGAGACCACCGACCTTCCAAAAGTAAACTGGCAAACATTCTCGTATATATTGACGCGAGCGAGAATCGAACCCGCACCGACTAGAGGTGAGAGGTCTTGTGATTTTGAGCGCAGTACTCTAACCACTCAGCCACGGAGGCCCCAGATCAGAGAGAGAGCACCTGTATAGGTTAATGAAATGTAATGTAGGGTTAGAGAGAGAGAGGGGGGTACCTGCATAGATTACTGAAATATAGGGATCAGAGAGAGGGAGGGGGCCACCTGTATGGATTAATGAAATGTAGGGAGCAGAGAGAGGGAGAGGGGGCACCTGTATGGAATAATGAAATGTAGGGATCAGAGAGAGGGAGGGGCACCTGTATGGATTAATGAAATGTAGGGATCAGAGAGAGGGAAGGGGACCTGTATGGACTAATGAAATGTAGGGATCAGAGAGAGGTAGAGGGAGAGCACCTGTATGGATTAATGAAATGTAGGGATCAGAGAGAGGGAGAGGGGGGCACCTGTATGGATTAATGAAATGTAGGGATCAGAGAGAGGGAGAGCACCTGAAGTAGAGTACCTGGGAGTTAAATGCTTTGTGTTGTTATTAATAGAATAAAAGGATATTAATTTCTTTAAGAAATTCCCTAAAATGAGATGCTTTTAAGATCAAGTCATGTTCTCCAATGATGGAATATATTTGACAATGAGAAAATTTTATGCTTCTTGATGATGGTATGTATTTGAAATAAAGTCATATATATACATTGTATACATGGTATATAGGAACAGTTCCAATCATTGGAGTTGGAGGAATCAATTCTGGGGAAGAGGCCTACAGGAAAATCCGTTCCGGGGCTAGTCTTGTACAGCTATACACAGCTCTTATATATCAGGGACCACCTGTGATCAAGAAGATCAAGCGGGAACTGCAAGAATTGCTAGAGTAAGGACATCAGTTAGTAGTAATCAAGTAACTAATGGCAGCAACGGAAATAATTTGTGTGCAAAATTTCTTTCAGCTGAATTTGAGAAAAACCATATCTCCTGGTGTGTGTTTTTTTTTTTGGGGGGGGGGGGAGATTTTTGTTTTTATTTGCAAAACTATAAGAGTTATAGGTAGACACTACGGTATGTGTATCACAGTGTTTATTTGACATTTACGATATTTATCAAAAATTTAGTTTGGCTATATTTAATTTAGCATTAACTATATGACAGGATGCATACCAGTAAATATTTTGTGATGTACTTTATTTAGCGGAAGGAATCTTTCTTTTAAAGCACTAATAAAGCAATATGTTTACAGTACTTATAACTATTAGACTGCATTTTAAAATGTATCATCTACCTTAATCATCACATTTTTGTTTTTCAGACGAGATGGTTTCAAAAATGTGTCGGAAGCCGTGGGAGTTGATGTCAAGTTATGATAAAAAAAACAAAAAAAACAAAGACTATCTCAAAGTTGTATGTTTGTGTATTTACCAAAAGTCTTAAATCTTCATCACTGTAGGAAAACAGCAAGTACCAGATAATAAATTGGGGGTGGGGATACCTGATAATAAAATATGGGAAAATGGGAAGTACTTGATAATAAATTGTGTGGAAATAAGAAGTACCTGATAAATTGTGATGGGGAAAGGAAGTATCTGATAATAGATTGTGGGAAACAAAGTATCTGATAATAGTTTGGAGAAGCAGGAAGTATCAGATAATAGATTGTGGAAAAACAGGAAGTATCAGATAATAGATTGTGGAAAAACAGGAAGTATCAGATAATAGATTGTGGAGAAGCAGGAAGTATCAGATAATATATTGTGGGAAAACAGGAAGTATCAGATAATAGATTGTGGAAAACAGGAAGTATCAGATAATAGATTGTGGAAAACAGGAAGTATCAGATAATAGATTGTGGAAAAACAGGAAGTATCAGATAATATATTGTGGAAAAACAGGAAGTATCAGATAATAGATTGTGAGGGGAAAAGGATATATCTGATAATTGATTGTGGGAAACAAAGTAGCTGAAAATAAAATTATGGGAAATATAAAGTGTCTGATAATTGGTTAATTTGTTATGACTACCAGTTATTTGGATATTCACAAAGGACAGTATTTTTCATTTGTAAGATTTGGGTGAGTACTTGGTGTAGAGAGTTTTGATTCAATGAAGCCTTTACAGTGGTCTAGATCTTTAGTTTCCGATTGAAAAACCTATCTTCTCCCATTTATTGTTGTCCATAACAGCAGACAAATTCTTAACAGTGTGTTTTGGTTTTTTTATGTTATCTCACATGTGATTGATATGCGTGTCTTTTGTGGGGGGGTTTTTCCCACCATGTGGAAACCATGTTTATAGAATGCAAAACTGTTATTAAAGTATCCTAATATAAAAAAGAAATTGTGTTTTGCTAGATATTAAATAGATATTTCTTACGTTCTGTGTGGGCAGATCTAAGAATTAATCAAATTGCCAATGAAGCATTACGAGTCTTCACGAGTGGTCTTAAATGTCAAGCTTTGGTGATTTTTGTATGATTTTTCTGATTCAAAATGGTGAGAAACAGTGAGCTGTGGTGAGACCGATTAGATAGCTCATTGATAGAACGTTCGATTCGTAACCTGGGGGTTCGAGCTCCGCAGGTGCCACGGCCGCGTCAAACCCAAGACGGTAGTGATTGCTCCTTCGCCAAACGCATGACATTTACTATCGTTCCACTAACAGTGTGTCACTTCGCTTGATAGATTTTTGATTTCAATGAAACTTGTGTTTCCTTTTGTTCTCTGTGACCAATCACATTAAAAGAATGGCATACGGACATCCAAACATACTTCCATTGAAACTATACGACCAATCAGAGAATGGAATTTGCATGTTCGATCCATCTGCACTTGCCAAGGGTTTACGATCCGCTCCGCTTCTCGTGCTCAATCAAGCGAAGTGGTCCGCTGTTACTGGAACGACAGCAGAAGTGAGAACCACGGATTCTTTAATAACGGAGGTCGCGGTAGGCGTTGGCACGTTAAAGAACCCTCACTGTTACGATCCTGAGTGCTAAGCATTTGCGAAATTTCACCCACCGCTGGTGACGACAAACAGATGGTCATCAAGAACTAGTGCAGTAACAGTCCTAGCCTTGTAATACTGTCAAACAAAAGTCAGAGTTAATGTAGATAATTTGGATTTGAAGAGAAACATTGTTTTTACTCAATAGGGAAATACTTATTTCATAGTAATAAAATTTATTAAATTAAAAAAAAGAAGATGGCTGAATAAGGTAAGAAAAGCGCTTAGTGCCTACGAGTGGGTGGATATGAATAACAAATATATAATCACCCGCAAAAAGAGTTGGATTCGTCACTTAGTTTTGAAGTATGTGTATTTACCACAGGTTGTAAATGAAACACGAGCAATTAAATCATTTGAAATATTGGAATGTGAAAATGAGATCACAGGCAAGATTGTTAAATTTTAACTAGTTTATAGTCGAGTTTGGTAAAATTTCAACATGTGTGGGTCGACTCTCCATTTGTTATAATCAAATACTTATACAAAAACTAAAAACGTACATTTTTCAGTCTTCAAAAAAGATGAAGCAGTGACCGAGTTTAATAAAATGGGGGTGGGGTGTTACCGAAGGTAGCTCACTTTGCATGTCGATGCATTTAGTTTTATACTAATTTAAAAAAAGAAAAGAAAAAGAAAATGAATGGGACGGGAAATGAACATTGGGGGGGGGGGGGGTAATCTCTTGGTCATTATTTTATTTTTACTGGTAGTAAAATCAATTTTACTGATAGTATAAATAAATAATTGTGGGTAGGACGGCCAACCATAAACGCGTGTTAGCTGGGAGGTAGCCATTACAAGAGAACAGCTGTCAAGAGAGAGAGTGTTTCGATTGTCTAAATCCGATATTAAAATATATTATCTATCTGTCTATAGAGGCTTGCTATACAATTTAGGGAGGGGCAGCTGCTCACGAAAGAACACCTCTGGTTAATTCGCAACGAAGGTAGTCTTACCAGGATTCCCTATCGAGATGAAATTTGCATAATGCATTGGTTTAAAATGGTAACACAAGGATATTGTTCTATAAACTGCGGCGCTTCACGTCGACAGACTTCATGAATCGCTTCATGAAAAATACGCCGATATGAAGCGTATTTTCAAAAATTTTTTTTTTTTTAATTTTTTTTTAACATATTTACATTCTACTTTTATATCTGTTGGAACCCCCAGACGTTAAAATAGGCGTATAACATATTACAACTGCTGTGTGCGTTCATGAAAGAATGACCACCAGAATATCGAAGGCAAAAATTGGGTAATTTGTATAGTTGGCAAATTAGTATTTGCTGCAATTGGCTTCAAAATTACTAAATTATCGGTCGGTGTTACATTTGTCGTGTCGGAGTCAACGAAGTACGATATAACCACACCTGTAATTTACACCTGAGTAATTTTTACCTGATATCCGGTATGGTGATAAACTGGGTCCCAGAAACCGTATGCATGAATAATCATTCCTTAGTGCTTCCTTGACTCGAGACAATTTATGGGTACCAGTTTAACATTTGATTACTCAAGAAAGCACTGAATTTAAAAAAAAAAAGGTGAGGCCGGTACGATTTGTTTCTCTGTCTTCGGGCAAAAGATCGATCGAGATACTGGACGTTTTAAAACTGAACAGTTATGGATTAAGTCGTTGTACATCAGTGTAACTATTCAGAGAATTTAAGAAGAAAAATTCCGAAGGTGTACTGACCGAAGAAAATGGGGTTATTATCAAGAGGCAAGTTGAGGATTTATCTGGCAATAATAAACATTTTATTCTTCATTCTTGGAGGAGTATGTGTAGCCCTAGGCGCTTGGCAGGCAGTGGACAAAATTTTCATTTCTGACGTCATTGGTTCTGATCTCTATTCCACTGCGGCCTATCTGTTAATATTCGGGGGGTGTATACTCGTCATCATTAGTTGTGTTGGTTGTGTGGGCACAGTGATGCAGAACCGGCCCATTCTCATCTTGTACATGATGACGATCACTTTGACCATCATTTTGATGGTCGCCGCCGGCGCAGTGGCAGTATCATTTCAAAGCAAGGTCGGTTCCAACATGATCAACAACATGAGGAATACCATTCTCAAGAAATATGGCAACAATGTAGAAAATAACGCAGAGAACAAACGAATAACAAATTCGTGGGACACCCTACAAAGAATGCTAGACTGTTGCGCAGTGGATAACCGAGGCTGGAAGCTGTACCGTCAGTCGGAATGGTTCAAACAGACTAACCCACACAACTACATCAGTATAGATCAGAACACCATCTTCGTGCCGGCTTCGTGTTGTGTACACCAAGGGCCATATTCCACCGATGATTGGTTGAGGAAGTGTCAACGGAATCCGTACGGACCACCGAGATACCCCCAAGAATTCAGTGAGAACCAGGCTCTTGCCTACCCTGGTTGCAGTGAGGCAGCAAAGATGTTCATTCAGGATAATATAGGGTCTTTGATCGGTTTGGGGTTCGGTTTTGGACTAACTTTAATATTTGGCATTCTTTTTGCATTCTTGCTATATAGAAATCTACGAGAACCATTTGTACCTGTGTCGGCTCGAGAACATTGATTTTTATCCCATTGTACCTGTGTCGACTCAAGAACATTGATTTTTATCCCATTGTACTTGTGTCGACTCGAGAACATTGATTTTTATCCCATTGTACTTGTGTCGACTTGAGAACATTGATTTTTGTCCTATTGCATAAAAACCTGTTTATTTATTGTCAAGTTGAGATCATTGAAGTCTATCCTATTGCCCCTGTCTGTCTGCAGTTTTATTTTGTGTGCATGTTTTTAGGCAGGAATGCATGTTCAGGAAAAAAAATAGATGAGTTAGAATTTATCTAATAAGGATGTAATATGAACATATAGTGAAATGATTTTGTACTGATTTTTTTTCTGTAAGGAGAAATAATGCACCCTCATAATGGCGGACTTCCAATTGAATGACAATACGAGTCATCAGCAATACATGTATATATGTATATTATTTTTAGCTTGGTAAGTATACGTGTCAACTGCTGATCTGACAATACCTGCGATTGAATTGAGCATATGTTTTAATTTTTTTTATTCTTTAAGTCAACTTATTAAACTCAGGTGACCTATTGCAATTGGCCTGCATCCGTCGTGTGTCGTCCGTTAACAATTCAACATCTTTAACTTCTTCTTAATAACTACCATTCCAATAACTTTCAAATTTGATATGAAGTATCTTTGGGAGAAGATGGATAGAAATTGTAAATTTCTGGACTCCTACCCCCATAGACCTTAGGAGCGGGGTCAAAACTGCTAAAACCTGACGAATTTTCAAAAAGCTACTTCTCTAGAACTGCATATTTTTAAGAAAAACTAAATGCATAGTAATTTAGAACAGGAAGGCATCTTCCAAAATTGTAAAGTTCATGATCCCCAGGGTAGAGGTTCTGACACCAAAGTGGGGGCCAGACTTGGTATTTAGTTTTCAAGTGTAAAACATTTAGAAAACATCTTCTTTAATGCTATTGATACCAAATTGATGCTAACTGGATATTTATAATGAGCAGGTGGCACTTTACCAAAATTATAAATTTTATGATCCCAGGGGTAGGGGTTTTGGTTTGATGGTGGGGCCAAAATGATCAGTGACTAAATGTGTTAACAATTGAATTTTTAACTTCTTGATAACTACCATTCCTATTCCTCCAAAATTTTGTATGAAGCATCTTTTGGAGAAGAGAGACACAAATTGTGAATTTCGGGGCTCCTGGGGCCCTAGAGGCAGGGTAAAAACTGTTAAAGAAGAACGTAAATTGTGAAATTTATGATCAAGCTCCCCCAGAGCCTCACGGTTGGGGCCAAAACTGCCAAAAAAGACCCCAAAAAATGCAGAAGTTTTAAAAATTTCTATTCCCCATATATGGGAGAAAAACCAAATGCATGGTTATTATGTCCATGAAGTCTGTCACCAAAATTGTGGAGTTCATTGCACCTTGATCAGGGAAATATGGGCTTATTTAAATGCCTCAAACTTCATCATTCCTTTTATTGCAATTGAATGAGAATTGTCTGCATATTTAGAAAGATCATAAAGCTGTGAAGAAAAGACACCAGAAAGAGGCTTAAATGCAAATAGGAGACTCCCCGACAGGTCAGTGTATGGGCTGTGATACTCAGGTGACCGTTAAGGCCTGTGGGCCTCTTTTTCTTTTTTATTATTACTCTTTAGTAGAAAAGCATTTTTAACTACATTGTAAATAAGGTAAATTTGAAACTTCAATTTAAAATATTGTGCTTTTCCTTCCTTCCATATTAGACTTCTCAGTTGTGTTATTCATCCTTAACTTGAATAATATGTGTTGTATTTAAAATTTATATTGAGAACTGGCATGTGTTAATTTCTTTTGAACCAGAACTACAAAACATTGTACATGACATGATTTCATCTAATGGAAAGATCCAATGCATATCGTATTTGATTGGCCTCTCACCTCTAGTCAGCGCGGATTCGATTCTTGCTCACGCTAATATATGCGAGAAAGTTTGCCAGTTTACTTTCAGAAGGTCTATGATCTCTTCCTGGATACATTTTATCTGGGTTCTCTCCTCCACCAATAAAAAACTGGATGCAACCAGATAACTGAAAAATTGTTTGAGTGGTGAAAAACAACAATCATATTTGATTGCTCTTCTGTAAAAATTGAATCATGTGCAGCATTTCTTGTTAAAAATAAGATGCTAAAAGATATTTCAAATTATTCCCACTCATGACTGTATGTCAGTAAGCTAGCAGGTCATGGTTAAAATTAGAACATACTGAAGGTTTTATAATGATTACCTATTTTCTTTGGAGGTATATGTAATTTTTACAAAAAAAAAATCTGCAACTCAATCCTGTATGTGTCTGTTCCATACATGATTTAAGAAAAAAAGGCATTATGTATTATATTCCATATAAGAGGTATTATCAGAGAATATATATTTATCAACATGAGACAATGAAATGCATTTCTTTCTGTTCATGTATTGTTTTCTCTTGACTTCACCAAACAACTGCTCTACATAAAGTTCTTAGTACAAAAAAAGCCAAAAATATATTGAGGTTTGGAACTGTGTGAATTATTCCAGTATTATTTCCCAGTTTTTTAAAATAAAAAAATCTACAATACTTCTGTATGGGTCAGCAGTATATTACAAAGGGGCTGCATTTTGTTGTACAGCATACCCCTAAAAGTAATACTCGACAAAATTTTACAAATGTAATTTCTTTTAATGTTGATAATACAATGTATATTAGATTTTTTTTTTTAATTGTTGTTGTGAATTTGTGTAAAATTTATTTTAAATAAGGCAATGTAACATTAAAGTTATAGAAACCGATTGGTTTTTCTTATTTGTTCTTCTGGACTAGATGTTGAATGTATGAGCTAGTAAATTCCGACTCTACGTAGACAGGCAGAGGAAAAGCCAGTCTTCTCTAGTGTTACTGGGTTCATGAAAAATTAGACTGTCATCTCTTGAATAATTAATTCCTTATTTAGACAGGATAGCACAATTAGTGTGTTATTGTGAATGTGCAGTTAAGGTCCTATGCAATGTTTCTCAATAATGTGACATTTTTTGTTCAATTCACTTGCATTCTATCTTGATTCTACCAAACAAATTTTGAGTTATATTACCAGACTTGTTAAGATTTGCTTATTTTGATTGTCCTTGGTTGTGACAAATAAAATCTAGTGGAATATGGAAAAACATGGTTTGTAAGTACATTAATTACTAAGTTACTGTAGCAAGGAATGGGAAGAAAATCTTGATCGACCAGAGACCTTTGTATTACTACCGGTGTAACCAGTCCGATATACTAAGTATGATAATACATTGGCTGCAGATCTAGTAACTCTCTCGTGAAACACTGGGACAGTCGCAATGAAACCTAGGAAATCATAAAACACTTTCATATTGAGGAGATAAAGATAAAAATATAATTTTTGGAGTAAATGTCGGAAACCTCGCGTGTGATTGTTCACATCAAGTATAGATTACGCAGTTCCGAGAAACAAGCTCTTCTGCGATGGAGGACTATTAAGTATTTCAGTGTGGATGAAAAGGCTAAGGTAACGGAGCACAGGTGTTTGTATGATGGGGTTATAAAAACGATGGGTAGATGACGTAATTTGCTTAATACAGGCGCTGATCCAGCCTTTTTCATGGGGGGGGGCAAAAGGCCGGGGACCCGGTTCTAGGGCGAAGCGTCCGGAATTTCCACGTTTTTACCAGATAGACTAAACGAAATATGCACCCAAAATTGCGGTACGGTAATTTTCATATCATATTATGACCTTGAATTTTGAAATCGTCCCTAGTGAACGAATAAAATCGATTGAGAGGGTTGATGAAACAATATTAAACGCGATGTTAGAGTGAAAGATGGCTATATTTTCTTTCAGTTGGAAATTCCAGGGAGGGGGTGTAGATCTGCGCCTGTTAATGGGGGGATGGATGTATTTTAATCCGCTCACTTTGATGATACAAGTATTATGAATTGTCGAAGGAAAGATAAGAATTTCATATCATGCAGTTACAACGTTTCAGGGCGCAGCATTAGCACCGTAAGAGTAATCCGAAAACAATGGCGACAGGAACATCAAGAATTTATCAAATCCAGGAGGAATATACAGTATTGGATATATTATTTTTTATTATTATATAGCTTTCTGATGAGCGGAAATCCTAGGGACTGGAACATGCCTTCGAGATGAATTTAACATTTGATTTTCCGATATGGGACCAGAGATAAATTGAAAATTTCTACAGCAATGTAGATGCCTATTACTTTTGGTCGTCCATTGAAAACTTGGAACTATAATCACTTTGGACAAGGTCTATCACTCTAGCTGTAAGCAAAGATGGTGTCCTCGTTTGGTAACCTGTAGTATTAGTCCATTCTCGAGTTAATCAAATCTTGTTCAAGCTACCCAGTTTTTCAGGCCTGTCGTAGAATCACGTGACTTACACAATCGATGAAATGAAGGCAATCGGTTATTAATTGGTTGATTATATATTGTTTAACGTCCCACTCGAGAATTTTTCACTCATATGGAGACGTCACCATTGCCGGTGAAGGGGTGCAAAATTTAGGCCTATGCTTGGCGCTTATGGTCTTTGAGCAGAGAGGGATCTTTATTGTGCCACACCTGCTGTGACACGGAGCCTCGGTTTTTTCGGTCTCATCGGAAGGACCGCCCCTATTTATTCGCCTCTTACGACAAGCAAGGGGTACTGAGGATCTATTCTAATAACCCGGATCCCCGCGATCAACAGATCGACTAATAGAGGACAACAGTTCCAAAGCCTGTTAACTAGTGGTCGGTGACCAATTCCTTAACCGTCAAAATAGCATGTGGTAATAGAAATATAAAGGCCATAAACGCCGAGCATAGGTCTAAATTTTGCAGCCTTTCACCGGTAATAGTGACGCCTCAATATGAGTGAAGGATTCATGATTAAACAATATATAATCAATCAAATTTTCAAAACTTTTGATAGAAAACTCATGATAGAATGAAATACATTCAGCTTGTGTATTTCTTGTATGAGGATTAATTTATTTACTATACTCCATGATTAAGGTTTTACCTACAGGTCAAACAGATGTGATTCCCTTGTACAACCCTCTGCTTGTCAATACCGAAATGCTTGTCTTCATTTCATGAATACGGAAAAAAAAAAAAAAAAAAAAAAAAAAAAGGCAAAGGAAAAACAATTATCAACTGCTATATTGCTTTGGATATTTTTTTCCTTAATGAGACCACGGGCACCTGGGGGCATGGATCATGACCACCCCACTTATCACCTTTTTTCAATCTGGAATAGACATCTGGAATTTTTTGCGTATGTTATGATCATCCAATAATTGATTTTTTCGTCTCTCATGTACAGTAAAAAAAAAAATACGTTATCGGCCTCTTATCATAACTGATAACGTGATTCTTACTAATGCATGGCAGAAACGTAACATTTTCGGGTGATCTTTTAAAACACACATTTACAGAACATAGATAGGGAAATAAATAAATGGGATAAAAAGGTGATTCGGGGGTTGGAATGGTTGTGATCGATGTCCCAAGTGAACGAAACTTTTTCTTTACATATTTATTATAGTAAGACCCAATAGCGTGTGCTGAATGCCGTCTTAATTGCTTTTAAGATATGATGACACACCTGAGGCATGTGCTAAAAACATTCACCCATTTTCTTACTTGTGGACGGGTCAGTTTCTTACAATAAAAAAAAAATCTCTCAATATCTTAAAAGTAAAGTCAAGAAAAGACGATTGCACAGGAGCGTGATACTTCTTTCCATGGAATTCCCCGACGGGCTTCTTAAATATCCCTGACGTTACACATGATCTCACCTGGAACACGGAAATATATTTTGCATGTACCCGTGAGGGGAAGAGTTCATTATCATTGAAAGCGTAACATGTTATCTGATCAATAAGTTTGCTACAATGTTTATTAATGTCACTTGATACCCCCTCCAAAAAAATGGATGCATGGGTAACCCAGACGTGTGCGTCAAACCTAAGAGGTAAACTGGTAGCGATGGCTCCTTCCGGGGAACCAGTATTTACTCACAAGGCCTATTATATGTCCACTCGATTCCCTGAAGCTATACCTCCTAGGAACATTAAGACAAAGATCATAGTCAAGGTTCTTACCAAGTTTTTCAGTTTTGCATGAATACCTAAGGCTATTCAGTCAAAGTTTATTTCAAATTTATGTCAAGGTTGTTTCAACCAGTCACTCAGGAGTTCGGTGTTAAGCAGTGCACGCGCACTGCTTATCATTCCAAGTCTCAAGGGGCGCTTGAAAATTTTCATTAAACCCTTCAAACTTCACGAAAAAAATATCCTTACCATTATCAAACTGGTAACAATGTTTTCATCATAGACTGGAGGAGTGGGGGGGGGGGGGGGGTGTCACCTTGTTTTATTTGCTGCTCGAGAAGTCTTTCAGAAATCTATTGGATTCAGTCTCTTTAAAATGGTGAAGATAACGAACAGTGATAAATCTCATACTCCTATAAAGAATACAAAATTCAAGGTATACACGAACCCTTGGACATACCAGAGGTGGGATCAGGTGTCTAGGAGGAATAAGCATCCCATGTCGACGGGTCACGCCCGCCGTAATTTTTATATCTCGATCGGGTAAGCGGATTGGTTGGTTAAATCTTTGTTTTACGTCCCGTCGATAATTTTTTACTCATACTGAGACGTCACCATCTGTAGGTGAAGTACCACAAGTTTAGACCTATACTTAGCGCTCAGGGCCGTAACAGAGAAGGTTCGTCAACGTTTCGGCGCCTGCCGCGACACGGGTCCTCCGTTTTTAAGGTCATATCCGAAATACCCGTGATTCTGACTTCTAAATCACAAGTGTTTGGCGAAGGAGCAATCACTTCCTGTTTACCTCTTAGGTTTGACGCGGCCATCGTACGAGTAAGACTCGAACTCACAACCTCCCGGTTACAAAGCCAAAGCCATTGAGCTACCCCGACGGAGTAATCTGTAGTCAAAACCAATGAACAAAGAACAGCCTCAATTGGTAGGAAACACGTCGGACAGCATTTTACCCAATGACAGGTTGTATTTCCAAACTAGACCGTTATAACAACAATTAATTTGCGAAATGCTCACTTTAAACGAAGACTGTTGAAACCCTTGTAACATGAACTTATTTGTCAGTTATTTGCCTCGACTTAAATGATGCTGACGTCATCTCGTTTGTCACAAACTTGAGTTGTTAGTTTATCGTTAACATCTACGTTCAATAAAATATCCAAGTAGATGTGGAAGACTCTGTAAACTTTTATTTCGAGTTCACTGGGATACAAGTATTTTCTGCCAGTCATCAAGCCAATCACAAGATGCGTAGTCACTGTTTTTAACTCTATCCAACATCTTGGTAATAATCTGGTCTCTCAACGTAAATTAGAAAAGTAATACGTCTTCCATTCTTTTTGGACACACATATGGGAAAAGGTGACGCCCAAAAGTCATCACCATTTCTGGATTTCATTAGTAAACACCTTGCTATAAAAAATGTGCATTGTCATGCAACTGAGAAGCAGAAAACGAAGGATTGCTTTGTGGAGAAAATGCCTCATAATCATGTGTTGCCTAGCTGACCAATCAATAGCCTTAATGCAAATTCAGTATATGATCCAACTCTTTGCTTGAAAAACTGCAGCTCTCCGACAGAAAATTAGCTTATCTCAATTTTCCCCATAGAGCTACGGCCCTGCAGCTTCCTAAACTCGAAACTGTAGTCTGTGTAGGACTCTGCTCAGAAGTAAAGAGGATTGTTTAATGATTGCCCCTTCTTTTTCATGTTTTGGACTCATCCCTTTGGGACACAGACAATATTACGCTTGCTCCCCTTATTCTACAAACACTTCATACACGTACTAAAATTTGGTAATTCTAAAATGTTCGTAAAAGCATGACAGACAACAGCGGTGTACAAAAATAAAAAAAACCAAAAAAAAAACCCAAACAAAACAAACAACCCCCCCCCCCCCAAAAAAATAAAAAACGAAGAATAAAACTCTTACTCTTTTAATATTTTCACGTACATTAACAAAAATACTGTATCTAAGATGCACACTGGGTATAAAAATATTGATAACAAATTAAATCTGACTAACAAAAAGTTGGTGCTTTACCAACAATATTATAAACAGCTTTATTAAATACTCATTCTCGGTTAGATACACTACTGTTAAACAGACTGCGGGAAAGCAGTAACACTGACTTGTAGTCCCACACAGCCAGAAAATTCTTTAGCATCTACTCACGATTTTGTGTCAATATATTCAAAATGACAAACTCATCACTTACAAATCACTGGAATAAAAAAATAATAAATAGTCAATGATATGCACATGCAGAATTAGTTAAACATAGTATGATTGGAACACTGCCGGAGAAAAGCCGACAGGAAATCAGCTACAAAATTGTAAAAAGTTTCCAAAATTTAAACTTCTGTAACATAAATTCCAACTCACATCTTTTGAGCAATACACAGTTAATTTCAAATCATTTGTCTCCTTTAATTTCTTACACAAAAACACATTCTCTAAATATAAACCTCATCATCCTGTAGACCTAGTTGTATAAAAAAAGTCTCTGTTTCTTGTTTATCCAATCAAATATAAACAATTAAAATTATGAACTTTAGTTGGTATACAATTGGAATTTCATTAAAATACAGTCCTCCTCCTTGCCGCCCCACTAAAAATATATCCAAAAATTACCGGTATCTGATATAAACATACATTTTTCATATAATTTCTCCATCTTATAAAAACATGCAGCATTACAAAACTTGATCAAAATGGCAGGATATAATCATACATAAATAAATGACTGAAAAAATTACCATGTATAATAAAATACAACTGGCTGTCAACATCACTGGAATGTGTAAATGAGTGTAAATGGAAAAAAAAAAAAGAGTATGGGAATAATATGCCATTTTCAGGAATTGAGAAAACTAGCAACAGTTTGGAGACATTGCCATGGTAATACTGAATACACTGCCTCTGATGTGCTCGGTATAGCAACATAATCAACCCACTTCTTGCCTATAGAATAGATAATTACATCTGTTCACTGCATTTCTCCATCTGTCCCTTTTTTCCCTGTTAAATGGATGACATTTCACAAGTTTATCTGAATGTGTTAATGGATATAGATTCCATTGCTGCGGATTAACATATTTGGAGGAAATGATCTGCTGAATTGAAGAGAGTTGCACGTCAAGTTATGCCAGAGTCAATGGTATGTCGCCATCATTACAATACAAGCACGTCAAACACTACATACAAACTAACATCTACAAAATCTTCAAAAGAATGGACAATCTCAGAATACTGGGCTAGTTTTATGGACAGTGTGTTACAGATTCTGACAATACTGGGCTAGTTTTACTGCTGTAATGTAGTTGGCCTTACACCGCACAATCAACATTGTATCACCTCCAAGTTTCGTTGTTTTTTATTTCTTAGTGAAGGCACTGTCAACATTCAAATGACCATTCATACAGTCGATCCTCCGCATTTCAATATATCTGGAGTAGACTGTTTTTGGAAAATACTTTTATTACAAAATATCAATATCACGAAAAAGTTGACAGTTTGTTTATATTATAGGAGATACAATAATATTGGAAACATATTCTGTCAATTATGCATAAATTACCCTACGTGTCCATCACACATATATATATATATATATATTTATTTATATATATATATATATATATATATATACACACCATAGTTGTATCCCCAATTAATACATACAAGCTGGATATTTACTCCTTATATAAATGTAAATATAAAAAATATAATAATGAATCTCTTTGTAACAAGTTCAAAATTGTAAATAACAAATTTCATGTATAAGGAAATGGGGGGGGGGGGAAAAACAAACAAAAAAACCAAAATTTACAAAAAAATACAAAATGTTGCATCAACTGCTTCGCTGAACAAATCTAAATTCGATCAAGTTGACTATATTCTCGTTACATTTTGTGGAAGGGTTTGTTAAATATATTCAATTGTCTGTGAAGATAAAAGCACTACAGACACAACAAGATGCCATGGGGCAATAATGCTAACCTCCGATTGATTGTCCCACCTTGAAGGAAACATGGTTCCTTACCCGAATCCCCTTAAGATTCTCTGCACCAAGTTCGGTTGAAATTGGCCCTATGGTGACGTGTCTCAAATGAGAAAGTTTATAAATGCCAGGATGCCAGATGAGAGACAAACTTAAATCAAAAAAAAAAAACTTGCTTAACCGCTCAGCTCAAAGCAGCTATTAGCACTACTGAATATAAACCTTAAGCATAATAATAACAATGGAAATCTGTACCTTACATAACAAAACAACTCATCTCATGAACTGAACAATGACAACTAGAATAGCAATATAATATGTTTACAAAGACTCTTTGACTAAATTTTGAGATTCACAACGCTAATATTTCCCAAAATCATACTATTACTTGTCCTCTGAGATTGTAAGTTTTAATGCAATAATCTGCTTCATACTGAAACAGTTAGAGATCATGTAAACATGTCTGACTATAAAATGTAATGCTGAAAAAAAAAATCTAACAAGTTTTGCTCATTATAAATAATTCACATGCAGACATATTTCTTAATACTACCATGATTTTTGCTCAGGTGGAAAAACAAATATTGTTTACAACTTTCTGCTCAGATCTTCACTGGGTAATCCACTTCCATCATAGAGTTCTGTTGTGGAATATTCAGCTGGTGTGACATAAACTCTATTGATGGGACATCTTGTCCACGATCTTTGTGATGAGTTTTTGCATGTCTTTTGACCGGGCCTTTCCAGTCTCTAGCACCTCTTCATGGTTGGCCTTCTGGTCCGAGTCGAACTCCATCACACAACAGTTTGTAATGAGAGACATACCCAAGACCTCCATTCCACAGTGACGAGCTACAGTAGCCTCCGGCACCGTGCTCATTCCTACAAACATTGAAGATCAGAGTAACAGATCATGGAATGACAGGTATCTCCCCTCCCCCTTTTCTTCCCCAAAAGTCATATATCATATCTAGAATCAAATGAGTTTCTTTTCTGTACAGATTACAAATATCATATCAAATATGAACATCCAATCTCAAGATAAAAGCCAGACATAAAATGTCTCTATTTTCAATTTCATGCAACCACACCCTTTGACCCCTTAGCAATCTTCTGTAAGGTCACCATCATATCAACCCATGGTGCAAATATGAACATCGAATTTCAAAATCTTCTAAAATTGTGTTAAGACACTAACCCAGACAGATGTACGTACAACCAATCGTAACACAACATCCCCAACCATTTCCAATGGCAGGAGCACAGCAACTGCCACCAGCAGTACAAAACTGGTGTTCCACTTTCTCAGCTAATATGGACTAAGATGGCTGAAATGCTACCAAACAAATTACTACAACATTGCAGTATCTAAGTACCTGTGGCATCTGTTCCAATCATGCGTAAAAGTCGGCATTCTGTGACTGTCTCAAACGTGGGGCCTGTTAGAAAGCTGTAGACTCCTTCTCGAATAAAGTTAGAAAATCCTAGTTCTTTGGCTGTTTGCTTTGCAATATTCCTGTATTCTTTATTGTATGCATCAGACATTGGCGGAAATCTTGGACCAATTCTAGTAAAATTGAAAAGTCATTTTATAACTGAGTCATATCAATGCTATATAGGGACTTATTGGAATATATCTGCCAAAGCACCTGTTTTGTAAGATATTCTTACCTGTCATCATTGACGCCAATTAGAGGGTTGATGCCACAAAATCCAGGAAGATTTAGGTGGTCTTTAATGATCATAACATCTCCAACATTATACTCAGGGTTGACTCCCCCAGCCGCATTTGTTAAAATTAGAGCCTTAATCCCCATTTTCCACATCACCCTGATTGGTAAAACGATCTGAAATAACAAAATTAATGTAAGCAAGATCACCCTGATTGGTAAAACGATCTGAAATAACAAAATTAATGTAAGCAAGATCACCCTGATTGGTAAAACGATCTGAAATAACAAAATTAATGTAAGCAAGATCACCCAGATTGGTAAAACGATCTGAAATAACAAAATTAATGTAAGCAAGATCACCCCGATTGGTAAAACGATCTGAAATAACAAAATTAATGTAAGCAAGATCACCCTGATTGGTAAAACGATCTGAAATAACAAAATTAATGTAAGCAAGATCACCCTGATTGGTAAAACGATCTGAAATAACAAAATTAATGTAAGCAAGATCACCCTGATTGGTAAAACGATCTGAAATAACAAAATTAATGTAAGCAAGATCACCCTGATTGGTAAAACGATCTGAAATAACAAAATTAATGTAAGCAAGATCACCCTGATTGGTAAAACGATCTGAAATAACAAAATTAATGTAAGCAAGATTTGTATTTTCTTTTGAAATAGCCTACCTGACATGTCAACTGCAAATTTTTTGAGTCAAGCAAATTTTTTTTTTTTTTTTTTTTCAGATTACTTTCTACTAAAACTGCAAATCTTGTTTTTTAACTAAATGAACTACATTTGAAAGTTTCTGATCTCAAAATGCCACGGTACATGTCCTCTAACTGTCATCCATACTCGAGTATTGCACATCAAACACCAGTTAGAGGTACTGCATGCTCATGATGCAGGGTCTCTAAAACTCCGTGGACAGATCAGGTTGTCACTTGTTTTGGTGATCAAAAGCAATGATCATTATTTCTCTTACCATTAAAGTCTGGACAAATAATTGTTTATGATTTAAAGGGTCTGAACTCAATGTCTCTCTGATACATCCAGTTAGGGAGTTCCCCAATTTCTCTATATTGCAAAGTTACTACTGCTATCTGCAACAAATATTTCTAATTCTTACAGACAAAAGATACGCTCTCTTTTAACTCCTTAAACCAGTGACCTTGACAATGATAAAGAGTCTCAGTTTCAGCAAGATATACAGTTTGACTTCATGTAATTGACAAGTACGAGTCTCTAATGTCTAGCCATTACAAAGTTATGACATATTTCTGATTATTTTCATCATTGACCTTGACCAAATGACCTTGACTCACAGTAAAGCAATCTTTATGTCCTATAACTATGTATCTATGTTGTATGCTAGATGTCCAAGAGCAAAAGATATTTACCGGTTGTGATAGCCGAGTGGTAGAGCATTTGCTTTCGGGATTGCGAGTTCAAGCTCCACTCGTGCCATGGCCACGCCAAACCTAATATGTTAACGCAAGTAGTGATTGCTCCTTCATCAAATGTTCGACATTAAGGAGTGAGAATCATGGGTCTTTCAGATATGACTTTAAAAACAAAGGTCCCATCTTAGGTATTGATAAGTTAAGAACCCTCACTGTTATGGCCCTGAAAGCTAAGCATAGGTCCAAATTTGTGGTGTTTTACCTACAACTGGTGATGTTTCAACAGGAGTGAAAAATTCTTGATGGCACATAAAACAAACAACAAACAAAAGCAAAGATGAAGTATTTTCTGGATACAATATAAAAGCTCTCCCCAGGACTCTGAAACCCTGACCCAAGGGTCCCAAATTTCATGATTTTTGTAGAGGTCTCTATTACAACCATGCACCTATATTTATGTTTCTGAAAGATAAAAAAAAACAACTTCTCTATAACCTATTTAGCCCCTTAACCTTAAAGCCATTAAATTTTTTACAATTACAGAGGAGCTCTAAGCTCATTTAAATTAGGCCTTCAGACTGGCATGTTCAGGAGTCCATGACAACTATACACTCACTCTGTGCACTGTGACTTATGGAGTAAGGAAGATTTCAAAAAATATGTTTTCTCTATATGAACTATTTAGCCTGACCTTATCACCTCAATCCCTGACCCTGTGGCCTTGAATTTGATAGGGGACTTCACGTATATGGTAACTATGTACTTGATTCATCTTGACTGCTTAGGACTAACGGTGGAAAATTTTTAAAGATTGCATCAATCTTTTTGACTATAACCATTGGGCTCCATGGGAACAATGACCACAAAATTCACAATCTTTGTTAAACTACCCCTAAACATGTTACACATCAACCATGACAGATCAGCAGTTTCTGATAATAAAGTTAAAAACTATTCAATTGTTAACAACACACACCGTGCAACAAGCACGGTTAGCAACAGGTCACCGGAGTCACTCAGGTGACGTAAAAATTACATTATTTTCCATATACTCACTCGATCAAGAGGATAGCCCTCGTACACATGAACCCGCCCCTGCATTAACATGACTGGCGTCGTATTCAGCAGCCCAAACACAAACTGTCCAAGATGTCCTGGAACTGTAAACAATCCATGAAAGATGATGCAATCTGCAGGGGGTGGGGGGAGGGGTATTACTGGACATTATCATGATTTAGTCCTACATTGTTTACACAAGCACGCAAGTCAAGGTCATTTCTAGTCTTTTCTATGAAAATCTACAGAGCTAATAATTTACATTTTAAAATTAATACATTCATGCTCAAGTCTTACGATGCTCCAAAGGAGTAACACAGATAAGTACACTATAGTCCATCATACGATGTCACGGGCTGCGAATATTAAATTTACACTTAATTCATCTACTACATGAACTTGGAATTTTTGGGTGATTCACAAGCTGAGGTGGAATTAGATATGCATCTCAATGTTATTGCTGAATGACATTGTTCATTTCTTCTTTCAAGAAAATTATACCAGTTTGTGCATTTCATCAATTAGTTATTATACATGAAATATTTGATAATTATTTGCTATTAAACCAATAACGTTGTGCAGATATATCAGTATTGTGTGATCTATATTCTTATTTTGTCTCAAGTTATCTGGTTTATGCCCCTTGTGCTGACACTGTTTGATTTCCTCTAGAGTAATGTCATAATGTGTCACATGTCATGTCACATCCATCCAAAACTTCACAAACATTCTCAGAAACTGTACCAGAATAACTAGTTTTAATGAATATTACACCATTCAATCATCTCATTTGCACAGAAATACCTATACGTAACTCACTTTTGACAATAATACTGTGCTAAGCTGTGCCCTAATTACTATGTATAGTCACAGTTTTGACACATAACATGCTCAAGAAAAAGGTGTGCTATATCTACCTGCACTAATACAATTTCTCTGTAATTTACTTTATGATCTACCTGTACTGACTGAAAATTTGTCTGAGACTGATTAATTGATCTACCTGTCCTGACAGTGAAATTATACATGATCTACCTGTACTGACAGAAAATTTGTCTGAGACTGATTAATTGATCTACCTGTCCTGACAGTGAAATATCTCTACAAATTATACATGATCTACCTGTATTGACAGTGAAATATCTCTACAAATTATACATGATCTACCTGTCCTAGCAGGAAATTTGACCGGAACTGAATAAATGACCTACCTGTACTGACAGCAAACCCATCCAGCTCGGAGTACTTAATAATTTGCTTGTCCTCCACAGCATCCGCAAGCCCTCCCAGCCCTGATCCACACACAATGCCGATTTTTGGAGCATGACGAATCTGATTGCTTATCAGCTCTGCTACAGCTTCCACCTCTTCCAAAGAGCCTTGACTGAAACAAAAAAAGATTTATATGAATATCCTGTAGATAATTCCGCATAGATACCCCACATCAAGAACATCTCCACCTTGTCACTGAAGTCATCCTGTCCTGTTAGATAGAGTGGAGCAGTCTGACTGATGAAACCTGTATCATGAACTGCATGGTTCTACATAGCTTATATCCTTTTGACCAATTTAAATTCAGTATCATTTATGCAATCACAACATGCCCTCTTAAAAAATACACAGCAAATGTTTCTACATGTATCTATAAATCACCTTATGAGATATCCAGGTCAATTAACCTCTCTCCTTGTTGCTTGACAATGACGTCCAGTACCTGAAGATATTGCATTATACATTGTCGGCTCAATATGGTCAGAAGGGAAAGCATATGCTATATATACACACATATATATATAATCCAGAGATAAGCATAGAAAATCTACACAAGTAGTAGTATAATAAAAATATCACAAGGTCGATTGAGTAGATACTCGACTAGTTTCTTCAATTCTTTAGGAGTATACTCCTGAGAAATGGAAGAAACTAGTTGAGTATATACTCATTCGGTTTTGAGATATATATATAATCTGACTGCTATATATAATATTCTGACATGACATATTCTTTATTTGTTCTGAAAAGAAACTTTTCAAATCATTTTCCTTTGAACCAAAATAAAAGAAATCATGTGCGTTTATGGTTACCAGATTGACCATATTTTGAGTGTGATGACACATCACTTGCATATACACCAAAACGTTAAGCCATTCAACTTTTGGTATTTCTTGTCAATCAGTTCACCCACAACAAATGTCTCCCCAGCTCCCCAAATTGAAAGTGCTCCAAATAACATCCTTCCCCTCTCAACGTACATACAGCATGGTGTGGAGGAGAAAGCATGTGCAGGAACATACACATTATGAACAGCACTTTGTGCATTGAGGAAAAGGACGGAGAAAAGATTCAACAGTGATGTGACCAAAGTCTGTGGCATATGATACAATGACTGTAGGAAAGTGAACATACCCTTGTATATGAAAACAGCAATAAAACACTCCTCTTTGATCCACTCTAAATTGTAGGAAAATACTAAATCCCTGGGTCAGAACAATGTGAATAGAATATGAAATTGGACAAAATTTCAAGGCTATCCGATACAATTTTTTAAACCTGGCCACATATCCACTCTGTAATACTTCCCAATTTATATTCTCCCTTGGAAAAGTAAACAACACTTTATTTGAATGGATTAATCACCTTTATTCAAGGATGCTTTGTACCAAGTTTGGTTGAAATTAGCATGTAGTTCTTGTTGGAAGAAGTCCAAAATGTGAAAAGTTTACGCCCATCAATTGTCTTAAGTTTAAGTAAAACACATGGAAAAGAAATCCCATTTTCTGAACTGTTTGCCAGTTATGTTGGCTGAATAAATTTAATGTGTTTCAAATAAAAAATTATTGATGAAAGCATTTTACTGTTATTCAATCATTTAATTTGGACTAGTTGTTTTACATAAAACAGTAAAAGCTCTCAACTGACCAGTAAAATTTAAATTTAAACATGTTAAAAGTGACCAGTGAATAAAAATAATTATTTCTAGTCCTGACAAAGATTTGATACTGCACATCATTAGCATAATTTTCAAAATATATATTTAAACACAATTATCCATGAAATTAAGAATCAATTAAATAACTGAGTCAATTTCACCAACCTTCTACAGACTGCCATGAGTGGTCAATATGATACCTTTCTAGGATGTATCCATATTAACAAGACTTATTATTATCATTATTATGTCAGATCAGTCGTCATGCGTCAGAGTCCAGTTCGACCTTTAGAAAGACGTAAAGATATCAAAATTTAAGCCTCTTAACTCTGATATTGTGTTTCAGCTGATTATAGTCAATTTTTACACTTTCTTCAAAAGACTTCAAACTTTAAATGTTTGAGACCTCATGCCATATTTATATATTTATTTATTTATTTATATATAGAAACTATTGCTGTGACCTAGATACTATCTTCCAGTGATTTGTCAACAAACTAGATTGTTTACGTCACTTATACTTCTGTTTATGAAACGATATTAAACAAACAGGATCTTACCATGTACTGCACTGTACACCGTGTTTGTAATTTAGCGTCTAATGATCAATAATGTAAGTATGTATACCTACATGTTAAAACTCAAACTGTGGTCAAGAAAAGTGGACTGGTACCATAAAACAATTACTTAGAGAAAAATATTCTCCATTCTTCCTTGACATAGGCCTAGCTCTTCATACAAGTTAAATGAAAACAAACTTCACATTATAAAACATTCACTTTGTGCACACAAAAATTCTCATTATAAAACATTTACTTAGTGCACACAAAAATTCTATACAAAATTCACATTATAAAACATTTACTTAGTGCACACAAAAATTCTATATAAAATTCACATTATAAAACATTTACTTTGTGCACACAAAAATTCTATACAAAATTCACATTATAAAACATTTACTTAGTGCACACAAAAATTCTTTTTAAAATGTTTCATTTCTGTAAATACCATTGGTGTATGATGTAAAACAACTGCTGTCTGTCACCTTTAAAATGTATGAACTTTTCATTCATATTGATTGTGTTCATTTCAAAGTGTTCCGATTATCAGTGCCCTACATGTAAATGTACTGTATGTACGAGTCTCGTAAACCGAGTGCGACACAATACCACATTAACATGCTTCCCTTCTCCATTATTATAAATCACATTAAACATGTTAAACCTGCTAGCTGTTAAAAGTCTTTTGGTCACTCTCAGTAATAAGCAAACAAGAGTAAATGGCATCTCATGCCTTTTCGAGAATCGTTTACATTACGGATTTAAACACTATTCAGAAAGGGTCTGTATAGCCTAACCTTCACTTGGCTGTTTAACAGATTAAGGTCAGAGAATTTTTTTTTTGGTGTGTACTGTTAGAACCACTAATAGCCTTCACCTGAACACAATTAAACTTTTTTAAAGCAATCAATGAGGAAAAGCTGTCATTTAATTATTCTTTGTTATGGTTATTAATTTTTTTTTTAATCAGTAACTTGTAAAAATGCAATTCTATACATAGAAAAAAAAAATCAAAGTTATTTAGAGTATTTCCAGAATTTTTATTTATTTATTTATTTTTTTTGATCTTTTAAACTGAGAGTAGTATTTGCCTGCATGCAAACATGTAACATAAAATCAACATACTGCTGCCTAAAAATCATGATGTAAAAACCTTCCTGAAATGGCTCTAAATCTGTATATGCGTGTTGAACATCAACACAGACACACCTCAGAATTTTAACCAATAAAACTACTTTAAACTGTAAACAAACAGGCACACCTTTAGCTTGTACTGAATACAATGATATAAGGCAAGCTGGAACACCATCCCAGTTAGAAAATTTATTTGCTGTCAAGGTGTCTAAAGATTTACATTATTCCAGTTGCCTATCTGCACTCACTAGACAATTAAGTCCTTTGTAATTACAAAACACTCATCTATTTTTAGAAATATTTAAAATACGCTTTTGTGCTTTTTAAACCAAGACATTTTTGACCCAGACAGCACGATCACTGCAACTTAAATCTATATAGCACAAACCATTTCAAAGTGCCAGTTCTAGTCCTTGCCAGAAAATATTTGCTTCATTAATCAAAAAAACACACATACTTTGAAATATCAGCCAATCAAAATGCTTCAAATGGAAAACAAACCGACACACCTCCAAGGCGACACACAAACTCGCAGTCAAAACATTTCACGGTAACGTATGTACAATGTATTGTATAATCCATAATGGCATATTTAAAAATTTGTCCACTTGACGAGTGATGCAATTGTCTGTGTTTCCCACAAGCATCAAATGCAGCATAGAAAAATGTGCATATACATCGCAATCAACCCAATAATATTAACTCGTTTACTTTGTAAGAATACAGCCGTCAGATAAATCATTTAGTTAATAAAGTATATGGCAATCAAAGATTAAGATTCCCCTTGGAGTTAAGTCAATTTATCTGTACAGTGCACTCAATGACTTTGCCACTGGGCTTCACAATTTAGTCAAGAGTGACATGAAGATATCTAGGAGACCTAATTCTGTCAATGTTAGAATGGATACCTTGTAAATTTTATCCACAATAATTCATATCTGTACACTGTAACATTTATCATTCTACATTTATGACCATAAAAATAAAAAAAGGTAAAAAGAACCAAAAAAACCAAAACAAAACATCAGTTTTCTGTTTTGGGGGTTTGATCAGTCTACCTCAACAATCTCTCCAATGTAAACATGTCACTCGAGAAGCTCTTGTTTTGGAGATAGAATTGTATTCCTGATGTCACTCGAGAAGCTCTTGTTTTGGAGATAGAATTGTATTCCTGATGTCACTCGAGAAGCTCTTGTTTTGGAGATAGAATTGTATTCCTGATGTCCATCAGTGTTATTATTGCTTATTTACATTCCCCAACATTTTGTGAAGACTTCAAATCATCCATTATCAAAATCCAGAATTCCTCCCACAGGAATACTGCCGTACATTGAACTGTTTGGAGCCTGTCATTAATATCTTCATTTTACAAAATATAAATATGTTCAACTTATTTGTATGGGGGATATATAGATGCAAAAATAACGGAAACACTTGGTGATTTCTGCAAACAACTCCTTAAATTTTGTCTTTACTTTTCCTTATAATTAACACAATACCAGGTGCTGTTTTTTTATCATCAGGTCCAAAATTAACTACAGGAGTTCGAAATTTGATCAATAAAATCCACTCGACTGGCCAAGCCATGAACGCAGCCTAGCTCATGGCTTGGTCAATTGAGTGATTTAATCTTGATAAAATTTCAAACTCATGTGGGTTAACGATGCACGAGAATAATTTACCCGAGGAATGGTCGCTTTTTCATTGAAACGCGGGAAACCCAATCGCTTGTTTTCCAACCTCAACAATTTCAACAATGATATGTCATTGTCGCCAGTCTCGCTTAGCGAGTTTGGGAGTACCTACCCAATCTCAAATACTTAACGTAGTAAGAACAATGTGTGGTTTGCGACTTCTTATCGGCAGAGGCACCCATTCAAAATTGACTGCTGTGTGCCTTGACACAATGATGTATGTACACTATCGTGCCCTGCTTTTGAAATAAATAGTTTAAACCAATCCTTCAAAACTATAAAAACTGAAGAAATTTAATTCAGAATGGATGAATATTTTATATCGAATTACAATTAAAAAAAATAAATAAATAAAAATAAAAAGTGTCAATTGGCCGAGCTTCGGCACAGGGACGTGTCGTTTACTTACTTATCATTAGGAGTCTTCCGTCGTTTATCATTGAGAATTGATCCGTTCGTCTTTCGTCGTTTTGTTGGTGTTACATCACCATTTAGGTGTTCACATTTTCTCAAGACACTTCTCACTTCCATCGCGTTCTGTTCAACTGTGTCAATGGTATCCACGTGCATTGAGCGGCTAATTTATACAGAATGGACGGCGGATGAATATTTCACCAAGCATAACAGAAAAAAATTGTACATTTAATGAAATGACATCCTAATTTTCTTCTCCAGGAATAATGTCTACCTGAAGATGTTGTACAAAATAATAAAGATCGCAATCAGAAGTCTTAGATTTACTAGATTTCACACGAAACATGATGAACTTCTTTCATAGGCCTAATGTAAAACGTGGATTAGTAAGGAACTGACTTCCTTGTCAACTGGTTAACGTAATGATCATATTCACACGCTAAATAAATTTCATAGAAAACCATGTTTAGAAAAAAAATTTGTGATTATATTTTAAAAAACATTGGGCCTGGCTATTTACACAACGAAAAACAGATTTCATATGAAATCTCAGTCACGTTCCGTAGCCTCGTTTTTAAAAGGGAGGTGGGAAATTTCTTGACAGGCAAATTATATATATATATATATATATATATATATATATATATATATCACGCAAGAAATATTTCAGAAACATGTATCCCCCCCCCCCCCCTCCACCCTTCGTCGTTTTGTAAAATTGAAGGGTTCTACACATTATCATTTAATTGAGAGCAGTGTTAAATGGCAAAACAATTCTGGGTTTTTCACACTCGTCCTGGATGGACAAAAGATGTTAAACATCTCCTCACTATTGAGCGAGAAATGCGCCGGATTTGGCAAGCGGACGGTAGACCAAGGGGAATGAATTTTTGAATCATACCGAAACTACAAACGCGCAAAGAGACACTTTATAGAGTTGCCTTAGACAACGAATTTGAAAAACATGAATTCGTAAACCATGGTATTGACAAAGCAGCAAAGTAGACTTTTCTGGAAATTAATAAAGCGACAAAAGAAGAGAACCTCTCGTACTTATCCGAAAATTCGCGACGTTTACAACTACCCTTCTGGAGTAGCAGAAACATTTCCTACATACTACGAAAATATATATTCTCTTTCGGATCACGATTCCTTTGATAATCTTTTCCGGTGTCGTTTAGAAAATAAATTCTCGGAAATCGAAACAGAATGTTCTGAGCCGAGAGGAGACATTCCAGACGGACCGTTTACAACAGACGAATTGCTTCCGATCATCCGCAATCTCAAACGAAGGAAATCGACCGGCCCAGAAAATATTGTATACGAACATATCATCTTCGGTGGCGAATTAGTTGCTCAAGTCGTTGTCAAATTATTTAACGCAATTGTGGTCCACGGAAGAATCCCATATTCTTGGAAGAAAGCCTATATAGTTCCCCTATTCAAGGGAAGGGACAAACCTAAAACTTCCTGTAACAGCTACAGACCGGTCGCATTATTATCGTGTTTTCCCAAAATGTTTAAGAGTGCTATCAACAATCGCTTTAAGCAACATGTAATTGACTCCCGTATATTTCCTTGTACACAACAACAGGACTTCCCGGAAAATCTGTTTAACGGCTTCGTTCAACTTACACGAAACCATTTATCATAACTTGTAACACGGAAACAGTGTTTCTGTCAGCTTTTTAGACAGTACCAAAGCTTTTGATGCCGTATGGAGACACGGACTTCTAGTTAAGCTCTATAACATGGGCATAAAAGGACAGTTGTGGTCTATTCTGCACGACTGTAACATTAACACCTCTAGTGCTACCATCGTGAATCAAAGACAATCTAGATGGTTTCCTGTTCAACAAGGAGTCACACAAGGAGGCGTTTTGTCGACCTTCTTTTATCTAGTATACATTAATGATTTGATCACTACTCTTGAACAATCGTCTAGAAACACGGGTATACTTAATGTTTCAAGTAACTGCCCTTCACTTGCGGATGATATTTCGTGCATTGGACTAGCGCCGCAATCACTTCAGAATATGCGTAATATTGCTTAAGACTACTCGAGAAAGTGGCGATTCAAATTTAATGCCCTAAAGTCGTGCGTCCTCGAATTCCACTCCAACAAACGAAAACCAAACTCAGATTATGTGCGGTACTTAGGCAACGACACTATTTCTCTTAAAGGCACACACAATCACTTGGGCATCCTGGTTAACAAGTGTAGCTTCTCCGATCGCATCAATACCGCCAGCCGTAAAGGCAATAGTACCTTTTACGCACTTTCGGACATCGGCTCTCCCTATCTTAATCCACTGACACAAGCACATCTGTACAAGACTGTAGTAAGGTCCTCTGTGTTATGTGAGCTGTGGAACAATCTGACTGCAAAGGATGTCCAACGGTTGCACGTGTATTAACATTCACCATGTAAAACAGCGCAAAATTTACCTCACAGAACACGATCCGATGTATGTGAAAGCCTCTTTGGTATGTACCCTATCAGCTCTGAAATTGACAAGAGTAACCTCCGCTTCTTTGGATGACTTAGTCAAGTACTATCGAACCTTACCATACAGGATTTTCTTAACCCCGCCTTTTTTCCTTCCTGGCAGACCTATATAATAGGCAATTGGGATACATACCTGACATTCTGAATTCACTCACCAAATATCATCTCACACAATTCTGCAACGGTGTTTAGATAACAGAACATTTCCTAACGAACAAACCTGAAAGACAATTGTAAGACAAGCAGTTCACCATAATCATGAAACTCTTCAAACATCTCGTATTTGTGATCTAGATTTTTCACTATTTTCTGCTGTATTTCAGGACAAGGACCCATCTCAATTTTGGCGCTTTCCTACAAAAAATTGTTACGAAATCTCTCTCTGTAAATTTATCCGCAAACTAATTTCGGATCAACCTTACGAAAACCTAAATACATGTCAATTATTCGGCGCTTTACTACACGATTTCTCTACCCATGTCATTTGTTCCTGTTCTTCGACCTATGCTACCCGCAATATTTGGTGGACGGAAATCTCGAACCGCTTCAGTGTTTTTCTCTGCAGCGAACTCTGTGCCCTTCCAAAATGGCGAGCTTTACTTCATACTTCTTGGCCGCAACACAAATTGTCTTTTATATGACAATGACGCTAGTATATTTCAACAGCTGAATTTCCGATTAGTGCGAGATGCTGCCTCACACTCCTCTCGAGCCATCTCTCAAGCCGTCCGCTGACAAGATCAGCAACTCCAGCACAACCCAGGAATGATGTACGTATTTATTAATTATCTATTTATTTATTGACTTTTTGTCCTAGTCAATTACTGACACATATTTATAATTCATGTTTGATATACATCTGTGTACATAGCTTAACTTTAATATGTTTGGATACTTCTAATGTTTGAATGCTTAATATTTTGTTCATAATCTCCGCATAGAGGAAATAAAGAATGAATGAATATAAGTTTTTATTATTATTATCATTATTATTTCTTTCTTTCTTTAAGGAAAATAGAAAAAAAAATGAAATTCATACTATAGATCTACTACAGTTGTAGTTGGATTTAATGCTACTTGCACTGACATAACGATTCCAAACAGGGTAAAAGTATATTTGTATTTGTAGTTTAGTTTTGTAATCTACATTTTATCTTATACGTGTATATTTTCTATCAATTGATACAACATTATTCAAAATATTTGTTGTGTCAGTGAACTCATTGAAAAATCCTACGTACAACAATTGTTTTCATGATATATTAAATTTCAATGCTTCAGATACTTTCCCCCATATTTTTCTTTCTGGGCATCCAAATATTTCAATAATGTTCAATATATTCTACTTGCTCTCAACATGTACAACGTTTTCTGATCATGTAAAAGTTTAACGATTAAATTTTGCTATTTGCTTATCGAATACATTTATTACCTTAGCCATTATTAGTTTTTGTGGGTGTTTTTTTTTTTTTTTTTTTTTTTTTACAGTAGAGTTTGATAATAAAAATCATGATTTCTCAAGATCTGGATTTTTTATTTTTTCGCAGAAGTAAATATATGGTTTTTGAATATTTATAGATTGATTGTATACTGTTTTACGTCCCGCTCGAGAATTTTCCCCTCATATGGAGACGTCACCATTGCCGGTGAAGGGCTGCAAAATTTAGACCTATGCTCGGCTCTTATGGCCTTTGAGCAGGGAGGGGTCTTTAACGTGCCACACCTGCTGTGACACGTGGCCTCGGTTTTTGCGGTCTCATCCGAAGGACCGCGCCATTTAGTTGCCTCTTACGACAAGCAAGGGGTACTGAGGATCTATTCTAACAACCCAGATCTCCACGGGGCTTTGAATATTGCTGTTTTTTACATTATAGTAATCTATATTCAACTTTTTAGTAGCTTTTTTCATTACTATATATTCGCACAGATAATTTCTTTTTGAATCATCATCAATTATATTTCTTATACCTTCTGTTGTAAACACACCTTTAACATATAGAATGCCACTTCTTACTCAGTATTTTAAAAATAGTGGCTTACCTTTATGATTTATAGATGTATTCAACCATAATTTTTTAGTAAGTTGATTTCGTGGCGGTTTTACGGATTTACATATATCAAAACTACATAACATTTCTTTATAAAATTTTGGGAATCTTTACAAAACATTTAGGTCATTCGGATGAACAATATTGCTTCGTGACAAACACTCAAAATTGATTCCGTTAATTCCTGATACTTCATCAATGCATTTTCTGAGTACACAATTTATTATAAAGTCTTTGATCTATCCCGCTTTTACACTTTTAAACTTGCACTCGACATCTGTAAGATCAAGACCACCTTCATTTATTGGCCTTATCAGAGAATTGCGTTTGATTCTCTCTCTCTCTCTCTCTCTCTCTCTTAACCCATAAAAAGTTATATATAATCCTATTTAAACTTTTTATATATGCAATACCTGGATTTTCAAGAACTGCAAATATATATTAAAGTTTAAACATAGTGAGAGAATTTATAATGGTACAATTTTCGAATAGTATTAACTTTGTAGTTCTCCGGGAGTTTAGTATTTTCTCGAATTCTTTAAGTTTATTTAGCCAATTCCTTTCATCATTTGATGCTTTGTCGTGTCCTGAGAAAATTAAGTAATGTTACAGGATAGTTTGTAATTTTAATACCATCTCTGTGTTCTAATGAATTTTTGAGTGACCCCCAAAGGGATGCCCTCCATTTTTTTCTACATTTAATTTAGTGTCTGGCATTCTCCCAAAAGTTTCTATTAATAAAATGGCAGCTTTTAGCGATTCTGGATTTTTTTTATTGGAAGTGTACAAGCGTCTGCACTCTGTAAACATTTTGATTCATTCATTTGTCCTATTTTAAAACCTTGTATTCTTTCAGAGGCATTAATCTTTAATAGCAGAGTTTCAATAACAAAGAGAAAGAGTAGATCAGATACGGGGTATCCTTGTCGAATGCCTCTCGACATTTTACATTTTCTGGTTCACCAATTATTATTTTTAACATGAGAATATGGTTTTGTTTATAGAAGTTTTCATCCATTTAAAAAAACATCCACGAAATTGAAATTTTCAAGAGTTTGAAACAAAGCATTCTACTCAATAGAGTAAAATCTTTTTGAAAATTAGCAAATAATAATAATAATATTCCTTCTATACCATTTTCTTCACAATAATCATATATATCTAATACCAACCTAGCATTTTCACCAATAAATCTTCCCTTGATATATCCAGTTTGATTTATTATTTATAAGCTTATCTATAATTATTTTAAGTCTCTTTTTATAAATTTTATATGTTTCCAAAATATTTCATAAAATTCAACTAGAATTCCATCCACAGCTTCTGCATATTCATCATTAGTGGAGATCTTATCAGAGTTTTCTTTATCTTTATCAGGCACGTAATTTGTAAGTTCTGTGTTTTGTAAGTATTAATCAATATCGCTTTACAGATTTTGGTTTGACGTATATAGATTTTCATAATAAGAGTTTAATGCGTTTAGAATTTCTTGAATTTCATTTAAGCAGTTTCCCCTCACTAATAATGTATTCATAACATTATGTGATTGATACTTATTTCCTAATCTTAGAAAATAAGAGGTATTTTTCACCTTCATCGATCCAATGAGCTCTAGCTCTCATTTTGGCCCCTGTAGACTTATATCCATAAAGATTATCTAATTCTTTTTGTAGATATTGTTTATATCTGATATTTTTATCATCGGAATTTGGTTGTTCAATGTCTTCGATTTCTTTTTCAATTATTTTTATACGGGGTTTTACACTTCTATTTTTCTTTCTTGAGTATATCCAGTACATTATTCTTTTATCTGGTATTTTACTATTTCCCATCTTACTTGTGGATCTTTTTCTTTATTTATGTTGATTATATATTGTTTAACGTCCCACTCGAGAATCTTTCACTCATATGGTTGATTGATTGATTATTTATTGCTTTCCGCCACACTTAACAATTTTTCAGTTATCTGGTGGCGTCCAGTTTTTGTTGGTGGAGGAGAGAATCCAGATACAAATGTACCTGGGAAGAGACCACCGATCTTCCGCAAGTAAACTGGCAAACTTGCTCACATAACGCCGCGGCCGAGATTCGAACACGCGCCGACAGAGGTAAGAGGCTTTGTGATTTTGAGCCCGATGCTCTAACAACTCGGCCACGAAGGCTCCTCACTCATATGGAGACGTCACCATTGCCGGTGAAGGGCTGCAAATTTAGGCCTATGCTCGGCGCTTATGGCCTTTGAGCAGGGAGGGATCTTTAACGTGCCACACCTGCTGTGACACGGGGCCTCGGTTTTTGCGGTCTCATCCGAAGGACCGCCCCATTTAGTCGCCTCTTACGACAAGCAAGGGGTACTGAGATATGGAACACAGCGTTTCCAACAGATGACGAGGATGATCGATTGCTTTCGACATGACGGTCAACACCGTCTGGAAAGAGAGCGACTCTTTATCTAAAGACCAGTTACCAAGTCAGAAAAGGGGTTCCTGTGGAAGAAGTTAGAGATAAGGTCAGAAAATGAATGCTGAAAGAGGCAGAATTACATTTACTGTCGAAAAATTACAACTCAACCCCCCCCCCAAAAAAATCAAAATTGTCCGCCCGTTTCACGTCGCGCATAGGAAATTATTTTTCGTACCTCTTGAAAAAGCAACGTCGTGCATTTTCGACGAACACCATTTCTGACGCTCAAAAACGTTTTGTGTCTATCAGTACTTTGAGTAATGGATAGTTCAGTGGTACTAAAAATACGATAAAGACTCAATGAAAAGGTCATGTTTTTCTCTAGTACGACCTTAGTGATGCATGTAGAGTTGACCTAAATTTTAAATCTTCATTGATTTATTTTACACTCAATTTGGCCATTTTAATCGACGTGTATTCCTTAAGAAGAATGTACACATAATATGGAAGCTTTTTTCACAACTTGTTGACGTCGTGTAATTCAATCTCCAAAGGGTTTCCACTGAAGCGTGAAGTTGTAAAAAAAAAAAAAAATTAAAGTTCCATATAGGATCATGCGGGCAAATCACGTCTTCTTCCATTTTAGAGGCGTTATACTCTGTGTGTGACGGTTTAAAGTAAAAACTGACGAGCAGGGCTAGATGTATTTACATTTAAGATTGGTAGAATCCCGAGAATATATTTAACGTTCTTTGTTCGTTTCAATCTGGGCCGATGGGACATTAGCCAACCGAATTTCTCTGGGGTGGTGACATTGGCTATTGATGGTGAATAGACTATTTCAGTCCCTGGGAAGAAGGAATTCTTACAGACCTCTCCATGCGCTCATGGGATGTAATTCGTGTGTTCCCCTCTTGTCCGAGCGTCCATGATAACAAGATTAAGGTCAACTCCGATGGCAGCTAGCTGGTCCTTAATCTTCTACAGACGTTGGAGGCGGATAGCTGCAGAAGTTCCCAGTTGAGCTGATGCAGAATGCTTGTGGTGCTGACTGGTTGTCGATCCTGGTAACAAATCTAGCATCCTTGTGCTGAATCTGTTCGATTTTGGTGGCAGATGATGGCTCTTTAAAGGCTGTTGCATAGCGATGGTTTTTGTTTCTAGTAATTTATATGCACGTACTCTGGCTGCTGTCCTGCATTCTGTTTGTTTGGCGTTTATCTTTTATTCCACATTGTACACATATACAATTCTCATTCATTTTATTTAAAACAAAATAATAAAATTAATAATAATAATAATAATAATAATAATAACAAAAAACAAAACAAATCTATCACAGCGAGTTATTGAAGTCTTGAAAAAACGAGTCGAAACGTGGGTTTTAAAGTTCATAAGTTGCGGCCTATTGGGCGGCAGTGGTGCGCGAACAAATTAAGCATTCTTCTAAAGTCTATGGCGATCTTAAGGTCACATGTTCCCTTAAGGAATTAAGTAGGTCAAAGTTGTCTGGACACCCCTCAGAAGGTTAAACCGGATTATCCCTCTATTGTTCTACCCGATTGTTCTCAGAAAATACCCTTGGTTTTTGAAAACTACCCCTGTATGAATTTTTCGTGTGCACCTTAAAAGCAATCGAACCATTGTCTTCTATATTTATTGCAACTTCAAATTTTCGTTTGTTCACATTTTAATTAATCATTAACGTTACTATCAGTCACAGGACTATTTGTGGGTGTGTTAGAGTGTACATAGGGAAATGAGAAATAATTTCTTATTGTTTCGGTAGAATAACTCCCTTATCATTAACATGCATAAAAGTTCTGAAGAATAGATTTTAAAAATATATCTAGATAAAAATCTTCATTACTGCTATCAATACGTTTCATTTTTATTCATTATTAAACAAATATTATGAACTTACGATTATATTTGATATTATCAAAGTGGCAGTGTGTAAAATATAGAAACAACATACAATGGGATTCCAGATATTATTAGATGAATGAATTGATAACAGCAAAAGTTATTATATTTTGCAGCTGCAGATGAATGAATATTTTGGTTATTGCTTTATGTAAAATCCGCGACGTGCAAATCAGATCGAGTTGCACACATGCACAGCGGAGTAAGTCCTGCAAAATAATATCGCCATCATCACGTGACGTAGATCCGGGGTATGCCTTGCCATTGCGTTCTATTTATAAACTACATGACACAAATATACCTTCATTATGGCATCCAAACTTTTTAACTATCAGCAAACTTTGCAGTGCCTATATATAGACCATCTTATACTCAATCCACCTACGTGTTCTTGTTCTTCGTCTTCTTTCAACGATAGTCCAGATAGACATGTCATTACTGATAATGTTGATACAGTTAAAAATGAAGACCTAAACTCATTTATTTTAATAGGTCCTGAATTCAGAGAACTTCGCGTTTTCAACTGGCGATAGAACTTCATCTTCATTCTGAATTCTGTTGAAGATTATGCCAGACGATGGTATAAATTTAAAAAACAAGAACTTGATGCCTTGTCAGAATGGATAAAAAGTATAAAAGGAATATCAAAATCCCGTATCAGACATGTCAAAACAAAAATGCGTCTCACCTATCCTTCTGTCTTTAGTAAACTAGAAGTGACAAGATAGGTTATATAAGGAATGTGTCTTGGTTTCAGCTGACAAAGCTAGTAGCAACATTGTATTTGTTTGTAAGACTCATTATTACAACTGCCTTCTAAATGACCTTGGTATAAATTCCACATTTAGTAATCCCACTTATACTCCAACTGTCTTTTCAAAAGATGAAATTCTTTAAAATCATGCTTCAGTTTTAAACACATTTAATATCACAGTCATTGGAGTGGATGGATATGAGTTACCGTACCTATACTGGATTCCCAAACGCCACAAAAAAACCCTTACAAACACAAATTCATTCCTGGATCCAGTAAATGTTCTCCAAGCCCCTATCTTTGCTCTTCACGAAAATATTAACTGCTGTGAAGGAGAAAGTTTAAATGTACTGTGCTACTACATATGTCAGAACTGGAGTCAATCAAATGAGGATTCTAAAAAATTCTAAAGAACTTTTAGTAAATTTGAAATCACAAAACATTTCTCAAATAAACGACATTAAAACGTATGACTTTACACGGCCATCCCTCACGATAAATTAAAGACTAGACTTTTTGACACCATATAAAGTTGTTTCTTCAGCAAAAATGGTAAAAAGAAATATTCATATCTAGTGATCAGTCATTCAAATGTTTTTGTTAAACATCACTCTGACTCCACGCACAAGTACTCTGACGTTGATATTAATTAAGATGCTAGAGTTCCTCATTGACAATATCTTCGTATTCTTTCATGATTAAGTTTTCCAACAGTCTGTTGGAGTTCCAATGGGCAAGAATGGTGCACCTTTGTTACTGACGTGTTTTTATAATCGTATGAAGCAGAATTCATTCAAAAGCTTCTACATGCGAAGAAAAAAATCTCTTGCTGTGGCCTTCAATTCGATTCGACAGTTAGATATATTGATGACGTTTTATTTATTAACAATGATCATTTTTATTCATATGTCGATTCGATATGTCCCAGTGAACTCGAAATCTAACACAACACAGAGTTTTTCCACATTGCTTCGTACTTTGATATTTTATTGAAAACGGATGCTTACGGCAAACTAAAAAGTCAACTTTATGACAAACGGGATGATTTCAATTTCTCTATCGTCAACTTCCCTTATCTGTGTAGCAATATTCCATTATCACCTGCATATAGTGTTTATATTGATTCGATACGCAAAAGCTTGCTCTGCATATGATCAGTTTTTAAATGGAGACACACTACTGACAAAGAAGGTGATGATACAGGGGTTTGTACAGTTTCATTGAAAGTCAGCATTTCGCAAATTCTATGGTCATTATAAAGATCTAGTTTACCAGTACAACCATCCATTAGGTCAAATGCTGTCTTGTGAGTTTCATACCAATTGTTGGGCCGTTCTTGGGACACTGATTCTGATTCCGGATTTCTGTATGTTTCTTTGGAAATAATTTAGAATATTTAAAGTTTTAGCGGCCGATTTGATGCTCTGCATCAAAATTATGTTGTGATTGATTGTTTTGGAGCAATGCCAAACTTACAACATCAAGTCAAATAGCCCCGTCGGGATCGGGGCTGTTAGAATAGATCCTCAGTACCCCTTGTTTGTTGTAAGAGGCGACTAAATGGGGCGGTCCTTCGGATGAGACCGCAAAAACGGAGTTCCCGTGTCACAGCGGGTGTGGCACGTTAAAGATCCCTCTCTGCTCAAAGGCCGAGCATAGGCCCTTCACCGGCAATGGTGACGTCTCCATATGAGTGAAAGATTCTCGTGTGGGACGTTAAACAATATTTAATCAACCAATCAATCAAGTCAAATAAAACTACAAGGTTAAAAACAACTATCACAAAGCCCTTTCAAAAATAAATAGTTTTTAATCAACATTCGATCCCGTAGATTAAATATTTGACCCCGTGCATGAACATTTTACGGAATTTCTGTTGTAGAAATCACTCAACCAAAACAAATTGACATCTGAAACGCAAATCACAGGTAAGTTACATCTTTCAAACTAAAATCTAAACTGAGCTTGGCAATAATCTAAACTCAAAATGCAAGTTAGACCACAGAAGTTATGAATATTCCTCTCATTATCAACTTTGTTACATAATGTCGGTGTTATGAATATTTCTTAACTTTGTTTCATAACGCCAGTGCAGTTGTTCTTTTTTCATTTTACTAACATGTTATGAAACACCTGGGAAGGTTCTGATTGTTTTTTATCTCCGCAATTGCAAATTTTGACTGTAAATATATATTTATATCTCAACAGAGTTGAGGGGGCCTCCGTGGCCGAGTGGTTAAAGCGTTGCGCTCAAAATCACAAGGCCTCTCACCTCTAGTCGGCGAGGGTCGGAAGGTCGGTGGTCTCTTCCCGGATACATTGTATCTGGGTCCTCTCCCCCACCTTCAAAAACTGGACGCCACCAGATAAGTGAAAAATTGTTGAGTGTGGCGGAAAACAAACAAACAAACAGTGTCTATACAAAGATTAGTCCATTCAGTGTCTATACAAAGATTAGTCCACTCAGTGTCTATACAAATACAAGTCCATTCAGTGTCTATACAAATACAAGACCATTCAGTGTCTATACAACGACTAGTCCATTCAGTGTCTATACAAAGACAAGTAATTGACGCTTAGGAAACATTGCGTTTTCAGATAAACAACTTTCGGATCTGGTTGTAGTTTTACCTTTATTTTACATAATATCTCTCTCTCTCTCTCTCTCTCTCTCTCATTAAAACTTCTCGAATCTTCCGAATGTACAATGCAGGGATTATTTATCATGATATACTTTGACCTTAATAAAGCATTCAGGGTTAAAGTTCAAATAGGTGAAAATGTTTTCTTAAATGTTCAGATCATTCTCCAGATTAGAATCTAAAATGGGACAAATTTTATTTTATGCTAAAAAAACCGCTTACAAAACTACCACAACATCTTTGGTACAGTTTTATGTTTTCTTAAATGTTGAGATCATTCTCTAGATTAGAATCTAAAATGGGACAAATTTTATTTTATGTTAAAAAAACCGCTTACAAAACTACCACAACATCTTTGGTACAGTTTTATGATTTTGGTCCAAGTGAAGGTTTTGCCACTATACAGCTTATGTGTATTAATTTCATTTTTCACGCAACATGCTGCACATTAGTCACATGTTCTGTAGGGAATTCTTCAGGTGCAGTCTGTCATGACTTACTAGAATACACTCGTATAAAATATCGTCCTGCTTATTGTCGTTTAGTTATTTCTGTGTGTAATTTGGTTATCAAAAGTGTTATATATATATATATATATATATATATATATATATATATATATATAATCACATCCCTTCAAAGTATTCTCCGAGGTTTGAAATACATAATTTCAATCTCTGAATCCATTTCTGAAATGAGGGGCCTCCGTGGCCGAGTGGTTAGAGCATCGCTTTCAAAATCACACGACCTCTCACTTCTATTGCAGTGGCAGTTATAGAGACAATCCGTGTATGAACGTACGTCTATTTTAACGGCAGGGAAATAACAGAAATGAAATTAGAAAACGAACTTCATTTCAACGCGCACCATGAAGTATGCCGGCGTGAAACTTCGCAGTTCATGATGAAGAAGCCATTAAATGATATAAATTCCACTAATGATAAATTTTGCATTTAAAGAATGATGAACCTTCATAACTATAGCCATAAACCGTTTGTTAATGAAAAGCTTTTATTATCGTTATTATTATTATTATCATAGAAAATAAGTCCGCAGTCTTATGAGTCGATAATTACTGAACTAAAGATTTAAAACATTAGAAATAAAAGTCAAATCATGTAAAAAAAAAAAAAAAAAAAAAAAAAAAAAAAAAAAAAAAATCAAAAAAAATCACAGTTCTAATTAGCGGCGAGCCAAGCCTTACTGATTTGCTTATGGTGGTTGAAATGGTTGCAAATTTGGTATCCAGTAAAATAAAAAGTTCCCACAGTAGTAACAGCTTTCAAGCCTCCCATTCTACATGTTATTCATTTATGGAACGTCCGGATTGTCTCTGTCAATCATATGTTGTCGACGAGAACAATTGCTGGCCCGGCAAACCAAACAAACGGCAAGAAATGTTGGCTAACGTCCTCAAACGACATGCCAATAAAATTAATAATAATTTTAAATCAAATTAAACATTTAAATAAATGATTTGATACATTTACATTCTTATTTCTAAACTATGGAATCAATTGGCAGATTTTCAATATATATCTTCTTTTTTTTTTACTGTCAGGGTATTCATTGTGAATAGCATTAGGTAGACCCTGGTCAATTCAGGAGAGATAAGATCAAGTAACCATACGGTCACGAACTGGGCCTTTAAACGAATAAAAATCAAAATTAGAGCGAAAATATTTAGCCTCGAAAACGACGCATAACGTTTCTCATCTAGTGTCAACGTGCAATCAAAAATGAATAAATAAATAAATAAATAAAACACGCTTTTCAAAATATCTTTTAATGCATTTAAGAAATCGAGTATATCAGTGATCGAAAACGTCAGAACATATGGATTGTCTCTCCGATCCTCCACATTGTGTTGTAACGGAGAGAAAACATGTGGGTTCGATTCGGACGTTGAGTGACCGAGTACATGTACTTTATATTACCAAAATCACCACCACCCCACCATCCCTAACCCCGGAAAAACAAGTCGCGTGTTAAGTAGACACACACTTTTCTTCAGTTATATTTGACTTTAAAGGGAGCGAAAACAGCATGCATAAGATAGTAAACGTTATTTGCAGTTTATGCCCACATGTACGGAAACCCATTTAGGACCTATCAGAATTGTTTTATTTTTTTTTTATTTGAAATAACGAATTTCATTATTTCAAATTTTAAATTTTAAAATTCGTTTTAACGAATTTGTTAAAACAAACATCAAAATTTGTTTTAACGACTTAAATTTGAAAACATAACTTATGGAAATGGTTACATTAAATTGTTAGATTCGTTATAACGGTTTATAAAATGACTGTGACATCAAATAATTCGTGATAATGAATTGCAGAATTAGTAGAAATATATTAAATAGTTCAAAATTACAGATATTTGAATTCGTGAACTCGGAATTTTTATTCGTTTAAATTTTAATCTGTTCAAACGAATAGAATATTTTGAATAGGAAGAAGCAACTTTGTAAGTGTGGACTCTCGCGTTGTCCTGTTGCAGCAAAACACCTTTAGAGAGTTTTCATCGGCATTTTTCACGGATGGCAAGTTCTCAGATGGCCTAGGAAGTTTGCATAGTACACTCCAGTTATTGTACTTCTCTTGGGTAAAAAGTCCAACATAATAACGCCTTTTGCGTCCCAAAATACTGTGGCCATCACCTTTCCAGCAGATAGTTGGGTCTTGAACTTATTTGGTCTCGACCCTACCCACTGACGACTCTGAGCTTTATTCTCTGGCTCATAATAATGAATCCAAGTCTCATTTACAGTCACCAGACGCAAAAGAAAATCACATTTTGACTTAATACGCTTCAACAAGGCTATGCATACAGATGCTCTGGTTGCCATTTGCTCATCACTAAGGGATTTGGGGACCCAACAGGTTGTTAGCTTCTGCATACCTAAACAATCATGTAAGATTGTTGAAACGCTACCGTGTGAAATGGTAATGCCTGTGCTGTTTCTTCCACCTAAATTTGCCTATAAGAGTATACCAGATCCCGAACTTTGTTACACACTTCTTTGTCGGTGGCATCCAGTGGGCGTCCAGACCTGACTTCATCTTCTAAAGACATTCTACTGCGTTTGAATTCCCCTACCCAGAATTTAACCTGAGCATAAGATGGTGCAGAAGACCCATGAACATCAGCTAACTCGAAGTGTATTTCCTTGTCTGTTTTACCTTTTAAAGTACAAGTACCAAATTACAGCACGGTACTCAACTTTAGATGAAAAGCATGCCTTTGCATCACTAGACATGTTTGTCATTCATTATCTTATTAAAGAATGACTCGATACACCTGTAATTTTGTACCCAGATATAAAACATGTATTGAAATAAGGCATGAAAATCGTGACCGTCTCGGTCAATCGAAAATGGGACAAGCTGGTTACTTATTGACTCGCCCTCGTAACTCTCCAGTCTGCTAATATTTATCCTTTATTATTTTGAATAGAAACTGCGAGCTTTCTAGCGACTAATGTGGTGTGGGAAAACGACTTAAAAATAAAGAGAAAACACTTCATAAGAAATGGCGATAAAACTGTTTCAGACGTGACATTTTTATTCCAGACAGGTTACAAGTGAAAGACAATCACTTTGAACTAACTTTATTTGTTTGTGAGGGATATTTGCGAACATAAATTATTCGCGAATATTTTTTATAAATTAGTCTATGAAATTCACGAATGCAAGCAGTTGATAAAAGAAGTTAATTTTGCAGTATTTTTAATGCCTTATTCTAATGCACACCATGGATTACTTACTGTCCGCTCTGTGCAGTCCTGTTCATCTCTCTCGTGTAGTGACCTGATATATACTATCGGGCGTTGTTACACACTAATACGTTCAGACTAAAAACACTGTTACTCTACAAGCTTAACGGTGGTAAATGTGAACTCTCTACAGGTTGCAAAGAGTAAGCAGTAATTTGTCAATTTGTATCAAAGGCATATATCGTGATGTCGTACATGTTCGATAACAACACCCAACCTTTCTTAACTCTACCTGTCCAAAATTCCCATTGGATATATCTTTTGTGTTAAAATTTACGAACCACCGCCACCTTTATTCGTTAAAAGTAATTCTACTGCATGAATATGAAACATAGTTGCTGACAAGTTCAAGGTTCATTGAGGATAATGTATGATTTGTTTGTATTTGTTTGCATTTGCTTTATGGGGGTTGAAAACAAAGAAGACAATAATTCGTATATTATTATTTTCATTTATATTTACATTCTACTTTCATCCCAGTCGTTAGAATAGACGAATAGACGTACTGTGTTTATCAAGTAGTTCATAATTCATACGCGCATTATTTTCAATAAACACACACACACACACACACACACACACACACACACACACACACACAGACACACACACACAGACACACACACAGACACACACACACACACACAGACACACACACACACATACACACACACAGACACACACACACACACACAGACACACACACACAGACACACACACACAGACACACACACACACACAGACACACACACACACAGACACACACACACACAGACACACACACACAGACACACACACACACAGACACACACACACACAGACACACACACACAGACACACACACACAGACACACACACACACACAGACACACACACACACACAGACACACACACACACACACATACACACACACACAGACACACACACACACACACAGACACACACACACACAGACACACACACACAGACACACACACACACCAGTGACAGATCTAGAGGGGTTCCGGGATTGCAACTCCTACCCCCACTTTGATAGGTCCTAAATGAGCCTCCGAAATAGGGATAACTAAAGGGTTTTCAAATTGTGATTTGATTTTTTTATTTTTTGAGACAGAGAGAAAGAGAGAGAGGGAGGGAGAGAGGGAGGGAGAGAAAGAAAGAAAGAAAGAGAGAGAATATCAGTAAGGACATGTCTCCACAACACTTATGTATATAAACCTTTCACATTCTGTGGGTCTCGTTTATAGGAACCTAACCTCTAGAACAGATATGTTGTCCTCATAATGCGCTTGACCTCACAACACAGGTCAAAAAGTTGTCCCCACTTTACATGTTTCTGGCATGAAAAGTTTATCAGTGAATATCAACCATAACTTTGATAACGACAATGGAATTAATTTTTCACACTTTGTCCCCGGGATTTAGAAGGTAAATCCACTTGAGAGTCGGTCGCCAGTGTGCAGTACATGATGAACTACCAAACTGTTCAAAGCCCGAGATATGTATTCTAAAGGATTTATCAACAAGTAGGAACTGCACCAAATACCAGAAGTGGTTTGCAGACTGACATTTAAATGAACCAAGTTAAAGCATAATTTTACAGACGTTTCTTCCATTTTCAATTCCGTCTCCTACATCCATCTCCATTTATCTTAAAATGATTACTCTCTTTGACACAAGGACGAGAAGGCCTAGACCCCCCACCCCCACCCCCCACCTATAACTTTCAAACAAAGCTGAATTTGATGACGCGTGTACGTGCAACTTTCTGATGTGTTTTATATCTTGAAAATTGAATTAATAGTACGATTTGACGTCATAAGTCATAAATGATATTTTTTTTATAAAAAAAAAAATTTATGAAAAAGTGCCATCACTAATACATTTCGGTATAATCTGCATAAAACCATCCATATACACGTGGTGGGTATTAACGACCAAACCTTCAACAAAGGCTCATAACGTACAATGTTTTGAAATGATTAACTAGTTAAAGTGCAAACTAGGTGGCTAAATTTAAACACAAAACACTGAATCTGTAGTACTTATATTCCCAATGTGTTTGCCTTTGATATATTTACAAATTGTAATCAGAGTCATTTCCTCATGAACACGTTGCAATAGTAAATAACGTGCGTATGAATCTTGATAAATATATTATGTAATTCTAACGGCTGGCAATTCCGAAGAAATGAAAATATAAGAAATAAATTCCATTTCTTAAAAAAAATATAAGGGGTACATTAGGGCATGGCAACGCTCCAAAACGGCATACTTTTCATGATCATGAAGCATTTACCAATGTTTGAACCGTAAGAATCTGTTTCTGTGTTGTTTTGATAAAATTATGTATTTTCTTAATGAATGAACTAATTAATTAAATAGTTCAGACGGTCATTTTAAGGCTATACTATTAATGCAGCAGAAGGGTATTGTCGGATGTCTATATATAGATTAGAACACCTGTCTATATATAGATTTGACGCAGGTCCAGTTGGCACTCATGAACATTTGACGCGAGACACAACTTGACGCCAGACACTGTTTTCTGAATATAGATGTCATTAAAATAAAAGCGAAATATGTTTCTAATGTCTACATGTACGATGAACTACTTAACATCGCAGAGAAAAGTGAGGATGATTTACATGGTTTTTGCGCTTACTATTGAACATTTAGCTGTTTCAAACATACCTTTGTCATAAATGGCAGGTGAGATATACAGGGGAACAGAAATAATAAAACATAACATATTGGCATACATATTTTTGCCGTATCAGTTGTAAAATAGCATACGTTAGTCCTTAGTATAAGTTGGAACACTTATAATAAAAATCAAGTGGGGTGGAACACCCCACCCCCGCCGCCCTTCTAAAAGATACAAGATATGTTTATGAAACACTGATGCCCCCAGATTACAATAAAGTAGAACTTTTAAGATGTGTAAAGGTCACATGGTCAAAGATTTTGGTGTCAATGGAAAGGTGTGATTGATTGTATAGTTTAACTTCCTTCTTGAGAATCTTTCACTCATGTGGAAACGTCATCGTTGCTGGTGTAACGACGGAAAGTGACCCCCGTAGAATACTGATAGGGGTCATTTTTATACGTAGAAATTTGCCCCCCCCCCCCCCAGTCTATAATCTACGTAGAAAAATGACCCACTTTTTTTGTAGAAATTATGGCCTTGAGGCCATTTTTGTCCGTGTGGGTTGTAGATAAATGACTCCTAGAATAATTACCCTGTGCCATTTTTGTCCGTGTGGTTGTAGATAAATGACTCCTAGAATGATTACCCTGTGCCATTTTTCTCCGTGTGGTTGTAGATAAATGACTCCTAGAATGATTACCCTGTGCCATTTTTTCCGTGTGGTTGTAGATAAATGACTCCTAGAATAATTACCCTGTGCCATTTTTCTCCGTGTGGTTGTAGATAAATGACTCCTAGAATGATTACCCTGTGCCATTTTTCTCCGTGTGGTTGTAGATAAATGACTCCTAGAATGATTACCCTGTGCCATTTTTTCCGTGTGGTTGTAGATAAATGACTCCTAGAATAATTACCCTGTGCCATTTTTTTCCGTGTGGTTGTAGATAAATGACTCCTAAAATGATTACCCTGTGCCATTTTTCTCCGTGTGGTTGTAGATAAATGACTCCTAGAATAATTACTCTGTGCCATTTTTTGATATAAAAACTGGTTTCGGTAGGAATATTCTTGTTAGGCAAATACATAGGGGTAAAATCACGCAGTCTTATGATATGAAGTGTTCATTTCTAAAAGCTTTAAAGTTTAAATAACTAAAATTAAAACATTATGCTATACCTTACATCAATAATATACTCTGCAAAAAAAGAAACGCATAGCCCTTTTGAAATTTTAAAAATGCAAATTATGTATTTTACCAGGTAAACTGAAATGGTCAATTGAGTAATTGATTTTTTTTACAGGTAAGTATGAAACTTTAAAGGTCTGTTCATTTGATTTGGCTCTCCGCCAAATTAGCTCGGCGACTCTCTAAAATTGCACATCACCTCTATCGCCATGGAATTTGGCTTACGTTTTTCACGAGAACTTTGTGCTTAATTCAACCCCTACATTAAAGCATATAAAAGGACGAAGTTTGAAGCTTGAATTCATCATAACGTTAAAATGCTGCCATGCCAAGGTTGGACCCTGCTACTCGAAATATCGTCATTGGCCGTCTCCAGGCCGGAGTATCCCAAAGTGAGATTGCACGAACTGAAAACGTAAATCAGAGCACAATTTCTCGGCTGTGGAACAGATTCCAGCAGACTGGCTCTACTAATGACCGACCGAGGAGTGGGCGACCTCGCATTACGACTCCTGGACAAGATCGCTACATCCGGGTCTTTCATCTACGGAATCGAACCGTTGCTGCAACAGCTACTGCAGTCGGAATACCTGGATTGAGAAGAATCAGCTCGCAGACAGTCCGCAACCGACTTCGACAATATGGCATTAGACCCAGAAGACCGTATTTTGGAGCAGTTTTGACACCGTTACACAGACGAGAAAGAGTCCGATGGTGCAACAGATTGAGGGGCTGGACATTCCGCAACTGGCGTAGAATCTGATTCAGCGATGAGTCCCGTTTTCTGCTACAGAAACGTGATGGAAGAATCCGTGTATACCGGCGCAGGAATGAACGTTTCTCTTCCTCGTGTGTCCAAGAAGTGGATAGCTTCGGTGGAGGTAGCGTCATGATGAGGGCGGCGATCTCTAATGACCGTAAAACAGAACTGGTACATGTCCCGGGCAATTTAACGGCTCAAAGGTACAGAGACGAAATTCTCCAACCTCACCTTATGCGCGTAATTGACCGACAGAGGGAGTTATTCCAACATGACAATTCTAGGCCTCACACAGCCCGCTTAACAATTGACTACCTTCAGCAGAACAACATTAATGTGCTACCATGGCCTTCCAAATCACCGGATTTGAATCCGATTGAACACTTATGGGACCAACTGGATAAACGTGTGCGCCTTCGCCAACCTCCGCCTCAGACCCTCGATCAGCTCCGTCAAATGTTACAACAGGAATGGCGAACAATTCCAAGCAATAACGTAAGAACATTGATTGACTCTATGCCAAGGAGATGCAGAACCGTGTTGGCAGCTCGAGGTGGTCATACACGGTACTAACTTAAACGTGACAGGAAGTGTTCTTAACTGTGATGATCTGACTTTTTTTTTCACCAATATCTAAGGTTTGGACTGTAATTTTTTTCAATTGAAACAATTCTAGTGAATATCTACATTTTTTATTGTAAAATCATAATCCAAAATACATCTACTAAAATCTTAAAAAATCCATTATGCGTTTCTTTTTTTGCAGAGTATATATTTATCCCCATTAAAGAAAAACAAACAACAAGGCTATAATGGTGTTCTACGACCATAAGAGCAAGAATACGCGCATTCTTAGATTTGTTTTATCACATTTTATGGAATAAGTCTCCACAGTTATCATTATTTAAAAAATCAAGATCATATAGATCACAGCAGTGAAGGGCTGCGAAATTTTGGCCTTTGCTCGGCGCTTATGGCCTTTGAGCAGGAAGAGATCTTTAACGTGCCACACCTGCTGCGACACGGGACTTCGGTTTTTGCGGTTTCATCCGAAGGACCACCCCATTTAGTCGCCTCTTGCGACAGGCAAGGGATACTGATGACTTATTTCAACCCGGATCCCCACGGGGTTCAATAGAAAGGTCTTGCCACAAGGAATACACACACCAAGTATGAAAGGTCTACCGCTTATGATGTAAACGATATGACCAAGATTAAACGTTAGGGTTTTTTTTTTTTACAAAAAACAAAAAAACCAAAAACTAGATCATATTAAGAATATTATGACTGCATCTCCATGACAAGTCTACTATGAATAAAGCAGTCTTCATTAATAATGGTGCAAAAAGGTCAAATTACATAAAAAAAAAAAATAAACATTAACCAATGTACATTAAATTGCATTTATTATATTCTGACAGAGCCAATGAGATCATAATCATACATACAATAAACTATGTTCAAATCAAATCATCGTATCACGTGATAAATAAAATCCTAGGTGTCAATGGATCAGCCATGCGTTAGACTTTCCTTTGTCCTATTGAGATTTCCTCATGACCTTCACCTTGCCCGAGGAGCATTATCAGTTTCCTTTATTGGTAGGCGTTGTGGAAACGACAACACATTCATTTTTTAATGATCGATCTATGTCGGCAATTATGAAATTGAATTCTAGAGATCCATAACGCATAGAAACACTATATTTGTGTTATACTCACACGTAATAATCAATATGTTCTCGGACACCGCGGGGATCCTGGTTGTTAGAATAGATCCTCAGTACCCCTTACTTGTCGTAATAGGCAATTAAATGGGGGGGGGGGGGGGGGTCATTCGGATGAGACACTGGTGGCGTCTCCATATGAGTGAAAGATTCTCGAGCAGGACGTTAAACAATTAAACAATATATAATCAATCAATCAATCAATATGTTCTCGATGATTTTCTTCCAAAACAGCAGCGGGTTCTTTTAGAGAGAGCTGCCAGACAATTTCAAATTCGCGGATTACTTTGTTCATGAAATTTTGAAAACGTTAGGTGGAGTTTGCAATGAATCTTGAAAACAGAAGATATGTGTGGACTCCATATCTAGGTAGATATATTTTGGAGTCACTCTGACAGAAAGCGAGCGTTTTGATCTGGCAGCACATAGCCTAATATATGTAGAAAACCAGAATATGCCATGTAATTTGCGATTTAAAAATTTTTGATTTCATAAAAGTTTTAAACTACATTATAACTCACCACAGCATGCAATGAAATCCAACACAGCAAAATATGTAAACAATATTCACAGCTTTATGTCTATCGATGGGACGTGACATCATGTAATACACATTTTGCAAGACATGACGTATTTTTGTGCTTTGATAGGCAGATCAAGGCAATAAACTCCCTCCCAAGTAAAAATATATTTATAATGAAACCGCAAACTGCAAATGCTTGATATACTATTATATCGTTGTTAGTGTTTTTGTGTAATTTTACTTGTAAGGAAATATTGGTGCACGTCTGGTTTGACATCATAAAAAAAATGTGTATAAACAAAATGTATTTTATTGTGCACTTTTAATGGTCCATTTTCGAGATACCATATTTCGGCATGATTCTAACATTTACTTTGTACTCGATGCGGGCACATCTACATCCGATTTTCAACATGACTTTCGAAAGTTTTAAAGGATCAGAATTAAAGCGGTTTTTACTGATCGAGAATTTACATGTCACTTTCATAGAAAAAATAACACGTTAAGGCTATGTCAACTTGCAGAAGAATTGAATTTAAGAGTATCAATGAAGGGTGCGTTTCCATATTTCGATGGATCATTCCGGTGATTGATTAATTTTTTTCTAGATAGATAATAATAATAATAATAATTGTTTTTTATGTAGCACATTTCCAGCATATGCTGCTCAAAGCGCTTCACAATACATTATTACCCCAGCAGACCATATAACATTCCAGAGCTTTCTCAGTGCAAGCTGCTGTTAAGGCGCTAAAGCACTAACATTCTAACAATATCTTTCACTGTCTATAGCCAGGTACCCCCGTTTACACGTGGGTGGAGTGAGGAAATTTGTGTAAAGTGCCTTTCCCAAGAACACAACGTCGGCCCTGCCGCGGCCAGGACTCGAACCCACAACCTTTCGGTCGAGAGTCTAATAGCCTAAGCACTAGGCCTGCAAATATTTGTAGTTGTTATACTGAAAAAGCTTGGGGTAAAGATGATGTGGTGTTGGTTCACAATCTACAAAATGTCTGGAGCATAATCGGTCGTGACGTGAGCGGTTGTAGTCACGGCGCCTTAACACTTCAAGCCATTTTCTGCAGTGTTTGGGCTATTATATGTGTTGTTGTTTTCCACCAGACTCAACAATTTTTCAGTTATCTGGTGGCGTCCAGTTTTTATTGGTGGAGGAGAGAACCCAGATACAATGTACCCGGGAAGAGACCACCGACCTTCCGAAAGTAAACTGGCAAACTTTCTCACATATATCAGCGCGAGCGAGATTCAAACCCGCGCCGACTAGAGGTGAGAGGCCTTGTGATTTTGTGCGCGATGCTCTAACCACTCGGTCACGGAGGCCTCTATTAGATGTGTGAAATGGAAAAAATTTACATCAACCATGAACCCATATCTTCCCTTCTTCCTCGTATCTGATCTACATCCTTCCACAACACAAGGGAACTTGGGTATTTCGCAGTAGACGAACTCGTTTCTAACATAAAACAATTTCACCGGAAGTAATGCGCCCCTCAATTTTACAAAAATCACGTGACTCAAGTGCACAGTAAATGTTACATTCCCTCCGGAATACGATAAATCGAAAATGGGCTATTCCAGTGATTTTCAATACGGGACTTTCGAGATTCGGATCACTTTGACTTTTATCGCGTGTTGAACATAATTGTAGGACAAGTCACATCTTACATGGTAACAGTTACGTAAACAAAATTGGATGACGCTCTCTTTCCAAGAAAAGGATCAGTACATTAACCATTTACAGGAACACACATTTGATTAAATAATGCGAGTTGGCAAGGGAAATTAATTTTGAGGTCGTAGAAACGAAAGACAATTATGCCGACGTGAATAAGGATATCCGTAAAACTTCACGCTTTGCATTTAAAGATACTCTTCAAAATCACACTTTTCTTTTCAACTGCTGTATAACCAGATGCTGAGGGCTTATTGAGCACCAATAATGACTTATATCGTCAGCACCCTCCCTCTTTTTAGGACTGTGCATAGCTCTTGATGGCCTGTCTGCTAGCGAAACACTTGCATCGATATCAGCCTTGCCCTACAATTAGTTACTGTCACGTGACCGCGGTGTATAAACGTCAACTGCACCTATTTGAGAGATATGTATTTTAATCAGATTGCGTCAGCTGTAGTTGGTCGTTCAGGCACATCCCGAAAGTTCCGTATTCATAGAAGCCTTACATTGTTGTAAAAAGTAGTGCCGACTTCGTTGCCAAGGGGGCGTCTCACCATACCAAGTTACATTATAATATTTTCAGTGTGTTCAGCCTTATAATGTAACCATGTAAATAATATACCTCGTTATAATGTAAACATGTATATCATATACATCGTTATACTATGACTATATATATGATATACCTCGTTATATAGTAACTAAATATATGATATACCTCGTTATACTGTAACCAAATATATGATATACCTCGTTATAATGTAACCATGTGTGTGATATACCTCGTTATAATGTAAGCATGTGTATGATATACCTTGTTATACTGTAAACATGTGTGTGATATACCTCGTTATAATGTAACCATATATATGATATACCTCGTTATAATGTAACCATATATATGATATACCTCGTTATAATGTTTTGTTTTTGTTTGTTTGTTTGTTTTATTTATAGTCGCCTGAGCAATTTTTCAGCTATCCGGCGACTGTCACTATTACCGGTGACGGGGCTGCAAATTTAGACCTATGCTTAGCACTAATGGCTTTTAGCAGTGAGGGTTCTTTTACGTGCCACACCTGCTACGACACGGGACCTCCGTTTATAAGGTCCCATCCGAAAGACCCGTGACTCTCACTTCGTAATGCCGAGCTCTTGGCGAAGGAGCAATCACTACCTATTTTAACGTCTTAGGTTTGACGCGGCCGGCCCGAGCGGGGCTCGAACTCACGACCTTCCGTTCACGAGGCGAGAGCTCTACCACTGAGCCACCGTGATCGGTCGTTACAATGTAACCATATATATGATATACCTCGTTATATAGTAACCATGTGTATGATATACCTCCTTATAATGTAAGCATGTGTATGATATACCTTGTTATAATGTAAGCATGCCTATGGTTTAAACCAAGGTGAATTTCCGGCTTCTTACGGAAACGACGATTAGGAAACTTTCCCTCCGTTTTTGAAATTGGAGTTCAGGATTATGTATGTCAAAGGTAAAAACAAAATTGAACAAGTTGTTTTACTCTTCGCAGGTATGGATATCTAGTAATGCAACGATAAACAGTAAAATGGTACACGCAGATCAATGCATGTTAGGATATGCCAGTGGGCTGTCAGTAGCGGACCGGAAGATATATGGGAACTTCTCATTAAAACTGGAATTTTAATACCCTTCTTTAAAGCTGAAAAAAACCAAACACTATTAAGAATTCTTGAAGCTTAGTTTATGTTTGAAAGTATTATCAGTTTCAAGGTAACAGGGGCAGTTCCGCAGGAAAGTACTGGTTAAATTTATTTAAACTAAAAGGTAGAAGTCCCCTATATTTGAATTGATGGTTGGTAAGGGATTACAAGTATATGCAAGTTCAGCGAAAATTCTATCGCTCAGAGGAAATGTGAATGAGGCTTCGTAGAAGGGCAGATCTGGGTCTTTGTTGTACACAGTGTCTAAACCCCCTTTTGCATGGTACTCTGTGTGGAGTTAATCGAAATTAGAGAACTGATTTGCGTCATGTAATCATAAGTTACTAACTACATGTGATACAAGAGAAGCACGAACATCCATTAACCTGCCATAATCAGACTTTCATATAACCCGACTTTTATTGATGTTAAAGTGCCCCCCCCCCCCCCCCCCCCCCCCCCTCCAACAGAGGCACATTTCGTTTTAGTTTTTATTACAATACGGAAAAATAACTCATATTATGATAATAATTTCTATTATTGCAAAAAATAATGTTTTTCCATACAGTTTGTTCATATATGTGTGGGTGTTTTTTAAAGATAGAAAATCTTGGAATGTGGTCCCCGCACCACCGACCTTGAATGCCATGCCAGGTCAGATTACAGATACTGATATGTTCAGCTCATAATAAACAATTGGGTGTCATATACTTGGTCCACAAGGAAGTAATGTGAATGTGATGGAACCTTTTTCTACGAGTAATACACACAGACGTAAACGTAGTCATGCACATCGTTCATATGAAAGACCTAGTATACATGATTGACTCGCTTTTACCTTACATCAACAGACGATTAGGTCCACGTCATATTCGCACACATTTTTTTCTCTGTTCCAGTGTGAGTTTTGAATACGTTATTTGAAAAAATCAAAACCTAGTCCATACGTAGAATTTTTTTTACACCAGAATACAGACTGAATTCTATGATTATAGATGTTGCCCATCACAGGCTATTTAAACCACTGCGGGTTTTGGATGATATTACTTCCGAATCTAGCCGCCAGTTTCACTCAAATTTATTAATAAAGGAATTGATGTCGTCATCATAAGCAACATTCATCGTCGTAAAAAAGTTCACTTTTGTATTCCAGAATATTTCAAGTCTACACCTTGTATTTCCTTCAAATATATTTCCACTATTGCATCCAAAATTTTTATCTACAAGCAAACTTTGTAGTGCCTAGATATAGACCATCTAGTAAGTGTTCTTGTTCTTTGTCTTCTTTTAACTATAGTCCAGCTGGACGTGTCATTACTGGTGATGATATCATTGTTGAAAATAAAGACCTAGAATCGCTTATTTTAAAAGGTCCTAAATTCAGAGAAGTGTGGTCTTTCAATTGGCAAACCTCATCTATATTATGAATTATGTCGAAGATTGTGCCAGACGATGGGTTAAATCTGAAAAGAACTTGATACCTTGTCAGAATGGATGAAAGTATAAGAGGAATATAAAACCATGTATCAGACATGTCAAAACAAAAATGCGTACCACCTATCCTTCTATGTTTCGTAAACAGAATTGATAAAAGAGTTAGGCAGGTTATATGAGGAATACGTTTTGATTCCAGCTGACAAAGCTTGTAACAACATTGTATTTGTTTGTAAGGCCAATTATTACAACTACATTGTAAACGAACTAGGCATTACTTCCACATTTAGTAATCGCACTTATACTCCAACTGCCCTTTCAAAAGATGAAATTCTTTAAAATCACGCTTCAGTTTTAAACACATTTAATATCCCAGTCAATGGAAGGGATGAATATGAGTTACTGTACCTATACTGGATTCCAAAACTCCACAAAAACCCTTACAAAGATACATTGCTGGATCCAGTAAATGTTCTACCAAGCCCCTATCTTTGCTCCTCACCAAAATATGAACTGCTGTGAAGGAGAAACGTACTGAGCCACTACATATGCCAAAAGTGGTGTAAATCAAATGTGGATTCTTAAACATTCTTAAAAAAAAAAAAAACTTTCAGTGAATTTGAAGTCGCAAAGCTTTTCTCAAATCAACAACATTCCAACGTATGATTTTACAACACTTTACACGACCATGCCTCACGATAAATTAAAGACTAGAATTTTGACATCATAGACAGTCGCTTCGTTACCAAAAATAGTAAAGGGAAATATTCATATCTTGTGATCAGTCATCCAAAAAGTTATTTTGTTAAACACCACTCTGACTCCACGCACACGTTCTCTGAAATTGACATTAAAAGATGCAAGAGTTCCTCATTGACAATAGCTTTGTAGTCTTTATATTCTTATAAAACAGAATTCATTCAAAAACTTCTACATGAGAAGAAAAATATCTTGCTGTCGCCTTCAAATCGGCATTTAGACTTATCGACGACGTCTTATCTATTAACAATGATCATTTTCATTCATATTTCGATTCCATATATCCCAATGAACTTGAAATACACCACAGAGTCTTCCACATCAGCTTCGTATTTACTTCGCTCTTTTCTAATCTGTAAACTGTTAAGGAATCTCACTAATAAAAGTATTTCAACTTAAAGTTTGCCGGTTTACTTTCGGAAGGTCGGTGGTCTCTTCCCGGGTACATTGTATCTGGGTTCTCTCCTCCACCAATAATAAAAGGACGCCACCAGATCACTGAAAAATTATTGAGTGTGGCGGAAAACAACAAACAATCAATCATTTCTGAAATGCGTCACGGTACGCTGATTTAGGTAGACCTCCAAGGCACTGACTCATGCTGAGTCCAGGGCTTGTCGGAACCTGCAACAACGACCAGAAAAGAACTTTATAAATTTTGGAAAAAGGGAAGGTCGCATGGGGATAGATCTGGAGAGTATGGTGGGTGTGACTTCAGAATTTGCTTCACAAGTTCAGATGTATATGATGAAGCATTATCATGAATTTGACGAACATGACTAAATCCTGACACAGGGCGTCGTTTATGATAATATTTCTGGATCTTATTTAATTTAACATCTCGGTAATACCAACCTGTAACACTTTTGCCCTCCGGCTTCTTTGTGCTTATGGTTATTTTGGCAACTACAGGCCTTCTATCTTGTTTAGTTAACCATATTTTGTTTTTTCAATTTTTCTTACTCGTTCGAAATAGTGAACCCATATTTCGTCACCAGTAACAATGTTTGCAAATCGTCTTTGATTGAATTTGGGAAACATTTTGATCTATTGCTTAGCAGTTTGTACTCTTACCCGTTTTTGATCATCTGCCATTATATGCGGTATCCATATGGCAGAAATCTTTTTAACTTTCAAAATACACTTCAAAATGAAATACACCAGCGATAGCGATATGCCAACAGCTTTGGCAATATCACGTATCGTGTACCTGTCATCACTTTCAATTATTTCTATGACTTTTGAGACATTTGCCTTGCCTGTTACAGTTACAGGTCGGCCAGATTTTGCTGCACCTTTGACGGACTCTGTGTCAGTCAGAAATGTCTTTCTCCATCTACGAACTGTCTCATAAGATACCTTACCAGACCCATAAACTTCCCCCACAGCACTAAAAATTCTGCATTACCGAATGACGGAGTTTTGAGGTAACTTTTATATGTGCTCTGATTTCTTCAATACTCTCAACCCGTTTCCCAACCATTTTTACACCAGTGGTCTATGACTGGCTCTATTGAAATGTTTATAACTGTGGAGCGGAAGGTTCGTGTTTATACCATTGGAAAGGTATTGAATAGAGCTATTCAAGAGTATCATCATCCACGAAATTGTGCTAAGCGTTATCGCGCTGTGGTACAATGCACATTACATATCGATAAGCCCTCGTACTTGTCGCGCCACAAATGTAATTTATTTATTTATTCATTTTTGGTCATAATATAAAATCATAATATGTGATGAGTGTATTGTTATAGTGTGTTTTCTGTATTAATTTTATGATATCAATACACCCAGCCCCGTGTGGATCCGGGTAAGAATAAGTCCTCAGTGCCTCTTGCTTGTAGTAAGATCCGACTAAATGGGGTGGTCCTTCGGATGAGACCGCAAAACCCGAGGTCCCGTGTCACAGTAGGTGTGGTACGTTAAAGATCCCTTCCTGCTCAAAGACCATAAGCGCCGAGCATAAACCTAAATTTTGCAGTTCTTCACCGGCAATGGTGACGTCTCCATATGAGTGAAAGATTCTCGAATGGGACGTTAAACAATATATAATCAATCAATTAATCAATACACCCAGACAGAAAAACGAGTCTCTCTTTATTAGGATGGGGTTTATAAATGTTCTATTTTTAGTATCGAAGGGTTTATAAACAACCATATTAGGCAGCGTCTATTGCACGAGCGTTTGATAACAGAATCTTGAACTTTTAGAGTACCTAGTTAATAAAGCAATGTCAGCATTTTCATGGTAATACATGTCAGATGTTTTTATCGACATGATGAATTATATTGACAGAGTGCTCTTACTCTACCCCAACGAGGACGAAGTGCGAGGTCAATATATTCTCATCAAATCGCTAATAAAACGTGTATTGACCTGACCAAATCACTTTATTTATACAGTGGTAGCTCGACGGCGTGTTGTGTGACAGCTCGTTCGCCATAATCCAAGTCGGGACCCCGTAGTAATGGGGCTGTATTGAAATAGAATTTTTGATACATCTTCTACATGACCTATGAATTATTGCAACATGCACAGTTTGTTAGGGAAATAAAAAAAAAAAAATAAATAAAAATCTCCATGATAATCTCTGGGAAACAGTTATAATATCGACACCCCCTCTTTCAAAAGGTAAAGAAGGTCCTTAAACCCGAGCAACCAAAGGAAATATCTGAGATCTTAATTTCAATTTGAAACGAAGAATAAAGATTAATTTCACACCAAGATAAACTTTTCCCATTCTCAATATCTTTTCTGTCAATTTATCAATCGATGTCTTTTTTTTTTTAAAGAAATGAATTGAACGAGAAAGACTTAATCCTGATCAATGCCTCGACATTCTGAGGAAAGAAGGCGAGATATTTCTTTTTAGTATATACATATATATCATGCATGATCAAAGAATTGAACAGTCGCCGGATAGCTGAAAAATTGCTCAGGCGACTATAAATAAAAAAAACCCAAACATCAAAGAATTGAGACATGCGACAAAGAGATCGTTGCGATTGTTTATTTTACTGCTGTGTCCTCTGAAATATTTTACTACATAACTGTTTTCTAATATGAAAAACAGAAAATATTCAAAAGGTTTGCCTCTGTGTCATTTTGCTGACTAAAACGAAATTCTGTAAAAGGGTATTAATTCCGTGTTCTGCCTTATTCACTGAGTATAGGAGTCGTAACTGAAATCTCACGATTCCAGGCTTTAATTTGGCCCAAAGTTCATCTACCGTCAATCTGCAACAGACAAGCTATGCAGTCAATCTGCAACAGACAAGCTATGCAGTCAATCTGCAACAGACAAGCTAAGTCGTAAAAAAAAAACTAACTTCTAAGGTCAATATGCATTTAAACTGCAATAGACAGGCCAACTTCTTGTATTAGTAAACATCTTTCAACAATTTTTCTGATAACCTATATTTTCTTCTTTTTTTTTCTTTTTTCTTTTTTTTTTTCGCATATCGTCGCTTCGCTTTAAAAAACTCGTAAGTCGAAAAATGTACAAAATGCGAGTTTTTTTATTTTTTTTTTTTTCCATTTTGGAATTAACAATGCAGTTTCCGTATACCCTCAAAATATCATACGTCTACACCTGTTAGACGTTAAATGTAAGCCTCCCCTGTGGACCGGTCACACCTGCCGTGTGCCCTATATCTCGATCACTTAAGCGGAGTAATCTATGTGTAAAGAGAGGCCTGACAATGTGATAAGAAGCACGTGAGGCAGCATTGTTGTTCATACTACATTCAAACCTCGTTATCTCGAACTCGATGGAACCAAGAAAAAACTTTGAGATATCCGACGATTCGAAACATCAAAGGTAAAATATATAAAGAATAAGTGGTTGGGATTTCCGAATCGATTCTATATAGCCATGGTATTTCAGATATCGGTGTTCGAAATACCAAAGTTCAACTGTGTTTGACTTTTCGATAACAGATTTGAAATTGGTTTTGAATCCTATATGCGCTCTTTGTTTCCGTGTGTGATAGAGAATGGTGGTGGTGTGTGTGATAGAAAATGGTGGTGGTATTTGTGATAGAGAATGGGTGATGTGTGTGATAGAGAATGGGTGGTGTGTGTGATAGAGAATGCGTGGTATCTGTGATAGAGAATGGGTGGTGTGTGTGATAGAGAATGGGTGGTATCTGTAATAGAGAATAGGTGGTATGTGTGATAGAGAATGTGTGGTGTGTGTGATAGAGAATGCGTGGTGTGTGTGATAGAGAATGGGTGGTGTGTGTGATAGAGAATGCGTGGTATTTGTGATAGAAAATGGGTGGTATCTTTGATAGAGAATGGGTGGTGTGTGTGATAGAAAATGGGTGGTATCTGTGATAGAGAATGCGTGGTGTGTGTGATAGAGAATGGGTGGTATCTGTAATAGAGAATGCGTGGTATGTGTAATAGAGAATGCGTGGTATGTGTAATAAAGAATGCGTGGTATGTGTGATACAGAATGCGTATTGTATGTGATAGACGATTCCACATGAATTGTAAAGGAACCGGATTTCGATAACATTCTTTTTTACTTTAGTGATTAATGACGATGGTTTTTGACGGGAATGATAGATTTTATTTAACGTCCCTCTCGAGAAGTTTTCACTTAAATATGGAGACGTCACCATTGCCGGTGAAGGGCTGCAAAATTTAGGACTATACTCGGCGCTCAGGGCCTTTGATATGGAGGGATCTCTATTGTGCCACACCTGCTGTGACACGGGACCTCGGGTTTTGTGGTCTCATCAAAAGGATCACTCCATTTAGTCTCCTCTTAACGACAAGCAAGAGCCACGAAGGGCTTTTTCTAACACGGAGTTGTGCGATGAAAACAATATCAAGAATTACAGGAAAATTTTGTCCGAAAGTGAAAGGATGTATTCGGAATATCAAAAGAATTGACATTTTGGAGAGAACGATTTCCCGGAAAATTCTCTTTTGAAAATCAATGTTCATTTGTTATTTTTTACCGTATCTATTTCTAAATTTTTCAAATTTGCATTTTGAACCTAAAATTTCGTATTAGCAAGTTTTAAATTAACTTCAAAGTTGACTAAAACAGCATTTTCTCAGTAAAAAAACCGCCTATTTTTGGATGAATTGTGGCCTAGAAGTCCTTCAGGGTAGGCCTGTCCCTAATAAAAACCATGGTAATTTGATAGGTTGTGATCTAAAGAATAATTTAAGATAGGATTTTTAAAGGGGCACCCCTGCAATGGGGTCGAAATTTGCATAAAAACAAGTATTAAAAACAGAAACCTATTTCGTGGTTCATATTTATGCCGTTTATATTCTTTGCGGTTTGTTCAGTGATAGTTGCCCTTACCTAAATAAGGATAATGTCTTTTATAAATGTCACATGATAAAAACCTTCAGATTATAAAGAAGACTTTAGAGAAGGGAAAGACATAAATGCTAGTAGATAGTAGAGATAGTAGTCATAACGACATTGATAGGAAATTATGCAGAAAATCGATATACGAGGAACACTTTTTAAGTTCGTAGAGTAGGGTGGTCTTTTTAAAATCGCTTGAAATATCAAAATTTTATTTATCTAAGACCTTCGAAATATGCCCCGTCTGCCTCAACACACATTTTACACCGATCTACCCATTTGCGGAACGCCGCCCGGTACTCCTCTTTAGGTATATGTTGCAGACACTGGTAGACCGCACTGCCTATACGACAACGGGATTTAAAACGGTGCCCTGCCAGCATTTCCTTTAGTCTTAAGAATAACCAAAAGTCACAGGGGGACAGGTCAGGGCTGTATGGGGGATGATCTAAGACATCGAGCCCAGATTCTTTCAGATATTCCTGTACCGTAGCGGATTTATGGGCCGGTGCGTTATGATGGAGTAATTTGATGCCGCGGACACCGGTGCGCAGTCTGTGTTTCTGATAGAAATCAACAAGTTGAGTAAGAACACTTTCTCTGTAAAACTTTCCAGTGACAGAACTACCTTTCGGGACTGGAATTTGAAGGACTGGACCTTTCGAATCAAAGAATATCGCATACAACATGCGATTTGATGTTTTGCAACGGCGCGCAATGACAGGTCTGTCGCCCTCAGATGAAACCCAAACTTTATTTTTAGCCTTAGAATTGGGTTGAAAATGATAGATCAAGGTTTCATCACCTGTAACTATCTCTTCCAAACGACGTGGGTCACATTTATCATATTTCTCATAACTTGCGATGCAAGTCTAACCTGACTTTGTTTCTGCTCGTCAGTGAGCAAATGGGGCACCCAGCATGCGCAGATCTTATGTAGCCCAAGTCGTTCACGTAAGATCTTCAAAACACTTGACGAATGAATGCCACTTAATTCTTCTATCTCTTGCACGGTATAACGTGCGTCTTCCTCAATTAACGTTTTCACAATAGCAACGTTCTTTTCCGTCAAAACGGAAACCGGCCTACCACTCGAGGGTCATTTCCAATTGACTCCCGACCATCGTTAAAACGACGTACCCACTTGCAAACTGTAGCATATTTTAAAGCACCATTTTCATAAACCTTTTGCAAATCAGCATGAATTTCCATTGACGGAAACCCGAGGTGTGCTCGAATCTTAAAATATACCCTTTGTTCAGAGATTTTTCCATCCATATTGAACGCTATATTTTACTATAGTGTATAAAACCACGTGTTGAAAACACCCAGCGCAACGCGCACGTGGACCTCGTGCGCCGCATACCGTGATACCATTCGAGAGAGGAATAATTACGCAAGTTCTGTGTAAAAAATCGTGCAACTTCATAATCGCGTTAAAAAGTTATAGGCTTACTCTACGAACTTAAAAACTGTCTCTCGTATAGTCCACAGTTACGTAGAATTTATGAAAACTTGTAGACAAACCAAACCTGCATCGTGGAATGTTTGACTTATAGATTCTTATAGAGTTTCAATAAGTTCTGAAAGCAAAGCCGTGGAGCCAACCGTTACAGTTGTTAGGGTTTTTGAAATACAGGACGATAGGATTACATACAAATACACATGGGCCAAAGTCACACACGTAAGAGAGAGAGAGAGAGAGAGAGAGAGAGGGGGGGGGGCTAAATTTTATCAGCATCACATTGCAATCAACGCAGCGAAATATGTATATACATATCACCTGCATATGATGTTTTGTCTCTCAATGATTCGATATGCAAGAGCTTGTTTTGCATATGATCAGTTTTTAAATAGAGGCAGGCTTTTGACAAACAAGTTGATGTTACAAGGGTTTTAACAGTCTCGTTTGAATTCAGCATTTCGCAAATTCTGTGGTCGTTATAACGATCTAATTTGCCAATACAACCTGTCATTTGTCCAATGCGTTCCAAACCAACTGTTAGGCCATTCTATACACATAGATTGTGACTACGGATTGCTCCGCCGACCCGACTAAGGTACAGCGTTCAATGCGGGTATGACCAGTTGACCTTGGATACTTACCTTTTCTAGATACCTGATCCCACCTCTGGTATATTCAGAGGCCCATTTCTTAATTTTGAATTCCTTGTAGGAGTTAGATATTCCTCACTGTTTGTTATCCTCACCTTCTTATATACCTTACCTGCAAGTAAATTGTAAATAATATGATTTAGGATTGTTGAGCAATGAGGGTTCAAACGTGCTCAGGAAAATAATTTCAAACGGCAACATGACCTGATACTGAAGCAAGTTCAAGACCAATCCAAAACCCAACACTTGTATATTGTGGTGAGATGTGCGATTTATTTTCCCAAAACGTTAATTGATAATTCTAGGACGAGTTTACTTACGAGAGTTGTTCGATATGTAATGTGTATTGTACGATATCTCAAAAGCATTCGACTCAAATAGTGAAATGAACATCACATCCCTTCAAAGTATTCTCCACGGTTTGAAGTACATAATTTTAATCTCTGAACCCATTTATGAAATGCATCACGGTACGCTGATTTAGGTAGACCTCTGAGGCACTGACTGATGGCTGAACCAAGGGCTTGTTGGGACTTGTAACGACGACCAGATAAGAACTTTTTAAGTTTTGAAAAAAGGATAAAGTCGCATGGGGCTATATCGAGAGAGTATGGTGGGTGTGGCAAGACGGTAGCTTTCCCCGACTTCAAAAATTACTTCACAACCCCAGATGTATGTGATGGAGCATTATCATGAATTAGACGAACATGCCTAAATTCTGACACAGGGCATAGTATAACATTTCAGTAATACCGACCATTCGGAACAGGAATATGTAGGGCTATCCCATCACATGAGAAGAATATGGAATTAAAAAAAAAAACTTTGTGCTTATGGTTCTTTTTGTAACTACAGGCCTTCTACCGTGTTTAGTTAGCCACAATTTGTTTCCAGTCTTTCTCACTCATTTGATATAGTGAATTCATGTTTCGTCACCAGTAACAAGGTTTGCAAATTGTCTTTGTCTGAATGTGGGATACACGCGTAGCAGTTTCTCCATTCTTGGTCATCTGTCAATATATGCGATATCCATCTGGCAGGAATCTTTTATATTTTCAAAATACACTTCAAAATGAAATACACCCGCGATAGCGATATGCCAACAGCTTTGGCAATATCACGTATCGTGTACCTGTCATCACTTTCAATTATTTCTATGACTTTTGAGACATTTGCCTTGCCTGTTACAGTCACACGTCGACCTGATTTTGCTGCATCTTTGACGGACTCTGTGCCAGTCAGAAATTTCTTTCCCCACCTATGAACTGTCTCATAAGATACCTTATCAGACCCATAAATTTCCCCAAATTCAGTAAAAATCTGCATTACCGAATGACCGAGTTTTGTGCTATCTTTTATACAAGCTCTAATTTCTTCAATATTCTCAACCCGTTTCCCAACCATTTTTACAACATTGGTCAACGACTGGCTCTATTGAAATGACTATAAGTTTAAAACTATATGGAGCTGAAGGCTCGTGTTCATACCGTTGGAAAGGTATTGAATAGAACTAATCAAGAGTATCATCATCCACGAAATCGTGCAAAGCGTCATCTGCTTATTTCAGTGCCTGTAATTCCGGTAAATGTTAACCTGTATCACTGTCTTCTGTTAGTTCAAAATTAATTAAAGACACAGTTTATAATAACGTTAAACAGTAAATCTGATTTTTTTTATTTTTAAAACAGCAAGTACGATGGCAATAGATTACTTAGTGTGGTGCGGGTGAAAGCTTTTCTGATTTAACCCTCACACACGTGTCTATCAAAGAGCTATTTAAGAAGCAACTTCAGGATTTGGACTTCAAACAAAAAAAAAAAAAAAATAAAAAAAAAATTGCTTCTCTGAACCACTGATCAAGAATGAAAATATCCGTTTAAAACAATGTTGCACTTTTCATCGAAAATTCAAATTCTCTGAATATAATACAATCTTTCAGACACCTAATCGCTAAATCTAATACAAGATTATTTATGGACGGGGAAGGGTGTTTGAAAGTCCTACATTAAGCCATCTTTCTGACTAGAGAAGACTTGAAATGCACGCAATAATTTAGTTTACGGCACACGTAAACATGGTAAATGTAAACAAAAATCGAGTCTTTCTATTCCCAGGTATTGGGATTTTTATGGACGTTACACGTAGCAGATGTTTCTGGTTTTTTTTGTTTGTTTATTATTATCATTACAATGAAGTTTATTTGTGGATTGTTAGGTCAATGAGGTCACGAGAGAGAGAGATAGAGGAGAGATTTTAATAAGACATTCACAGCAACTTATCAGCTTTTATAAAATGTGCCTGATAATCTTATTTGATGGAATAGATTAGCCTAATGGAAACTCTCAAAAGGTCATCCCCCTTTTCATTCAATGAGCATGTATAAAAAGCTATCGAGTACGTTTACATAACATGCACACAATCGACAAATCTGAAGCAGTCTCAAACTGTCTGATTTGACCCTGACCTGAAATTCAACTCTGTCACAAATTTAAAACCCCTGTCCAACTTATCTTGTGAACTGAAAATAATCATTGGTCCTATTTGTGCAAGAGAAACTTTATGTGTACACATAAATTTGTTATGTACTTAGTCTTGGCAGCCATTGAGAAGTGTGACCTTTTATGCTTAAATATTGGACAATTTTCACTCTCCTTACGAATGCACAAATGCTGAGTGCAGCCTGTTCCCCTAGTTATTGTAAATCGTCCTTGCATTACAAACAAAATTACATCACAATACATACATCAGTTTAATACCTACACTTTCTTAGAAGTGAAGTTTAGGTATTTTACAATATATATATATATATATATTATAATAATAATGCATGAAAGTCTTGAACATATGATAAGCAGGAAGTTCACTAGAGAATAATTTGTTTATTTCACAAAGTAAAAAACAATTCAAAAACAGTAAAATTCCTTTCTATATATCAGATGCTACTTAGTATCTTTGTAATTTTCATTCCTGTTCAAGAGGTGCTGCAGATTCAAGGAACACGTTGTTGGACTTAGTCCTTGTCATAAAAACATGTTAATGGACTGGGAGGTCGTGAGTTCAAGCCCACTCGTGCCAAGGCCGAGTCAAAGAACCCTCACTGATACGGCCCTGGGTGCTAAGCAAAGGTCTAAAGTTGTAGTACTTCACCTACAGCTGGTGTCATCTCAGTATGAGTGAAAAATTCTCGAGGGGATGTAAAACAAACAAACAATCAATCAATAAACTTTGTCCTCCTCATTTGGGTGATGTTTATTTTGTTCTTCTTTTGAGGACAGGGAAGGACATAATTCTTGCTTTTGCTTAAACACAACCATAATTACAATGAAGACAATTGATATTTCACCTTTCACTCTGAAACTGAATAAGGATTCAAAAAGCAGCATGCCTAATACATGTTTTATACAATGTTTTTAAAATAAAGTCAAACCTTGTTATCTTGAACTCAATGGGGCCGAGGAAAAACCCTCGAGATACTGAGGTTAAAATACATAAAGGAGATGCAGTTGGTACTCCTAACTCACTAGGACATACAAATGGTATTCAAGATATCCAATACACTAAAGTGTAATTGTATGTTAATTTCTGACAGTTAAACATCTACACTGAGTTCTTTTAAAGTCATCTGACAGTGGCGGTCTCCATGATGGGACTGTAACAGCAAACAACGTAATGGTCCAACAGTCTTTCCCAGTACACAGGCAATGTCATAGCCCTGAAATAAAAACCAGTCCACCTCAACAGCTCAATTCAAAACACCATCAGTCTCCTTCCTCAAAAACAATGTTCCTATCCAAGACTGTTCATGTTCTTAAAGGGGCCTCCATGGCCGAGTGGTTAGAACATCGCACTCAAAAATCACAAGGTCTCTCACCTCTTGTCGGTGCAGGTTCGATTCTCGCTCACGCCGATATATGTGAGAAAGTTTGCCGGTTTACTTTCAGAAGGTCGGTGGTCTCTTCCCGGGTACATTGTATCTGGGTTCTCTACTCCATCAATAAAAACTGGACACCACCAGATAACTGAAAAATTGTTAAGTGTGGCGGAAAACAACAAACAATCAATCAACCATGTTCTTAATGTAGTTTGTAATTCAGTATCATGATTTAATTCAGTCACAAGAAAAATTCCCCCTCCTCCCCCAAGTTTTGGTGAATGTCTTTTTTTTTTTGCACCACAAAAGACTTTTAACACTCAACAGATTAACACCTAAAGAATCCAGATACAAACCTCTTCGGCTTCTGTGGTCTCTGGAAGAATTCTTTCTATACTTGTCTGGAGAAGCTGTGGAAAACAAGCATGAAATTTACACACTAGGGAAGTGTTATTGTTGTACTGATAATCAGAAAACATTGATTGCTGACAAAAATTATCAATTTTGATGATCAATTTTTTTTTCCATAATTGATCTTCAGATGTACATATACTTTTTATAAAATGCATTCTAGAATTAGCCCATTTCCACTTTTACAAAGCCTACTAGCACAAAGAACAAAAAGGTGCCTATCTATCTATCTATCTATCTATCTATCTATCTATATATATATATAGAGAGAGAGAGAGAGAGAGAGAGAGAGAGAGAGAGAGCAAAAGCAACAACACAACATAGAGAAAAAGACTTTTAAACTAGCTGCACACTGCATGTGAAATATTTTATATAAAGCACAAAGATTGCAATGAACTCCTGAACAAACATATGAATTAACTTTATATATAATCATATCTATGTATAAATATACATATGTAAATGAAAAAAGAATGAAATACTTTGTACAATTATATTTTTTAAAATAAAAATGTATCTTCCGACTATAATCAGTAAAATCACATCAGAAACAGCAATCAATGGCAACCAATGATCGATCATGAAAATTAACCGATGTCCCATACTAGGAAGTGTATACAAGGGTATTTTCCCCCGTATTATTTCACCCTTCAACACTTGTAAATGGTTTCATCCCATTTCAAATTTGCCCAGACACAGTTGAGTTAAAGAGCGATGACAAAGAAAACAGTTCTGCACAATTTAAATTCACTCACTGACAACATGGGTGAAAATAAAACCTGGGGGTGGGGGGTGGGGGGGGGGTTATAAATAGAAGTACAATTTTACAACACAGTGACAGGAATATCATCACTGCCTCCTCCTTTCACTTCGAGGTCCCGTGTCACAGCAGGTGTGGCACGATAAAGATCCCTCCCTGCTCAAAGGCCATAAGCGACGAGCATAGGTCTAAATTTTGCAGCCCTTCACCGCTAATGGTGACGTCTCCATATGAGTGAAAGATTCTCGAGCGGGACGTTAAACTATATATAATCAATCAATCCTCCTTTCACTTTAATACATGCAATATTGGATACCTTTCTCAGTAAAATGTAATATTTCTAATACCTCCACTGCCACTTTCATTGTTTGTGTCACATGATCTGATGATGTTATTTCACATGATGATGCCACAGACAGATACACTTTCAATTTCATTCTTGTAAGTGGCTCCATCACTGTCTTCTTGCAGCTCAGACATACAAGTTGTCTACAAAGAAATAATACTGATCAATAGCACATTTTCGAGTTACTGCCGGAACACCGTTTTTACCCAAATTTTACATGATCCCTCAGATTTGGTTAGCCCTACGCATTTCCTGTAGCGGCAAGTTTTAAAGAGATGGAAACAACTTCTTCAATTGAATTTTTTTTTCATGGAAAGTGCCAGAGCATAAGTGCTTTCTTTTGGATTGAGGAGTATCTTTTTTTTTTGGTTAAGTTTTGTGAGTTTGCAGTGGAACTGAAGCTAAGGGATAATTTCAACTTCTGACCACTCACAAATACTTTTTCTGTGTTGGAAAGGGGTAGAATATAATGTTTTCCATATAATCATATTTTTTTTTTATCTTCCTTGTGTCTGCACTATAGCCTTCTGCTAAGCAGTAATATTTCCATTTCTTCATAACACTGTTACTAACAAACACTGTCTTGCCAAATCTTGAAATCATGTGATCACGGGATATAAAATTTTGAACAAACATCGTCTTCTGGCAGTAACTTGAAAATGTGCTATTTTTCTCTGGATCATGACAAAAAATTCCTGTCAGACCCTTACAAAGTAAAGAGTCTGCAGAAGTATGAGTTTTCATGTTTTTTACTTGCTGTTGAGTTTTCATGTTTTTTACTTGCTGTTGGAGTCCTGGACCAAGTTTTCCTGCTGACATTTATCACACACATCCCAGCTATAAGCTGAATTCTCATCCACACCACAGATCGTGCCTAAGATGAATGGAGAAAAATAAAAAGGTAATGACTTTACGACCTCCTGTTCATTAACAGACCTCTACAAGATTTATTTTTCCACATCAGAATATTCTTATGTTTTGAATATCAGTAATAAATTAAATCTGCCTTAAAAAAAATCTCAAAGTTATCTATTGGTTTTTTTTTATTTGAACAGTCAAAGTTTGAGTAAAATCTCAGACTAAAGTCTAAGTTTTGACTTAGCCTTTTTTTTTCCAGAGAAATCCATGCCTGACCTTCAGCATTGATTCATTTGCAACCAACTCAAAATATTTTTTTTGGAGACTTGGAAAACCCTTTAATTATTAAACAATTAGTGCCAGTGTGTTAATTTATGCCAACCTTACCTGACACAGTGCAGAGATCAAGAGCAGATAACTCTGAATGGAGCTGTATGGGACTGAGTTCAGGTGAGATCGTCACAGTGTTCGGGTTCTGCAGAATCACTCTACTGTAAAGGTCACAGGTTAGCTTACCTGAGAAAAAATAATACAAAAATCTCAGGAATCACGAGGTTTAAATTCATTCACTTTAATTCAAGTTGTAATAAATGTTTGCTGCTTTACAATAACTAACTATTTGAAACAGATTCTCGTTATTATATACAGAAATAATACCTAAATGATATGCTACATCTCGAAACTTCCATGTATTTCCTGTCAGTTGGGTACACTCTGGCAAACAGAATTCTGACGTAGTTGTTAAAATGATACATCTGGAGCTGGTCAGGCTCTGGTCCCTAACATAAAGAACTGACTTGTGGGATCGCCTTGCATCAGACACAGGCAGACTGTCCTCTATGTTAGCCTGATTACAACACAGGGAATACACAAAATCACAATCTACACGATTTCTTGTATTATGTAATGAATACTGTATGTGTTATAATATATATATCTAGTATATCTGTGTTTTACTGTAGATGTTATGATATGCAAGTTATATACTCGTATATAACACTCTATATCTAGTATAAATGATTAACATATCTGTCTTTTACTGTAGATGTTATGATATACAAGTTATATACTCGTATTTAACACTCTATATCTAGTATAATTGATTAACATATCTGTGTTTTACTGTAGATGTTATGATATACAAGTTATATACTCGTATATAACACTCTATATCTAGTATAAATAATTACCATATCTACTTGATAAATCACTTTACAGCAGAAGGAGACTCTCTGTATTTCACCACCCTAGTAATATAAAAATCCACTTTTAACTACATGTTGTGAATACAGGTTCCTTCACTAAACTAGTTGCCATTTTGGTGTCAAAAATTTTATTATTGTCAAATTGTGATTTACTATTTCAAAAAAAAAACAACAGAAAAACAATTAAAGTGTGTATACTTTTGTTATTGGTGTTTGTGTTAAAAAATCTATTCAGAGGCTCTGAAGAATCAAACTTCTATTACTGTCTTCCCATACAAAAAATTATTTCTTTATAATGCTTAGTATTCAAAAGAACCGAAATCTTTATTTTGATAAAATCTTAAACTTAGTCTTGATTTGATCAATGATTTGGTCAAAGTGTATACAAAACTATCATAATAGCATATTTTTACAACAATATAAAATTTTCAGATTTAGAGCTAATATTCCTTTAAGATGCATTTAAAGGGAGAAAACTGCATACCTGACCAAGATCAGCCAGCCTAGTTATGTTTTCTTTGAGATTTGAAATGCCATTCCCCAGTGGCACAATGGTCATTCCCTCTCCATTTTCTGCTTCTTTCATGAAATAACAGAACCCTGGGGCTGAGGATCTGCAAAACTGTCAAATGATCCTGCATGTAACTTTCATCAATATAGATGTAATGAAAAAACCTCAGTCTGATTTTTATGTCACAGTCGCTCATCTAACTTCGTTGGGTAGTTCCCTCACTCCCCCCCCCCCCCCCCCCACCCCACTCTCTCCCCCTCCCACCAGGAGACACACACACACACACATTCACATGATATTCCTATTCGTTTACATTTCCAATCATTCTTGTCAATTTTTAACAATAATTACAACAATTTGGTACATGTGAAAAATTACTGCTTTCCACAACATGTCAGTGAACTAAATCACAGCCCACACCTTATTGACAGATTCCTCTGATTCAGTGATGCTGTCTTCTGGGTCCTGATTGTCCAGTCTTTTACACAGAGGTCCACAACTGCATACAACATCAATCACAGAAAACAGCGCTGGTTCCCTGAAGAAGGTCACTGATAAATTCCATGACAATCCTCCTTTCATTCATTTCGTTATGTAAGCATTTGTTTTAATTACAAAGTTAAAAACTGGAGACCAACACTTTAAGGTTAAAATTTCGGAGGATTCTCACAAGTGGATACCAAGTGGTATTCAATAGGGTATGCATATTCACAGTAAAACTAATTAAAAAAAAAACCACAAACAAACAAACAAAAACCAAAAACAAAAAAAAACAAAAAAAACTTATACAACACTTATATACTTTTGCCTACCCTTAGTTTCTATTTTAAAGTCAGTTTAGTATTAAGTTATGTAATTTTTTTATGCATTTGTTGTTTTTTGTTTTATTGTCTTACCTGTAAAGCACTTTAGGGTAATTGTCTTAATTAGATAAAGCTCTATAGAAGCGTAGAATAATAATTCAAAATTAAATCAATTAAGTAGTGTTATTTACAGCATCTTAAAATGAATAATAAATTCCCTTTCTGGTGGTTCTTCATTGAACAGATAGTCCCCAAAACTGCAGGTTAAATTTACCTTTCTCTTGTGGCCCTAAACTGAACAGATAGTCCCCCAAACACATGTATAGATCCTTCTCCATTTTGTAACACATCAGGGAAGAGTGTCTCAGCCTGCTCAGGACAAAACACCTGACATACAGTACCATGGCTATCTTCTATCAGTACCAAGTACCTGGCAAAAATATTTTTTTTTTTTTCAAGAACACTTCTAATCTCTACTGACTCTAGATATAATCTAGATAAATTTTGTTTGTTGTAAAATAAATACATTTAGAAAATCTGTATCTCATACTTATCACAATCATGGACCAAGTATATCTAAATACTGTGGCTTTATGAAGCACAGTATTCTCATTACCCAGACAATAAAGACTAACAAACCTCTCTACATACTTTATACATGCATTGCCCAAGTACCTTTTTCCACTATTTGGAACTTTCCTACTGAAACAGAATACTCTGAGAATCCTGCCGGAGAATCTAGAACTCGGGTCATGACAGTCCAGCCAGTCTAAGATGGAGGACTTTGTCAGTCTACTCATCCTGGACGGCCCCCGAGTGGCCTGAATTGTATCAAGAGCAGATAACTGCTCATCAGAGTCTTGTTGACATCCCTCACTTCTCTGTAAATTCAAGGAATTAAAATATGTACACAAGTTGAGGCAAGAGGCACATGTATATTCAAAAGGAGACTTAATAGTGAAAGTAATACCTATTTAACAATTCTTAAACTACTACAGGATCTACCATGTGACTAATTGGCCTTTCCTTTTTTCAAATTTTATTCAGCCACACCAATATAATTCTTCATTCTGCAGGCTTTTGATTGAAAAATAAATGGGTGCGTAATTTCATTATCTTGACATTATCAAATCCATGGGAATAAAATTTGTAGCTGAATACTGAATGAACACGTGAGCAGTTACAGTACAAACTACAATATGCATCAACTCCTACGCTTACAAATACACCTCAGATTTAACACAGTAAAAGAGCATAAACAGTATGCATCCTTTCAACTCCTACGCTTACAAATACACCTCAGATTTAACACAGTAAAAGAGCATAAACAGTATGCATCCTTTCAACTCCTACGCTTACAAATACACCTCAGATTTGACACAGTAAAACAGATACACAGTATGCATCCTTTCAACTCCTACGCTTACAAATACATGTCAGATTTGACACAGTAAAACAGATACACAGTATGCATCCTTTCAACTCCCATGCTTACAAATACACATCAGATTTGACACAGTAAAACAGCATACAAAGTTTACTGTACATCAGCATTACTCAAAATTCCTAAGATTTCACAGTTTTTAGTCATACACTGTGTATAAATGTACATGATTAATAATTAATGAAATCTTACCTGGTTAATAGATAGACCTGGCAGCTCTGGATTCAGGTGAGCTGGACAGGCAGTGGGACTGTGCACCAAACCTACACAGACAAATTTACCAGAAATTATTTTCAAACAAAAAGTATTTCACATACAACTGAATGGAAATTACTATAGATTTCGTAAGAAAATAAGATATTTTATGTGAACATTCCTACACACAAGCAAAGAAAATGTTTTCTGACTCTCTGATGATTAAATTTACTACACAATCAAAATTAACTCTTTTCTGTATGATTGTTAAGAGCTGACTTGTGTTGTTATTTAAGTTGCGTGATTACAATAGATCTATCAAATTATACATAAGACGTATAACAACCAGAGACACAGGGGCATTTCCAAACAGCGTATCGTTCTACAACACCAGAGTTTTGTTGCTTAGATCTCTGCTGGCTTTCAGATCTGTCGATGTCTTTGTTTTCTGACAATTCTTCACCTGGAAGCTCCTCGTATGACAGGATGCGGTAATTAGAGCACAACAGGACAAACTGAGACAGGCTTTTTAGCCTAATCTGTTGCCTGCAAGGATAACAATATTTACAATATATCTCAAACATAATTCAGTTGATAACTTAACACTGTGCTGCAGAAGCAATACAGAGTCCTCTCACCAGGGGGCGAACACTTGAACGACACTTCCTGTCTGGATGGCTCTGTCTTGTAGGAATAGGACAGTTTGTTCCTCAGCACCTTTATCACACGCCTGCTGTGACACACAGTGAGCCAGCTGAAGGGAGAACAGGGGCTCCAAGGAAGTAACCCTTAGGACCAGGGATCTACCAAGAGTGTCTGCTGATTGTAAAATTTACCAAACTATGACAAAACAAAAAACACAGACAACTGATCTATAGAAACTATGTGTAACATTACAGTTGAATGCTACCGACTGTTATCTGGTTCTGATCTGGATGTTATTGACTGTTATCTGGTTCTGATTTGGATGTTATTGAGTGTTGATTAAATCTGATTTGGATGTTATTGGATGTTATCTGGTTGTGATTTGGATGTTATTGACTGTTAATTGAATCTGATTTGGATGTTATTGAGTGTTATCTGGTTGTGATTTAGATGTTACTTATTGTTAACTGGTTCTGTTCTGGATGTTATTGACTGCTACCTGACTGATAATAGAATGTCACTAATTGTTACCTGGTTCAGATTTTGATGTAGACTGTTGATGCTTAAAAATACTGTTCATTGACCTTTCTCTTCCCTTTAAGTTGGACAGTTGGTCTGCAAAACCTCCCCTGTAATCAAGTGGGACAAAGCTTTAAAATGGTAAAAAAAAAAAAATGGGTTGCAAATTAAACTACTGTATTGTAATGTATTCCAAAAATGGATGAGCAAATGATATGGAATTTCCCGAACTAAAAATTAAAAAAATGTAAATTAGAGCATCAGCTGGTTTGTGCACATGCTTCTTATATTTTTTCCTCTTCTTTGCTGAGTCTTCCAGTTCACTAAATGGGACATCCTGGGAGTTTTTTGTTGGAGTCTTCAGATCTAACATCTTAATCCACTGGCTAGCTTTGACCTTTGAACTTTGGTCTGGACTTTGTGATTGGCTGAATGATGCAGATATACTTGTCTGGTCCATTATACATGAAGAAGTGCAAGTATTCTAGAGAAAAGATAAAAATACAAATAAACCTTATGAAACCCTACTTCAACTTTACTGTATGATTAAAAACTGAGGTCCTTATCTTAAATGATGAAAATATGACATGTTTTAAAAATTTCACATGGCTGGGAGCACAAGAGATGGACACGATTAATCTGTAAATATATACCTGTGTTGCATTCTGGGACTGAGTTGAATTATAAGATTTCTCTTTGGAGGGAATGGAAGATCTTGAATCTTCAGATTCTATATCAAGTTCAATACTTTCAGATTCCTAAAAGGGTTAAACTTGTAATGTGATGATGTACATTCAAGCATTATGGTAAAAGAGAACACAAAATAGAATAAAATTAGTTTATTTATGGAGTTCTTCTATTTTAAACTTACACTTTTCATCAAATCCTCTACTTTTGAGTTGGAATCCGAGTCGCTGATCACATCAATCTCTTCCTCTTCCTGTCGATGTCTGCGTTGTCCCTTCATCTTCCGACTTTTCTGCAAGACAGCCTTCTGCATGGCAGATTTATATACAGACCTACGTTTATTTCTACTTCCTGACACTGGGAATCTTGATTCTTCATTTTCTTCCTCACTAGACGTCCATGTTATGCTGTCTTCAACTTAAAGTGCAAAAAACTGTGTATCAAAAATTTTGCCTAAAACTGTGACCCTACACTATACATGTAATATAGATGTATTGGATGGATTTTCACTAACTGTGATCTTCCTCATCTGAGGGCACATGTTTCAAGTCATCCTCAGCACCATACAGCCTACCACTTCCTGCTGGCTTTCCGTGTTTTGCTGGTGGTTTGTCATCATCCAATCCTTCAAATCCCTCCCCACGCCTCTCCCAGTCTCTAAGGCGCTTTCTGAATGACATCTACAATGACAAATACCTACAATAAGAAATGTCTACAATTTTAAATACCAACAGTGACAAATATCTACAACTGATAAATATCTACAATGACAAATATCCTATCACCAAAAAATGAATAGAGACAATACAAATACAAGTAAATTATAAACTTGGTTGAATACATCTATGTAAAATAGTTTGATCCGAAGAGCAGTGTGAATTGCAAAGTATGAAGCATCAAGTTTGACGATACGCAGAGATTTTATCCAACTCCTTGGATCAGGATACCGCAGTAGTGTTCGATGAATTTAGTTAAAAAGACACAATAAATGTTTCAGAATGCATGTTTAGATAATAAAATAATTCCTAATATAAGTAAATAGACAAAAATCCAGAGAAAGGATTAAATTTTGGTCTTTGTAGTCTTCTCTAAAATGCAGCTGATTGCATTGCATAAAAATGTGTATGATGAATAATTCCATACATTGGGTTGCTTGGTACATTTTGTAATATCAACAAAATTCATCATTCATCTATTAAGGAAGCATAAAAAACTTTATAAAATTTTCTCTGCATTCACAATTTCAGATGAGGTTTTATTTAGTCCTTACCTTCATCATTTTAAAAATATTACTCAATTTCAAGTACACTTCTACAGAAAAAATTCTTCTTCAAAATACATTTCTTTTCCCAAGAAGAAGTTCACTTTAGTTGACACACACAGATAAATTTTTTAGTTCTTTCTGGTGCTTGCATCATTGTTTCTTGTTCTCTGTCGAGGTAAGGAAAGGTCAGACTGCACCATCCTAACTCTAAACTTGTGATATATGTTTTCTAACACGTTTTGTGGTGTATCACAAATAAAAGTATTGCTGTCATCACTTAATGGAAAAACCTCACAATTGTTATTGTTTTAAGCATGACTGTAAAATGGTTTGATTGCAGTCTACAATGTACATTCAACTTAAATGAAAATAAAAAGTGTTTTCAATTTATTTTTTACTTAATTTCAAACATAAATATTTTACAATGAAAGTTATATAATATTATCGATCACACATGGGATGAAGGAGGAGAAGGCACTTTTTTTGTTTCTTTGTTTTTTTCGTGTGTTATTTTTACGAATGCTCGTTTTATATGAAAAATATACTTTGATTTCGATTCCTTCACTTTTTTAACAGGTTCAATATGGGTAGCGAAGATTCATGGGAACTGATACTCTCTCCCTGCTTGGAATATATGATGAGAGAGAGAGAGAGAGAGAGAGAGAGAGAGAGAGAGAGAGAGACTGCAAAGCTTATGATATAAAGGTGTACTTTAAACTACCTTTTTAATTTTAGAAATGCCAATGGCTAACTTTCTAAGCTTTCAAAAGCTAAACTTGTTTACGTGTGTGTGTGTGTATGTGTAATTCAGTAGGAACTTAGTACTATGTCGGAATATGAAGTTGGTAATTCACACTTGAAATTAATACAACACTTTGGTGTTGACTACGAAATAAGGTGCCTACCTTGGAAGAAATAATTCCACTGCCAGTCACTTTACAGAATTAAAAAGAAATTTTTAAACAAGAATGATCATCAAAATTGTCTGCTAGTGCTAATTTTTATATTTACAGAAGAGTTCCGCAAATCGGAGTTTCATAAACGGTTGCTTCCTCTTTGGTTAAGCGATTTTATACCCATTATAAAGTCATCTTAGAATCATAGAACTATTTTCCTTTCCAAATTATATATACATTCTAGTTTTATTTACTAAGTAAACTTCATCACCCCTCCCCCGCCCCCCCCCCCCCCCCCCCCAAATATAAATATGATAGTTTTAAGTATTGCTTTTTCCGTTTTTATCCGAAAGAAAATCTATAAGACAAACTTTCACTCAACGTTGACGAACGCCGCAAAATTGCCACAAAGAATCGAAAGGTTTATTACACTTTTTGCAATGGGATTTAAGAAGAAGCACAAGAAACACAAATCTGAAAAACGTTCTCATGATGGTAATGGGAATTTTCAGTAGTTTAAACTTTTCAAATTAAAGCTGAAACCAGCTAAATATTAGTCGGATTGCTAATATGTACATTGTATTGTAGGACAATATATACCTGTGCGAAGTTTTTGTTTATAATAGTATTTTACCTAGACATCCTTAGATAAAAGATGTAGAAATTTTATTAACAACTCGCTACACAGTTTCTGTGAATTTGATGCTCTTCAACTATATGTAGCGCTGACCAAGGGGATCAACACTAAGTCTTCAAGTTCAGCACAATCTCTATGTTTAGCTATATAGCTTTATAAAGCTATTTGTAATAGCTTGATTTAGCTAGTTTATATATTGAATTAGATTGGATTTCCTAAGTGCATTGGCATAGCCAAAAAGTTGTATAATAATTTTTGAACATGTTTACACTTTGAACTAACCAGAATGCACTTCTTATTAGATTTTATAACAATAATACGCCATTTTAAGAATTTTCATGAAAAGAGAATTTCTTTTGTGTTTTTAACTGTTCACTACCTGTGTGCATTGAAGCATAGATAAATATGATGACTTTACAATATGGAATCTGATTGCTTATCCATTATTCTGTTGATCCTCATTGACTATTCTTCTATGCTGTAGATTGGATTAACAATCCTAATCATGCGACAGTTTTGAATCAAATTTCTTCCTAAGGGACATAGTTTAAGAAATATTTTTTGTGTACATTGTGTTTTATGGAGTTCAAGGATGAAATGTGTTTGCTCAATGAAATAAAATTTTTATGCTTTTAGAAATTAATTCGATATAAAGTTTGAAATAGCTTATTCAAGATATTTCAGATAGCTTTATAAAGCTAAATAGCAATATATAGAGATTGTGCTCTACCTGATCTCCCCTCATGTGTGAGCCTATTTCTCAGAACACTGTAGTACTGACTAAGGGGATCAGTGTCAAAAAAAACAACCAAAATTATTAAAAGGGACAAAAATTACCTCAGTATATGTTCAGCTATGTAGATCTTGTAATTACATTAACCTCAGTGAGATTTGATGAGGCTGGATATTTGAACTGACATATCTTCTGAAAAGGCGTTAATCTAAATATCCAGCCTTAACGATTCTCGCTGAGATTATTAGTTACATTTGCGTGGCTGGTTATGGTATGGAGACGCTAAGTAACAAATGTATAGAATATTACAATAGATTATCATTACAGTTAATTCAAAATCAGTGCAGTAAACTCGTATGAGTATGGAATAACGTGAGACACAAGACATCCCTACACATTAATTAACAGTTCACAATAGTTGACTTCAAGTACAACATAGCTCTCTGATTCCAACTCCATCAAATCTTCATAAAGTTTTGTGACTCGATGACATAAAGACAAATATATACTGAGTAATTCTGGTTCTTTTATTAATAACTTCTCAATGGTAGTAAGTTTGGTCATTCTGTGTACCAAGGGGATCAGCAGTAAATCTCCACATATATTTATTTCTCGGGGTATTGTAGTATTGACCAAAGGGATCACCACTAAATCTCCCACTTGTCTATTTCTCAGTTTCATTTATGAATATTGTCATGGTTAACAGAACTCGTATAATTCTTGTACTCTGTCTAGTTTTCATTATTCTTTTTATTGTGCAAGTTCCATAAAATTTACTAAATAGATAGTTTAACTTTCTCCTTTATGATTGTACATAACTGTTGACGGAAGATTGGTCATGCAGAATATTACATAAAATGACTTAATTTAGGACTAAATCTCCCACTTGTCTATTTCTCAGTTTCATTTAAGAATATTGTAGGACTTGGTGTCATGGTTGACAGAACTCCTATAATGCATAAAATGACTAGTTGTGCAATACTTATAGAATGCTTGTTTTTCCTTAGCCCTCTAATTTGAACTTTAATTTGATTCTTAAGTTTCTTGTTGGTATGTACAACTTCCTGTGCTATAAATTGATAATAATTATGAACAAATATCATTATGCATTCCTTTAGATGAGAAGCAGGCCCCTGAAGTACCAGGGGGAATAAGGTTAAAGTTGAAGGTCAGTGGTGAAGTATACAGTCCACTCCACGAAACAGTAAGTGTATCGGGAGAGAAGCGACACAAGCACAAAAAGAAGAAAAAGAAGAAGAAGGCAGAAAAAGAAAAACGCAAACATGCAGAGGAGTCTGTAAAAGTGAGTCAAGTTGTGCATTTTATTCATGATTTTTAGCATTTAAAGTAAATCTTATTGTATTTCAAATATATTTTAAATATAGTAAGTCTAAGAATTTACTAATGGTGCTGAGTTAAATTGTAAACATTTTCTTAAAAAGTACTACATTTTGCAGGAAACTCAAAAGAGACGAAGAATTGAGTCAGAAGAAGAAGGTGCTTCACAGGAGGAGGAAGAGGCAAGACCTCCAGCAAAGAAACCCGCCCTCGACAGTGTCCCAGTGGAGCCAGCCAGGGAAGAGCCACGCCCAGTGGGCAGGCCTAGGAAGCTTGAAGAGCACGGAGTACTCCGTATTTGTCTAAAACACATACACAAGATGTTACAGAAGTATGCCCTCAGACTTAAAATTCTGTTACTACATTTAAGGAATATATATGATAAAAGTCTGTTTTGGCTCCCATGAAACTCAAACTTTTAAACTTTAGAGAAAGTCTTAAATCTTTATTTCTTCATTACCAATTTTTCATAATTTGTCTCAAACATTTACAATCATTTGGAGTATTTGACACTAAATAGTCACATTTTTTCCTTATTTCTTATCAAATTTATTTAAAAATACTTATTAATGGAAACATTGCTTTCTTTCAATCAAAATTCTAGAAAAATAATCTGACTTGAAAATCAAGTTTGTCCAAACCTATGCTCAATGCTTTTTTTTTTTAAAGAAAAAATGCACAAAATGCAGCAATTTTTTGTCCAAGTGCTTGAAATGGTGAGCATATGTCATTTATATGCTGTCCTAATACTGAATCAAGATTATTTTGGTCAAATTTAGAATAACAACTGATTTGCTTTGAGATCCATGAACAAGGCACACTTGATTTTTAAAGAAAAGCAGGACTGTCAGGGTGTTTTTTATTTATTTTTGGGGGTGGAGGGGGTGGGGAGGGTGTTCAAACAGAGCCATTATCAAACTTAGTTTTTGACTTTTCAGGTAGAATTTTGTATAAAGCCTCTGTTGAGTTCTTGTAAGTGTATTACTGTTGACTTTCCAGGAAAGATGTGAATGGATTTTTTGCTTATCCTGTGAATGACATGATTGCCCCTGGTTACTCTAACATAATTCTAAACCCAATGGATCTGAGTACAATGATGTCTAAGATTGAAAGTCACCAGTATAGGAATGTCTTAGAGTACAAGGTCAGTGGCTTTATTTGTTTTTCAGGGGCGAAGGAAGTGTTTTTTGGATTTTGTTACAGGGTTTGGGGGGGGGAGAGGGGTTCTTGGGTCCCCCCCCCCCCCCCCCCCCCCCCCCCCCCCCCCCCCCGAGATTGGGATTCTAGCTAAACATTAAACAGTTGAATATTATAATTATATATATATATATATACATTCGAAACCTTTTATCTCGAACTCAATGGGACCAAGAAAAAACTTCAAGATATCCAAGGATTTGAGATACTAAGGTTAAAATACTTTAAGAATAAGTGATTGGGATTTTGAATCACTTCGACATATCCATAGTATTCAAGATATCAGTGTGACAGTATAATGGGAAAAAATAGATATTTACCTTGACTCCATGAACTATTACAAATTTATTTTTTAAGGAGAAGTGGAGTGTTTGCTTTGGCAATATTAAAACTTTGGTTTACTAATATTGAAACTTTGATTACATGATTTTACAGAAAGATTTTGTATTGATGTGTAACAATGCCATGACTTATAACCGTCCAGAGACAATCTACTACAGGGAGGCGAAGAAACTGCTGAGTGTGGGAATGAAACTCATGTCTAAGGTAGGAAAGTTCTAATGCGTAGGATATAATACTGATATAATCCGAGGTAGGAAAGTTATAATGTGTAGGATATAATACTGATGTAATCCGAGGTAGGAAAGTTATAATGTGTAGGATATAATGCTGATATAATCCGAGGTAGGAAAGTTATAATGTGTAGGATATAATACTGATGTAATCCGAGGTAGGAAAGTTATAATGTGTAGGATATAATACTGATGTAATCCGAGGTAGGAAAGTTATAATGTGTAGGATATAATGATGATATAATCCGAGGTAGGAAAGTTATAATGTGTAGGATATAATACTGATGTAATCCGAGGTAGGAAAGTTATAATGTGTAGGATATAATACTGATGTAATCCGAGGTAGGAAAGTTATAATGTGTAGGATATAATGCTGATATAATCCGAGGTAGGAAAGTTATAATGTGTAGGATATAATACTGATGTAATCCGAGGTAGGAAAGTTATAATGTGTAGGATATAATACTGATCAAAGGTTAATAGAATCCATTGTTGACAAGAGCATTAAAGATTGGAAAATGAGGGAGAAATTTTCCTTAATTATGAATTTACATGAGGAAATTGAGAGGGGTTGGATTTCAAGAAGAAATTCATATAGCAGACTTGTACTATAAATAGATATGTATTGAAATTCTAACGGTGATATGTTTATATTAAATGGACTGTATATGAAAGGACTCTATACAAGATAAATATCAACAGTCATGCTATTGTTTGAAAATTAAGTGTATTTTGTTCAAGAATCCCAGTGCAATCAATGTCAACGATCTGCAAACACAGTCTACAATACATGAAAACAGAGTCTACAATACATGAAAACAGAGTCTACAATACATGAAACACACTCTACAATACATGAAAACACAGTCTACAATACATGAAAACACAGTCTACAATACATGAAAACACACTCTATAATACATGAAAACACAGTCTATTATACATGAAAGCACAGTCTACAGTACATGAAAACACAGTTTACAATACATGAAAACATGTTCTACAATACATGAAAACAGAGTCTACAATACATGAAAACAGTCTACAATACATGAAAACAGAGTCTACAATACATGAAAACAGAGTCTACAATACATGAAAACACACTCTACAATACATGAAAACACACTCTACAATACATGAAACACACTCTACAATACATGAAAACAGTCTACAATACATGAAAACAGAGTCTACAATACATGAAAACACACTCTACAATACATGAAAACAGTCTACAATACATGAAAACAGTCTACAATACATGAAAACACAGTCTACAATACATGAAAACACAGTCTACAATACATGGAAAAACAGTCTACAATACATGGAAAAACAGTCTACAATACATGAAAACAGTCTACAATACATGAAAACACACTCTACAATACATGAAACACACTCTACAATACATGAAAACACACTCTACAATACATGAAACACACTCTACAATACATGAAAACACACTCTACAATACATGAAACACACTCTACAATACATGAAAACACACTCTACAATACATGAAAACACACTCTATAATACATGAAAACATGTTCTACAATACATGAAAACACAGTCTACAATACATGAAAACACACTCTACAATACATGAAAACACACTCTACAATACATGAAAACAGAGTCTACAATACATGAAAACACACTCTACAATACATGAAAACACACTCTACAATACATGAAACACACTCTACAATACATGAAAACAGTCTACAATACATGAAAACAGAGTCTACAATACATGAAAACACACTCTACAATACATGAAAACAGTCTACAATACATGAAAACAGTCTACAATACATGAAAACACAGTCTACAATACATGAAAACACAGTCTACAATACATGGAAAAACAGTCTACAATACATGAAAACAGTCTACAATACATGAAAACACACTCTACAATACATGAAAACACACTCTACAATACATGAAAACAGTCTACAATACATGAAAACAGAGTCTACAATACATGAAAACACACTCTACAATACATGAAAACAGTCTACAATACATGAAAACAGAGTCTACAATACATGAAAACAGAGTCTACAATACATGAAAACACAGTCTACAATACATGAAAACACAGTCTACAATACATGGAAAAACAGTCTACAATACATGAAAACACAGTCTACAATACATGAAAACACAGTCTACAATACATGAAAACATGTTCTACAATACATGAAAACATGTTCTACAATACATGAAAATACTGTCTCGCAATAATTGGCAGATCTATTGTACCACACCTCAACCAGAGTTAGACACCAACTCTTTGTTTCATTAATGATTTTCTATTTTAACATCAATCAAAATGACTTTTGTTTAAATAAATTTGATACTCGGTTTCAAAACACGGAGGATTTGTTTGTAAGTGTATCAATTTTTAAGTATGATTTGTCATTCAGTATAAGTGATATATATGTACATGTCTCAGTTTATTGTAAATAGGTTACATTTCCCATGTTTGTATCTTTGATATTTTTACCAATTGAAATGATAACATTTCCTCATGAATGTGAACAATTTGTGTATGAATCTTGATAAATATAGTACAGATATTTTAATGGCTTGGGATAGATACTCTGATAGAAATGAAAGTAAAATATAAATTGAAAAAAGATCAATTTCATTTTTGAAAATGCATGATATGCGACACTTTATCCCAGCATACTACACAATTCGCATTATACATGATTCATGATTCGTTGTTCAGGCACAATGTAAATATAGCTGATATACATGTTCCAGTTGATGATTCGTTGTTCATGTTCCGGTTTATGATTCATTGTTCATGTTCCGGTTAATGATTCATTGTTCATGTTCCGGTTTACGATTTGTCATCTAGGAAAAATTGATCAACATGAAGCGGACGCTTCCATTTCTGGCCAGCATGACCTACGCTGAACTCGGTGTGGAGGAACCGGACGAGACATCAGCTCTGATGGAAGCCATTGTGGAGGAGGAGAGACAAGAGAAAGAGCGGGCCAAGGAGAGAGAGGAGTCAGTATATTACCTACTAAACCCCCGAACAGAGTTATACAGTATTTACCTACAGCTTCCGTTTTTATCATAATCCAGTAATCCCCCAAAATAAAGTTATACAGTATTCATGAATGATCTATTGAGTGTAACTCAAAATTTCCTGCATGATTTAAAGGTTGGGTAGATTTGAGGCCATTCCGGACAACCTCAGTCCAGAGGAAATTCTGGCTCAAGCCAGAGCAGCAGCTAAAGACGCGGCAGACATGTTAACACTGCGAGAACCAAAGAGCAGGGTACGTTACAAACTGTCATGGCTTCTGTAGCGGTAACATTTATTGACACGTCAAGAATTAAAGAGTTAGGTTAGACACTACTTAGAATGAAATAGGTCGATATAATACTGGTTATTTTATGTCTCTTTTTTTCCAGGAGAGACATATTGTTTTTGTACTTTCTGTCCATCTTTCAGTCTGTCCATTCCATCTGTCCATCACAAAATCTTGAGAACATTTCTCCTTCTATATGGCTTATTGGATGGACTTGAAACTTTGTACATTGCTTCATTACTATGCAAATTTGCATATTGTCTGCAAAGGAGTATCCAACAGTTATCATTCAAGTTACAGTGGATCTAAGAGGGGTGGAGGGTGTAAAATAGCTTGTGAACACTTCTCCTCCTGCATGGCTTATTGGACAGACTTGAAATTTTGTACAATACTTCAATATCATTTAATGATGTACACATATTTCTAACCCAGGGATTTAATATTTTCCTACATTTACAGTGGATTAAAGAGGAGTATTTTGTAGCTTCTTTTCACATGTACAAAGTTTATGTGTTCACATTCCTACTGGTACTTCAGCATAACAGTCATCATTTTTGTTTCATATACAACATTGACATTGGTCACATAGATGTTGAATCGTTTTTCCATCTTTTTCCTCAACGGAGCACTTTCAATCTGGGGAGCTGGGAGACATTTGTCTTTGAGAAAAGCAAATTATATTTTTGAATGATAATTTACTTTTAATCAGTCTTGTGGAGGAAATACCTTTGTTGCTCTTAACTATTTCTACTATCATTGTGCAGATAGTAAAACATGTATTCCAACGGTGTATGCCAGTTTAATGACTTATCTTCACACTGAAGGTTTCCAAAGATAAATTTTATTTTTACAGTTTGGATTTCAGAAGATAATTGTTTTATATTTAAAATTCTGAGTTTCGGAAAAGTAATGTTTTATATTGACAGTTTGGGTTTCTATAAATATTTTGTATTTAAAGTTTAGAGTTTCTGAAGATTAATTTTATATTTAAAGTTTGGATTTCAGAAGATAAAAGTTTTATATTCATAGCTTTGAGTTTTTGAAGATTAATGTTTTGTGTTCATAGTTTGTGTTTCTGATGATTAATGTTTTATATTCATTATTTTGAGTTTTTGAAGATTAATGTTTTGTGTTCATAGTTTGTGTTTCTGATGATTAATGTTTTATATTCATTATTTTGAGTTTTTGAAGATTAATGTTTTGTGTTCATAGTTTGTGTTTCTGATGATTAATGTTTTATATTCATTATTTTGAGTTTCTGAAGATTGATGTTTTGTGTTCATAGTTTGTGTTTCTGATGATTAATGTTTTATATTCATTATTTTGAGTTTCTGAAGATTGATGTTTTGTGTTCATAGTTTGTGTTTCTGATGATTAATGTTTTATATTCATTATTTTGAGTTTTTGAAGATTAATGTTTTGTGTTTATAGTTTGAGTTTCTGAGAACTAATGTTTGAACTTGTCTTTACAGTTTGGGTTCCTAAGAAGAAGGACAGATGGCAGTACTACCATGACTCTGCTGAACCCAGACAATGATGGAATCTGTGAGATTTTACACTGTGTACTTCAAATTAAAGGAATCCACAAAGTCTAGAGATTTCTTTTTTGAATTTCTTTAGTTATAAAAGCTGAAAGTGAATAATTGCACTGTACAGTAGTTAAATCTTATTGAGACATTTCATTGTTTTTATTTACTATTATCAGAGTATTTGTTTAATTTTGAAATGCAGCAGGGATTTTTTTAATTCTAGATAAATGTATATATATTTTGAATTTATGTAATACATTTTCAGTATTTTTACACAACAAACAGTATTTCAATTAAATTTTGGTTTCAATCAAGATAAGATGATACATGTATGTGAATTTTAGTTCTTTACAGTTAGTTTATGAATTTTTGTGAACACTAATTGGCAATGTTTATTTTGATAATTTTAGTAAATGAAAAAGAGAGAGTTGTGAATTTGGGATCACTAGTTGGAAAGTTAACAACAGGGTCGGGAACTATTACTGGTTTCAAAGAAGACAAAAGAAATCGACTGACACCAGGTAAATTAATCATAGCTACATCAAAATGCATACACTAAAAATGAAAACTGCAGGGAAGATATTTTAAAAGTTGTGATAAAGTCTGGAATTCAATATCTAAATGATTTCATGTGCAGTAAATATTTTTGGAATTCTGATTTTGATAGAGTTAAGACCTATTCGTCCATTTTTCAGTGATGTATTTGAATTATGGCCCCTTCAGCTCCTATGGTCCTCAATACGACTCCACATTTGCTAATATGTCTAAAGAGGAATCCGATTTGTTGCTGTCCACTTATGCAGATGAGACTGGTGTACAGTATGCCAAGAGGTAAGCATCCTGTCTAAATTTCCTTTCTGTAAATTTCCGTCTATGTGCTTCCTTTCTGTAAATTTCCTTTCTGTATACTTCCTGTCTATGTGCTTCCTTTATGTGTGCTTCCTGCCTGTAAACTCCCTGTATGTGTGCTTCCTGTCTGTAAACTTCCTGTGTGTGTGCTTCCTGTCTGTGCTTCCTTTCTGTATACTTCCTGTCTGTGTGCTTCCTTTCTGTATTTCTGTATACTTCCTGTCTGTGTACTTCCTGTCTGTAAACTTCCTGTGTGTGTGCTTCCTTACTGTATACTTCCTGTCTGTAAAGGGACCTTAATGACTCTCATTTACATCTTTTGATGAATTTAACAACAAAGTTATAAAGTAAGTCTGACTGTATAGTTTTCCAGTACAGAATGTACTCTACTCTTCTTTATACTCTTCATTTAAGCTGTCTTTAAAATTCTGTAATAAAAAATGTTACAGTGTGACCACGTTTGTGGAGACATAACGTTGTTTTTGTACATTACAGTGTAACCACGTTTGTGGAGACTTAACGTTGTTTTTGTATGTTACAGTGTGACCACGTTTGTGGAGACATAACGTTGTTTTTGTATGTTACAGTGTGACCACGTTTGTGGAGACATAACGTTGTTTTTGTATGTTACAGTGTGACCACGTTTGTGGAGACTTAACGTTGTTTTTGTATGTTACAGTGTGACCACGTTTGTGGAGACTTAACGTTGTTTTTGTATGTTACAGTGTAACCACGTTTGTGGAGACTTAACGTTGTTTTTGTATGTTACAGTGTAACCACGTTTGTGTAGACTTAACGTTGTTTTTGTATGTTACAGTGTAACCATGTTTGTGGAGACATAACGTTGTTTTTGTATGTTACAGTGTAACCACGTTTGTGGAGACTTAACGTTGTTTTTGTATGTTACAGTGTGACCATGTTTGTGGAGACATAACGTTGTTTTTGTATGTTACAGTGTGACCATGTTTGTGGAGACATAACGTTGTTTTTGTACATTACAGTGTGACCATGTTTGTGGAGACATAACGTTGTTTTTGTATGTTACAGTGTGACCATGTTTGTGGAGACTTAACGTTGTTTTTGTATGTTACAGTGTAACCACGTTTGTGGAGACATAACGTTGTTTTTGTACATTACAGTGTAACCACGTTTGTGGAGACATAACGTTGTTTTTGTATGTTACAGTGTAACCATGTTTGTGGAGACATAACGTTGTTTTTGTATGTTACAGTGTAACCACGTTTGTGGAGAATTCTGGCGAGTTTGCTGTAGCTATGGTGGACCATTTATTGGATATACTCACCAAGGGAGAGCACTCTAAAGCCAAAAAACAGTTAGAGGAGGTTAGTCTGCCTTCACTGCCACTGTTGTTCTGTCAACTGAAAGCTGTCGTACCGTATATCCAGATTTGTGGCTTTTTTATTTTTTATTTTTATTAATAAATGTGATATTCCATACTTCAAAGATGAAGAACAGGGATAAGGTTTACAATCCAATAATTAGCTGAGAAAGTTTGCCAGTTTACTTTCAGAAGGTCGGTGGTCTCTTCCCGGGTACATTGTATCTGGGTTCTCTCTTCCACCAATAAAAACTGGACGCTACCAGATAACTGAAAAATTGTTGAGTGTGGCGGAAAGCAACAAATAATCCATCTACCAAAAATTAGCTGAATTTTCACATATTTACTCTGGTTTTATTTTATTTTATTTCATTGTAATAAGTACAAATATAAAATTCCTAAAAAAAGAAAAAAAATTAGGGACTTGTGAATTTTTTATGATGTTCTAAAGTTGAAATATATACTACCCTTCTATATATAACTCTATACAAAATTTCCCCACTGCTTTGGACATAATTTGGATAGGATTTTGGCTGTGTTTTTGAAAATTGATGGACTAATTGAATTTTTATAGATTTATGCTGCAGCTGTGTGTGGGTTTTTTGTTTTGTTTTTTGTTTTTGTTTTTTGGTTTTGTTTTTTTTTTGAATTATCATTGTAGATTCATGCTGCTGAAGAGAAGAAGGAAGCAGCTGGGTCATCCCGATCTAACTCAGAAACAAAACCTGTCAACATTGACATCAACTCACTAAAGAGTCTCAATGACCTAGGGGTCGATGTCTCATTCCTAGACGACTTTGGTATGTATTCCACGATGTCTCCTCTGTTTGACTCCATTTGTGATGTAGAGTCTTGAATAAATAAACTGCATGGAAATGTTATGTTTTAATTTAGAAAATAAATGTTCCTTGTTGTACAGTTTGATTTCTTTGTTTGTGTACAGAGAAGATGACGTCAGAAGCGGTCCAGAAAGATCCCGTCCAGGAACGCCTGGACCAGACAGCTAGCCTGATTAATGACCTCCAGGCCACTCAGAAGGAACGCCTCAGCGCACGACTTCCAATGCATCTAGCCCATGTACCAGGGCCATCTGAGAAAGAGATACAGCTAGCACAGAAAGTGACACAGGAACTCAAGGAATTAGCTAAAGGGGTAAGAGAACTAGCTGGGAGGAGGTGGGGATAAGAGAACTAGCAAAGAGGGTGCAGAAAACTTTGGGGGGGGGATTATAAACATTTACAAGATTAGCCATGAATCATGAATCTTCATTTTGGTAATACAGCATCTGTTACAAAGGATCTTCCAGATATAGAACTGGAATTGCATACCTTCTATATAGTGCAGCATGTATTTATAAAAATGATCAGTCCATGTAAGTGTTTAACTGGTTACTGGAAATGTTTTGCTATTAAAGAGTAAGAGTTGTCATTTCTTACAAGGAACTTGTAGAAATACAAAAACTAAATACAAGTGTACACAACACTAGGCATCCTATTACACAGGGGTGATCTGCTTTAAGGAGGCATGATACACCAAAGAAAACAGGAAAGGTTTTTGTACTGTTTGATGGTTTGAGATGATTTCTGGGTGTAAAATCATCAAGACTAAAAATTCAAAACTTGTGTATCTACATCTTGATTCACAGAATTGCAATCCACAGAGCTACCTGATAATAGAAAATATTAGAAAGTGAAGGATTATATTAAAGATGTTTGTATTTGTGTTTAACAAGTACAGTCCAACCTCGCTAACTTGAACTCAATGGGACAGAGAAAAAACTTCAAGATATCCAAGTATTCGAGATATCGAGGGCAAAATACTTAATGGATAAGTGGTCAGGACTTCCGAATCACTTCGACATATCCATGGTAATCGAGATATCGCTGTTCGAGATACCGAAGTTGAACTGTACTTGCCCTTGAATAAAATGTGATGATTTGTTATTCCTTTTTGTGGTACTTGCACACAGACAGACATGCATGTCGTACAATTACTGACTATTTATTTTTAGGTGAGTCCTGCTGACATTTCATCAGTTCAGGGATTAAGATCTGCCATGGGTATCACTCTAAACCCAATCAAAACAGAACCAGTGGAAGAAAATTTAGATCCAGAGCCAGTAGCCAATCAGAACTCACAAGACATAGACACTGATCAGGTGACTGACACTTCCATAGTACCAACCAATCAAATAGGCTCAAACATGGCAATGCCAGTGCCTCAGTTAGATGTTGATGATATGGATACAGACATCAGTGAATTTTTACAGTTTCCCTCGCAGTAATACTGAATGTGTTCATTGTCATACAATTATCGTGTTGTGTTCTGTTGTCTTAACTTGTGATGTGTAATGGAGGACTTGAGCTGAGAAGATGATAATTCATTGGAGGTTTGAACTCGGAACAAACTGCATGTGTGCAATGTAGTGGTACTCACAAAATCCGTGTGAACCTCATTGATGACAAACTGGACTCTTGGTAGTCTTTAGCATACAATGTTGTCATTTTCCTAAATTTCTGTACATGAAGTTGTTCTTTTTTTCTGTTGTAGAGATATATCAACATTTTTTATCAGATGGATGAATATGAATAAAGATATGTACTTATAGTTTATTTACAGATATACAAGCATGCCAATGACTCTACAGTGTCATGTGGCTATGAAGGTGCTGGGTTCTTCATCACCCTGTGCACTTGATAACTAATAAATTCTGTAAGGTCCTGCAAAGCCTCATCGCTTACTTTAAATTGAAACCAACCTTTGTTTCCAGCAAATGGAAAGAAGCCATGAAAAGCCTGGCTGTAGTGTTTTAATTTGACTTTCGATGCTTTGTTTTTATGAAGTCTTGTTATATACATAACTGCCTCATCCCGAAACACGTCGTATTGTGATGTCACAATGTATGTATTAGGAACACCTATAACATGATTGGTCAATGCGGGACAAAGAGATTCTGATGTAATGAAGGCCTTCAATGCGTTGCTGACGCTGCTATCATACTCCTTAGACTGCATAGATTTAGACTTGGTGAGCTTCAGGTAAGACGGTAGGTAGGTTTTAGAATCGAGATATGATTGGTGTTTCATGATTTCTGGGGAAGGGAATCGATGAGCATTCTGTACAAGGGCCGTGAACCAGCCAACAGAACCACCAGAATACATCAACCATTGGACAGCAGACCGGGAAGGTGACGCAATCCCAGTCAACACTTCCTGGTGATCTTGGAATGATGGCGTCAGAAAATCAAACATTTGCAGCATGGGATTTAGAAGAATCTGCATGAAGATCTTGGAGCGAAATTCTGTGGCCAGAGATGCCGCCATATTACCTCCAGCTTCATCCCCCGCAAGGATGACGTAACGAGTATGAATGGGAAATCCGCTTTTTCCCGCCAAAGTTGCCCAAGTAACCCTGCGACATTCATCCAAGTTTACTGGATACACGTGTTCAGGGGCTTGTCGATATCTAGAACGGGAAAAGTTGTTTAGTAATTATGATATATTTTAATACTGATTAGTGGAGTAATTATGATGTATTTTATTACTGATTAGAACAGAGTATTTTCATACCGAGGTGCAATGATCATAAGGTTTGTAACGTTACACAGGTGGCTGAGAAATCGACTGTAAACATCTGCAAAAGAATGTATTTTTATCAGTAAAGTGGTAATTTTTAAGAACGAGTAAGAAACCTGGTACAATGCTGAATACTTTGTAATAGTTGTTATATAAGGATACTTACCCACAGACAGCCAGGACCATCCTCCACCGTGTAGATATATCATGGCGGGAAACAGCACGGTCTTCTTCCTTCTCGGAATGAACACTCGCACCGGGACGTCAGCTATGACGGTGTCCTGGATCTATAACGGAACATGTCAGTATCTATATCCCCACCTCCCTCACTCTTTGATTGTTTGTTGTTTTCCGCCATACTCAACAATTTTTCAGTTATCTGGTGGCGTCCAGTTTTTATTGGTGGGTTGATTGTTTTACGTCCCGCTCGAGAATATTTCAATCATATGGGGACGCCACCATTGCCGGTGAAGGGCTGCAAATTTAGGCCTATGCTCGGCGCTTATGGCCTTTGAGCAGGGAGGGATCTTTTACGTGCCACTCCTGCTGTGACACGGGACCTCGTTTTTTGCGGTTTCATCCGAAGGACCGCCCCATCTAGTCGCCTCTTACGACAAGCAAGGGGTACTGAGGATCTATTCTAACAACCCGGATCCCCGCAGGGTCGGAGAAAACCCAGGTACGATGTACCTGAAGAGATCACCGACCTCCCGAAAGTAAACTGGCAAACTTTCTCGCATATATTGGCGCGAGCGAGATTCGAACCCGCGCCGACTTGAGGTGATAGGCATTGTGATTTTGAGCGCAATGCTCTAACCACTCGGCCACGGAGGCACCCCCCTCAATCTGAGACATAATAACAATTGTGATACATATACCTCGATGTCATTGTAAGGATCTGGAGAAATCCCATTCAACATCAGGGAGTAGACGTTATCCACCAAGAACTTGACTGGTTTGTATGTCGCCAAGTTGACATCAAATCTCGCCGCAGTCAACATCTGGAGGCAGAGAGGTGAAAAGGAAAGAAAATTTTGACGACAACGACGTTATTTTGAATGCACATTCATTGATACAGGAAAAATTTCATAAATATGCTTCTCAGACTACTGTATATAATTACATACCAGACGGTTTCCAAGGCGACCTATGGCGTCCAACACGGCGATTTTGTCACCGTCTTCCAAGTCTGTGGGGAAGGGATGTCGCAGATTGACGTAGATCTGGTAACCAATAGCAACACTGAGAATGGCGAACACGAATAACCATTTTGCCATATCTAAACTGTAAACTGCGCGAGACTATGAATCGCATCCAACAGAATGTGTTTTGTTTTTCAAACCTATGTAGTACATGTATATTCACAGTACACGTTGATAAATAGTACCTTGAATCAGTGAAGTACTTGAGTGTTAAGACACCCGCTATCTCTGAACATTGATCCCGGGGGCTTGTAAATACTGCCGTGTTCTCAGCTTTATCTGTTTACAGGTTTATACTATTCGTATTTATTTTCTTGTGGTATAACTTTAATCTTGTTGAATCATAACGTATAGAAGAAATTGCCATTGAAAGATTTTATCTGTTATTTACAGAGGAATAACACACCATCAAAATCTGACATAGTTGGAAAGTTGAGAATATATTCAATTTTATTTCGAAATTGTAAACGTTCGAATTTACCTTGTTTAATGAGAAATTGAGTAGATCATTAAATTAGTGCAGAACTATGTGCTTATTCCATAATGAGACGGGGATCCGGATTGTTAGAATAGATCCTCGGTACCCCTTGCTTTTCGTAAGAGGCGGCGGTCCTTCGGATGAGACCGCAAAAACCGAGGTCCCGTGTCACAGCAGGTGTGGCACGTAAAAGATCCCTCCCTACTCAAAGGCCATAGGCCTAAATTTGCAGCCCTTCACCGGCAATGGTGACGTCTACCTATGAGTGAAAGATTCTCGAGCGGGACGTTAAACAATATTCAATCAATCAATCAGCCATAATAAGACAACATACATATCAAAGATCGTACATGAGATTATGTATAATTCATTAACTTTTACCTTATATATACATACATTTATTGAATAATCGTCAAGCCTTTCGAAAAGACGAAAATCTTCAAAATCACGCTTCAGTTTTAAACAAATCTAATATCCCAGTCAGTGAATATAGGGACTAATGAATATAGGTTGTTGTATCCTGAACCTTACAAAACCTTACAAAGATGCATTGCTGGATCCAGTAAATGTTCTACTAAGCCCCTGTCTTTGCTCCTCATGAAAATATCAACTGCTGTGAAAGAGAGACTTGTGTCGCAACATATGCGAGAAGTGGCTTTAAATCAAATTTTGATTCTCAAATATTTCAAAGACTTTCAACTTGAAATCACAAAACTTTGAAAATCGACAGCATCAAAATATACGGCTTGTCAATGCCACCATTCCTCACAATGAATTAAAGACTGGGCTTTTTGCCATCATAGACAGCTGCTTCTTTAATAAAAACGGAACTCGGAAATTTTCATATCTAGTGATCAGTCATCGAAAAATTATTTTGTTAAACATCGCATTAGTATTCTGAAATTGATTTTAAAAATGATTCTGAAGTTCCCCATTGATTATATTCACGTAGTCTCTCCAAGAGTCTGTTTGAATTACCATGGGCATGAATTGTGCTCCTGTTGATATGTCATACGCATTATTCACAAGTCTCTGTTTGTCAATACTGGATGTCTCGTGAATCTGTTTTTCAGCTGCTGAAGTTTGTGGTTGTCGATACCGGATGTCTCGTTAAGATTCTGTGTTTTGAAACCCCGTACTCTGTGTAATGTATCTGTGTTGTTGGACAATAGTCATTTTGTAGGTTCCACCAGCATAGAAACTCCCAGTGAGCTTGATCAGGATGGATGTTAAGTGGGATATACAATTCTCTTTGACATAATGACTCTCAATTACCGATAAGGTCCCTGTTTGTGAGCGATAAATCCCACGAGTTTTAAGGAACTCCTTGATCTTTGGTACAACTTCCGGGCCAACCAGCTTGTGGTCAGCCCACGTGACGTTTACTTTGTATTTCATAATACCCAGTAATGCAAACGCGAAGCAAATCTATATATACACGACACTAGTAGTAACCTGTATAAGCAACAATGCAATACACTGATAAAGATACACAAACAAAGCAGTACACAGACAGAGAATACACAAACAAAGCAGTACACAGACAAAAGATACACAAACAAAGCAGTACACAGACAGAGAATACACAAACAAAGCAGTACACAGACAAAAGATATACAAACAAAGCAGTACACAGACAGAGAATACACAAACAAAGCAGTACACAGACAGAGAATACACAAACAAAGCAGTACACAGACAGAAAATACACAAACAAAGCAGTACACAGACAAAAGATACACAAACAAAGCAGTACACAGACAGAGAATACACAAACAAAGCAGTACACAGACAAAAGATATACACAAACAAAGCAGTACACAGACAAAAGATATACAAACAAATCAGTACACAGACAAAAGATACACGAACAAAGCAGTACACTGACAACAGATACACAAACAAAGTAGTACACAGACAGAGAATACACAGACAAAGCAGTACATAGACAAAAGATACACAAACAAAGCAGTACACTGACAGAAAATACACAGACAAAGCAGTACACAGACAGAGAATACACAAACAAAGCAGTACACTGACAACAGATACACAAACAAAGCAGTACACAGACAGAAAATACACAGACAAAGCAGTACACAGACAAAAGATACACAAACAAAGCAGTACACTGACAACAGATACACTAACAAAGCAGTACACTGACAGAGAATACACAAACAAAGCAGTACACAGACAAAAGATACACAAACAAAGCAGTACACAGACAAAAGATACACAAACAAAGCAGTACACAGACAAAAGATACACAAACAAAGCAGTACACAGACAAAAGATACACAAACAAAGCAGTACACAGACAGAGAATACACCACCATTGCCGGTGAAGGGCTGCAAATTTAGGCCTATGCTCGGCGCTTATGGCCTTTGAGCAGGGAGGGATCTTTTACGTGCCACTCCTGCTGTGACACGGGACCTCGGTTTTTGTGGTCTCATCCGAAGAACCGTCCCCATTTAGTCGACTTTTACGACAAGCAAGGGGATACTGAGGATATATTCTAACAACCCAGATCCCCACGAGAAGACATGAATCATTATATCTGAACAGCATAAAATGACGCACTATATGACAGAGAATACACAAACAAGGCAGTACACAGACAAAAGATACACAAACAAAGCAGTACACTGACAAAAGATACACAAACAAAGCAGTACACAGACAAAAGATACACAAACAAAGCAGTACACTGACAAAAGATACACAAACAAAGCAGTACACAGACGAAAGATACACAAACAAAGCAGTACACAGACAAACGATACACTAACAAAGCAGTACACAGACGAAAGATACATAAACAAAGCAGTACACAGACAAAAGATACACAAACAAAGCAGTACACAGACAAACGATACACAAACAAAGCAGTACACAGACAGAAAATACACAAACAAAGCAATACACAGACAAACGATACATAAACAAAGCAGTACAAAGACAGAGAATACACAAACAAAGCAGTACACAGACAAAAGATATACACAAACAAAGCAGTACACAAACAAAAGATATACAAACAAAGCAGTACACAGACAAAAGATACAAAAACAAAGCAGTACACAGACAGAGAATACACAAACAAAGCAGTACACAGACAAACGATACATAAACAAAGCAGTACACAGACAAAAGATACACTAACAAAGCAGTACACTGACAAAAGATACACAAACAAAGCAGTACACAGACAAAAGATACACAAACAAAGCAGTACACAGACAGAGAATACACCACCATTGCCGGTGAAGGGCTGCAAATTTAGGCCTATGCTCGGCGCTTATGGCCTTTGAGCAGGGAGGGATCTTTTACGTGCCACTCCTGCTGTGACACGGGACTTCGGTTTTTGTGGTCTCATCCGAAGAACCGTCCCCATTTAGTCGCCTTTTACGACAAGCAAGGGGATACTGAGGATATATTCTAACAACCCAGATCCCCACGAGAAGACATGAATCATTATATCTGAACAGCATAAAATGACGCACTATATGACAGAGAATACACAAAAAAGGCAGTTCACAGACAAAAGATACACTAACAAAGCAGTACACAGACAAAAGATACACAAACAAAGCAGTACATAGACAAAAGATACACAAACAAAGCAGTACACAGACAAAAGATATACACAAACAAAGCAGTACACTGACAGAGAATACACAAACAAAGCAGTACACAGACAAAAGATATACAAACAAAGCAGTACACAGACAAAAGATATACACAAACAAAGCAGTACACAGACAAAAGATACATAAACAAAGCAGTACACAGACAAAAGATATACAAACAAAGCAGTACACAGACAGAAAATACACAAACAAAGCAGTACACAGACAAAAGATACATAAACAAAGCAGTACACAGACAAACGATACACAAACAAAGCAGTACACAGACAGAAAATACACAAACAAAGCAGTACACAGACAAAAGATACATAAACAAAGCAGTACACAGACAAACGATACATAAACAAAGCAGTACATAGACAAAAGATACACAAACAAAGCAGTACACAGACAAAAGATATACAAACAAAGCAGTACACAGACAGAAAATACACAAACAAAGCAGTACACAGACAAAAGATGCATAAACAAAGCAGTACACAGACAAACGATACACAAACAAAGCAGTACACAGACAGAGAATACACAAACAAAGCAGTACACAGACAAAAGATACACAAACAAAGCAGTACACAGACAAAAGATACACAAACAAAGCAGTACACAGACAAAAGATACACAAACAAAGCAGTACACAGACGAAAGATACACAAACAAAGCAGTACACAGACAGAGAATACACAAACAAAACAGTACACAGACAAAAGATACACAAACAAAGCAGTACACAGACGAAAGATACACAAACAAAGCAGTACACTGACAAAAGATACACAAACAAAGCAGTACACTGACAACATATACACAAACAAAGCAGTACACAGACAAAAGATACACAAACAAAGCAGTACACTGACAGAGAATACACAAACAAAGCAGTACACAGACAAGAGATATACAAACAAAGCAGTACACAGACAAAAGATATACACAAACAAAGCAGTACACAAACAAAAGATACACAGACAAAGCAGTACACAGACAGAGAATACACAAACAAAACAGTACACAGACAAAAGATACACAAACAAAGCAGTACACAGACAAAAGATATACAAACAAAGCAGTACACAGAGAATACACAGACAAAGCAGTACACAGAGAATACACAAACAAAGCAGTACAAAGAGAATACACAAACAAAGCAGTACACAAACAAAAGATACACAGACAAAGCAGTACACAGACAAAAGATACACAAACAAAGCAGTACACAGACAAAAGATACACAAACAAAGCAATACACAGACAAACGATACATAAACAAAGCAGTACACAGACAAAAGATACACTAACAAAGCAGTACACAGACAAACGATACATAAACAAAGCAGTACACTGACAAAAAATACACAAACAAAGCAGTACACAGACAAAAGATACACAAACAAAGCAATACACAGACAAACGATACATAAACAAAGCAGTACACAGACAAAAGATACACAAACAAAGCAGTACACAGACAAACGATACATAAACAAAGCAGTACACTGACAAAAAATACACAAACAAAGCAGTACACAGATTATTCTGCCCATTCGTTTGCAGATAGTATAATCATAACTGATACAGGTATAAAACTTCACAGAAGTCAATGTCACTGTGTTGACTTTATTGCTCAAAAATACCATTTTTGCACTATATATGTGTTCGTGAGTGTGTGTGTGTGATAAAAGACTGAAAGGAAGAGAATGTTCTAAAATACTAATTAATTCACAGAACATGTCATAACTATTTAACACAATGATACATATGACTTAAAGATAGTTACAATAATTAAAGTAAAAATAGGACCAAAAATATGTATTGATAACAGGAATAGCTTTCCATAGAAAAAATCTTAAAAACGGCATTTATACATATAAAGTTTATGACAATACTGGCGTTCCATACTTTTGAGAGTGACTGGGAAATTTACTGAGTTATTTTAAATTCCTAATTATAGCCAATAATATGCATTGTAACATATAGATGACAGTAATGTGCACAAATATCATTATGTACTTACACTGTGTGCCAGCATATGGACTAGAGTTATTTGAGGAGCTCAGACGGGTTAACGTGTGGTGTGGCTCACACCCCAAACAAGTCAACAGGAAGTAAGGAAAATTAACTCTCACCAAAAAAATAGAGATAACTAAGTTACATTACAAGGGAAAATAATTCTTACAGATGTAAAGGAAAATAACTCTAGAAAAACTTAACAGAAAAACTACAAAAACATTACAAGGATAAAGGATGCACAAAAGATATACAAACAAAGCAGTGCACAGAAAGGTATATACCCTCTCATTGTTTGTTTGATAAACTTTCTCGATAAGCTCAATGAATCAATGAAAGAGACGGGTTTGTAAAAACTTTCTCTGTTGTACTTCGAATTGTTGATACAGCGAAAACTACCCTCTTTATTGCTTAAACAAAACTAAATGAAATTCATTTGTTTACCAGTTCCACATTCAGTAAACAAGGATGAGTTGTTCTTAACCTTGATTCTATGATAAAAGTGCTTTCTCGGCCTCCATTAGGCTTGGGACAGACAAATTCAAATTGCAATAATTTAATACTGAATCAATTAAGATAATTTTTGAAATTGTTCTGACTCTATGATGAATTATTTTCTATAGGGATAATATGCATAATTTACTGAATTGATATAAAACGTAAAAGTTCCCAGTTTTGCAAACATTCATTTAAGTCCTTTCTTTCTCAAAACCTCTGAAGCAATTAAGAACCATCTGAGTATTGAGTGCAGAAGGAAAGATCTTCAGTACTTTTGCGTAAAGGCTGACAATTTACATGAACAATACTTATTCCAGAAATGTGTGGTCCTTGATATTCTTGGAAACATACTACCAAACAGAATCCAGACGATTATCAAGAGTTAGTTCAGCAATATCCATCTGATGTTTAGTGTAGGGATGGTCAAAACATCACGGCAGCTACTGGAGGGAGGAAATGTGACTACTGAAAAGAGGAAAAATAACTAGTGGGGAGAGGAACTGGTTGCATCATTTCGGTTAAGGGGAATGCACTTAACAATTAAAGCAACTGAGAGGACCAAAAGCAGCTTCTGGCATCAGAGTTGGCCGGTACCACCAAATAAAGGATTTATGAATGGTTTACTATCACGACAACAAAACTTTACAAGGGCGATGGATCCTGACAGCATTGGAGGAAACCATAGGTTGGACAGAGATGGAATGTAAGCCACAAAAATGAAAGAGTTTCCTAATCAAGAATATGGAAAGTAACAAAGCAGTTTAATCTGAAAATCCAAAATAAACTGATTATCTCAATAGTAGATCATTTCATAGAGCGTTTGACGCACGTTTAATGGACAGCTGCAACATCACGGATCGTGGTGAAGGGTGACCTTGGAAAAATCGACAAGGTCGGACTAACATGGAAGTTTTAAGTCTGGGTTTACTAGCATGGGCTGCCACTTGGACTATGACACTCGGACCATTGTGGAACTCTAGATTCATCCAACACCCGCTGTCAGTATCATCCTAGATGATGAATTCAAGGTCAGCAAGGTTACCCCGAGTGTCCAAGAATGAGAAGATCAGAAAAGCAGGAATGAAGGTCACAACAGGGAGAAAATATACATCAAGCAGCGCTGTATTCCCTTTCTTCGTCATAACAGCAAATACGAGGAGGGGGGGAAAGAGAGACTACAGCAATACCTTGACCTTTAGCCGTCATACAACATTGCCCTTGACCTTTTGGTTCACTTATTAAGTAATTAACATATATAGTTTTAAGTTATAACTAACGTTGCAAAGTGCTAAACCAATATCTCTGATCTTCGATCACGAAGCATAAAAATCGCGACCGTGGAAGAATCTGGGCAGCTTAAAGTGGGAGAAAGTTTAGCAGCGGATGTGGGATATTTTGAATCAAAAACAAGAAAGTTCTCCAGTTTTAAGGTGATGAATAAACATTTCTACACAGCCACGATAGAAACTGGCATGAAGGTAGCAAAAACTCCTGATCTCCGTGCATCAGAGGAGTAGATAAAACTAAATGCGAGTCAATTCATATTTTAATGTCAATTTATAAGCAATCCTTCAGAACAACACTTGTTCATTTCAGTAAGAGTTACCGTTCGTTATATGTGCATAATCGTCTGCCGTTTTTTATTAATTTGTCGGTAATTGGTTTCTAATGCTGAGTGATTGCCTTTTGCAGACCCGTGTACATCACTGAATTTCCCTGTCCTTAGCTGTCTTCAATTACACGGTGAGGGAGAAGGAGGGTTTGAAGTCTGGTCTGGTATTGTACACTGATGGCTGCAACAGAACTCCTGATGAAATCCACGACGTCAGAGCACGATTCCAGTCTAATGGAATTCTCACGCATTCTCAATTCCAAACTACTACAAGAATGTTTAGATTTCTAAAATGTGACAAAGAAAAAATACAAGATACGAAGGCAATTCGGACAGTACGGCACACAGCAGTTAGCTCAGTATCAAACTAAATTCCACTGTACAGTAAGACTTTTAAATTCCGCTCCTCTGAGTTAGCTCAGTATAAAACTAAATTCCACTGTACAGTAAGACTTTTAAATTCCGCTCCTCTGAGTTAGCTCAGTATAAAACTAAATTCCTCTGTACAGTAAGACTTAAATTCCGCTCCTCTGCGACACACTACATACACAAGGCTTCTGATTTTCCATGTACCTCCCACCCAGATACTGTGAGAAAAAATTACTTCCACTCGAACTTGACATCAGCAGAAAGTTCAACCGGCACGATCGATTTTTCAGAGTTGTTGGGAATTTCATCCGTAAAATTAAAAAAAAAATATTTGGTTGAGAAATAACGGAGTTATTGTCTCAAATCTGATATATTTATAGAATGACTTTATAAAATTGCGTGAGATATAGTTTTTCATTTCATTCACTAGAATCACACATTAAAGCTTGAGTAGGGCGTGTACCGTATAGGTACCCGATTTACGCGTCCAATTCTAATTCAATTCAAACATCAGAACGCTCCTGGGGATTATACATGGCGCAGTTTAATACTGTCAAATCTTTCATTAGATTTGAACAACTTTTCTTTAAATGATTGGTGATTCAGAATGAAGAATTAACGTAAAAATGTGAGTTTTATGTTGTAAAGATGACGACAAATAGTTTTATTGAAATCGACTCGACGACAATATATCAATATTTAAAAAATAAATTGTCCTTGACGGTTAAGATTTGATATTTTATCTATTTAAGAAAATAGCGATTGTCAGTTATTTGGAAAAAGGTTTCTTTTGATGAAACCTGCTAAATGTACATAAACCCCCTAGCCATAAATGCGAACAATATGATATCATTACACGAAATGTCTTTTACACATTTTCATTATGTCGAGACCGATATAATTTCAGTCTAATCTTTGTATCTGCATAACCATTTACTATCAGCGATGGGTTTGTAATCGTTTCGTTTGAAAGATGGAACCGCAGTCTCCTCAGAAGTCTCGAGCAAACGAGAACTCATCAAGCAAATTGTATTACGATGGCACAATTCGCCTGGAAATGTTTTGAAAACTGGGAATTTCACCTTTACAAATGTATACATATGCTAGTCTTTGAAGTGTAGCGTGTACCTTCACGGGGCGAGATTAATTGGTGGCGAAGACTTCCACTTGGAAATGGTGCAATTACCGCAGATTATGAGGAACACATGAGTCGGTCATTTGCAAGTCGGTTTTAAACTTCGGCCTATCTCCAAATGCTCATTATCAGAACCCGATGAATATCTACTTTTTTTTCACGTGAAACAATAAGTGCAAAACACATGTCTGTACATTTTTTTTTTATTACGAGTTCAAAAATCTGAAGGCAATTGATTTGATATTTCAGATGACGAGGCAGCTGACTTGATTAAAACATCGTGGATTATATTTATAATTGCTTGTTAGGACAGTCAACAGCAGGTGGAGTTTTGAAGTTTTTCCGTTTATAACCTACCCATGTCCAGACTCACACGGGGCACGAGGACGTTCTGGTTCAACCTGTTAGATTTAAGTACATTTGATATCACGGAATTAAACGAAAACTGAGTTATGTAAATTGTCATCGTTTATTTGACTTGCATACACATGGGATTTATCATTATTATTATTATTATTATTATTATTGTTATCATCATCATCATCATCATTATTATTATTATTATAATTATGGTCATTGTATAAAATGCACTTCAAAACTCTTGAAAAACACACACACACGTGTATACAGAGTAAGGAAAATAAAATTTTAAAAAATCAAAATACTTGACTAATTAATATTTAGCAAGTCTAATAGACGTTTTTCAGCATATCGATGATTGGAGGCAAACCATATAAACTGTACATGTATAGGGATATACATTTTGCATCAAAATTAAGTTGTGTAAATTGCATCGTATGATCGAGAGGGAAACGTGATAATAAAACAGGTATTTCATGAATAAATCAGAACTTATTTGAAAATTTCTGATTGAACGGTGAATTTTTCGACAAGGAAAGCAACTCTTCGACATGAGGAGGATTAACGGTGGTCGCTGTCCGACTCTTGTTTAATCTCACTTTATGGAGGACATTCCGGTGATTATTCCACGGCTGTTCAGCCATACTCTGCGTGATCTCAAAATCAAACACCTCATTCCATTCTTATAGAAATACCAAGAAATCTTTAAAATTACTTCGATTTTTTTTAGATATACATTCCATTCTTATAGAAATATCAAGAAATCTTTAAAATTACTTAGATTTTTTTTAGATATACATTCCATTCTTATAGAAATATCAAGAAATCTTAATTACTTAGATTTTTTTTTTTTACATATTCATTCCATTCTTATAGAAATATCAAGAAATCTTTAAAATTACTTGGATTTTTTATATGTATACATGTCAAATGCATTATATATCAAGGAATACACGTGCTCCGCTGAAAATTATTTTCAATGAATACTTTATCTGCAAATAAATTAACTAAAACCGTTTGAATTCGTTCATTCATTCAATGCCATTTATATATTCAAATATAGTATTCACCCTTGATCTGTTTATAACTATGTAAATGAACTAGCTATCGTATGTTCATATTATTTTGTTATAAAAATAAGATTGTCTCTTCAAACTTCAACATATAATTTGTTTTTGTAAATCTAAATTAACGATTAAAATTTTAAAGGAACATAATAAAGGGACATTTATCAGTTTGAACATAATCCCACCTTTCGGACAGAAACGACCGCGAACCAAATTCTATATCTATTACTGGAAGAGTATTTTAATTTGCCAGGTTGGTTTAAATTTCAATTGCTTTTTTCTCCCAGTACCCCTAAGATATGTTTAGCAGTAAATTTAATTCAACAAGGTATATCACCGCTGCCCACATTATGCTTCACGGTCGCAAATATTATTTTTATTTCTCACAAACACCTGTGTGTTTCATCGTGCGCTGTTTTGTTAGCGCGTCGATATTACTAAGATTCATTGCTTAATTATTTGACAAACCAAAAAGACTTATATCAACAACATTCTTAGGATTACATTTTATTGTTACGATTTTTATCTTTATTTTCTTTTAAATGGGCAAACATAATTAATTCAAGATTTAAATTTCTGTTAATTCCATGGTCATTTTCTCTGGACGGTGGAGACATCATCTTTTTCCTGACCGTTAGACACTTTCACGAAATACGATCTCCTTCAGAGATGACGCAGGAATTATGAAATATATCTATTTTTATGTAGATTAAATTAATACCGCGAGACAGTAGTAATGAAGCACCTCTATATTACATGCCTTTTAGTATTCTGCTGACTGTACGTCAAATAAAAAAATTATTTTTGAGACATAGTTAAGTAGATTTTATCATAGTTTTTCACATGACACATGATTTTAGGATTTTTTTTTACTGGATTGTGAGATTAATTTTTCAATACATGGGTTTTTTTTTAACACTTGCAATACATGTTAATTGAGACCTTATCGATTGCGCTGTCATTCATGGCAGTATTTCATGATGCATACGTTCTGATAGAACGTGTGCTAAAAACAAAGTTTACACGGAATATGCAGCAATCCGGAATTAACAAAGCGACCTTGAAAATTGGCATGTAATAAAACATAAAAACAATAAATACGTTTATATGCTAAGGATTTGTATCGATGACCGCAATGGGGAAAAAAACCCAAAAACAAAACAAAAACAAAAACACACAAAAAAAAAAAACAAAACCCAAAAAAACCAAACAAACAATAAAAATAAAGTGCAAATATAATGATGAAATAGAATGAAAATATATAGTGATGAAATCGGTTGTCAAGCATACAACATAAAAAGAAATGTCTGCAGCAATTTTTTTATCAAGATTGTCCAAGTTTGTACGAATTCTTTTTTTTTTTAAATGCGCAATAATCCCTATATAAATTGTTATTTTCAATTTAATCAAAAGGACTGAGATTCTGAATTATTACGTCATAAGGAGGACACCTCCCCAACCGTTTTTAGTATTATGAAACAAAATGCTTCTTTATTTTTCACGCAGTTTCTCGTTCAGAAAACATCAAACTCAAGTATGAATAGATTTGGGTTTATCTTAAATTGTCTGTGTATAAAATCGCACTTTTTTTAAATTAAATAAAACACACACACACACACACACACACACACACACACACACACACACACACACACAAACAAAAACAAAAACAAAAAAAACAAGAAAAGTAAAATGAACACGTTGACTAAATTTGCTTAAAATTGATAAAATTATTTGTCACGTTTTGTATCATGTACTCCAAACAAATTATGTAAAGCTGTATAGGGCGTGATCTCTTGTATGAAATGAAAGAACATTTACATGCAGTTTGTAAAGTTTTTAAGGGGACCAAAAAAGAGTGTTATCATGTGTTAACCTTTACAGTAATTTCTCACCAAAACTCACATTTATGAAATAATTGTAAAGGTGTCAAACGTACACAATTAACACATTGTCTGGACATAATCTCTGAAAAGACTCGACACTTCCAGTGAGACGATGACAGACAAGAATTGTGTTGTTGTCGAAGATATTATCAAGTTTTCGTTAAAAACAATTTTATCCATGATGAATTCAGAGAGAGAGAGAAAAAAAGATTACGCAATGTCTAACGGCCGATTCGCTATCTGCAGTTAAAAGCGGCTATTGAGCGTGTTAACGCATTACTTCTGGTAAAATAAATTTTAAAAAAATTGAACAGTTAATGAAAACAGCTTAATTGATATTTTCGTCTACTTCATTCAAAAAGACGAATTAATGACATCCAATTATTTCCGAATCGATTAAAATCAAGATTTGGGTATATTTTTGCATAAATGACCATTTTAACACTTTGCACTTCATGATGTTAAATAAATAGAACAATATAATTATAATTATCTTTTAGCAAAAATCATCATTTTCTTGTCAATCCAATTAAATTTGTAAACCAACATTTCTCTTGAATATAGATATTAGCTGCATGCTACCATATTGTATATCACCATCTGCAAGCTAAATTACATTAAATTAAAGTACCTCAGAATTTTACATATGGTTATTTGATTAGATACCAATAACATTACAGATTCTTATTGTGAAATTCAAAATTATTTAGTAATTGCTTGATAGAAATCTTTCCATCGGAACTTTTGATCCGTAATAAATTTCTGTTTCTGTGAAAAGACCCGTGACCTTTCCTCCATCTCCTCCTCACGTGCAATCAGGCTCAGTATATATCCCTGGTGTCGGGTTCGCAATTCATATTTTCAAAGTATTTTACCAAATGGAAGTCCTGTAAAGCTGTTGTTTATTATCCTAATAAATGTCAAACAAACAGCTCAGAAATTCACACGCGGAGATATTTCTGACCGAAATAGTTCAAAACAAGAATATCCATTTTTATCAACAGTAATGTCAGCCCCTTTGATTTTTCTGAATGACTCGACTACAGGAATATACTCCCATGTTCAGAAATTTGTCTGCTCAGACTCCAAATATAATATTTTGCATCAATATTATGAGATATAAACCTTCCATTCAGATTTTCCCCCATAATACAAAATTGAGCAGGTTCCCTCCATCCCAAGCGTAAAATTTCTACCCATAATTGTGTGAATTTTTGAGTATGATAAATGTTAGTTTTGCTATCAACTGTAATTATATTTTTTAAAAAAATAATAAATCACGAAAACTGTCATCTGCTTGCTCATTTGTAATTTGTTTTTACAGATTATTGATAAAAATCACAATGTTAATTGTAGTGAATATTTTAATAATTAATTGGATATGAAACTAAATATCTACCACCAACTTAGACGCATTAAATGTGTCATCTATTTATACGAAATATTGGAAACAAATAAAATATATCTCTTTAAAAAAAAAAAAAGACTTATAAATGCTTGAAGTTTTAGAATATTTCACATCCATCCGTGACTCGAGTGATTAAATTCGCAGAATATCAATAATCAAAAGAAACATACATATATTGTTCATAATCCATCTGACTGAGTCACCCCAAGACATGCAAATGGTTGAGTAGGACAATCGAACACTCTCCAAATGTTGTTGTCAGTCTAAAATGTCAGTATTAGCACTATCTGGCATTGTGTATGTTTGATGGGGAAAAAATGAAATCGTTTACATATGCCATTTTCCACGCAGCACAGATTTCTAAAATTTACCATAGTCACAATTGTAAGCACTAGCGGACTTGTACGGGTTTCTGAAGGCAGCGAGCTGGCAGCTAGAGGGTGGCTGGGACTGACCCTGAGCACTGAGAAGTCTTTGACTCTCGAACACATCCCTGACAGTAGAAAAAGGCGAAGAGGCGGGAAAATCCGGATTATTGAGGTGGTTGATTTCTGAGGGTGGGGTCATATACCAACCATTGGGTGGACGTCCGTACGTTTGCGATTGCGACATAGAAAACATTGTGGGATTAATGCTGTTGGCCTGGGGTAGCGATGGGTGTATATGAGCTGGTGAGGGCTGTGGGGAACCATCGCCAACACTTCCGTCCTCTGTTGCGGAAGGAGACATATTTAGCGACGGATTTCCGTTTCCGTGGGAAGTCTGGGTGAGAAGAGCTTGAGCCGCCATGTTGCTGGGGTAGTTGTAGCCAAGCGGTGGCGACACATTTTGGTTACAAGTGGAAATGTTCCGATAAATATCGTTTGATCTAGAATACGAAAGTAGAGAGGGGCTGACTAGAGAAGTGGGGCGACTTGGGGCATAGTTACACCCTGCCCCTGGGATGTCACAATTAGAACTCACATGCGAATTGGTCATGATATTCTCCACTGAAAAGTTGGACGTTGTAGGTTCCATAGGATCGCTTGGGATCGGTAGAGAACTAGGACTGGAATGGGATCGGTTGCTTGTAGCAATTACATCTTCAGAATTCTCCAGTGGCTCAAGTTTTGTCGTGACCGGTGGTCGAGACGATTTGACGTCAGATTCCGCATCTCTGTTCTTTCCGAAATTATCCTTTCCGTTACTTGAATTTTCAGAAAATTCGGAATTTCCTAGATTGTCTTTTGAAACATGGCCGCGATCTGGAGAGGTGTTCCCTCGATGTTCGGATTTTTCCAAGTCATCAGATACCTTGGACAGTTTGTCCCTCGAGTCTTTCTTCTTGAATCTCCTCCGCCGCCGTAAATAGCTCCCGTTATCAAACATATTATAACTGTCAGGATCCAAGCTCCAGTAGCTTCCCTTGCCGGGTTTTTTATCGTCCCGGGGAATTTTCACAAAGCACTCATTTAGAGACAAGTTGTGGCGGATACTGTTCTGCCATCCTTGTTTGTTTTCTCTGTAAAACGGAAACCGATCCATGATAAACTGGTAAATTCCGTTGAGGGTAACTTTTTTATCGGGCTGACTTTGGATGGCCATCGCGATCAGTGCAATGTAACTATACGGAGGTTTCACCATGTCCTTGGGGGACTGGTGAGGCGTGCCGTAGTGGGAGTAAGGGGACGGCCGGCCCATGGGTGCGTACTGTTCGGGGGAGTACATGGCGGCGGAAAGTCCTCCCATGGCCATAGTGGTATATCCCCCATGTCTGTAGTAGTTTTGGTCTCCGAACAACGCCGGCATCATGCTTAACCCGGGTCCATTGCTTATCCCTGGGACGTTTGCAGTAGGGTGGTAGCGATGTTGAAGACTGCTCGGTTGCATTGTTATTCCTAAAACTCCAACACAAACTCTAAATATTATTTTTCTCCGTGAATCAAAATGTCACATTCACACTAGTTTATTTCTTTTAGTCCTCTCACACTCAATCAAAATGATTGAACAAGTTTTCACAAAATATTAAGTGAGTGTTTATATTTCGGTGTCTGTTTCTCGCATCGAGTGTGTTGAGAATAAGCAAAACACTGTTATTATAAGCAAAGATTCTTCAATCGCTGCGTGCCCCAAATCAGCACATTACTGATTTACTATCAACCTCGATATTCCATAAATGGAAGTCTGACCCGCCTCCGACTCCATGTTCACCCAATGATCAATCGACCTTATGCACATAAGCCCCGCCTCCCACCACCACACATACTACGATTGTGCTTTTCAAGACAAGCATATCGCGAAAAAATATCGGAATACCTCTAGGGAATACACAAGGGATATTTCATTAATCTTCACAAATATTATTTTTTTGGACAAAATTGAGTTGAGGAAAAAAGAGAAGACAGATTTCACGGGTTCCTGAAGTAAAATTTCTAGTATTTAAACTACATTTAAAGAGATTATATTCAGAATTTCGACAATTAAATGTACTTAAGATATTAAGAATTCTTACAAGTATAAAGATAAAATATGTATTAGATATAATGAAAATATTTCATGAATATAGTTATCAAATTTTGTTACAAAAAAGAAATAGATATATTTCGTAACATTAGATATAATACATGAGAAATTGACGTCAGTCTGTATATTTCCGTTGGATTGCTTGCATAATTCTTTTTTTTTTTTAAGGCTAAGGTGTCATTTCTCTACAAAACATACATTTTGATTTCTGCCTTTCAGTTTGTTAACATTGAAGGTTATATAACTGGTTTTTTTTATTATTGTTCTTTCTTTCCGTGCAAATTTACTCCTTGTTTCACATTTGTCAATCGTCAAAAATCACATTTAGTCCAAATGTATTGATAGATTACCTTGTGAGAAAACTGCGGATTTTCTGCGCAAAGTGTTGAAAACCAGATTTATTGTAGAACAATCCCTTTATTCATAAAAGATGACATAATACATTTGTATCACTGGTGAAAAATATAAACCGAGTATCCGATACCTAGTGGTGAGTGAGTTCTAACGACTAGTCATATGTCGAATAAAAGAAACTGTCGCGAGGACAGTTTTGAAACTGAGAGACTGATGAATGTCCTGCTCGGACTTCTGGGTCCGGGTCAGTAACGATGGGGTGCGTACATAACAAAAAAAACAGGTATGTATCGTCCAGTTTTAATTGAATAATAAGTGTCATATTGTATTTTGTAGGACAAACGGGAGTACACAGGTGTAGAGAAACTGACACTGTATTGTCTGTGTCCGGTTAGGCTCCAGGCTCGTGGAATTAGCGGCCATGGTACGGCCTCTCGCGTCCACCAATGGAAGACATTTAAATTGAAACCCGATCGGGGCCGATTTTTCGCTGATTTTCATATACTATATGAATGTCACCGCTTAACAATCTGCCATATTTTCGGCCTGTCAGTTTCACAATCTAAATGCCTCAGCCACTCCCGACCCAACTTCTGTGGACTTGTAGCAGGGTACCGGGGATGTTTGCTTAGAACCGTGGATCCGCTGGGGCCCCTCGATCGACGTGTTTACTTTCGCCCTAGGTTAGAACCTGGTAACTCTTGGAAGTAATTATTTACAGATTATTCCTTCCACATTCCTTGTAAAATGCCTAACCAGGTGGGCTTCAATTTGACATTGGTCAATCTGTTCCAAACAATTTCTCTAGCTTCAAATCGCGCGCTCTTACCTCGAAATTCACCATTTCACATACTTACATATCTATATCAATACACAGTGTATAAATGTACAGTTTCATTATTTATCGAACAAATGTAAACATTAGCATAAATATATAAATACAAATGAAATACACATGAATACTTCTCTCGTATCAAGCTAACACTCAAGCACTCAAAGGGTATTTTACCGATAAATTAATCTTGTATGCAAATGAAAGGAAGTATTCTCTTTCTATCACAGATGTTTATCTAAGTTCAAGCATGTAAAATTGTGGCAGTTAAAGTAATTTCTATACCAGTCTACAAACCTGAAAATCGACGTTAAAAATATCCGAAAAGTATGAAAATGCATATTTTTTTATTCATTTTCATAAGTTAAAGAAATAAAATTAATTTAAATATACTCAGTTCTCAAAGAGGTATTTGAAACATATGTCATTCAAGACTTTTTTCTATACCTATTTATTTCAATATCTGTTGACTGATTTTTTTCTTCTTTGGTCATAATAGCTGGAAGACTTAAACCCTGATACAAGAAGAAAAAAAATGAATGCATGGGTTGATATATATTTTTGTCTTAGTTTGGTTGTAATAATTCCTTTAAATAATAATAATAATAAATATAAAAATGGAGATATAAATTTTCTATGATGTTTGAAGTTCAAATTTATCACCCCTCCCTATATAACTCTAAACTAATTTCCCCCACTGTTTTGAACTTAATTAAAATACCATGGGAAGAAATAACTTCTTTATTTATTTTACATTAAGAAACAAAATTTACTTTTCATAATTTTTCGGGGGAAAAGAAAGTTTGTAGCAAGTGTCTTTAAGTCTTCATTAATCCGTGAATTAGCCCAGACAGTGTGATACCGATTGATCTGAATTTTGTAGTAGAATCTGACAAGACGAGCCGACGAATTTGTCAGGCTTTTATCGAAAGGATAACGCACCATTGGAATAGATAATAAAACGTGTGACCACTGCAACGTCATCGCAATGGATGCTTTCCATCAATAGAAGATTCACAAATATCCGGCGATGTTTGGAATAGCATTATGTTCTTAAATTAAGTATAAATATAGGAAAATAAAAAACACAAAACAAAGTTTATGGTTTATTGCGTCCTTTGTCGAAAGTTCAATCGAACTCCTTGCTGGTCTGTCCTAGAGATTTAACTCAGTGTTTTTCTAGGCGGGGAATGGACGAAAATTTCTTTTTCTGCCTCAATGGCTGCTTTCATTTAGAAAAACAAAATAATCCACACAAATTTTCCAGTCGGTGCCTAGAAATTTCTTGTGTATCTAAAGTGTAAAGTAATGTATGCTAGAAAGACTACAGCGCCCCAGCTAGCTCTAACGCTGGAAGAAAAATACTGCAACAAAAAGAAGCATTGTTCAATTGATATTTTAAAAAAGATTTTGAAAACAAATGAACCCGTCCTCATAGGAGTATCGCCATGCAATTAACTTAATAGATTTCTCTTTACATGTTTTGAGAAACAATAACCTATGTTTATGATAAACAAATTAATTTGCCTTTCAAACATATAAAGTTAAGCCTAGTGTACTAGGAGAGTGGGTCTTTTTGTGAGGTGTTTTAAGTGGCGCTGAATGGGGGGAATCTTGTCTCTATCACACTCCGAACTCTTTACAGATGTAGCGTTTCTGTATACACTGGCTTTTGCGCTCACTTGATGCGATCTAACTCGATCTATCGCAGATTGGGCTCGATAATTCCCAGGCTTTACCGTAAATAATGATTCATAGACGTCAAAACAAAATTTCTTAGGTTTCAAACAGTATTGGAACCCCTGAAACGTCGTCCGATTTTTTTTTTTTTTTTTTGAAAAAAAAATTCTCCATGTGTAGACGAACCTTGTAGATTTCTATCTCGATCGAACCTCTAAGACAATGCCACGGTAACTACAAGTCCGCAGTTCACCACACATTTCCTATCCCAGCAACATATTTCATATTCATAAATATTGCCCCTGTAATGACTATCGATGAAGTTGATTTCGGGACGCCTAATGCACTGCCCCCCCCCCCCCCCCCCCTTAATTTATGAATATTTCATCTTTTATAAGTGAACTGGGCTTTTTTTATGCCTAAATCAAACTGGTTCATTTTCCCCTTCCGATCCATCAATATGACCAACAGGTAGAAAGTTGGGTAATTAAATGGGTAGATAGGAAATATTTAGAGATAAAAATGTAAAAAACAAAAAAACAAAAACAAAACAAAACAAAAACAATAATGATTAAACTGCTTTGACTAAAATATGGGTATCTCATTACATTTTTTAATATTTCAATATTTTAATTAACATAATTAACATAATTAGAATGTGATTGTTCGGTAAGATATAGTCATAACTTGAAAATAGAATTAGTGGAAACCCTCCCTCTCCCCCCCCCCCCCTTTCTCTCTCCTCGAGTCATGATATTCAGTTTTAGTGTAATTACAAAATCACGTGTTTTATGTCAATGGAAGTCTTTGCCTGTCTCCATACTGTAGGTTTTGGAAACGTCGACCCTCATCGTGATCATCTACGATTCGCGGTTATTGAAGTAAAAGTGAATTATATGTGGAGCAATGTTTCAAAAGCCCCTGAACATTGGACACATTATTTTTACAATCATATAAACTGGTTTTCTGTTATATATCCCAAGACTTAGGTTTTTAAATTAATCCATCGATCTGACTGTCTTGGGCATAATTCCAAATACTTAATTAAACTGCCTACCAAAATAAGCCATTTTCAAAAGAATCTTGGACACCTGCAAAAGCAAAATCAAACAAGAGTGGCTCCCTTGTGTAAGCGAGGCTTCAAACGGTAACAAGGCCCCAGAGACTGCAGATTTCACACCCCCCGACCGTGAAGACTAAATCTGAACAAAATGAGTCGATCTTCAAATGCTCGATGATTGGATGACGTCAGGTGATCATTGGTTGTTATGGTCGATTCGTTGCAGCGGCCCTGAATGTGATAACAGACTGGTCGCCCATTGGACGGAGTGTTGACGACCCGTCTTTGATTGTCGCCTTTTGAAGTTTTTGATGAAATTCGAGAAATTGATACATTGTATCATAATGACCATAGACTTGCGCATTTCGTTGACTATCATCTCATTAATTATCCATTGTTGTCAACTTTCTCTCTTTTTAATTATATGATAATTTTCGTACATACAATAAGTCTGTATGTGATGTGATCCATGCACCATGCAATACCTTTACTTCACACTGTCCCTACATGTTCATTATAATCGATATATATATATATATATATATATATATATATATATATATATATATATATATATATATCATGGAATTTTCTTTTTAAAGGTTGCATACATTTTTGTTTTTTCAAGTGGGAATTAAATTCCCTGAATAAACAAACAAATATGTCTTTCAATTTAAATGTAAATTAAATAATTATCGAAATAAAACAATTTAATTTAGCGACAAGAATAACGTTCGTGTGGCTTGTGTATCAGGGTCAAAGCCTGGCAGCATTGTCTTTGTGTGTGGAGGGTCGGGGGGTCGGGGGGGGGGGGAGACAGATGGTAAGCGATGCTGCGTTTTATATTTCTCAGTGTGGATGAAATCATGTTAAATCGCTCTTTTGTAAGATAGCATAAATATAATAACAGTGCAAAACAGAATCAATCTAAATATTGTATATGATAGGAATCAGCGTAAAACAGATTATTCATTATCGTTTAAGGGTGATTTATCTCGGAAAATTAATGCCCATGAACTAATGTTACAAATGGGGATTGATACATTGAAATTTCAAAAGTTGAAGTATGTATTTTTTTGAAGTTTACTAGCTGACGGATTTTATCAGATCATCTGTACTTCTGAAGCCAACATGGACTGTGTACAATGCGGATCAAGCATATGGAGAACTAATTCTCATGTTATTAAACAGATGATGAGAGAATGGGAGATATTCCCGCACACAATCCGCGATAATACCTTCTGTTTCTTTTATTTCATAACTCGCCACCAACACAAAATTAAACAAGCGACGAAAAATCCATGCAGATTTAATTTGGTTTTATCTGATAGGTGTTGTGATGAAGAGCTAGCACGTTCGAGCGATCCGTATCTTAACCAAAGGTGAAAATAGAATGACGCTGCCTGTAAACAGTTTGACAAAGAATTCGTTTTTATCTCACACAGATTTTTGTAGCTAGATGGAATGGATAGGTCTTACGTAAGGGATGTCTTACTACTGCAGCCTTCTTAATTTTTTATCATCGTTTACATATATATATATATATATATATATATATATATATATATATAAGACAACGCAATGGCAACCCCCCCCCCCCCCCCCAAATAAAAAAAAAAAAGAACTGAAAGTTTGTTTATTTTTTTATTTTGTCAAATACTCTTGCCGGATATAGGTCCATTTTTGTGACGTCATACGTCATAGGTCAAAAAGTTATACACTAGTTTGTCTATGACAGAGTTAATATATATCGAACGAATAGGTATATATATATATATATATATATATATATATATATATATATATATATATATATATATCGAATAGGTGTATATATATATATATATATATATATATATATATATATATATATATATATATATATATATATAAATTTTGTAATCAATGGAGTAGGTTACGGATAATGGACCGTATTGTATAGAGCAAAGAATCGTATCTCGCATAGTCTTTTTTATGTACCAATCTATATTTTCATACATGGAATTTGAATTATATATTAGATAAGGGTGCTGATATTAAATAAGAAAGTAAGTTAAAAACAGGTAATACAAAATCCTGCGTCATTCAGAAACCCTAAGACCCCCCCCCCCCCCCCCCCCCCCGTGATTCTGGGCCGCATCACAACAACAGCCCGTATTTGCGCATGTATGCTCACTCTTTTTGTACTCTTATTCTTGCCTGTTAAGTAACACAACATACTGGACATGAATTACATATTTTGGGTATGGCTGAGATAATGCAGAACAGACTCACGACGTCAGAATCAGAAAATGTCTTTATGTCATGATCAGACTGCAGCCCCATACATCAGAAATCACCTGCTCCCATGTCCATCTCTAGGGGTGCCCGAAGATGCAAGATATATAGGTCAATGGTTTCCAAGATAAACAAATTAAAATTCTTGCAATCACCAATCAAAGCACATCACCTGCCACTGTGATGGCTTTACAAACACCCTGTAGTTTTGCTTGCACGTGTTCCAATGATAAGTGTTTCTCTGACGTGAGAACGGATTTTCTTCTTTGGTGTTCTCCTGCCTTGACAGACACCGGGATGGTAGAGGTTAGAAGTGGACGATAGTCACATGAAGGGCAATATTGTAATTTGTCAACACATCAATGACATACAATATAGGAAATTATAATGAGTTCACGCATATTCACGTAAATAAACTTGTATTTCGTATATTACATCCTATTACGAAATAACCATACAAAGGCGGCAACTTCAAAAGGTACAATATGACAATATCATAAAGCAGGGGTTTTATAAAAAATCTCATTCTTCCAAGTCTCTCCACAAAGATAGCAAATCTACGAGTTAATCGGAATGTAACATATACTGTAGTTTTATAAATTTTCGTGGATTTCGCGGTTTTGCCGCAAAAATAAAACATTTTTGTTAATAAATGAAAATTCATGAACATTTTTCGATTAATCTTTCCTTTGAAATAAAGACCTTCTTCTTGGTTAAGCATTCAATTTCGCGGAAAATTTGGTGCTCAACGAAAAATGAATCGAATACAGTATTTAGGTAAAGAATTTTGGATTTATATTTAAAGTACATGGAGTTTAATTTCATCCACAGATCATTGAACAGCATCACAGATTTCTACCACAGCGTGTCCCCCAGACAGTCTTACAATATGTAAACGTTTTAAGATCTAATCCTTTATGTCTACGTTTTAATAAAATACGACAGAAAACCCGAAGATATTTATGATTTCATTTGACCTCATTGTGCAGTGAACAGAAGAGATATAGATGTAAAAGTGCATATATATATATATATATATATATATATATATATATATATATATATATATATATATATATATATTTGTGTGTATGTATGTGTGTGTATGTATGTATGTATGTATGCATGCATGTGTGTGTGTGTGTATGTGTGTGTGTCTGTGTGTGTCTGTGTGTGTGTGTGTATGTGTGTGTATGTGCGTGTGTCTCTGTGTGTGTGTATGTGTCTGTGTGTATGTGTCTGTGTGTATGTGTGTGTGTGTATTGTATGGGCGCGCTTGACTTGTCTACATCGACCGCAAAGTGTATATTTTTCCGTAATCGAGGACACGGGTGTACACTCTTTGGTGTACACCACCTACACCCTGAACAGGACACGTGTTGGTAAATGCACCGAAAAAAATTTAATATGACTGAAAAATGGTGAAGCGGAAAATTTGCCGATTTTTCTCTCGGTATTTTGTTAACTGTAAAATATATGAAATGATATGATGTTATTTATTACACATTAGTGCCCAAATGGACATAACACTGAACATGTATGACTCGATCACAAATAGAATATTTGACCGAGTTCCAGTATACAAATATACTACTCATACCTCATCATGATATGGGGGTTTAATACACTGGCTATAGACTCAGTCGAAATAGAAACACGTGTGTAATTATATAAGAGGGTAAATCCAGTGTATGGTATTACGAGGGTGTAAAATGCATTTTAAAGAATAATCGAAAACTATTCATATTTCGTACAATCATCAAAAAGCAAGCTTGGAGCCAATAAACCTCCAAACAGTTTGAAGCATAACTAGGTATTTATAAATGTACAATGAAATGCATTTTTGTAAAAAGAAAATCTTAAAGGCAGCATAGAACAAGAAATCTCAGCTGCTGTTGAAGTTTCAACGTCTATATTGAATATACTACATCAAACTGAACTTGATAATGCAGTGTACAACGACTACAGCGCGTGTACAATGTTGTGCAAATCAAGCGCGCCTTATATTCATGTCAAATGACGACTTCTCAACCATATTCCAAGGCAGTATGGACTGATCATATTGTATATTGAAAGATCATTTTCAGTCAGTGTGTCTACACATGTACTCCGATCAGAACAAAGCCTGCCACATTTGAGCCAAAATTGTGTTCACTTTGACGTCATTATCTCTCAATTTCCTATATGGATTTCAGTCATAAATCAAATAAAAGTTATTCTTTATGAATGCAGCTTTTATGAAACTTGAACGATGAAGTGATCTAAACTTCTTTTTTTTATTAAGGTAAAGGCAACATTGATATTTTCTTGTGCCATTTCATCAATTTCAACATGAAAAGATGAATATAACAAGCAGTGATCAATCTCATAACTCCTATAAGGAATACAAAATTAAGAGTTTGGCAAACACAGATCCTAGAGGTGGGATCAGGTGCCTAAGAGGAGTAAGCATCCCCTGTCGACCGGTCACACTCGCCGTGAGCCATATATCTTGATCTGTAGTCAAAAATCAATATGTAAAGAACGGTCTAACAATTGGTATGAAACAGTCAGACAACATTTGACCCAATGACAGGTTGTATTGGCAAACTAGATCGTTATAACGATCATAGAATTTGCGAAATAGTGATTTTAAATGAGACTGTTGAAATACCTGTAACATCAACTTGTTTGTCAGTAGCCTGCCTCGATTTAAAAACCGATCATCAGAACAATTTCTTGCATATCGAATCTGTTGAGAAGCATAAATACCATGTGCAGGTGATAATGGAACATTTGCTACCTATGGGAAGTTGGCAATGGAAAGCTGAAGTCATCCCGGCTGTCATAAAGTTGTTAGTTTGCCATTAACATCTACGTTCGATAAAATATGTAAGTACGATGCAGGTGTGGAAGACCCTGTGGTGTCTTTTATTAGGAGTTCACTGGGATATATCGATTCGACATATGATGAAAATGATCATTGTTAATAGATAAAACGTCATCGATATATCTAAAAGTTGAAGAACACAGCGAGAGATTTTTTCTTCTCATGTAGAAACTTTTGAATAAATTCTGCCTCATAAGAATATCAAGAAAGGTTGGCTAAATAAGGAGCACAATTCGTGCTCATGGGAATTCCAACAGACTGTTGGAGGACCTGATCACCAAAGACTACGAAGATATTGTCAATGAGGAACTCCAACACCTTCTTAATATCAACTTCAGAGTACTTGTGCGTGGAGTCAGAGTGGTGAATCAGAGTGGTGAATCAGAGTGGTGTTTAACCAAGTATTTCTGTACAACATACACAATACAACATATATGTACCAGTAATCTATACCTCTTCATTTTTCAAGTTTTGTAAAAGTTTATTCCAAGTTTTATTTGAAATACAAATAAGTCATTTTGAAAGAACAAAATTAAATGCATGGATTTGGAAACATCTGGCTGTGTCTCGTTATGTAAGGTTTGATTCTGATTTCACATTTGCACACAATGTTTATTACTTTCAGTTCAGTGTCCACACAACCTTAAACTTTCCCAACATCTTCCTTTCTTTTGTTTGTTCTGACAGTCCTCAATGGAAAACCTTGTGTCATAGTACTTGTGTCTGATAGTTTCTCTTTATCACAGAAAAATTATTTATTATCTAATTATTTATTATATGTATTTATTCATTTTAATTTTTATTTTTCGTTTTCTAAATTATAGTACGTTTCTCACAACTGTGACTATAAAAACTGCTCTTATCTCGAAAAGGAAAAGATTTACATTCATGATGTACCATTCAAGGATAACGTATTTTCAGTAGCTGGTAAAACAAACCCAGAAATAAAAACGTAGAAGAATAACAAGAATTTTTTCGATATAACTTTTGTTGTATAATAACCTTGAAAAACTTGCTTCGTTCACAGGTCAGCTTGGTACTCATCAATAGAAAAACTATCATTTTTTAATTGATTGATTGATTATTTATTGCTTTCCGCCACACTAAACAATTTTTCAGTTATCTGGTGGCGTCCAGTTTTTGTTGGTGGAGGAGAGAACCCAGATACAATGTACCTGAGAAGAGACCACCGACCTTCCGCACGTAAACTGGCAAACTTGCTCACTTAACGCCGCGGCCGAGATTCGAACACGCGCCGACAGAGGTGAGAGGCTTTGTGATTTTGAGCCCGATGCTCTAACCACTCGGCCACGGAGGCCCCCCTATCATTTTTTAATTACAGAGAAACATGGTATCAATATAATATTGATGACGTCATTTTAAGGCGATTTTTCTCAATAATACATAATTTGTCGTGATATTTCAAGTAAATTCATTTGCATCCTATCTTGTTTCTACAAAAGCTTGGGGTATATTACCAGGTCTGTTTTAGAGTTAGCAGTTACTGGTTTTGGCAAGTTCAAAAATGTTAAACCAAGTCTTTATGTATTACAGAAGGCTGCATATATGGACAGTACTCTAATATTTTAGCAAAGAAGGGGGAGGAAAAAAATCATTTTTACATCAATAAGAAATTACCTTACTGGTTAGGTGTCCTAACCACTGAGTTAACCAGGCCAATATACCGTGCATAGGAATAATAGAAAATTTAAACCTTTACGGAAATGATACAAGAACTCTCCACATCAAGGAGATAAAAAAATAGTTTTAGATAAAAATGGCAGAAACATCTTGTCATTTAAGGAATATAGTAAAGTATATTGCTGGGTTATAACTAAACGCCTGCATGTTGCCCTTATAACTGCGAATAAAAAACCTAATCAACATCTAGCTGTACTAGATGACAGACTTTGCAATTAAATTTTAGTCCATATAATATATCACTTAATATACATGCGCTTTTAATTTTGTTTTTAGTATAAAATTTTAAACAACATTCAAAGAATGATGACGTCACAATGTTTTTGGTTTTTTTTATAAGAAAAGCAAGTTGGTCAGCCAAGACTATTGCGTATTATAAACGACATTAGATTACTTAAGGAATGATTTTTAAGATTGGCTTTTAGAATACTTGTAACTTGGTGCAGATTACGTGTATAATCAAAAACAAAACTAGTGCCAAGCTTTGTTGCTACTTTCATTGATACAATTGCATGGAATGTAAAGTAAAGTACGGATATTTTTATGGGGACTATTTTGTAATGACCCGTTTCTATTAATGATCAATAGTCACTACTTCGAAACATAGTACTCAGTTGTTTATCTGCCAAAGCCTTTTTTTTGGAGGAGGGGGGGGGGTACTTTATCATTGTTTTCTTGAAGTACGATATACCATTTTCTTGAACTATTCTAAAAAAAATAATGATGATAATATAAAACTAAAATCTTTATCCTCGGTGCTGTAATTTCCGGTCTCCAAATTGAATTATTAGATGTACAATGCAGGCATGGATATGCCATTGATATTAAAATTGTAAGATTCTTCAATGAATGAATTTACATCTTGTCAACTCTACTCCAGTAAAATACATCATAATTTGTGGGAATTTTCAATAAATAGGGAAGTGGGAAGTCATATAGTGCTCACAATTTTTATGCAGGTTTTTCAATCCTATGATTATTGTATTCCGAGTTCCTCAGAAAATGTCTCTGTAAATGGTCAGGTAATTTTTCAGATACCAAATGTCATAGTCATCATCATATAATATACATAGAAGATTTACTCTATATAGTCTAACAAAGTCTGAAGAAATGTTTCCTCATAGAAAATACTAATTTAATACCGTGAACCTGAAATATTTTTTGCCGCTTTACCGTGTTTTACAATATTATTATTATTTTTTTTTTTACAAAAGGAAAACCTACAAATCTCACAGCGCAGAGAGTCCGTAATAACAATTTCATGAATGTCTAATATAATGTAAAAAAATCAATTAATTAATTAATTTTAAAAAAAAATAGTGTTTTGAATGACTACCATCCCACCTGCCTACCACAACTATGCGCAACTCGACTCATGCAAACCAACAGCGTCATACATACACTCCTACACCCTGTAAATTTCAATAAACAATTCTCACAAAAATATTTACATTTCATTATCATAATTTATTTGATATTTTAAAATAAGATCGGGTATTTATTTACCAAAAACGGAACCTTACAAGACAACGTATAGAGACAGAGAGGACTGTTTCCAAGATATTATTTCATTGTTTTTGGACATCAGTAGGATGTAACTACGAGAGAGTCATGATTCATTCCTCGCCGTCTGTTTACTGGGTGTCATGCTGCCACAAGACATCGATACGTATGATTTTCATAGATTTAAAAAAAAAATTTTATATAGAAAAATTCAAAGGAATGATTTTCTACTTTTACACAGGGTCAAGTGACGTAACCAGTGTTGTCAGTTATGAGCTTTGATAATCTATGTGTCTAGTTATGAATTGATTAGTACAGGGGGGGAATGTGAAGGGCATTGTGAGCTCGTACCACGGTCATCCAAACACTGGGACGTCGGCGTGAAGAATGAAAGGCGTAATTCCCACTAATGAAGAAATGCATGGAGAGCAGGGCTTATGTCTTCACGTATTGGTGAATGATGGCCCGCTATATTGACAAAGTGTGTACTGTTTGGGTGCTGTGGCTTTTTGGATTGGTATCTCATCGAAGAAAACAAACACGCAAAATATCACAATAAATGACACACACACACACACACACACACACACACACACATCATTAAACTGTTCTCTAATCAACTCCAAAATGTAGTTTTTTGAAAGTTTAGTTTCGTTTTATTTGTAGTTTTAGATTTAGTGCTATTTTTTCTTTTATGTTTTCTTAATGTAATATATCTGACAATTTTGATTGTTCGTGTCGTTTAGTCATCCTTAGTGCTTTATATATATATATATATATATATATATATATATATATATATATCACAACTGTCCTTTATTTTTGTTTGATGTTGATTTTTCGTTGCAGGATCAGCTGATCATCAGCTGGTTTTTCATACCAAGGTCTTTTTCTGTGACATGTACCGCAAATTCTCACGTTGGCTGTTTCATACAAACAAATGAAATCATACAGTTGAAATACTAGTATGTCAACACTTTTATTAAGTGTTGAAGCGTCATTTCCTCCAATAATGAACCAATGCATAATGTAATCAAAATAAATATCCACAATGACAAGCTGATTTTAAAAGATAAAAATAAAGAGAAGCAAGATTCCCAGGTCAGTGGGTATACTTTTAGAAGTCATATTAGTCGAGATTAAAAGGGAAAAAAGATTCTGCGATGCCAGACTGTGGCAGATTTCACGGTCTTTGGAATGTTCGGTACATGTAGTTCAAATCAAACGCTTGGACAGTAATAAGCCTGAACTTCTAATAAGTTGATATGTTAATTAGTCTAGAAAAGGAACCTGACGGAAATCGATAGATAATTTTGACTTTGTAAACCTGCGATAACCTCCTGAACGTGCTAGCATGAAATTTGGCAAAGGAGTCTTTGGCCACGAGAAGAAGCCCGCCATTTTTCCGATAGAATCTTTGCAGGGGAACCCCATCGCGGGGTCTAACATCTCCCTAGGGGCATCTCTGACATTCCCGCGCTAATTGATTCCCTGTAATCACAATTACTGATTGTGTATCGAGCTATGTGCTCTGTTAGCAACCTTCCGGAATCATTATGAGCGATACATCCACAGATAATGTTTTCTAACAACAAAGGTGTTTGTTCAAAAGTATTTTTGTTGTGATTTCTATGCTGTTTCAGAAAATATTCCTGCTACCGATCTATTTACCCAGGTCGATGGTAGTCATTAAAATACAATGAAAATGTTTTCTCGAATCGACGGAAGAGTTAAACATACCTATAACAGTCTGTTTAACAATTTTAAAAAGAAATAATTGAGAAGCAAAGCTCCCTTTGTGTCCTAAACTCGTGGTGCAACAGAAAAGGAACAAGCCACTCTTTTACCTCTGATACTGTCTTTTTCTTACTCTTACTGAAACTCCACAGAGTGACTGGGGAAGGTTTCAAGTACAACTTCCTCCTCCGAGTGGCCAGAAGCTCGATACTCAACACAAATCTGGAAAAATCATTTAGAACCGGTTGACAACCGGATGGTCATTTCACGAAGAATTGAGAGAATTTTTTTGTGTTCGTCCATGCCAGTCTTGGGTAGAGAGTAGCTGATTACATACAAATGTGAAATGATTCCTGTCTGCACGGAACAATTAGTGCATTAATTTACTACATTCCTCTCTGTTGTACGGAATCCGCAAAATCTCATGAGAGAAATCGTGTTTCCATTATTTCAAAAATCATGCCAATGCATGTTTGAGGTGGGGAGAACGCCAAAGCACGTGCGCCTTTTCTGATAAAGGAATTGTGTCCATTTATCAAGCGAACACCAACAATCAAGAATGCCACTAGAATTACATTTCATTACATTCATGATGTAACATCCGTCTATATTCTACATTTATAACTGTAAATCGCAAACAGCGGGGCGTTTTTACTGACCATTGGTGCCATTCTGTCTTTCATCAATGGAGAAAAAATATTCTGAAATAATGGCCACTTCATTTTTTTCTTCTCCTTATCTATTTAATACACTATCTCGATACATTTTCTGTGGTACATGTAATGACCGTAACTCAACACTGGCCATCTGGGACAGTGTAAATCTAGGCCCTGTCACTCCGGATTCTGGTGCTGGCTACACCCGCGTTTTGTTATGTTAACATGATATCATCAGGAGAATTTACCTACCCGTATTTATTCAATGTTTCTCTATTTCACGCTCTTCGCTCATGCGGTGTGACACCTAAGTGTCGAAATTCAAGAAGCTGTGGGTTTCTGCACAAGTCATATGCGTGGCAAATAATTTCTAACTAGGAAAACGTGTAGCAAAACAAGGAACAATTTGATTTCACATCTTGATTTGCTGCAATTAAGATTCATTGACAGGAAATATAGACCAAATGTAACGTGTTATTTCTTTGATAAAGAACTGGGTTACGCAGAGTGACGGAAAATTAGATTTACACAATATTCCGTGAAAAAAAAATGAAGTCAAAAATTGTCTTCGATTTTGTTCTAAACAAACATGATGAAATTGTGATTTCCACCATATTTTGATGCTTTTTAATTAATTTCTTTTTTAACATAAAATCATTTTCCTGTGGTCAAGGTGTTCTAAATAATCTCTACAATTTCAGTGGGAGTTATTTTTCATTTATTTATATCTAACACGAAATGAAATATTTGAATGAATGACCGACTCATATAAAAGCGGACATGAATTTTCAATTTGACACGATAAAATCACATTTTGATACATTAGAATATGGCACAAATAAGAATGCCGGGTGGGACGAACCGGAGCCTCCGGGATGGGGTCATTGTCTGTCCGCTCTTACTTGTGATATTATCGCATCACAGACTATTGTAGAGAAGGATGGCTGTTGATGGGGCATAACAAACCTGCATTAAAATTGACAAATAATACAGACGGAGATAGCTCTGTTTCATTATCAAACCATGTCTTATATTTCACCCGTGTTTCTTTTCAAAATATCGTAAACAGATTGTCTTATTTTGAAAGAAACCTTACAAAATCTTATAACTAAGGAATCATATCATTAAACTTTAAGAAACAATTAATCATTTTTCAATGGAGGTGAATTTTTGTGGCATATTGGAGGAATACTGTCCATTTCTGCGGAAACCGTGGAATTCCTAAACACATGTTGTATATATGGAGGCGTTATTTATCATCGACTGTTGAGAACCCGAAAAGAAAATGATTCAAGCCTGACATTAGCGAGAACACGTCAAAATCATACACTTGCATCATTGCAATGGCTTGAATTCTTTATCTGGAAAATTTCAATATATGATTAATAAGTGTTGAAAACTAAACATTAGCATCATCGTCGGATACCCTCGGGTGATCTCGTCTTCTACTCATCACTGATCAAGTGATCACCCGTGGATATCCGACAACGCATTAACATTTTCATTATAATTACACGTTTTAATTAATTCAGGATAATACAAAATCAAATAAATTTAATTTTCAATCGATAAGAAATATAGAAGTGAAAATAACAAGCTATTTTATTTCTGCTGCAGATACTAAAATATACGTTGTGATCTATTGTTAAGAAAATTTAATTTATAAGTCTGGTTATGAATTCTAACATGCAGAATTTTGTATTTGATATATTGGAGTTTATGAGGTGATACATACATTTAAAGCACGTGATAATTCACTTGAATAGCTTACTTACACAATTTTGATCACGTGTCCCAATGTTATAAATATGATTAGATTCCAATGTTATACAAGTTATTAGATTCAAATGTTATAAATGTGTTTGGATTTCAATGTTATACACATTAATAGATTCTAATGTTACACACGTGATTAGATTCCAATGTTATAAACGTGACTAGATTTTAATGTTATACACGTGATTAGATTCAAATGTTATACACTTGATTAGATTCCAATGTTATACACGGGATTAAATTCCAATGTTATAAATGTGATTAGATTTCAATGTTATACACATGATCAGATTCCAATATGATGCATTTTGTGTTATATATATATATATATATATATATATATATATATATATATATATATATATATATATGACCTCAACTCTACATGGATCAACGTCGTCCGACATCACAATAGAGGATATGTACACGCTGTCAAATACACATTTTATTGTCATCATCAAATATTCATACATTTGCACATTAATTATGTTATATCATAGAACATCGCCGCGATTTTATGAGCGTGACAATTCTCATAGGAATAAAAACCAAAGCCAAAATCAGTTTCTATAATTAAATCTTCAAATGAATTCCACTATTAGTTGTAGTTGAACTCTTTTGTTGGTTTAAGAATTCGAGATGTAGAATTGGAGTCTGGGAACACATTCATTTCAGTCTTCTGCGTTCTTGTTATGAGGTGAACCGAACAAACCTCCATTATATCAGACTTATATTACAACTGTAAAAGACATCGGTTCCATTCTTACTGCTCATAAGTCAAAAACAAACAAATACAACAAAACATATGTTTCAATTTTCCAAGTTTGTATGTATATGATAGTCATTGATATGAAAGTAAATATTATCTTTTGCCCGGATTCTGCCACGCACGAGCGAGAGACGCGAAAGGTTTCTTGTATGACTTAATTTCAAAGTGCGTTTTTCATCCTCTGTTTGACTTTCTTGCTGAGTAAACTATTTTTTCAATTCAAGAATTCATGTAATTCATACATGTATAAACGTTTAAGACGCTTTTCCCGATGTTCATAATCTAGAAAAAATAGTTTCCCCTTTGGTCCATTGTGTGTTCAGACTTTCTTTCTCTTTACCATCTGGTTTTCTATAACTTAAATAAATATTGAAAACACTGAAAGACAAACTCTAACAAATCCATTTCTGATCCTTATCGCAACGAAAACAGTTAAAATAAAAAAGAAATCTCCAACATTCTTAAAGATTATCGATATCAGTCATTTCTGAAGAGTCATCTTAATACCTATGTTATCTCAATATGATTTTGTTTTAAATGATCAATTATGAGAGAGAGAGAGAGAGAGAGAGAGAGAGAGAGAGAGAGAACTATATGCCCCTATTAAAGTCACATTGCACTTTTTAAACTGTGTACGATTTTATGAAGAATTCGTATTTTTCTAAGCAGACTAGACTCATATAATTCTCGCTGTGTACGATCAGAGGTGAAATAAAACTTGATTTAACACGTTCATGTTTGAAGAATATTGAATTATGTATGATAACAATATTATCACAATGAAGGTTCAATTTGCTTATTATTACGCATACATAGAATTAAAAAAAAAACATTTTGCGCCAAGGTCAGAGTTCTCACAAACTGAAATCAGTTCCAGTATTTATATATTAAACCTTCACTTTGTTGAATTTTTATTGCTTCATGAAAAGACTTCAGACTTCATTTCATAGTAGATATACAACGCACTGGCCGTGACGTGCAAGGACCACTGTGTACTTAGCATTGATGGTCTTTTCTTTTTGTTTTGTTTTGTTTTTTGGTTTGTTTTTTTTCAGTCTTCCTAACAAGACAGAAAAACGAATTGAAAATAAAAGATTTCCAACATCTTGGGCGTGTAAGTACTTAATCATTATAACCCGGAATCTAATGAAGAGGGGGGTGATTACAAGTCCCGGGGGTAGCAAGACCTGACGTAGACTGTCAGCCCATCAGTTCCATTTCTTTTATTACAATTTCTCCTCTGCTTCCTTTAACGTTAACACACGTACTCCAGGGATTAAATCAAAAGGCGTGTTATCATCGTCAAAATAAACGGTAAATGGAGAATCAAGCGTCCAATAAAGATTTCAGTGCCTTCATCCCATTAGACATGAAAGGAAAACAAATATAATCGTTAGATTATTTCCGAGATATCGTACGAACGAGGGGATGAGGAAAAATAATCCTTTGGACGATTTGAAAGATGTCACATTTATAAGAATTTCTCTTTATGTACATCTCTCTCTCTCTCTCTCTCTCTCTCTCTCTCTCTTTGATAGTTTTTATTCATTGAATGACTGTAGTAATCATCTGCATGAAAATATTTTTACAATAAACAGTAAATAACACAAGTCTCAACAGCCCCTCTTGTAAATGTACGCATCCCAGAAAAAAAAAAGTGCACTCAAATAACGGATAACTAAAAAGAACTAAAAATCTACAGTACGGAAAAAATGGAATGTCACTGTATTTTGTTTGAGTGATGACGGCGAGTTCTAAGAGAGAGGGAGCCCACCTGTTCCCTCCGAGCATCTGATTTTTGTTAGAATCAGGGTGATTGTCAGTTTCTAGGAAGGAAGTTGAGAACTTGCAAAAATGTGAGGAAGAAAGCAGAAGCAGCGCTGATACGTCTTCGGATTGACGGAATGGAGTGTAATTTGGTCCGCTGACAAATGGCGCAATCGTGTGTGGCAATTCTTGAAAAATCTTTTATTTGATAGATTTCAAAGGCCATCACTTCTGCATTACTCTCAAGGTGATCAAAACTTGATTAACGACGGCTTCTCTTACATTTCACTTAATTTCTAACACTTGTTAGATTTTTTGCATACTCTTGCTTCCATGCTAATGTGTGAGAGAAAATAATTTGGTTTAAAAAATAGGAACTGAAAGTGACGAACATCCGAGAAAATCTGCTTTCAATGCACTTTTGTAACCATCCAAACAGTGTACAGATAGCGTGCATTAAATACTATCAAGTGGATATAGACCTTTCAGACAGAATTTTTTTTTTTTCAGACATCTTTACGATGACTCTTTTTCAAACCGATTTTAAGCCCGTTTGGAATAATTGTGGCGTGTAAACTCTAAAGTTCTCAAAAACTGACTAATAATAATAGTAATGTATATAATTTAAAAAAAAATAAAAATGCGTACCTATCTATCAATGCCTTAGTGTGGAGTCGAAAAATGGCAAATGAAGATATTTTTACCTCGATGGTTGGATTTGATGCGGTATAAGTACGGTTTGGTATACACATATTACAAATCGATGTGAGAATGTGATTGATTTCTAACAATGAATATTGTTCCAGTTTTTAAATTACCCTGTATGTGTCACTTTTTTATCACTGCGCCACAAAAATTCAATTACTTTCAACAACTATATTTTCAGAAATCATTTATATATATATATATATATATATATATATATATATATATATATATATATATATATGTAATTGCGACATCTTAAATGAGTTTTGGAGAGAGTGAGAAGAAAGAATAATCATAAGGAATAATTTCTGCACACCATTGTTGATAATAGCACAACAGCTGTATTAAAATCGAATAAATGAATAAACATTTAGCACTTATTTTCACATGAAATTTAAATGTGACTTTTATAAAGTATCATAGTATAGTCCTGTTTCCCAAAACTTCCCCTGCTTGCCAGGCATCAATCTGGAACAGTCATGAAAGTCTTTAACGTGACTTTTAACGTTTTTCATGGCAAAATCAAGTTGGGATGTAAATATATAGAGTTGAATATTGAAATAATATTCATTTTAAAAATTAAGTTAAAATAACACATCGTACAAAATGATACAAAGGAAGTTGATCCAGCCTTCTATTGATATTCCTGGTAACCCCATCTTCTACATGCCTGGTCTAGTGGCTTATATTTTCATCCTGTGGATCAAAAGATCGAATCTTTAAAACCAAAGGTTTTAGTTTTTGGGGTTTTTAAAAAAAGTATTTTCAATTTTTCTCTTGATATATTCAAAGCTTCAAATACTACAGAATATCATATTAACTTCTATATAAATAACAAAACAAAACAAAAACCAATAATGATGATAATAATAATGATAATAATAATAATAATAATAGTAACACTTTTCATCTGCTGTGTACTCAAAATTTTTGTATTTAAGAGAAGGGAAAATAAATATATTCAATAACGATACCAATACACAAAACAGATAAGTGTTTCCAATGTCTTATGATTGAAAAATAAATAAATCAAATTGACTATGTATAGACTGTGTCGGTTTTCTGTGTCTTTCTGTCACCGTTTCGTAGTAAACAACCGTTATCCACAACCGTATTCAGTAATCTTGTCAATTCATGCTGCGGGTCACCACTTACAAATTAAAACCGCGACCCGCAAATAAAATTATTAAAATTCTTACACTGTATCAAAGAGGTGACACAAATTAAATTATCTCACATCGGGATCGGGCCGCGGTGGGCGACAATGTATATTTCAACGCCGCAGTGCGAGGTTCCGGTACGTGTAATGGAGGTTTGATTGACACTGACAGCAGAACCCAGATTTCAGTGGTCAGTAATAACATCTATTGTTCCGAAATAAAGTCCAGACTCAAACCCTCTTGTCCGTGTAATACACCCCGATTGGACTAGATCGTTGGACAATACGAACTATTTTCTTCGGGCAGTGTCACGGTGTAGTACTCCGCCTATGGGCTCGAAAACGATACCCGTTTTTGTTCATTCATACGCATCGTAATCATGAAGTATAACTGTGTACGAAGGGTCATTAAACAATTTAAAAAGTTTAATCATTGCTCAAACCCTCTCATCCCGAAATCCACACAAGCTTCTCTATAACTTTAATCAATTCTTACATACCAAATATAATTCGAGACAAACAGCCTCGGTCAGCCTTCCCAGGTGCGCGAGGACAGGTATATTTTCTCAGGATCTATTGATGTACTTTATAATATTGGGTGACGTTGACATTGATGAAGTAAGAGGTCCGTGTACTTTTTCAGCGGTCGCTCCCAGAAAATTTTATGAAAGGAATATTTTCCTATCCTTTTTTTTTTTTAATCTACACTGTTTTAAACAGCAAATTTTACCTGCACTTAAAATTCCAGAATTACTTTAAGACATTTGTGGCAGAATAATTTTAAAAATAATGTTTTACAATTTTTCTACAGTAATTTTCCCCCTTTCATTCAGTATTTCTCATTCTATCAATAACATGTGTAAAAAATAATCGGTACATTAAATGCTTTTCAGAGAGTGAAATGCTACCGATTTCTCGCGACTAACGTGTTGCCTCTAAGTAAACTTAACTCCCGTTTAATATGTTTAATATATCTAACAATAACTTTACAAGTTTATTTTGAAAACACGTCGAGAATCAAATCGTATAGCTTTAGAGTGGGATCCTCGATAAATTTATAAAAAGCTAATTGCAGCGCCACCCACAGGAATAATATCTGACGCGAATCTACGACAGTGTAACTTAAGACGTAAGCATCTAAAAGTTAATTTATATTTAAGATTTTACTTAATTTCGGAAATTGCAATTCAAGAATTAGAATTAAAGAATTATATTAATCCGCAACGTAGATATCCTGACGATAAACACGTATTTGCGTGTTTACAGATGAAGATAATTTAATAATATGTACATTTCTAATGGTTTTGCCTTTAATATCTCTACAAATTGCAATGAGCCATTTCCTCATGAATGTATTGCAGTTGTGAACAATGCGCGTATGAATCTTGATAAATATAGTACGTTTATTTTAACGACTGGGGATTTGAACAGAAATGACATAGAAATTATAAGAAATCAATTTCATTTACATGCATGAGGGTATGAAATTCAACGCTTCAGATGCCACAATACCCTAACACACTTCTAGAAGCATGCCGGCGTGAAGCGTCGCAGTTCATACTCTCTTGTATTTCAAAACTGAAAATTATTTCTTAATTGTCTTACAAAGAGTTATATTTGCATAAAGAATAAAGTGTTTAATCATTCTTTTGTATGGAAAGAGAGAGAGAGAGAGAGAGAGAGAGAGAGAGAGAGAGAGAGAGAGAGAGAGAGAGATTCTGGCAACACACCGGGAGTCCGTCAGGAATTTTCTCTCTTCTCCAATTTTATGACATTCTATAGGAGAGGGTTTTGCTCGGTATTACCCAAGGTAAAATTGGCTTTCCTATCAAACTGATGGCAGAATGATATGTTTTGAAAACCTGTCACTTCAACATTACATGATTTCAGACTGATCCCCTTTGTGAACATTCTATATGTCACTCAGCTAATTCTTCTCCCCTTTCTGTGTTGTAAACAATATCCAGTTTTAGATTGATGTAGAATGGAGCCTCAGTTTCCCACTAACACAGCTTTTTGAATGCATGTAAATTTCTTCCTGATGAAGTACATTGAATTGACTCCTGTCAAATTGATCTCTGCTGTTCATGCGTTTATATACGACACTTGCAATCCATTAGAGAAATATTCCACAAAATTGAATATCACAAACATGAATTGATTTCATTTTACAAAACATTTACTCATTGTATTCACGACAATTTATTATTATTTTTAAAACTTTTTGCCTCCATAATTAATATTTTGATTCTGAAATTTATTCTTTTTCATGGGAGGAAATGCATATTTTGAGCGCCCTGTAATGTATATATATATATATGTGTGTGTGTGTGTGTGTGTGTGTGTGTGTGTGTGTGTGTGTGTGTGTGTGTGTGTGTGTGTGTGTGTGTGTGTGTGTGTGTGTGACATTCTGAGATCTACCTGTAATTCTTTGGGGGGGGGGGGGATATATGAATAAAGATTAATGAAAAGATAAATTCGCAAATTGTTTTTACCTGTGATATTTGAAAGAAAAATCTATCAATTTAGTTAAATTTTAGCGCATAGATAAATGCAATCAACATTTACATTTTGTTAAAATGTTTCCTTTTTTTCTGTCCAAATATAAATAATCGTAAAAACAACAAAATAAATAAAAACATTGTATCAAATATTATTACAATATGTAAATGTGAAATAAACCTTAAAAATTGTTAAACTTTTTCTGGTTTGTGTTTCATTTACCTGCGTAGGCAATGTCCATAACCTATTTTAGATTTTTAAATTTTATTTATTATCACAGCGTAGAGAACAGAAATGCATTGGTCAATACAAAATAAATGCATTAAAATGAACCCGAAACGTCGACCTGGAATTATTCCCACAGCCTTATGCCAAGGAAGTAACTTTCAAAATGTGTATAAAAAAGGGGGGGGGACAATTTTTTTTTATGTTTAATTTATTAATGTAGTTGTCTTTTAGCCTGTGTGCGTCTTGTTTTAATTCTTTCTTTTGGTATAGTTGGAAGCAGACAGTGGCCTTCACGGACTACCGAGCCCGATCCTGAATCTCATAGACACTTGCCAACTCTCCAGATAAGCTCGGCGACACATCAGTCGCCACGGGAACCGCGACAAAATAATCCAACCCAAGATTTTCATTATTGGGGAGTTAAATGTTCGGTTACAAGTAAAATACAAATATAGATGCCATATCTTGTTGTATTCAGCAAGGAAGGCAGGAAAAAATGTTTTTGCAGCTAATTTTGTGGCACCATGTGTTTAGTTTGACAAACTGTCAGGTTTCGTATTTACTGATAAATCCCATCTGATTTTTCTCTAAACCATCTACTGACACAAATATATCTATAAATTTTTATTGAAAAATCATAACCATAATCCAAATTAGCCTAAATCGAGAGAACTGTTGGCCGAGTGGAGCGTTGGAGAAGACGAAACTCAGACAGGGGGCACTGATTAGCGTATTAAGTAACACATGGTATCATTTTTTTCAATCTTAAAATACATATGAACGGTTGGTTTGCCTCTGATCAAGAATTGCTGAAGGGAGAAGGAAGTAAATTGAATTAATCAAGCGATCGGAACATGCACGTGCATGAAGTATAAAGCAGAGAATAGTTTCCTTGGTACTGATAAAGAAGCGCAAAATTCGATATCGTCGGAGCAATGACATTAAGGTCTCAACTCACTGTAGGCTGCTAATCAAACGCGATAAAGTCTTCAAAGCTTACACGGTTAAAGCGAGATAACTTTGAAATCGAGTCGCCAAATAGATCAATTTTGAAACATCATATTTATCTCTCAAAAGAGAAGAGGGTAATTATAAATAGGTAAAAAAAATATTCTGTGTAGATAAAGATGGAGTTAACACGCCACCCATATTGCTGTCGTCGTCTGAAGACATTCGCCAGGAAGCGCCGACAGAACCGTCATGGAGCTCTCCGACAGGTGCGCGTTCGTGGCTATGTGTGGCCCTTGGTTATCCTGTACTTGACTGTCTGATAGAGTTTAAATAAACATCTCCTATATCCGTTAGTGACCGCGCCGTGCTAAAACTAGCCTAGAAAACAATGCAAAACACGGAATATACTTTCATCCCTCTAATATATACACGTTATCATATCAAGGTTTCAACAGATGATTTCCTTTTCAACATGACGGCTTGTTTTCCTCCGGGGCAGCGTTAGAAGCCTTTGTCAATGCCCCGCTGACTCTCCCCAATTCACAAGTCATCGCCCACAGAAAAGGCCCGTCATTCAATATTGGGACCCGATCCGTCCCTCTTCTTCACTTCCAGTGTACAGACCCGGCGTGCATTTCACCCTCATACACAGAATTAGCAACGATCCTCGTCGTCTTTGCCGCTAAGACGTGTTAATTACAGAGAAAATCTTTGGCTTCATCTTCTATGAGTTTGGAATCTTAATGAGAACCGACAGAGGGGTGATCGGATTTCGATTAATTTGACGTTTTTCGGTGGCAAACACTTTCGAGATAATCTTGTATATATCTATGCCATTTCGCTGTGCCAGCACTCGATTTTCCGCGGAGACGCGGCGGTGGCTGCCCTTGTTTGACATCTGTCGCTCCGCTAGATCCCCCTGGGGGATTTTAAACATCACTCAACACATTTCAAAATATTAACGTAACACCTAAAATATTGCTATCACTTTTCCGGTACTTAAGCATGTAGAGTAATGTCATCTGTATACATAGATTGCGTGACATACAGCGGACAAAAGTATCAAAACGTTAAAATGTTCACTTCATTTTTCATGCAAAATGATGGCTATTTCTATAACATCTTTTATGTTGTAGTTCTTTTTTATCCATTTTTGATAAACTTCATATCATAAATCACGGAAGTTATTATTCATTTTCTAATAACCATTAAATCAAACAATATTGTCTGTCGACCAGTTTTGCTTTCTGTCCTTTTAACGCCACTTGCTACAGACAAACTTTTTTTCAAAAATGATGAAAATGGACAGTGATTTTATGTTTATAGAAGTAAAATGAATACATTTCACTGAATGGAATCTTATTATTTTGCTTTCCATTTTCACAATTTTGTCTCAGACAATGGGTAAAGATTTCGTAGTTATTAAGTAAGGGATATATATCACAACTTTTGAACATCACAAGAAATTTACAAGTTCCTTAAACTTTAGGAATTTGATATTTGTACTAATTACAGTCAGAATATGCAAAGAAATCTATATCAACCCACGCATCGATTTATTTATTTATTTATTTATTTATTTAATTCAAGCAATTATGCAAAAGGATGGTACTGGTGAAAAATATTGTTAGAAGATACAGAAAATTCCGAATTCACTAATTTTAATTTTATGTAAAATACATTTAAAAAATTGCTTCGTAAAAAACCCCATTATTTTGTATGACAAATTTAAACCATTCTGTATATATGTCTACTGTATATAAACGAAACGGTACACATGTGGTTCTATCATTTTGTAAAAATGTTCAATATAATCTATTTTAACAATGTTGATAATATTTGAATTCATTATTACGTCATCTGGTCTTATAGAAATATCATCTGACGCCCCTTCATTGCCAGGGGAAAGAACCTCTCCAATCTTTTGTTTAAGATCTTAAACGACACTTGCTACAAGCAATTTCTTTTCCTTCAAAAATGATGAAGATGAAAACTACATTGATGACTTAATAAGTTAATTGAATACAATTCATCATACGGAATGTAATTTATTCCCATGATTTCTCAATTAAGTCCAAAACAGTGGGGAAAATCTCTATAGAGTTATATAGGGAGGGGTGATATATTTCAACTTTTGAACATCATACAGAATTTACAAGACACATTATTTTTAGGAATTTGATATTTGTAATTATTACCGCCAAGGTTTTCAGTAACTATCCTCCATCAAGTTGAGATGGGTTTTTTATATATAGTTTTAATTCATCCACATAAATAAAAAAAAATCAACATTATCTCTTCATCTTTACTTTAATATGCCTTGAAACTGATGTTTTATACTTATTTAGCATATGTATTGTATCTTATGTTTATATGATTTTGTTTCAATGTTTTATTTAATTGTTTTATGTACTGTAAAGCACCTTTGAGCATACAAATGTATGAAAAGGGTGCTATATAAATATGGTATTCTTATTATTATTATTAAATCATATATCAATCCATGCATCTATGTTTTATTTGTATGAAGTGCCCTTAAGATTAAATACGTATGCAATATCGCACATTTATCGCAGTTAATGGAGTGAGATAACACCCCACCCCCCCACCCCCACCCCCAAAAAGAGAAAAAAGTGATGGTAAAGGGGGCCGTTGGGACGGGGGTTGGGGGGTTGGGGGGATGAGTTACAGTTGATAATGAGGGAGTTGAAGGCGGCGAGAATTCTATACAATGTTATATTCTTGTCACGTAACTGATTTTTCACTTCTCTCCTGTTAAATATATCCAAAAATCAATCTGATTAAAATTATATCCTTTGATCCGCTCACCTTACATTGTTGGTGAGCGTATCAAAGAATCTAATTTTAATTAGTTTGAGTCAAAAATATTTTTTCATATACCTTTAAAACATCACCGCAATTCCTGTATATTTTTACACATATATTAATGCATTGTTTGCAGGTTTTCCTATTTATAGCATCAATACATAGAATGACAAGCCTTACCGTTATCATGTTTGTGTATTCTTAGATAATAAAAAATGTGACAACAAATACAATATTTCGGACTGTATTTGGATTGGAAATTTGTCGTATAAGTAGAGGTTATCGCGCTTTCTACGAAAAAAAAAAACACAGAGGGCGATGTCATGTCACCAGGACATTTTGTAATTCTTTTATGTACAAATACCAAATTGACAGATTTATTCCTGTTACCATGTTTGGGGGGGGGGGGGGTGGGTTGGATTTTTATTTTTTCAAATGTCAATGCGTTGCATTCCCTGTAATTTACTTTCCAATTTTCAAAGACTTTAAAATACTCGTTGGATTCAGAAAATCACATTTATTATACAAATATCTCTCTTATAATATCATATTATACAATATCTCTCTTATAATGTCATATTATACAATATCTCTCTCATATTACCATATTATACAATGTTTTTCTTATAATATCATATTATACAATATCTCTCCTATAACGTCATATTACCTTGTACAATAAAGGATATAGTTATATAGACTCTGGTGCCTAATCGTTATTGTGTTTTATAAAATAAATATTGTTTAAATCCACACAATCAACTAACCCCCATCCCCAAAGTGCGTCCGTTTATATGTGCACTCCCTGGCTAATAGTACATTCCCAAGGAATGTTTTCTCTATACGTTTTATATAAAAGTATCTTCTTTTTTTTCTTCATAAAAATAAGTATCATTAAATTATTTTTAGTTCAAATTTTTACTGGTCTCAGAAATGTTCACAATATTTTCCAGTAATTTTAGAATAATTCTAGATGACAATATTGCAGAAATATTACAATTCTAACATGATCTTTATGAAATTTTCAGGAGTGGGGGGGGGTCCCCTTCCTTTGCAACCACCCTGTTACATCTATGCGATAGTAAGGCATACTATTATATATAAAGTTATAACTGCTTTCCTAAATTCATGGTGATTATTTCATTAAAATCGAGTATAAATGGTTTATTATGAAATATCAGGACAATTTTCTTTGACTCTCTTTTGTCATGCGACTGTACAAATATAACGTATACGAATAACTTTCCTTAAAATCTTTATTAAAACCGTTAAGGAAGATACTGGGAAATACTATGTAAAATAACTCTTACCTACATCTTCTATGGCTTGAACTAGGGTTACTCCCCTTGTTCCGCAAGTTAAGCTATCCTGCATTCTCATGATTCTCTATAAATACGTATTTTTACTTTCCCCTCATTACAAGGAGCTTATTTTACATCTTTTATTTGCCACCAGTGACCTTGGCCAAAATGACTTGGTTCATGATCATGTTAAATTCTGCTCTTAAAAACAGCTTTTACAAAACAAAAAACAAAAAAACAACAAAAAAAACAAAAAAAACCCACAACCCTCCTTCACTCTTGGAACAAATATTTCACAAAATACACGTGTCTTTACCTTGGATAGGTGAACTTAGTTTGGGGTCATGACGAATTGGTCATAAAACAACATTTATTTTAAGCATGGAATTCTGTTTAAATTTAATCGATGTTATCATCATTATTACTAATATTCGGGATTTTTTAGTTTTATTATTACTTTTTAATTTGGTTTTGCTTTCGACTTCAGTGGAAATGGGTTCGTTTTTTAAATCTGTTTAAACCTGTTTTACTAACGAGCATAATCAAAATACCTTCTTTCTGGGTCATCATCTGCATTCTCTCATCAAAACAAGTCTTTGATATAATTGTGGTACTATGAATTACATTTACTTATTTCACCAAACATTTTTTGGGCTAAAACTACGTATATAGTTTGTTTCTTGAATGTTCAAGTCTACTAGATGAAAAAGTGAAAATAACGAACAGTAATTAATCTCATAGTTTCTGTAAAGAATGGAAAATTAAGTGTTGAGCGAACATGGACTCCTGGATATACCAGAGGTGGCATAAGGTGCCTAGGAGGAGTAAACATCCCCTGATGACCGGTCAGACCCTCTACAAGAGCTCTTTATTTAAAGGACCCCTGGACATAACAGAGGTGGCATCAGGTGCCTAGGAGGAATAAGCATCCCCTGTTGACCGGTCAGACTCTCTACAAGAGCTCTGTATCTTGATCAGGTAAAAGAGTAATCCGCAGTCAAATTCAGTAAGTAATGAACGATCCAACAATTCAGGCAACATTCGACTTAACAACAGGTTGCATTTGTACAGGAGATCGTTATGACAACCATAGAAATGAAAAAGTGAAGATAACCAAACATGATCAATCCCATAACTAATATAAAATATACAAAATTAAGAGTAGGGCAAACACAGACCCCTGGACATACCAGACGTGGGATTAGATGCCTAAGAAATGCTATTGTTGAAACCCCTGTAACATCAACTTATTTTTAGTAGCCTACTACGATTTAAAACCTGATCATACACAGAACAAGCTCTTGCATATTGGGTCGACTGAGAAACATAAACACCATATGCAGGTGATAATGGAACATTACTACATAGATATGGGGAGTTTATGATGGAAAAGCTGAAGTTATTCCGTTTTTCATAAAGTGAAGTTCGTCATTAACATCTTTGTTCAATAAAATATTCACCAATAGAATAGATGTGGAGGTCTCTGTGGTGTTTTTTATTTTGAATTCAATGGGATATATGGAATCGATATATGAATGGAAATAAATATTGTTAATAGATAAAATGCGTCATATATCTAAATGTTGATATGAAGACCACAGCAAGAGAGTTTTTCTTCTCATGTAGGGCTTTTTGCTAAAGAGCACACTTCGTGCCCATGAGAATTTCAATAGGTACTGGACTCACAGCGGTTTTGACCGGTCAACAGGGATGTTCCTAGGCACCTGATCTCACCTTTAGTGTGTCATAGATCCATGTTTGCCTTTCTATTAATTGTCAAATTCTCAATCCTTACTTTATTAGGACTCGGGGCAGGTGAACAGGGAATGCATACTCCTCCTATGCACCTGATTTTACCCCTGATATGTCCAGGAGTTCGTGTTTGACCTTACCTTGATTTTTATCTTCTGTAGGAAATATGGGATTGATGTCTGCTCGTTATCTTCACCTTTATCAATCTTTCACTAGCAAGTTGCAGCAATTTTTATTGAATGATCGTTAAAAATTAATACATAGAATTAAAGAACGCAACCGAAAATATTACAAAAACTTTTTGACCAACTTTTTTCATATATGCATACTGTAAAAATTCTTTTTTCATAGTTTGCGGAAAAAGTACTATCATTTCACTGTTTTCTGTCTGTGATACTAGCAGATCAATCTCCCGTAGGTGCGGGGTTTGAATTTGGGTCAAAATCACTAAAAAAAACAATGAAAATGAATTGCACATTTAGGATTTTCCGATAACTGCAGGTAAATGTCATGTATGCCATTCGGTTTTGATATTGATTGATTTTTATCACTCCATTGTCTGTACTGATATAGACACATTTAATATGTGCTTTAGGACTGATTATTTTCATGTGATCGAATTTACGACAAAATTTTACCTATCATTATAATAATTTACTAATACGTGTTCTAAGGGATGAGAATCGATTGGAATTGACAAAAATCATACCACGCGAAAACCAGTAATTCTACAGAAAAAAATGTGATCTGTATTCATCTGCAAGTTCAATACGATGACACTATATGTAAACGAACTTACGATTAAATGAAGAGCATGAGTACGGTTAATACCCTGAACAGATTGATTGATTGATTATTTGTTTGTTTGTTTGTTGTTTCCGCCACACTCAACAATTTTTCAGTTATCTGGTAGCGTCCAGTTTTTGTAGGTGGAGGAGAGACCCAGATACAATGTACCCGGGAAGAGACCACCGACATTCCGAAAGTAAACTGGCAAACTTTCTCACATGTATCGGCGCGAGCGAGAATCGAACCCGCGCTGACTAGAGGTGAGAGGCCTTGTGAGTTTGAGCGCAATGCTCTAACCACTCAGCTACGGAGGCCCATACCCGGAACAGAAGTGTTTTTCATTAAAGTACAGATGTCATTGAAGTAGAGATGTTATTGGAGTAGAGATGACATTGAGTAGATATGTTATTGGAGTAGAGATGTTGTTGGGATAGAGATGTTATTGGAGTAGAGATTTTATTGGAGTAGAGATGTTATTGGAGTAGAGATGTTGTTGGGATAGAGATGTTATTGGAGTAGAGATTTTATTGGAGTAGAGATTTTATTGGGGTAGAGACTTTATTGGAGTAGAGATGTTGTTGAAGTAGAGATGTTATTGGGGTAGAGATGTAATTGGAGTAATACTAGTATGCCGATGGAGACTATGTATGCTTCTGTTGTTGAAGTAGTGATGTTATTGGGGGTAGAGATGTAATTGGAGTAATACTAGTATGACGATGGAGACTATGTATGCTTCTGTTGTTGAAGTAGTGATGTTATTGGGGGTAGAGATGTAATTGGAGTAATACTAGTATGCCGATGGAGACTATGTATGCTTCTGTTGTTGAAGTAGTGATGTTATTGGGGGTAGAGATGTAATTGGAGTAATACTAGTATGACGATGGAGACTATGTATGCTTCTGTTGTTAGTGACTGTTTAATGCGATTTATATGTCAGACAAAACAAACGTTAAACATTTTTGAACTAACATTCAAATGTAGCGTGGGTGTTTATTAAATGGAACACTCCCATGGTGAACAGTTGACATTCAATAATCTCATTCATAAACACCTTCCTCCTGTCATCTACGTGTACCATGGCTTCAGTTACCCGAAAAATATGACAGAACTCACTAGAAAAATCGCCACTTTACATATCATTTTATATGATAATGTTAGTATACGTCTATCGGTCATAAACTTTTTTGAAACAAGATTAACTAGGGATCGAGATCGATGATATCAAATTCTATACCAAACATATTACTTGTAACTGGAAAAACCTTTTACTTAACGTCTAAGGCCTTGGTTCTGTTCGTTTGCAAGACGGCACAACCAGGTTTATGATATTTCACTAAAGGTAGATCTGATAAAGTTGATAAAGATGAAAAGTGAAGATAACAAAAAGTGATCAATCTCATATATCCTATAAAGAATACAAAACTGATAACTGGTCAAACACAGACCCATGTACTTAGGTCATTAGTTCGAATGCTGTCTGACGTCATGGCAGTTCATAGGTCGTTCTTTACATATTGATTCTGCCTAAGGATCGCTCCGTTTATCTGATCAAGATACAGGGCACACGTTTGGTGTGACCAGTCAACAGGGTATGCTTACTCCTCCTACGCATTTGATCCCACCTCTGATGTTTCCAGAAGTCATTGTTTGCTCTTCCCCAATGTTGTATTCTTTATAGGATTTTTGATATTGGACACTGTTCGATATCTTTACCTTTTTCATAGAAAGGACAAGTCATACATTTGCTATGATAACGAACAGCGATCAATCTCATAATCCTCATAAAGAAAACAAATGTAGGGCAAACACGGACCGCTGGACACACCACAGAATTCATTTAACAAAATGAGCACATGGACCGCTGGACACACCACAGGATTCATTTAACAAAATGAGCACATGGACCGCTGGACACACCACAGGATTCATTTAACAACATGGGCCGCTGGATACACCACAGAATTCATTTAACAACATGGACCGATGGACACATGGACCGCTGGACACACCACAGGATTCATTTAACAACATGGGCCGCTGGATACACCACAGAATTCATTTAACAACATGGACCGATGGACACACCACAGAATTCATTTAACAACATGGGCACATGGACCGCTGGACACACCACAGAATTCATTTAATAACACGGACCGCTGGACACACCGCAGGATTCATTTAACAACATGGACCACTGGACACACCACAGAATTCATTTAACAACACGGACCGCTGGACACACCACAGGATTCATTTAACAACATGGACCACTGGACACACCACAGAATTCATTTAAGCCGCCCGCGTGGCGCAGTGGTTAGAGCGTCGGGCTCAAAGATCTGATGATCCTTGAGTCGGGGGTTCGAATCCCACTGTGGGACGTGGGTGCCGGTCTTTCGGATGAGACCGTATAAACCGAGGTCCCGTGTCGCAGTAGGTGTGGCACGATAAAGATCCCTCCCTGCTCAAAGGCCCTGAGTGCCGAGCATAGGCCTAAATTTGCAGCCCTGTCATCGGTAATGGTGACAGCCGCCGGATAGCTGAAAAATTGCTCAGGCGGCTATAAACAAACAAACAAAACAGAATTCATTTAACAACATGGACACATGGACCGTTAAACACACCACAGAATTCATTTAACAACATGGACACATGGACCGTTAAACACACCACAGAATTCATTTAACAACATGGGCACATGGACCGTTAAACACACCACAGAATTCATTTAACAACATGGGCCGGTGGACACACCACAGAATTCATTTAACAACACGGACCGCTGGACACACCACAGAATTCTTTTAATAACATGGGAACATGATGTTGATCTACAAGTGGAAGTATAACCTCTCCAGTTTGAGTATTTCTGTAGATAACATATATTTCTAAATACGTCATATTTTCTTATAAACAACCATTCTCTGCTCATTGTCATATCATAAACAAACCACAATTGAGCAAGTGCCAAGCTATTTCCCTTTGCGTTATGTGGATTTTCTGTGTATTGTGTTTTTCGATCTTCCTTTCCATAAACGGAGAATTGAATGAAAACAAAACAAAAAAAGCCTTGAAGCTAGAGGAAGATGTAGAATATTTACGTAACTTAGTTCTAGAACTACACGATATCGAATGGCGAAGTAAACAATGTGTAAATCGTAATCATAAATCCCCAAGACATATACAAGTTCGAGGGCAACACGGACCTACGACAAAGCGAAGGTAGGATCAGGTGTCATGGAGGAGTAAACATCCTCTGCTGACCGGACACACCCGCCGTGAGCCCTTAGTATATCATACAATTTCAAGAAGACCGTATTAAAGTTCTTGAAGAAAAATGCCTCAAACTAGAGCAAGCAGACCGCCAACACCTCGCCAACATCTCAGATCTGAGACGCATGTATGCTGCGTGTGCTGAGTCACGGAAAGAAGACGCCACAGAAGGTGGTAGTAACAGGTCATCTTCGTTCAAAAGTAAGTGATAAGGCGTCAGTAAAAGTGTAATAGTTAGTTGCTACATTTTGATGTGTGTGGGGGTTTTTTTTAAGAGAGACTGCTTGCTCCGTCAATCACCACACCAGAGGGCGTTATCGCTTTTCACGTGTACATGTCCACCAGTCTGATAAATCCCAGCATCTTTCAGATTTTAATTTTCGACACGGTCATCACGAACGCTGGCAATGGTTACCATCCAAATACTGGCGTCTTCATCATTCCCCAATCTGGTCTCTACGTCTTCACCTGGGTCATCAGAATGTGGTCTAGCGCGATACACGGATGGTTAACAAAGCTGTCATGGGCTCGTTATTCCTGATATCAAATCTGGGAAACGACCATAGTGTAACTGGCGTAGTGGTGGTTGGCGTGGATGACGTGTTCGTCCGTACCCAGGGAGATAACAATAGGGAAAGCCTCGGCAGCGATGGCCACGGGAAGACCTCCTTTGCTGGTTGGAAGATAAACTGACATTTTTATAATTTATACAATAAAATTAATAAATACCCTGATTTATTGATCCCTCTTCAAGAAAAATACAAGGAAATGGTAATTAAATTTATTTTTACGAGCATGCTTTGTCAAACACATCTAAAATAGCAAAGTAAAATGGTGTTCCCTTCGTAACTAGAAGGTCTTGAGTTGTGCCATGGCCGCGTCAAACCTAAGACGCAAACATAGGTAGTGATTGTTAGTTTGCCAATCACTCGATTGATTGATTATATATTGTTTAACGTCCCGCTTGAGAATATTTCACTCATTTGGAGACATCACCATTGCCAGTGAAGGGTTGCAAAATCTATGCTCGGCGCTTATGGCCTTTGAACAGGGAGGGATCTTTATCATGCTACACCTGCTGTGACACGGGGCCTCGGTTTTTGAGGTCTCATCCGAAGAACCGCCCCATTTAGTCGCCTTTTACGACAACCAAGGGGTGGTGAGGATCTATTCTAACACATTTAGAAGTGAAAATCACGGGTCATTCTGATATGACCTTAAAAACGGAGGTCAAGTGTAGAGACAGACGTTGGCACGTAAAAGACCCTCACTGCTGCGGCCATGAGCGCTAAGCATAGGTCTAAATTTGTGGTACTTACCTTCCGCTGGTGACATCTCAATTATGAGTGAAAAAATTTCGAAGGACGTTAAACAATCACAAAAAGAAAACATCAAAATAAAGGTGGTTTATACTGCAAGGCCAAATTCTTTTCAGCTAAAACTGTTTTTCTTCGGACTCTTATCAAATAAATCTCAAAGACGATGCACTGAACATCAGAAGGATAAAATGATTCCGCAAGACCTACTGCCTATAAAGAGATGTGAAATCGAGTAATGAAGTTTTATAGATGTGTCTATACCTATCAGAGGTGCCTTCAACGATGATTTCACGCCGAGAAAGTGTCTATACCTACTTAGGGCGCCTCCAAAGAAGATTTCATACCAAGAAGGTTTGATATGCTGCTCTGTAAACCAGTGTTGAAGCCACCGGTAAGTATCCATGCCGAAACTCTTGTGTGATATAAATTGTTGGTGAAACTTACAATAAATTCTGAAACAAATATGAACATCACATCTGCGTCAAGCAAAAAAAAAATGGCTCACAGAAAACCCACTTCCCATTTTTCTCCCGGACATCCCACCCCAGAGTACCAGGGAAGAAATTCTGCTTTAGTATACAGTGATTATTCAGCCATAGCTAGTTTTCTCCCTTCTTTAACACCCCTCCTTTTTTGTCTCTTTTTACATACATTTAAGCATTGGTGCCACATTTCAATTTATCATTTTTGCTTACCTCAGACAAAGGTTCTCCGAGCTCACTGTGATGCTTGGCAAGATCACAGACACTGTCAAATAAAACCGATATAACCAAAATCATTTTGATGACAAGGTCACAGACACTGTCAAATAAAACCGATATAACCAAAATCATTTTGATGACAAGGTCACAGACACTGTGAAATAAAACGACACATCAAGGTCATTGTGATGCTGGACAAGTTCACAGACACTGACATATACAACCAAGGTCATTTTAATTCGTGACAAGGTCACAGACACTGTCAAATAAACCCAATACAACCAAAATCATTTTGATGACAAGGTCACAGACACTGACATATACAACCTGTATGACCAAAATCATTTTTAATGAGTGACAAGGTCACAGACACTGACATATACAACCTGTATGATCAAAATCATTTTTAATGAGTGACAAGGTCACAGACACTGCCAGTTAGAATTTATAGTTGAAGTCATTTTGTCTAAGGTCAAGGTCACACGGATGATATGTAACAAACCGCGGCAAGGAAAACGAAACGAAAAACAGAACAGAATGAGAGTGATTAATGTAGGTAGTATAACACCAAACATTGGGCAAATATGCTTTATTTTAATTAAATTACGAAGTTTAGTAACGTTTTTACAAGCAGTAAAACAATTTTATCTTAAAATTTGGCGCTATAGATTGATTAAACTCAATGTTTACAGCGCGTTTTACATTCTTGTAATTTCGGCACTGACAGATGTGTTAGCAAGCAGCGACACCTAGGGATAAAAAATTTAAAGAACATTAGGATTGTATGCTCCTTCCATCTTGTAGCAAAATGTACAGTCTGTAAATGTCACTTTAAAATGTCATCTATACTAATATATAATAAATATGGACTCGAGTTTTTTCCCCCTTTAATGCTGGCTTATTGGAAGTGAGCTGTCTTTTAATTGTAATAACATTGTACCTTACTGTCTTTTTCATATTTTAATTCATATCCTATCTATTACTGTTAATTAATTAATAATTCAATAAAATGACGAAACAATTCGAATTTTTTTTTTATTGAGAAAACTCGGTGTGTGCGCACATATTACGAAATAAAAGGGTGGATCTCAAAGGGACCGTCAAATAATGCAACACATACGGTAAGCCTACGTGTTCACATGGGTTCACATAATATATTATGGTATCATGTAATTATAACTATTAAAATTGGTATCATGTATTTATAATGATTAATTTTTTTTTTTTTTTTTTTTTTTTTTTTTGGATTTCTAAAATTTTACATATACATGTAATACCCCCTAAGGACCCTTGATTGGTGAAGAACATAAATTTCTAAGAGCCTTGTGTAGCCAATAATTACAACCAAAATAAACACATGGGTATTTCACAGAGATGTAAAATCTCATCTTAAGAGGCCTATAACTTGTATCTTGCAAACTATTACTGACTAACTAACTAACTAACTAACTATATATATATATATATATATATATATATATATATATATATATAGCAAAACTCAATTATTGCGAAGTCAAGGGGACCTGTGGATTTACTTCGTTGTATCCGTGATTCGTAAAAAAAAAAAATTATAGCGAATTCGTAGTATGCATGCGTTCGTACCGCACTAACCGGAAATCTTACCAGGTCAGTAAATACAAAACCTACAAAAGATATTTAATGTTTTCGGATGTTAAAAGAAAATTTGTTTTAAAAAATTATTGATTTTAACTCATTTTTAAAGATTTAAGTTTACATATTTTCTACGAAATAGAAAATAAAGAAAAAACCTTAAGATTGAAATTCTTTTTATAAAACACAAAGATCACGCTCACATCGTTATAAACGAGTCTTACAATATATATATATATATATATATATATATATATATATATATATATATATATATATAACATTTCTAAAGATTGAATTTTGAAGAAATTATCAGGTCTATTTTTATTTCCCATGGGTGGGGGAAAGTCTATTTTTAATTTACATGGGGATTCACATGGTCGGGAATAGGTCTCTTTCTATTTAATTCATGTGGGGGTGGTCAGGATGGGGAGGGGGGGGATAAGAACTAAAAATAGAGCAAGTCTCGGTACCGTGAATCTGTTTGGTAAATAACGCATAAAAATAATACATATCTTTACAGATGATATAAATATATTTTCATTTAAAAATTTAAACAAGTCCTGTTTGATAGGTCTATTTTCAATTCACAATGGGATTTCACATGGGTGGGAGTAGGTTCATGTTTTTAATTCTGATAGGATAGGGGTAGGGATATAAGATCTATATATGCTTCTTCTTATATCTTATTATAGTTCAACTCATTAATCAAAATGCACATTTTTGTCATGGGTTATCATGTAAAACACTTAGGAGGAGTCGATGAATTTTTAAAACCATCCCATAGATATTCTAAAAACCTGCTTATCAAACCATTTATTTTACTCGGTTAATTATCATTTGTATCATATATGTGTCATATCATTTCAGTTTGTAATCTCTGTCACAGTTTTTTTTCTTCCATACTTTAGACTGATTCTCACCTCTAAATGCCGAGCGTTTGGCGAAGGAGCAATCACTGCCTATTTTTCGTCTTAGATTTGACGCGGCCATGGCACGAGCGGGGCTCTAACTCACGACCTCTCGTCACACACACATACACAGTCACACACACAGACACACAGACACACACACACACGCACACACACACAGACACACACATACATACACACACAGAGTCACACACACACGCACACACACACACATACACACAAAACACACACACCAATATACAATATCCTATCTCTAAATCAATTTTTAAAAGGGACAAATTCTATCAAAGGTGTGTCTATTTCATAAGATTTTATCTATTTCTATTTGGATTGAATCAATTTATAATTATAGAATTTATCTTTGTGTTGTTTAGGTACAGAGTGTTCAATATTTCAAGGTAGGTTTCAATTTGAAAGGATCGCTTAATAAAGTTTCATAACTATTTCATTAATAGGGAGACATCACAGTTATGCTTTATTTTCAGTGTACAACATGCACTTTTAAACAAACAAAACCTACCCCCTCACAATCTGAATTTAGAATTTTGTCCGACATTGATCTTTTGACCTCTGCCCCTTTAAAACTTATACATTTGACCATGGTAGAAAACTCACTACAGTTCCCAGTGGCTCGGCTAACTCCTATAGCATTGAGATATGTTTGAGTGAGCACAGTTGAAAGATTATTCTAACACATTTTGCCCATGTGATGTGGTTCTGGTTGAGTTAATAACTATGATTAAAATTGATTCTCCCTGATCTTCCTCCTTTGCCAAATAAAAAAAAAATACGATTCAAAATGAGTTACACCAATACTTTCCATAATACATGTATACCAGCAACTGAGTCCATGCCTTCAACTTCGATAGCTTCATATAACAAAGCAAGGCCACTAACGAGATGATAAGTCGTGCGCAGATATTATGTCATGCGCACGAGATATTATGTCGAGCGCACGACATTATTTTTAAAAAAAAATATTGAGTGTCCTTTATATACCAGCGTAAAAATATAAATAACAATAATTACTCTAAAATGAAATTGAGGAGATATATAAACAGCAAATACCATATGTATTCGACAAACATCCAGGTCTTGACCGATCTGTCCGATCTAGCTATGGAATCATTTTATAAAGGAGGAGAGGGTGTTAGTGGGCGTATATCCAAAAGTATAGATATAAATTATATTTAATATTTACAAATTCATTTCATTTCATTTCCTACCATACTACTGATACCTGTATATAAACCAATGTGATGAAATGTCAGTTATTGTGTCAAGCCACAGCTGATCTGCATTTTAGTTCAAATATGCTCCCTGGATTTGTGAAACACATTCAAATAAGAGCCTGATAACTATGAAAATGCACTATAGTTTACACCTATTTTAATCGGTGGTCTCTTCTCAGGCACATTGTATCTGGGTTCTCTCCTCCACCAATAAAACCTGGATGCCACCAGATAACTGAAAAATTGTTGAGTGTGGCGGAAAACAACAAATAATCAATCAATAGACCTATTTCAATTAATTTGATGCGTATATCAGAGTAAACCAGTCTTTATTTTCCTAAAATTTCTCGCCACCCCCACCCCGGTGGTTAGAGGGACCACCACCACCCATTCGGTGCTTCTCGCCCCCGTGAAACCTAAAAACGTCAAAACAGTTCTATACACTGTTTGTGTCGACTGCCTTCTCCAAGGAAAAGTGATAAAAAGACCGAGTGTGAAAAGCAGCAAGATAAAAAATTCACTCATTACGTTCTTTTGGAGTTATTAGCTGACATCCATACATCAGACCGAACGTCTATACATTATAAAGTTATAAATGTTTCACTCATGCTTAGGTATCCGAAAAATATTGAGAGCCAAAATTATGTTACAAGCGAAGGAAAGATACGGTCATTGACTAATTCAAAAACAACTGTACCACAGTTTTTTAACAAAAAATGAATTTTGTAAAATTGTTACTAAAGCAGTGTGAGAAACAGAAGAATGACAACGGCTTTCTTCTCCTTCTGTTGACACTGGTACCTATTATTTCAGTATAATACACACCGTGTGTCTTCAATAAAAATTGTCAATAAGTCTTGTCAATTATGTAATAGGATTACACGTGATTTTAGTATACATCTTGTGGTAAGCTGTTTTAACCTTTTGGACGATAGAGAAACTATGCTTGAAAATATTTTACAAATACTCAGTGTCGAATAGTTTGAATATCAATGTGATGAAAGACAATTTTTCATCTTTAATGGCACTGCGATTGTGTTCAAGATACAAGGTTTGACAATGTATCGTATACAAAATGGAAATGACTTATGCTAACTGCTACAAATACAAAACAAAGGGTATTTTGTCACAGACTGTCGTAATCGGCAAATTGTAATGATGTGATATAAATGTGCGGTTTTCTCCCCGTTCTGTTCAAATAGATTCACTGTATATATGATTATAATATACTCTCCATTAAGGAAATGAATAATGTCTTATCTACTGAAAGTAGTTATCATAAGAAATTTAGAGAATGAGTTATTATAGGAAATACATGGAGTTTTTTTGTTTGTTTGTTTTACGTTTGGTTTTTTTTTTTTGTTTGGTTTTTTTTGTTTGTTTGTTTTTTTGTTTTGTTTGTTGTTTTTTTTGTGTGTGTGTGTGTTTTGTTTTGTTTTAGCTTCTTTTTTTTTCTTTTTTGTTTGTTTTTATTTTTGTTTTGTTTTTTGGGGTTTTTTTTTTATGTTTGTTTGTTTGTTTGTTTGTTTTTATTTTTGTTTTGATTTTTATTTTTTTTATTTTTTATTTTTTTTTATTGTTGTGTTTTATGTATGCATATATATATATATATATATATATATATATATATATATATATATATTGCAAGTTGTCTTGAAATAGCACATATATATTTTTTATTATAATTGTAAGGCAAAAAACCAGAATAAAGTATGAAATATCATGTATCATTACCGAATTTCCTCGATTTAAATTAGAGGAATGCTACAGTCGGAGACAAAAGTTACAGACTGAAAATATGATAATCTCTTACAACGAATTCAAAATAAACACAAAATCACTGGATATTTAGACAATTCGATGTAGTACTAGTCATCTCAAATCAATGAGGACAAGACGTGTTTGTGAAACACTGATGCCCCCGGGTTACAACCAAGTGGAACTGCAAGACATTGTAGTTGAAACTAAGTCAGTGGTCAATATCAAGGTCACAAGGTCAACAAATCTGGTATCAATATGAATAATAAAATTCGTATTGTAATGTTACACATTCTGGTCGATTGTTACGTTTCACTAGTACACACAGTTCCACTTGTACTTGTGTCGTATTTGACCGAGTTCCACTTACCGTAAACTTTATATTTAATTTAAACTGTCTTGTATGTTGCTAATTTTAAACCTTTGTCTTTTTTCTGGAACTAAAAGAATGTCTGAGCTTAATATTTAGTCATTAATCGGGAATTTTAGGCCGTGTGTATTCCAAGAAGTGACGCTTGTTGTCTCTGAGGCACAAAAGAACTGCATTCATCATACACGTTACACGGGATACTTCCTTGTTGAGAGAGAGAGAGAGAGAGAGAGAGAGAGAGAGAGAGAGAGAGAGAGAGAGAGAGAGAGAGAGAGAGAGAGAGAGAGGGGGGGGAAAGAGAGAAGAGAGAAGAGAGAAAGGGAGGGAGAGAAAAGAGAGAGAAGAGAGAAGAGAGAGAAATGAGAGAGAGAAAAGAGAGAGAGAAATTACAGATTTTCTATTTCGCCTAATGGTGTTGAATCATAGTAATTGAAATTTCATTACAAATTCTCATTGTAATATGCCATATTACTGTCTTTTCAGAATTTTGGATATTGTGTAACTTCAAAATGGTTATTGTGTAATTTCCGAAGGGTTGCGGTTGACAAGCTTTAAAATACACTCCATTTTATTGTACAATTAATGCGCACAAATTTTGATCTATGATTTTTTTGACAATGAAAGCACTTTTAGTTTTTACAACAATTACCAGAGACAAAATTCCGAAGAAATGTGAAAAATATGCTAAGGAAGCGCCAGAAACGTTCCCATGACATCGTGTCAAATAGTTAACAAATAGCATCTTTGGTGTACACGAATGACGGACTTATTCACATCGTTAAAGTCTCTTTCCACTTTTTGGACTCGGAGACCTTAGGCTCTTTACCGAATTCTTGAATTCAAGCGGATATTTCAACCTTTTTTTTTTCTTTTTTTTTTTCTTTTTTTAAGTACGCAACACAAGAAATATTACATTTGATTAAGATGAATAAAGTATGAAAATTTGCAAAAATATTGAAAGATCTTAATCGGGATTATAGTGTTTAATTTACTAGGTTTCATGCCAGAAGTATTATTTATGTTATAGATGTAGATGTGCTATGGAAGTGGAGGCATATCAAAATATTTGGCTGGGTTTTTATCGAGAAGTTTAGCGATGATGGAGCCGCGGTGTTTACAGACTATCACATCCAGATGCAGTTTGTTTATATTTATATTGAAAGCGGTCTTTAATAATTATTTAAAATAAACAAGTGCAACACAAACACATTACTGGAAAATAAGCGAGCTAGGGAGGAGCAGGCCTGCCGCCCAGGATGATATAAATGATTGCATTATACGATGCTGACTAAATTAGAGGTTGCCTAGTTCCCAAGGCCTTACGAAGTACCCCATGAAATGTGTCGTCTGCGAAGCGACACGTGGGGAGGACATTGTTCGTCCATCTATTACATTCAACAACTTTTAAACTGGATGAAATTTAGCATGTGTTCTTCTTGTGTGAGGGTCATTTGACGTATAAAATGCAATGACTAATGTCTGGTTGTACCTACCTCACGTAGAAAAAAAAATTGCAATAGCCAACCTGATTTTAGTTTTCAGTACGTGACAGTGAAAGCAGAGTCTGTCTGTCAGTCCGTGCAAGTCGTAGCCAGGTTATAACCGTGAAACACTGGAATATTAAGTACTTTTATCTCAGGGTGCTTTAACATAAATAAGAATGTATCATGACCTTGGTATAAGGTCATCTATCCACGTTCAATGACTGAGAAAAAAAAGTTTCATGTCCAATTTTTATCGACACTTGTTAGATTTTTTTTTCAAAAAAAAAAAAGTGAAAGTTTACATCTAAAAGTAAAATGAATACAATTTATCATATGAAATGTGATTTATTCCCATGATTTCTGAATTGCGTCCAAAACAGGGGGGGGGGGGGGGGGGGGATATCTAGTGTTGTACAAGAAGGGGTAAGATATTTCAACTATTGAACATCAAAGAAAATTTTCAAGACCCTTGGTTCTTAAGGAAATTTAAATCTATACTTATTAAACCTAAAGTAAGCCAATAAATATATACCAAACCATGCATTCAACTTTATTTTGTTTGAATTCAGTGTTATTAGGAAACACTAGGTGTGCATACTTTACATACAGATTGCTAATGAAGACTTGAGAGTACGTTGACCTTGAGAAAAGGTCATTTGCTCAAACTCTGTATTACTGGTTGAAAACTGAATCATAACTTTGGTACATAGATTAAGTATGACTAAGGTTCAAACTTGAGAAATCCATGGAACCTTGATCAGAGGATTCGGAGGGAGGAGGAGCAGAATCGAACCTTGATCAGGGGGTGCAGAGGGAGGGGGGAGCAGAGTAATACCTTGATCAGGGGGTTCGGAGGGAGGGGGAAGCAGAGTCGAACCTTGATCAGGGGGTTCGAAGGGAGGGGGAGCAGAATCGAACCTTGATCAGGGGGTGCAGAGGGAGGGGGGAGCAGAGTAATACCTTGATCAGGGGGTGCGGAGGGAGGGGGAAGCAGAGTCGAACCTTGATCAGGGGGTTCGAAGGGAGGGGGAGCAGAATCGAACCTTGATCAGGGGGTGCAGAGGGAGGGGGGAGCAGAGTAATACCTTGATCAGGGGGTTCGGAGGGAGGGGGAAGCAGAGTCGAACCGTGATCAGGGGGTGCGGAGGGAGGGGGAGCATAGTCGAACCTTGATCAGGGGGTTCGGAGGGAGGGGGGCAGGGTCGAACCTTGATCAGGGGGTTTGGACGGAGGGGGAAGCAAAATGGAACTTATGACTCATATAGTGAACAGTGAAAAAGCATTTCTTTAGCAAGTTGCCCTCTTCATTTTCATTTTAAAACAAATAAAATGTGTATTTGCCCACGTCAATCTCCATCTTTGTACAACTTCGGTCTCAGTGCAACCCGATTATGTTCGGCAATCATCGTTCCCATGTTCGTATATACGACGCTATGGCGGTTTACATGAAACGTTCATTGTAAGTATGCTCTCAAATAATATTCCCTTGTTTATTTTGTTGAATTTTTCTTCTGATCTTGGGGGATTTTATAAGTTATACCGATAGGTTTCAATTGGTGCATAATTGTGAAAAATACCGTCAGTTACAGCCTGCATGGCTTTAACGTCCCGCTCCAGAATTTTTCACTCACCATTGCTTGAAAGGCTGTAAATTTTAGGTCTATGCTCGGCGCTCATGGCCTTTGAGCAGGGAGGGATCTTCATTGTGCCACACCTGCTGTGACACGGGGCCTTGGTTTATGCGGTCTCATCCGAAGGACCACCCCATTTAGTCGCCTCTTACGACAAGCTAGGGGTACTGATGATCTATTCTAACCCTGATCCCCAAGGAACCAAAGGTCGTTTTTGTTTTCGTGTACATATAGATTGCTTAATAGAAAATACCATGTTTAAAACAAAATGAGGTGTGACGAACAGTAGAAACTGTTTAAATGTGTTCAGAATTAACTTGTATATTGGGGGAAAATCTGCTTTAAATGAAACTTTTACTGGTATATTTACCCTACGTAAACAAAAACATGATACGAGCCTTGTTGACATAACAAAGAATTGTGAGCTCTGTATCTCACATGTAACTCGACAACCGACATTCAAATTTTTGCTGACCATTAGAAATACCTTGAAGAAGTATTTTTAACATTAAAGTGGAAAAATAAGATTTGAAAATTTTCAGCTGAAATTGTGTTCATGCCCCTTTAATTGTATGTACAGACAAAGTCAATCACAAGTTAATACAATGTAGCATACCAAACATATCAGTATCAAGCCCCATCATATCTTTATCAAAGTCAGACATGGAAAGTCATGATCATCTATGGGTTTTGATATCTATTAATTTAATTTAAAAATATTTTATTATGTTGAAAACATAATTGATATTTATTGCTTACCTAAGCTAATAAGCTTCTCTCGAATTTTTTACAGGTGTAAATGTAAAGTTGGAACATAGATACATACCACTGCAAGATGTTTTGAAAGTGAAGACTTTGATAACGGTGTGATTTAACAGATTTAGTTTTCTAAGACTCATCATAGACTGGTTCTCTGCCCGTAATTCTAGTTGCGGTGGCTGGGAAATTCAAGCTATTTCGAAACACAAAAACATTTTGAAGGAAAATTTCAAATATGGCTCATTTTTCCTTAAGAGTAGCATACATCTTTACATTTTCATTTGATATCAATAATTCTGCTAATTTCTATGTAAGGTGTATTCCAATTATCGATGTCAATTATTCTGTTAATCAATGATATCAAGTACATTCTAATTCGGTATCAAGAATTAATTTGGATGATAGATATCAAGATATGCTTTTCTCACATTATTACCATGTGAGACAGATTAACAGATTCCTTCTTTAGTACGAATGTGGATTTGGGAAATTCCACCGAGGGGACAAGATTCGCAATCTAGGACGAGGCTTTGCCTAGGTGGAATTTTCCTATCGCACACGATTAGATAATGAAGAATTATTATTATTTATAACCCAGTATATGATGACAATCATCAGTGATCAGTGTGCGAGGTGCGATCCACACAAGGAATTTTCTATCTCTCACTGCAATGATTGTGACGTCATAATTATATTTTCTGTGCTTTACGTTACATATTCAAGTAAAATATTTTGTATTATTTTCTTTAAATTTCAATTTTCTATAGCTATTTGGTGAATAGACATATGTTTTTTAGTTTACAGTGAAAGTGCAAACCATTTTCGGGTGTGCTCTTTCTGCCTGTCTAGGTTTTTGCATTGAAGTTCAAATCAGGATTTTGATAATTTTGAATTTTCTCAAAGCTCTTGAAACTATGCGCAAAACTGTGGGTAAAATGTGAGAAAAATAATTCTTGATTATTTACTCGTGTGGGATAGGAAAATTCCACCTCGGGGGCAAGGTTCGCTGTAAAGGACTCAACAAATCCCCGTCCTAAACTGCGAATGTTGTCCCCTCGGTGGAACTTCCCTATCCCACACTCGTACTAATGTAGGATTCTAAATTGATATCAAATGATAGGCAATGAAACCATCAATTTTTATGCATAAATGATTGCATGGATTTATATTGAATTTTAATTACTTGATATTTTTAATTAAATCTTTGATTCTAAATCTTGTTCATTACATTGAGTAAAATCCAACAAGTCCAAGTTTTGACTTCAGGGTTGTTTTTTTTTTTTTTTGGTTTTTTGTTTTTTTGTTTTGTTTTATTTTGTTTTGTTTTTTTGGTTTTTTGTTTTTTGTTGTTGTTGTTGTTTTGTTTTGTTTTTTCCTCAAAGAAGAGAAATACAGGATTCGATGATTGTGACGTCGCATTTGTTTACAAAAAATAATGAACACAACAGCTTCTTGCGCCTTGTGTAAACAAATGTATGATTCTAGAATTAGACGTGTATAGAATATTTTAAAAAGCATGTAATAAAAACGTTATTGACGGAATATCGGAAAATATGCCAGCCCTCGGTCATTGTGTGGCATATGATGTGGCGGACCTGATCTAACAACCAAAATCGGTATGTAAAGAACGACCTAACAATTCAATGAAACACGTCAGATAACCTTCAGGTTGTATTTGTAAATAAGATTGTTATATCGATCACAGAATTTACGAAATGCTGACTTTAATGAAATTGTTGAAACCCCTGTAACATCAGCTTATTTGTCAATAACCTGCCTCCATTATCAATTTTATCATGCGCAGAACATGCTCTCGTGTATCGACTGAATTGAGAAACATAAATACCATATGCAAATGATAATGGGATATTGCTACATAAATATGGGAAGTCAACGACGGAGACACTGAAGTCATCCTGTTTGTCATTGAGCTGTTCAATGAAATATACAATTCTGTGATATCTTTTATATCTAGGAACATCTTTCTCCACTTTTGTGTGATTCTGGTATACATCACTAATAGCAATTTCTTTGTGAAATTGAACCAACAAAATCCCAAAACTAGAAGAAATGTTATCTATAAACAAATGTAGCAGAGCATTTTATATGGAGTAAGACATATATATATATATATATATATATATATATATATATATATATATATATATATATTACCGTATAACGTCACATTTTCACTAGAAGAAATATTATTTTTCTGTATACAAATGTAGCAGACTGTTCTATATATGGAATAAGTTACATCGTATATCATCAACATTTTTACCAAGATTTGTATCTCCACTCCTTGCCCTCAGGATGATATGCGCAAGCGCAGTAACACGGTTTTTTAAACACTGTTCAAAGATTTTTTTTTTCATTTGATAGAATGTATTTGCATTGTCTATCTAGAGCTGTTGTTTTGTTTTGTTTGGGTTTTTTTCCTCAAAAGAGAGAAATCCAGTATTCGATGATTGTGACGTCGCATTTGTTTACAAATAATAGTGAACACAATAGCTTCTTGTGCCATCGAAAATGTAAACAAATGTATGATTCTAGAATTAGAAGTGTATAGAATATTTTGGAAAACATGTAATAAAAACGTTATTGACGGAATATCGAAAAATATGCCAGCCCTCGGTCGTTGTGTGGCATATGATGTAGCGGACCTAATCTAACAACTTAAAGCCAGCCCCTACCGGTACTTCTAGAACCTGAATGAATCAGACTGAAGCGGATCGCGTTTTAAGGAAAATTAAATGACATGATTACGCCATTTTCTTACAATTCTGACGCCCATCGTATCTCCAGTATTGACGACATAATTACACATCAGTTTTTTGATGTTCAAAGTCCTGGTGTTGATAAAGAAGACACAGTTATATAGTTGGTTGATATGCACTTAAACTATGTTTGAAAAAAGATGAAGATAACGAACAGTGATAAATCTCGTAATTCCTAAAAAGAATTCTACACATGTACAGTTGTCTGGCGTATATATATATATATATATATATATATATATATATATATATATATTCTACACATGTACAGTTCTCTGTCGATTCCAATTTTGAAATGGTTTGGAAAGAACTACATTTTATGGCGGAGGAATTCTTTAATGAAAACAATCTATAAATGCACGATTTTTATACACAACATATAGTCCTGGGCACGACTTTAAATTTTGTGACTTATGATACATGTAGTAGAGACTTTGAACAAATTCAAATGTTATAAATTTTTTAACTTGGTTAATGTATTTTTGTAAACAGGACGCCGATTCTTAAAACATTTATATTGATTTATCCGAAATTTTGTATGAAAATTCAGCATTTTTGCCAATAATTCAAAAATTTAGCTTTTAACCTTCACTTTCTTTAATTCTTCTTAAATTTTAAGACAAGACTTTGATTTATGTGCAATTTAAAAAAAAAATTACAATACTCCAAAATTCCATATGATGAATTTTTTCGTATATTAAGTGCAAAAAGGTCATTATTTCCAATCTACTAGCATTGAACTTTTTATATCTATTTTGTTAGAAGACACGAGTGCGTATTCATTTCATAAACTAATTATGTTTGTTGACGAATTGAATTTATGTGAATAAATCGTACTTAAATTTTAAGTTCAAAAAGGTCATGTTTATCAAGCTGTCGCTCAATAACGAGTGTTATGAGCCAGTTTTTCTATTTTCCTTCAATATAAAAATCAATATTACAGGCGTGGATCCAGCTTTTTTCATCAAGGGAGTCCAAAAGACCGGGCATTTGGGACCTGGTTCTGGGGCGAAGCCCCCGAAATTTCAACGTTTTTACAGATAGTAGACTATGCGACATCTGCACCCAAAATTGCGGTACGGTAATTTTCATACCATGACCTTGAATTTTGAAATCGTCCCCAGTGAGCAAATAAGTCGATCGAGAGAGTCGATGAAGCTATACTAAACGCGATGCTAGGGTGAAAGATGACTATATTTTCTTTCCGTTGGAAAGTCCAGAAACCCCTCCCCCCTAGATCCGCGCTTATATTATATTTCGAAAAAATTTACAATGCTCCAAAACTCAGGAGTGAACCAGAAAAAATAACAGGTAGAAGAGCTGCCGCTGACTTTCAGGAACATTACCCTTTCTGCGCATAATCTAAACAGAGTGGCGGATCTTGGAACGATAAGATGATAAATACCATTAAAAAGATTTCTTAACTTTATGTATACAATGCACACAAAGCCAATACTAAAACAAACTGTAAATTACAGACAGAGAGAGAGAGAGAGAGAGAGAGAGAGAGAGAGAGAGAGAGAGAGAGAGAGAGAGAGAGAGAGAGAGAGTTGGGTGGCCTGATCTGTGGGTGTGTTATATACTATACATACACAATTTTACATACGAAAGTTTCTACTCACAATATCGATGCAAAACGTACTATTAAACATTGTGATCCACGATACATCCAAAATAAAGGCAGACATTGCACTGTCAAGATATTCTAAATTTAAAGCTTGGATTTTTTATTTATTCATTTATTATTTCTTTCTTTTCTTACATATTGAAAGACAGTGAAATTTTCAACATAAGAAATGCATCACTTGTTTTTATTCAGCGTATATGTGATGCAATTGTCTTAGTGCGCACAATGATAATCGTGAAGTGTTATTACAGGTTAATAATTTCATAATGATATATGCTTATAAATAGGTCATAGACGGCCATCAGTACCGACTGCTGATGGCTAGATCATTCTGGATAAAAAAACACAAACAAAACAAAAACAAAGTCTATCAGGTAACTTGCTGAGGGGTCGAGGATTCCGAAAAATTCGGAATGCCCCCAAATGACTGTGTAGTGTTTAAAGGTGTAAGACTTTCTTACATTTATACGTAAATGGATCAAAATTCACAAACCAATTAAAATAGTTGATACCCTTAGCCATGCTTTTCTAACTAACAGACGATTGAGCTACAATATATTCGATACCTAGAACTATTTTCGACTTTGTTTAATATAACTCACACGGAACAGAAATACCAGACATGTTGTATATTGATAATTGACATGGACGGGAACATATGTAAATTGAGGATATTAACACTTATCCTTCTCTTCGTCTTCTTTGGTGATCCCATAAGCAGGGTCTGCTCAGTGTTTGTCGACACAGCTCAAGTGTTAGTGAGTTGAAATACACAAAACGGTCTCTTTTACCAGATACCTTGCAATTTATGTGCTAATATCATGTTCTGTTGTTTTTCAGATAAACATTTTGAATGTGGCTGCGAAAGACGAGGGCCTTGCTCTACAGTGAGAGAATTGAGGTTCATCTCTGTTTAAGAATCATGCGGACTCAATATTTTGAGTGGAGGTTTTCAAAGTAACTGCTAAACATCGTAGATGTGAACCAATACAATGGGGATTCCTCAGATTTTTGACAGAAATCGCTGAAAAGCAGCAGGTTTGACCATTTGTTGATCTCTCAATATTGACAGGTATTAATGAGTTCCAAAACTATACATGAACTATGCATGAAAATCCACTATTCTTTTGATGGTGTTGTTTAAACATTTCACCATTCCATTTACATGGTTCATACCTAAGCCTCGACCAACGAACAATAGAATTAACCGGAGTCTTCTCTTCACCTGAAATGGGATTAAACTGTTTCAGAATAGCTTCGATGACCACGAAATGATTTTCAAACAGGAGTTCACACTGGACAAAGTTGCTAAATTGTCCAGTCCGGTCGGATTTGCTCCTAATCAAATACGAGCACCTGTGACAGACAAAGTGTTCACAAGACATCGATGTAACTAGAATTTTTGGTCAAATAGACTGGTTTGTTAATCATGTTTGGGTAACCAGCAACATATTGGATTGCATTTCCGTCAATGTGTAAATATAGTACTGCCATCGTCATGCCATAGCGTGAGACAGTCCCACCGTTACGACTTAAAGTATCACATTATAAATCACTTCTAACCCCCCACCCCCACCCCACCCTTCTTTCATAGGAGGTTGTAACTCGTCTATCACAGTGGTATTCACGTGGAGAACATACTTACTTCAAGCTTCTTATAAACTCTGTATGTGTATAAAACATTCAGTTGATATGTAGAATTTCAGTTACACGTCCCTTTAGATATCTAAAGCAAAAGTCAGTGTTTCAATTGACATGCGATAACACTGTCATTGAATCTCTCCATACATGATTATTAACGTGAAAGGATTCGTCTAAATAAACGGTACCATACAATACATCACAGCTCTAAAATTTGTATAGCGCCCTAATCAATTTAAAATATCTTAAGCACTTCATACTAAAAGCATGCAACCAGAAGTAAACAAAAATGCCCTGCATTAAAATAGTATAAAAAGAAATAAAAAATAAAAAAGAATTGTCATTTTCAGTTTATCTAATAATCGATTTTCAGGTAGACATTAAAAGCAATGTTAAAGAAGAGAGTCTTGGGATGTTGCTTAAAAATATCCCATGATTTAGCCGACGTAATCCAACCGCTATTTTAAAGCGTTCCTTATGGAGTAATGATTTAATTTGAAAATTAAAAATACGTGTACATGAAAAGAAAATCGACAAAGAAAGTTCTGTGTCAGGCATATTTTGTATCCGCATGATTGTAAATTATTCAGTTCATGATTTTGAATTATCAAAGTCATGATATTATCAAAATTACTACTTATGAATATAATTATGAAAGTCATGATTGTTAAATATCGAACTGATGATTTTAAGAAATTCAATGTATGACGAAAGGATAGCGAACAATTCTGAATGATTTAAATGGACAGAAATCTCCATTGCTAAAGAATTAAATCAAATTGACATGACTGGTACGTGATAATAAACTGACCTTTTTGTACTTGAGACTTTTTTTTGAAGAGTTATCTGCCCTTGCTAAAAATAAGAAAAACCTAATTTTCTAAACATTTGTGTGGTTAATGTTTAATCTCATTTCATATTTTCCTAAAAAGAAAGTGTATGCAACTTTTTACCAAAAGATTGGTATGAAAATGTAATTTCTTTTAAAGATATTTCAATAAAACATGTTTTCCCATGGAGTTCAATGTAAAATTGTAGGTGAAATAAAACGAGCAATAATCAAATTTCCTACGGTGGATTAGTTTTATTCGATGAAACCTTCAAAATGATGCCATATTTACAAAAAATCCTTCCATTCATTTACCAGATATAAAATATGATCGTTATACCTTGATTACCTTAAACTAACAATTTAAATTATCAGTTAGGATTGAATATTATCAAACCCATTATCGAACATTATCAAAGTCATGATTATGAATTATCAAATCAACATTTTAAATCATCATTATCATTATTATACATTATCAATATCATGATTATGAATTATCAAATCAACATTTTAAATCATCATTATCATTATTATACATTATCAATATCATGATTATGAATTATCAAAGTCTTGGATGTAAACGATCAAAATCATGATTGTAAAATATTAAAGTCATAAAATATAAAACAAAACCAATGAAAATAATTTATTGTTTTTTCTGATAAAAGTAATTGAATTTTACGAATATTTGGCGCACGGCACGGAAACATGATTATATGCATTGTCATTAAAATCAAACTGTATTTATTTTACTGAAATATGTTTTAGGACCTTTTTTCAACTGCTAGATACCAACGGACATAATCAGACGTCAACGGACATAATCAGACGTCAACGGATATAATCAGACGTCAACGGATATAATCAGACGTCAACGGACATAATCAAACATCAACGGACATAATCAGACGTCAACGGACATAATCAGACGTCAACGGACATTATCAGACGTCAACGGACATAATCAGACGTCAACGGACATAATCAGACGTCAACGGACATAAACGGAGTCAACGGATATAATCAGACGTCAACAGACATAATCAGACGTCAACGGACATAATCAAACGTCAACGGACATAATCGGGCATAATCAGACGTCAACGGACATAATCAGACGTCAACGGATGTAATCAAACGTCAACGGATATAATCAGACGTCAACGGACATAATCAAACGTCAACGGACATAATCAGACGTCAACGGACATAATCAGACGTCAACGGACATAATCAAACGTCAGACGTCAACGGACATAATCAAACGTCAACGGATATAATCAGACGTCAACGGACATAATCAGACGTCAACGGACATAATCAAACATCAACGGATATAATCAGACGTCAACGGACATAATCTGACGTCAACGGACATAATCAAACGTCAACGGACATAATCAGACGTCAACTGATATAATCAGACGTCAACGGACATAATCAAACGTCAACGGACATAATCAGACGTCAACCGTCAACGGATATAATCAGACGTCAACGGACATAATCAAACGTCAACGGACATAATCAGACGTCAACGGACATAATCAAACGTCAACAGATATAATCAAACATCAACAGACATAATCAGATGTCAACGGACATAATCAGACGTCAACGGACATAATCAGACGTCAACGGACATAATCAAACGTCAACGGACATAATCAGACGTCAACGGACATAATCAGACGTCAACGGACATAAACGGAGTCAACGGATATAAACGGAGTCAACGGATATAAACGGAGTCAACGGACAATTTATAGGGTAGTTCCTCCTGGGGACTAAAGAATGTCTTCACAGACATTCACATTGTCAAAATGTTAAAACTAAATCTATATTGTTATAAATGTGTGTTCGTACTTTGTGACACTTTCCTATGGACCGGAATAAGTGATATTGAGTACACGACAAAACAAACGCTGCTAGAGATATTGATTGATTGATTATATATTGTTTAACGTCCCGTTCGAGAATTTTTCACTCATATGGAGACGTCACCACTGCCGGTGAAGGGCTGCAAAATTTAGGCCTCAGGACCTTTGAGCAGGGAGGGGTCTTTATCGTGGCACACCTGCTGTGACACGGAGTCTCGGTTTTTGCGGTCTCATCCGAAGGACCGCCCCATTTAGTCGCCTCTTACGAGAAGCAAGGGGGTACTGAGAACCCATTCTAACCCGGGTCCTCACGGGGTCTGCTAGAAATAGGTTTAATTGTAGCATTTTATTTCATTTCATGTATCACATACATGTACATGAATACATGCGCCCCCCCCCCCCCCCCCCCCCCGTATGTTAGATACTTTTTGCAGAACAAGTGACGTCATAATACCTTGTGGTTTCCAGACAAGGGTTTTTCTTAAAGCATATTCTTTTTCTTTTTCTATCGGAACACCGTCGCCATTTTTTACACAAATCTACATACGGAAATAGCTGAGTTGCTGCGATTATTTAATGCTTTTTTTTTCAATTAATTTAATTTTTTTTTGGGGGGGGGGTATTGTTTTTTATTTATTTATTTATTTATTTAATTTTTTTTTTTACTTTTTTATTTTTTATTTATTTTTTTATATTTTTTTATATTTTTTATTTTATTTATTTATTTATTTTTTTTTTTTTTTTTGGATGATGATGATGGTGATGATGGTGATGATGATTTTATGATTCTACAGATATTGAGATTTTTTTTACAATGAGCTTGCGGGGAATGTCTGAGTATGTAACTATAGAGGGGGTTTATTTCCAAAGTTAAAACTGATCTACGAGTATCTTTATGGGAAGCAGTAACTAAAACATTAGTAATTCTTTCTAGAATAAAGATTTCTATCAATAGATGAGCAAAACCTGAGGCTGGACTTCACTTAGTATTAATTCGGTATTAGTAGGTGAATTAAATGACTACAGCTAGATTAACGTTTTAATATCTAAAGCATTGTATTTAATTTTTTATCATTTAAACATTTATCATCAAACTAACAATTCTACTCTGGAAAATAGGAAAGGGACTAGTAAAATGTTAGAACTTGTTCCCAATCCTTTTGATTTGATCAATGAAATATGTTCAAAACAAAACTCTGGGAAATTTTAATTTTGATGGCAAACGTTCACTGTGCAATCAAACTGAAAGGAAGAAAAACGCAGTAATCATTTCATACAGAAAAAAACAGATGAATTTTATTTTTCAGTAAATGGACTAGCTGGTAACAATGATGTTTGCATATTTCGAATGACAGATAATAGCAGATTGATGTATCTAATAGTCTTAAGAGAGAGAGAGAGAGAGAGAGAGAGAGAGAGAGAGAGAGAGAGAGAGAGAGAGAGAGAGAGAGAGAGAGAGAGAGAGAATGTTTGTAAAGAAAATTATTTCCCTGCTTAAATTCTAATAGTACAAACAACTTTACATTTTAAGTTTAAACAATATTTGTTAAATAAATTGATGGAATTGAGCAACAGGCTTAACCTGTATGAAGGCTCTCGTTTATTATATAATCTTGGACTGCAGTGAAATTGGAGAGGATGCGTATTATCATTTAATTTATTGATGAAGATTTCCTTGAATATATCTGTTTTTCTTTTAAAGGCCAGGTTGAACATGATATTGTATATACAATGTAAGGTGCACCTTGCGTTCTAAGAAAATGCGTTTCCGTTGCCATGCAGACCACATCTGTTTATGAATTAATTCCTCCAATGCTGATAATTATCATAACTGAGAAGAGATCGCCATTCCTCGACATTTGTGGTAAGATTCCAACTGTGTGCTCTCATTTCTCAAATAGTTTATGACCTGCAGTACAACAGGTGTTTAATTAGCCATATTTTAATACTAATTAATAGTGATCCTCACCGCTAATTAATATATCCGATCAGAGTATTAGTAATTTGATTTTTATTACTGCAACCCAGTGACGCTCCTTTACCCTGTGACAAGTTCAAGTACATTTATTCTGTCGAAACTATTTATAATACATGAGGACAATATGTAAAGCACAAACACAGATGCAAGATAGATGCTTAGAGTATGAATATAAGAGAGAAAAAATGTAAGCATATAAATCATGAAGGACAGGCTAAAGAACTAACCAAACATAAAATAAAATTGTTAAACTTTTAAGCGTCATCACAATGTCAAAAAAAGCATTAAATAATCGCTTTAATTGAAAATCTCAGAAAGGTAAAAATGCTTCCATATCAACGTATTTTTAAAATCAATTATAAATTTATTAAACTGAAAATAAATAATATGATAGGATTATGAATGGTAATTCTTCAAAACAATTCTAGAGCTTTTTCTCTCTAATTACAGTTAACAAATGGCGAAATTCAAATTAGGTCTAGAATTAAAAAAAAACAAAAAACTACTTAGAAGTAAAACAGAATAATATTTTTAAAAGAGGATCTTTCTTCACTGTTATGTTATCATTTTTATATGTAAAAGTCCATTTGAAACACAGCAGTATGAAATCCTCTGATGGCATGTTTGTGTCTGACTTGTTTGGGATGTAAAATTACCAATTTAAAAATTACAAAAATAGAATAAAAATCATGGATTTGCGAGGAAATGGCAATATTGGAATTTTAAAAGAGCATTGCGGAACTGCGAGAAATCTGTGTCCAATCTCGTTTTCTTCCAACATGACTGAGTCAGAGTGGACAGAACAAACACTCTCTCCAGGATTTCTACACACTGAGCCTTGTTATGTTTGGGGATTAGCCTTTCCTCCGTCACCCTCGGGCTTTAGGGTGACCTTTTACCATTTTCCAATATTTGTTTTCGTTGATTTCCGCGATAGATCGTGATTGTTTGTTTATACTAATGTTGTATTATTTTCTCTAATGCCCCTTGATGTTGTTTAAACATTAGCTTTTGCACATCATATTTTGTATCTTAAACATCCGAGATCCTACCCTGAAGCCAAACCACATTGCATTTCTGCTTTATCAGTTTGTGTAAACGATATGAGACTGGTAGTGTATCCTATTTTTGGCATTGCAAATCACCCATTCACTAATTCCATGTCTATATATATCATATATCATCTTAAGACAAACAAATTTAGAAACTGATATTAAATATAGTGGAAACAGAGAAGGGAAAGAGACAATTCAATTTGTATCTTGTTCAGCTCATTTTCATTTTTCGAAATAAAATTTCTGCACTTAAATTCTCTGAGATTTGTATCTCCTTCATAGCCATTTCAGTGACTCTTGTATGTATTCGAAATATCTTATTAAAAAAACAACGATATGATATCTTTGTAACGCTATTTAATCAATCAATTGTATCTCATCTCGTAGATAAGTGATTTAAGTGATTTTCTATCTTATTATAAGATATGATGATCTAAGTGATTTTATGATGAATGATCTATCTTGGTATACCCTAGAAGAAATACCTCTTATCAGGTAATGTTCATACATGAAATTATTGCATAGTAATCCGTTTTAATCCACACACATTTTTTATACTTTTCGGGGAAAGAGCTTCCTGGAGATATTTTCTTTTGCACGTATACTCACACCGGCTTCCGGCTCGGTTTCAAACAGATCAAAGTCGGTGGATCGGGAAGGTGGGATGTGGAACGGGTGCGTTTGATTACTAGACAAACAGATTTACTAAAGTCTCAGTACAGACTTGCGAGGTCTTTCACGCGTATTCTAAGCGCATCTGATTGTGACGATACGCAGGCGATAGTGAATTATGATTTAGTGTCGACAAAATGGCGAACAATTAGCCCACAAAGCTGACGGCATTGCTTATTTTTACGGAAACATTCCGTTTATTTTCATAATACAAGTAAATCACATATCAACATTTTTCATCTCGTGAGAAAGAAAACAAAAAGTTCTTGAGTAACGAAGAAATGAAAAATGTTAGCAAAACAGCAAATTATGGCACGTTCCCCTGTGGTTGATTTTTCTGCACTTTAGGGGAATCAAAACTGGGTATTACGTGTCTTTTTTTCTTCTTTTTTTTCTGCGCCCTTTAATTCTGTCCAGTTTGAAATTGATAGAAATAATTAAACTTCTGGAACAGGGATGAATTTTTTTTTTACCTAAACTGTATGTGTAGGTATTGCTCCTGTTTGGATGTCGGCGCGCTGTAGTTGATAAGTTGCGCTTTTAATGTCCTACAATAATTATAAATGTCTCGTTAACTTTCCCTCCTCATATCTTTCCTGTCGAGAAAACGTCATCCACAGAACTTTGAACCCTATTCCGTGAACTTGGAAATTTCTTATACAGACAATATTTTTCCGGGATCTTAATTTGGGGAGGTTTTAATAAGGAAATTTTTTTTCATAGTATATGACTTGCAGCTATACGCGTTTGTTTATCAATATGTTAAGAATTTTTGTTGATGCAAGGGTTGTCAGTTAAAGAAAAAAATTAGGTTTTACAGAAGTTAATATGATAACACAGAAAACCTTTTTACTAGACCCAGTGCCACCGGCGCTCTGGTGATCCCCGCCTCTTTAAGTCTGACATCAGGTCTGGATACAAATGGAAAAAAACAAACGACAGTTTTTGTAAGGTGAAGAGGGCAGCGATTTCGGTACATTACAATAAGGCTGGCTCCCGAAAATGACAAGGACATTTGTTTATTAAGGAAGATTTACGTGTTATTATTCCACGGATTGAAAATACGAGAAGAGGTGTATAATATGTGTAATTGTTATTAAAAATTAAAACAGTAGTCAATGCGTAAGTTTCATAATGATACTTTTACTCAAGAAATTGACGTATATTAATAGCAGTTGTTTTAATTTGGAACCTAAATATAGAATAAGACAGACTAATCATTTGAAGCGTTTCCCAATTAACAATCAAAGGTTTCCTTGCGCTACAATTGATCTGATTAATGTGCAATTTTTCGTAAACTCTACTTTAATTTTTTGATTTTTTTAAGAAATTAAAGAAGACAAATAAAACTCAAATGCCAATAAAATTGTGGAGTATATTTTATTTCCCTCAACTGTGTACTGATAGATTGGATTTGATAGTTAATTATTACACAAAACACCGTTTTATTCCGGCGACCAGGCGACGCAATTGTGTTTATAAGGGTGGCCACTGGTCAATTACAGCCCACCTGATATTGGCGACAATATTTTGATTTCATTCAGTTTGCAATGGCGTGCTTCATTTTGTTATTTTTAATGAAGAAACCAGGGAGGTGTTGAAACGATTAGCACGCGGTTAAGAAAACTGATTGATCGAAAATAAGTTTGAATAAAACTTGTCTAATGGTTTTTCTTGTGAAGTAATTCTACGACCCTTGTAATAACTGTTATTTCAGCAATAACTTTAAAAGCTTACTCCAATTATTTAACCTTTAAAACCGATCGACAATGTTTTTCCTGTTAACTAAATTTTGAATATTTTGTTCTGTTTTCTCCGATGTTTTTGGGACAATTAAAAATATTTTGAGTGTTCATGGTCCGGTTTCCATTACATACGTCATACGCTCGCCGGTCAAATTTTTGTTTAAAATTGTCCAAAATCAACATAAAAGTTCACATCAGAAATTTCATTGTGCGAACATATGTCGGTAGTCTAGATCTTCTGTATTCTAATTACCCGCATCCACTGGATCGACAATCCATTTATTTACAAAATACAATTATCACCCCCCCCCCCCCATTCATATAAGAAAAATATGGAAGAAACAAAAATTCATAACATAGAACTGTGTTGAATCATTTCTTTGCATTCTTTATCCCCTCTATTTCCTTTGTATTCATTTTACAGTGAATTGTCTCCCTTCTTTTCCTTTGTATTTATTTTACAGTTAATTGTCTCCCTTCTTTTCCTCTGTATTTATTTTGCAGTGAATTGTCTCCCTTCTTTTCCTTTGTATTTATTTTACAGTGAATTGTCTCTCTTCTTTTCCTCTGTATTTATTTTACAGTGAATTGTCTCCCTTCTTTCCCTCTGTATTTATTTTACAGTTAATTGTCTCCCTTCTTTTCCTTTGTATTTATTTTACAGTGAATTGTCTCCCTTCTTTTCCTCTGTATTTATTTTACAGTGAATTGTCTCCCTTCTTTTCCTCTGTATTTATTTTACAGTGAATTGTCTCCCTTCTTTTCCTTTGTATTTATTTTACAGTGAATTGTCTCCCATCTTTCCCTCTGTATTTATTTTACAGTGAATTGTCTCCCTTCTTTTCCTTTGTATTTATTTTACAGTGAATTGTCTCCTTTCTTTTCCTTTGTATTTATCTTACAGTGAATTGTCTCCCTTCTTTACCTTGTATTTATTTTACAGTGAATTGTCTCCCTTCTTTTCCTTTGTATTTATCTTACAGTGAATTGTCTCCCTTCTTTTCCTTTGTATTTATCTTACAATGAAAATTTCCCCTTGTTTCTTCTGTATTATATCACACAATGGATTTACTACCACGAATTGCCTCCCTTGCCTTTCTTTTTATTCATTTTACAGCGATTTGTTTCCCATTGTTTCCGGATAATTTTTGATGTCGGTAACTTCAGTACTGGAATATAAAAATTTATTACAGTATTTATAGATATCAGAATTACATCATTAAATTCAATTTGTTCGCATATATACCTTTTTGTTTGTCAATTAAATCTGTACTATTAATAAACCAGACTGTATTTCCTTTTTTTTTCCCAAGATGTACACGAGGCGATAAAACGCAAGACTGAAATAGTGTTTCAAGCTCGGACTTTTTATTCACTGTAATTTGATTTAAGGCAATGTCATAACAGCAGAGCCTATAACTTCTAGTCAAAACCAGAGACCCAAATAACCCTAACCTGCGCTAGTCAAAACCAGAGACCCAAATAACCCTAACCTGCGCTAGCCTAAACCAGAGACCCAAATAACCCTAACCTGCGCTAGTCAAAACCAGAGACCCAAATAACCCTAACCTGCGCTAGCCTAAACCAGAGACCCAAATAACCCTAACCCTAACCAGCGCTAGTCAAAATCAGAGAGTGGAAAATCAGCGGACTTCATACATTTTAATATATCCAACCCTGTATATGTTAACCTTATTGTATGTGAGAGCTTTTAACCGTAGATAATCAATTTCTTAGATGGAATTTTATGATAATTTATTGATTTTATATCGAAATACAGTAAAATTCAATAGATGATGTCTTTTGACGAATCGAGATATTTGAGCGCTTTTATTTATAACAGTTTGCTTTTGTTTCATATAGAAAAAATATGTCCGAAATGTTTTTCTTTTTTCAAACAGTACTATATAAATTTTCCTTATTGAATAAAACATGACTCCCAAAAATGTAACATTTATGTAACGGTAAAATAAATAATTTACTTATCACAGATATCTAATGCAGGTGACTGCAAAATTCAAAACAAATTAATGACCACAGAAACAAAATTACACAACGGTTAATAGTATCAAATGTTAGTAAAAATTTTGCCAAAATTCCATAAAACAAAATGATACGTAATGCCAACACAGGATTTTTGTAATTTAGTGAAAAAACATGGGTGTTTGGTTGCGTTTTTGCATGTTTGAACCGTTTACACTCAAAACACACCAAGCTAAAAACTGATAACGATCAAGACGTTTAAAAAGTAGTTAATTAAACGCGAGAATCAGTATTACTGCTTGTGAAAATATCGCTTAATACCTGCTTATGTGAGGGGTGGTCAATTTCTCCAATTCAAATTTCTAAATAAACAATTTTCGTACGGCCTGGGTGGGCGTATAGATAACGAGAACCGGTGTTGCTAAAACACTTCCAGTTAAATCCTGCAATCTGATTGGTCGACACGTGCAGCTATGTGTTAACGCACGCCTAACTGACATATCAAAACGCACAGGAGAAAAAAGCTACTCTACAAATATTTATGGCTTTTGGCATTTATTTTAGCATCGAAAGTCAACGTGCTTTATGAAAACAATTAGATAGAACAATATGTGTTATCATCACGCTGGATAAAGAGGGATTTAAAATGTTTCTCCGGTGGGCAGCAGACCATTGACGATCAGGATTTGGAAGCGATAGGATGAAACACTAATTCTGATAATTCTGAACACGCGATTTAATAAATAGTGAAGTTTAGTGAACATTATTAGAATCATGTCTTCTTCAAACGAACTTGTTCGCGCACAGCAGTTAGCAATGGTAGGAAATTCCGCCACTGGACTTTATCCTCAGTACGGGAATCTTGGCCCGGGAATGCCTTCATATCCTTACCCCCCGGGATTGTATTGTCCGTCTTTGGATTTTAATCGAGCTTACGCTCTGAGGATGATCGAGGAGATGCATAGACGGGATCAGCCCCAGAAACCCCCTTATTCTTACATTGCACTCATCGCCATGGCAATCAAGAATGCACCAGACAGAAAAATTACCCTTAACGGAATCTACCAGTTCATCATGGAAAGGTTTCCTTATTATCATGACAATAAGCAAGGCTGGCAAAACTCAATCCGGCATAATCTGAGTCTCAATGACTGTTTTGTAAAAGTAGCCAGGGAAAAGGGAAAACCCGGGAAAGGGAATTACTGGACCCTGGATCCGAACTGTGAGGAAATGTTTGAAAATGGGAATTATCGACGCCGGAAGCGAAGAGTGAAGGGATCGAGCAAAGAAGACGGAGACCAGCTGGGTGGTGGATTTGAGGTGGAGAATCATTCGGACACAGAAGACCATGCAGAAGAACTAGCTGGACTTGACGAGAATGATAGTGGGATTAATGTTGCGTGTTCCGACGAGGAAAATTCTAAAGATGGGATAGTTAATCGTTTATGTACCGAGAAGATCGCGTCCAATCCCTCCGAAAATCCGGCTGTCCGTAAACGACTTTTTACAATTGATAGTTTGATCGGAGATGATTCTCCTGCTCATTTCCAGTCGGAACCGAACGGAAAACGCAAACTGGAAGATTTCGGAAAGCTATCCAATGAAAAGAAGAAAAAATATGACATTTTTGACAAAATCCCCAGTCCTCCTCCAAAGATTATCGACTTGAAGGGACAATCTCCAACTTCTTTTCAAATTTCTCTGGCCTCTGGTCTCTATGGCAACGGATTTCTTCGGAATCACCCTCATGGATTAACGCCACCCATGGGAACCTACCCGGGCTATCCCCCGTTGGGTGGATTTCCCTTACCAATCAGTAACCCGCAGGAATTAATCCTGAGAGCCCAAGGATTGGGTCATTTCCTAAATTCTGGGACCAGCGATCGGGATTGGACGACCCGGAATTCGCCTGTGGGACTTCGATGATGGCCTAAACTTTGATTAATAAGTTTCACTGTTTTGTATTCGGACAACCATGTTTGATAATCAGTGTGTCAAAAATTCCATAATTGTTTATAATAACGAACAAAGTTGTCAATTTTTTCAACACTTCTACCGATGTGTATGACAAGGAGAGATGACCTTAATTGTGAAATATTGCTTTTTTTGGATGAATGACATTTCTCGTGTCCAAAAACCATTAGTGAAAGCGACAGTGAAAAAGCACTTTGTTGAAATCATGGTTTTTAATTCTGCATTTCCTCTTTCTGATTAAGTAATATTTTGTGCTGAATTGTATCGTTGCAATGCGACTTAAGGTTTCAATGTTTTTATTGTTTAAAAAAAAAAAACGGATGTTGTTAATAATTATTTGTACATTGTATTAAAATAAATAGTTCTAATTTAAACATGTGTGATAATTTTGTTCATACTGATAAACGACAGGAAATTTAAAATTATATTTTACAGTGGAAAATTCTAGATTATTGCTTTTAATAATATACCTTGTAATTTACACTTTGTTTACACATGATAGTGGGGAGGATGAACAATTATTAAAATAGCAAGACAGTTTTATATATTGAGTTAGGCTTATGCGTTATTAAAGATATCTATCGCCTGGTTTGTATAAAAATCGTTTAGCGTCCTCTTAGATATGTAATCAATGTTCCTAGATTATTTCTAGAAGAAATATGACCGTTTCCTGGGAGTTCTGATAGACAAACTCCCAGTCTCGTGTTTGCCTGCATCGGAGACCGATCTCTAGCACCATGTAAATATTTATAATGACATTTTGGGAACCACCTATTTGATTAAACTGATTTATCTAATAATATATTGCTTTTCGAAAGGAAAAAAAAAATCCATGCACCACTTTAAATTTATAATTCTTGATATACACTAGAGAGTTTTATACACCTAATAAAAGAAACATGTCCATGTAACATTTATTTCATATAAAAAAAGTTTTATGCAAAGTTGAAAGGTCAGTACATTCATCAAGAAATAAATACATTGAAACAACATGATTGTGTGTTTATTACAAAACATTGGTAAATGTGAAAATGAGATATACATGACATAATGGAAATAATTCCCACAGTAAAACACATTATTACAGCACACAAAGTGACGTGTAGAAATGTTATCCATGACTGTGTATAATCTGAAGTAGTTATATCATTTTCGATTACTTTCAAAGTAGGAATTTATTCGTAACCCCCCCCCCCCAAAAAAAAAAACAAACAAAAATATTCGGGTAATCAAAATCTCTTTAACAGAATTGTGAAGTCATCAAATTGAAACATCAGAGCAAACTTATGTGCAATCAATATTTCAATCGTTTCTCATTAAAAAAAAAATAGAAAAGAAAGAAAGAAAAGTGTGCACAGCTTTGACCACCCTTATCTAACGATATTCCATGTATTTTGATAGGGTTAACTATTTATTAATTTCCTTGTGGGTAATGCATGTATTCTATAATTTCTTCTTCAAGCTAAAATGCTTTAAAAAACTTATATTAAAAAAAAGTTTGGCAAAAACATGAGAAAATTTTCCTGTTTATGACGTCATATATAATACTTTAGATGCTCGATTATTTAATTGTATGCGGTTTCCCAACGTCTCGGGTACAGTCCTCTAGAACAGTACCGCGTTTTCTTTCCATGAACTTCTTTGAATTTGTTGCGACAAACAGAACACAATGAGATAAAATGTTCTTCGAATATTCAAAAAATAATTCAATAAAACTGATAAAATGTGGGGGGGGGGGGGGGGGGGGGTTGAATCGTGTTTCAAAGACATCTCGTAGTCCAGCTAAACAATGTAATGTGTTCATAATAGATAAAAGAAAAAAGAAGAGAGAAAGGAATCATTTTATCTGAACTTATGATATTTCTTAACTTCATTTCTTTAAAGGAAATATGTCACTCATAAATTCAGCTTTATAACAGTATAGCCTGTAGCGCTGTTCAGGTATGTATCGTCCAAATAATACTTCGCTGCTGTGTGTCCTGTGTTTCTCATGCCCTTGCCATTGATTTTTAAAACAGAATTAAAACAATGGAGGTTGTAGGAAAACATTGTAAGGTACAGCCAGGCCGAACCTAGATGATTCTTTTTTTTTTCTTTTTTTTTTTCAAATTGTCGTTTGTCTGCAAAATTTTACTGGTTAAGAAGGCGCTGCAATGTAGTAATATTTAATCGTTTAATCTACATATAGATCACGTGATTACTCCTAATATACATCAACCTATGGCTTAATTTGATTCCGTATTGTATCAATTATTTGATAAATTATTTTCAGTTATCACACAATAGAGTTCCGCAGTCTACGTACCCACACACACTATACGCTATTTTGTGATAATTACCCAAACAAGAGTGTACGGGGATTTCCCCTGGGATGTATTCCATGCACCCCAAGGCCGTAGTATAAATCCCCGTATACCCTTGACTGGATCTAGTCTGGGTTTCTCGAGAAAAAAAAAATTAATTAAAACTTGGACTGAAGTATGAGATTTTACTAAAATTTTGACTGCTCAAATAAAAGAAATTTCAAACTTAAGTTTGAGATTTATTCGAGAAATCCAGAGATAATAATTTATTTCCTGTGTAACCAAATGATGTTACATATAAATACTAATTATTCAGTGATTAGAATAAGGTATTTTACCATCGTAACTACTCGGCAATTTCCGTAGGAAAAAGTACCCACTAAGGACCCCCTCCCCCCTTTATTAAAAAATGTGGACTCGCCCCTGAACAGATTATATGCAAGTGCATTCTCTTTCAAACCTTCGACGAGAAGAGAGAAGCTAAATCCGAACTAAATAAAGAAACTATTGTGTAATGTCTGCCAGCGATTCCAAAATCTTAGGAACTAGGAAAAGCTATTCTCGTGATGTGACATGTACAACACAAACAAAAATCCTCTAAGTGACTTGTACTATACAGACAATTCATTTTGTGCTGTCTAAGTGACTTGTACCGTACAGACAACAACTCATTTTGTGTTGTCTAAGTGACCTGTACTATACAGACAATTCATTTTGTGTTGTCTAAGTGACCTGTACCATACAGACAACAATTCATTTTGTGTTGTCTAAGTGACTTGTACTATACAAACAACAATTCATTTTGTGTTGTCTAAGTGACCTGTACCGTACAGACAACAACTCATTTTTTGTTGTCTAAGTGACTTGTACCATACAGACAACAACTCATTTTGTCTAAGTGACTTGTACCATACAGACAACAACTCATTTTGTGTTGTCTAAGTGACTTGTACCATACAGACAACAACTCATTTTGTGTTGTCTAAGCGACCTGTACTATACAGACAACAATTCATTTTGTGTTGTCTAAGTGACTTGTACCATACAGACAACAACTCATTTTGTGTTGTCTAAGTGACTTGTACCATACAGACAACAACTCATTTTTTGTTGTCTACGTGACTTGTGCCATACAGACAACGATTCATTTTGTGTTGTCTAAGTGACTTGTACCATACAGACAACAACTCATTTTGTGTTGTCTAAGTGACTTGTACCATACAGACAACAACTCATTTTGTGTCGTCTAAGTGACTTGTACTGTACAAACATCAACACCCTTCTTGATGTGTTAGAAATTTGTACTATGCCATTCCAATACGACTTGACAAAACCAATTTCTCAAACGTGAGTGACGTGTGATCAGCACTGTCACGTGTACTTGGGTCGTGTACCGGAGGTAAGGATAATCAGTGTGATGTATAGCAGCCCGCGATAGTTGTATCGGAGTTGTGAAATTGACAATTTTATAAACATATATGGAGTAAATTGATACTAGTGGGAATCCACTATAACACGGCGCTGATGGGTTTTCTCTCGCAAACTGTTATCCAGCTCTGTTTACCTGTCAACTTACGACTGAGTCAACAATTATGTGATTGCTACATTAAAATCTCATTTTCAATAAACCAGGCACACATCCCATGAATTTTGCGTGAGTACATTCAAGCATAGTGGAAAGGTCGGGGATATTATGAACGACATGACCTTTTGACACGTGCGGGGTTTATAATGGGGTATGAAATTTCCGTGTCGTGTGCACTAGAGGGAAAGCTGTCAAACTGGGATTTGAGCATTCAGCCGTGCTACAACGCTGCAAGAAAAATTAGGTTGTGAGAATTTTACATGAATTTAATTTTACCTTCGAAAGACAATGCTGAAAACACTTCGTGTTCACCAGTTCACCACACCAAAGATCTCGCATCTAGATCTGACATGCGTGATGTCAAAATAAATATTAGCCAGACAGATCTGTGTATTATGTGTTTATAGTTAAACAATATCATTTCAGTTCTCTGAAAATAATATCCAATAAACAGATGTCCACTCGTGATTCTGTTTGTTTTATTTAGATGGAACGAACATTCCAACAGAACAAATTTATGCATTTTCTCAGATTCTGCCATTTGATATATAATTCTAAAATTTTTATTCTTTACAGTTTTACGCCAGAAAGATGGTATGATCATAGATTTACATGTGTTTACGTAAAATCTTCACGGTTCTGCCAAAATACGCGCATCTGTGATGTTGTTCGCAAATTTATATTCTGGTATCATGCATTTGCTCTTAAGATATAATTTTTGTCAAGTTCTTCTGGAGTAATTATAAACATCTCAGCTTGAAAACTGAGACAAAACAATAAGTTTCAACAATTTGGGTCCTGTTAGTTTTGAAGACTTTCAGCAAATTGCACTGTTCGTGTTAAGTCTCGTCACTCAAACCTCTCCAAAGGAGATAATTTTCTCTGCGTCTTTGTGTCATGTTATACAACCCAAATCTGCCTGACGATTCACAGTTGTCTTTAAAGATCTTGTAAAATAAACAAATAGTTATTTCCGAAAATAAATATACCAGTGCTTACTTTAAATGCCAAATGTCACTATAATTAATTCGAATTTTTGAAAAAAAAGAGTTATTGCGTTACGTCATGAATGAAATCACGAACAAAATCACGCCCAATTGAGATTCTCGCGTTATCTGATGATAGAGTGCACATGAACAAACCCGCGACACACCGGAGTGAACTCCAAATATCAGCATTTATAAATTGTTTTTTAAGTGTCAAATCATGAATGAAAGCAGAAAATTTTCACCGGTCGCGAAACACTGGGTGGGTATTCATGAACGTAGCGCTAAAACATGAAACAGGAAGTTGATGTGTAAACTTTAATTTATTTTCATCAGTTTGTATCCCGTGTCTGCCAGAAACTGCACATCATGCAGAATGTATATGGAAACACTTGGAAATAAGTAAGGTGATTGTTTCTCACCTTCAAATCGATACACCTGATCACCAGTTTGAAATTAAACAAAAAGGGAAAGATAACCCTTCAACAATAACAATCTTTAATTGAAATGCTCGCTGATTGAATTGAAATGATTCTTAGATTAAAAAAGATCGGTCATGGAGGATTCCGATGCGAGATTACCAGTCTGCAGCCGAATCTTTTTGAGAATGAGTCAGTGTGTGCATTCGCTGTGTTTATTCTACATTCTCTTTTCAATATACATTAATTTTGGGGGGGAAAGTTAGCTCCATGTCCATAGACGTAATTTTGTTGATTAATCGATTTAGTTTTGGTTCAAGTCTTTGTAAGGAATGTTTTAGAAAGCCGTTGTCCTTTTTCGACAGTTTGATTTCATACACCATAACGCCGGTATTTGAATTTCAACAAAACAAATTTCAAAAGAGTCATTCATTTTGTTAAGAAATAAATTTCATTTTTGAAAATACATGAAGACATGAACTGTGACACTTTACGCCGACCTATTTCATGAAGCGCGTTAGCACTTCACGAAAAGTATGCCGGCGTGAAATGTTGCAGTTTATACCCTCATGTATTTTCAAACATGAAATTTATTTTTTTTAATTTACATTTTACTTCCATTTCTGTCGGAATATTACCAACTGTTAAAATGATCGTAGTATATTTATCAAGATTCATACGCAGTATATTTATCAAGATTCATGCGCACATCGTTCACATTTATGACTATCATTTCAAATGGTAAAGATATCGACGGTAAAGGCATTGGAAATGTATATAAAATGCATTGCACTTTTAAACATTTTATTCATGCACAATTTCGTCAATGTGTATGTAATATCCATGATTCCACAGCTTTTAAACAAACCTTAAACAAAACATGCACATGTATATAATTATATGATTTCCTGAGTTGACATGAAAAACATCTCTAATATAGATAAGCCCAGACACATTTTAATTAAATTCACACACACACACACACACACACACACACACACACACACACACACACATATATATATATATCAAACTGTACTCATCTTTTTTCACGTGGCCGTTTAGATAAGTCTACAAAGAATATCTGTATTAAGCATTTGCACAAATATTTCAGATTTGTCAATGTACTGAATCATCAGCCCTTCGAACTTTCGGATATCCTAGATTTAAATGATATCTATTATGTGTGATATCTATTATGTACATATCTATTATGTGTGATATCTGTAATGATATCTATAATTATGTCCATTATATATGATATCTAGTATGATTTTCATTATGTATAGTATCTTTCATACATGATAATCTATGATAATATCTACAATGAATGATATCCATTCTGTAAGATATCTCGTGTGATATATATCATGTATGATATCTATTATTCATACATCAAAAGTACCCAAACGTTCAGATGACGTGTGCATTGAATATGATTACAATACACGTCACTGTAAAAAAAAAAACTACAAACGTGTAACATTGCTGGGTTACCAATGCAAAAGAATTCTTAGAATTTTACAATTATTTATATAATTCTATCACACAAAATGTATAAAAATGAAATGGAAGGCAAGTTTCACGTCATCCAGGAATGAATGGTCATTTTATAAAGAACTAACAAATTTTTTCCACGTAAAACCAAGTACATTAAACTTTCCAAGGTCATAATTTAGTATTTGTATCAGATCTACGGAATTCTGAAATTCGTGTAAAAATACTTATGTCTCAACATTATAATTACCGTGTCTTTTGGGAACCTGAGCACTCCAGCCAGCTAGAGATTCATCTTATAACATGTTAAATACTATCTATCTGTCAAGGGGTGTTTTTTTTTTTCATTTCCATTACATTTTGTTTCATCTTATTTCATTTTCTTTCATTTATTTATATTAATCACCGCACAAGGAGTGTCGGGATTTTAACCGGGGCGCTGTTACTCATAGGAATAGGAACACTATCTATCACTAGACTAGAACAGTACAAACTTAATATAGGGCAACTATTTTATAAACATTGTAAGAGATGGAACAGGTGTTTATAAAAAAAAATAATAATAAAAAGGTTAGGTGTAACATTATTTCATTTCTTTGTTAGATATACCATCATTTTATTGGTCCTCATTGTAAAACAAAAATAAATTAAAAAAAAAAACTAATGCATTTCAATCAATATGATTTATTTTTCAAAACAAACTCCAGTTTCCCATCAAGATCACTCTTAGTTAATATACAATACTATATTCATTGTCAGTAACTTATATCTTATATCTGGGATCTGGGGCGTAGAATTTCTTCTATTCTAAACAAGTTTCGTATAAAGACTTTTTAATTTAAAATATATTTCCATCGATCCTATTGCCAAGTCCCTGAGTTTGAGGAAAACGTCATCAAAAAGGGAAAAACAATTATGATGTCACAATGGAGTGAGTACAAAAAATCAGTTTGAACTCAAATACTCTATTCTTAACAGGTACATGTACATACACAGGTATATAAAGGGGAAAAATTAAATTAAAACTTGATTCAGGAAAATATTTATTCTCACCTACTTCAAGTATGGTATATTTGTAGACTTACAGAAATTTGAAACTGGGGTCTGAAATTATCTCGGTATGGTTTTCTTCCCTAATTTTCCATAGCTTTCCTCCCGAACTGCATGAGTAAATTTTTTGCCATATCCAAATATGCACTGTGAACCCTTGCTTTGCATGTCTAGTGCTAAACATTTCTTAAAATTATATTTCAGTGTTCATTTGATTTTATGATATATAAATTTATGAACGACATAACTGTTTCTCCGATATTTAAAGAATTCAATACATGATAGAGGTCCTGCGACTAGTTATATTTTGTACATGACCACATTCCCTTTAAATCCATATACAAATGTAATTGCCACATTTTTTTTTTTCAAATTGTGGTTGTCGTGATATGTTTTGTATCGTAGTCTTTGCGACGTTTTAATTGATTCTACGGCCATGGTGGGCGGTACAGGCCGGCACATACACGAGACAATGGGCACGTTTTGTCCAATTAAAGCCCAAAGAAATAAACATCGTGACAAGGAGGGCGGAACGGCCAGTCCAGCTTTTTCAGTACATTTAACAAACAATTCATTAATGGAGACAAGAAAAATTTTTTTGTCTAATTTCAACATCATTTGTTTGACACATGTCAAGATATGCATTAAGCAGGTTTATTTACTTCATGTTGTTTAATCATATGACTTACATGTGCATTAATAAAAGAAAATCTAACATTAGCTGAAGTAATGATAGTGAATTCAAGTTGAAGTTCCTTTCAGTTTTATTGTAGCAATGTAAAATCGCCAAAATGTATAATGATTTAAAATGTAATAAAGATAATTTTGCGTCGATACCAGCATAAATACTACATGTAATTTTGTAAAATGTGATAAATTGTTACTTTGACATATTCGTGGTAATATATGATACATGTCTCGTGCAATCACTCATGTCTCGTGCAATTATTTAATGGCTTTATGGTCGAGAACTGTATTAAGTAAATTGCAAAAAAAAATAATAATAATAATATTAAATAATAATAAATAAATAGATAAAATAAATAAATAAATAAAATAAAATAAAAAATAAATAAATAGATAATAATGAAAAAATAAAACAAATATTTATCACATTGTTTCATTTTCTAATATCTTGAGAAATGAAATAATAACTCGATTTATCATTACAATTGTTTTGCTGTCTAAAGCATTTACATACAACCACATATATTTTCTTTTCTATAAATGTAGAGTATTACTCAATGCATTACGTAAAATATACGGAAAGTGTAATACGCTCGTAATTACATGCAATGTGCCGGTGTCGTCTCAGTATGAGTGAAAAATCTCGAAGAGACGTAAAACAACAACAAAACAAACACCAAAAAAAAAAATAATAAATAAAATAAATAAAAAAAAAAAGAAGACATGTTCCGTCATTATTTAAATTCCCGTTACTAAGTAAACATTGCAGCGTTATTTTAGCAACCACATCCTCCCTCCAAGAAACCCACTGTGTATGAAATTTAAAGATGTAAAAGAAAAGAAAAAAAACATTCCGAATTTTCAAAAATATCTACAAGTCGATTATTGTGATTAATGGATAAGATCTCACGAGAATTTTGACGAGATGTGTGACTGTGACGTTACTCTTCTTATGTAACCATGATAAGACAAGTCACAAAATCAACAAGCGCCTCCTTGAATATAAACTCAGATGTTGGTCTTACTAGATAATCAAAAAACATTTTGCTAGCATCTCGTCCTGCTGGTTATCTAGAGTGACAATCGGCATAAGGAGTAGTAGTGTTTATTGTGAAAATATTCCCTCGGCTGGAGGAGATCTGTTTTTAACAAGGTATGGAGAGGGGTGTTTATTTTTCAACAGTTCTCGATATATATCTCGTTCTGATTTTGTGGAAAAACTTATTGTGAGTGTTGATTTTCTCTCGAGTCTGTCGAACCGGTAGATATCATTCTCCGCTCCTCGATGACAGACAAAACTTAGGATTTCACGTGTGGTCCTAGCAACAGATCTCGCGCCGGAAATTGAACTACAGAATCGGTTTTAAATATTTGATTTAAAGATAATAGTCATTATTTGTAGCTGTGTTCACTATATATGTTTATAAAGATCCCAAAAAGAAACACAAACAATATCTTACAGTTACGTCAGAAGAATGAACTCAATTATTTTTTGTCTATACTCCCTTAAATTTATTTTCCCACCATTAAAGTATTTCCAGCTGGATCAGGTATCAACGCAAGAAGCACTGCAATGGACAATCTCGTGACAAACGGATCGGGCAATATCACCCTAAGAGACAGTGTAATGGGCAATCTCGTGACAGACGGATCGGGCAATATCACCCTAAAAGACAATGCAATGGGCAATCTCGTGACAGACGGATCGGGCAATATCACCCTAAGAGACAGTGTAATGGACAATCTCGTGAGAGACAGATCGGGCAATATCGCCCTAAGACACAGTGCAATGGACAATTTCGTGACAGACAGATCGGGCACTATCACCCTAAGAGGCAGTGTAATGGACAATCTCGTGAGAGACGGATCGGGCAATATCGCCTTAAGAGACAATGTAATGGGTCATTCTTGTGGCAATCGGATCGGGCAATATCACCCTAAGAGAAGTGTAATGGGTCATTCTCGTGGCAATCGGATTGAGCAATATCACGCTGAGAAACGGTGCAGTGGACAATTCTCATGACAATCAGATAAAAAAAAAATATAATCCTAAGAGGCAGTGCAATTGGCCATTCTCGTGACAATTGGATCGTGCAACATCACCATAAGAGATGAAATGTGACTCTCTACGTAATGGTCAACTTTTACTGTTCTATAACAATCGAACGGGGCCATATTCGTTTTGCACAAAACATTGTGAAACGTATATACTGTCATTTATAGTTCCATACATTAAATCCTTATTGTGTTGTGAATTTTTTTTTTTTTTTTTTTTTTTTTTTTTTTTTTTTTTGCTTTGGTCAGAATGTAAGCACTGTTTAGGAGAATATAAATAAAAACAATTTCAAGTCTTAATTTGAAAATCAAGGTCCCTATCATACTACTATCACGCTATAAACTATGCAAGCATTAACTAGATGCTTGCTGCGCTGAAGCAAAACTAAACTCGAGCTCTGCAGAACATGAAAAAACTGGCTTCCAGTAAAACTTCTAACCATTTTTCAGCCTTTATCGGTAAATCAGGAAGAAATGGAGGGGATTATGACATTAGTGATGGCTCAGGACTCCTTGAACACGAGATAAAATTTGATCTGGTGAGGATTTCCCTCTTAGCCCTCTATGAGAACGAAGGATCGTATGAAAACCTTAGTACAATGTTTGTTTAGCTGTATAAAGTATATATATTACGATCATCTGAGCCTGACCGCAGGTACTGTCAGATTAATTGATATTTAATTGTCGTGAATGAGCTGTGAATTAGGTCTCCAGTGTTGTAGTAGTTTTACTTTTCAGAGAGCTTTTTAGAAGTGTATTTGGCTAAAATAGTAAAGAATTTAGAACTTATTTTGATAAACAGCGGCAATCATTATGCTTGTGGATTTAAAACATGAAATATACTGATTCATATTATTTTGTTTTTTCATCTGATTTAGATTTTCTTTTGTCTGTTTTCATTGATATCCTTCGGTAAAAGGTACCGGCGTAAGACTATAAATATGGGTATGGTGTCTTCTTATTTATATTTCGATAACCAACTCGAATTTAAATAACTTCAAAGGAAATTTACTTAAAGTAAAAAGAAAAACAATTGATTTTTGATATGGTAAAATCATATTTGAACAGTGAGTAATACAAATAGCATAATCCATCAGAGATTACTCTTGCTTCGAAAGAGTTAGGAATGTATATATATATATATATATATATATATATATATATATATATATGAATGACTACTTCATGAAACGTGTTAGCGCTTCACGAAAAGTATGCTAATGTGAAGTGTCGCTGTTTATACCCTCATGTATTTTCAAAAATGAAATTTATTTCTTTTATATCTATATATATATATATATATATATATATATATATATATATATCTCCATTCCATTTTTATTTCTATTGGAATTCCCAGTCGTTGAAAAAGACAAACTATATATTTATCAAGATGCGCATTCATAAGGAAATGGCTATTATTGCATTTGGTAAAACTATCGAAAGCAAAAACATTGTAAATGTAAATATATTTCATTAAATCTAAAGATTTTGGCTTTCAAAATAGCCTGGAAAAATCAACATGCAAGAATATCAAATAACTCTTAATTCTAAAGAACTTATACCGAAGCCGGAGAACCTCAAAACCTAAAATTGTCACGATCTGGTGTTTTTGTGGTTTGTTTTTTGGGTTGTTTTTTTTTAAGTATGATCTCATCATGTTTGTCCATTTTCTGGTCTTTTTCAATTCTTTAATTGTATTGGTTCACTAAATTGATACACAATCTGTTAAAAAAAAAAAATAGAGAGATAAACACACGAACAAGCAATATTTCCTCAAATGCCGAGAAATCAAGAAGTAATTGTACTGTCGTGGAAGATTGTAAATATCGAAGGTGTTTGTTTTCTATAGACCATGTCCTGATCAGCACAAATCAATTATTGACAAAGTTTTGACATGTTGACAGAGAATGAAACAATTTTAGATTTGATTTCAATAAACCTCGCTTTAAAATCGAATTTTCTGGCCACGACATATTGTCCATCTAGGTTTAAATATTTTTCGTATTTGTTTATTCCATTTAATAAAATTTGGCCCGGAAACAGACGCGTTTGACCAGCAAATAGACCTTTCACACCAAGCCCAATAGATCTAACTTTCCATTCAGTAAAACAAACCTCTCAATAGTTAGAAAAGTGACGGATTCCCTCCCAGGGAAATTAATAAAAGTTTATATTTCTTTTGAATATGTTGTATATAAACCACATATGTGTATATATCTTGTTTTTGTAATTACTGCTATGGTCGTGTCGACAGCCCATTGTGAGGGGATGTCTGTCATAGTTTCTCTCCTGCCTCTCTAAACCCAGCAGCCAAAAAGAAAAGAATTTTTCACCTTTCTTTAAACAAACCAATCTTTCATGCTTTGCACCTGGGCTGACAATTCTTTTCCGTTATCGATTTCTCTGTTTTGATCTCAACACGTGTTTAAATAGTACGCTATCACTATAGTGAATACATTTGTAACTTGTAACGAAAGACGGACGAAAAGTTCGAGAAATGCGTCCCGATTTACATGGCCGCATTCTCTTTCAGGGTGGGGATAAAATGTATCGGTCATCTTATCCCTCAGTTACTTTGATATTCAAAAATAATTAACAGGGATTTTGTTTAAATTCCAGTAAATTATATATCTATATCAATTTTCCTTCTAATGTATAAATTTACAACTGTGTTCAATTGATGAAACAAAGAGGCGTTGTTTATATATATATATATATATATATATATATATATATATATATATATAACCTTGTATACTTTATATATATATGTAAAATTTACACTCCGACATGCTGTATAAAAACCAGTGTTTTGTATTTCGTTTGGTTTTTGGTTCTTTGTTGGCTTTTTTTCTGTTTTTTGTTTTTTTGTTTTTTGTTTTTGTTTTGTTTTTGTTGTTGTTGGTTTTTTAACCAAACAGCTAAGATAGATAAATCGTAAGATATACCGGTAAGTAATCAAAATTTTGACTTAAGTCTTTTCTCAGTTTATGGCCTTGAGACCAGCATTCAAACAATAAACTCAGAACAATTCCGATTTTGGACTTGTCATTTTGTCTTCGGGAAGTTCATATGATAATATAGTTTGAAGAATCTCTCTCTCTCTCTCTCTCTCTCTCTCTCTCTCCATGCAAGTTAATTTTGAAGTTATTGGATTCTATTCATCGACCAAATCCAAGTACAGATCGCAGAAGGTTTAAAGACACAAATCCAGGATAATCTTGAACCCAGAGTGTTGATCTTGAGAAAATGATTGATTGATTGTATGTTGTTTTACGTCCCGCTTGAGAAGTTTTCGCTCATATGGAGACGTCACCATTGCCGGTGAAGCGCTGCAAAATTTAGGACTATGCTCAGCGCTCAGGGCCTTTGAGCAGGGAAGGATCGTTATCGTGCCACACCTACTGTGACACGGGGCCTCGGTTTTTGCGGTCTCATCCGAAGGACCGCCCCATTTAGTCGCCTCTTACGACAAGCAAGGGGTACTGAGGACCTATTCTAACCCGGGTCACCACGGGGCACCTTGAGAGAAAGTATTCTACAAAGTCCATCATGAGCAAGTAAATACTGATTCACTCACATAGATACACACACACAGATATATATATATATATATATATATATATATAGAGAGAGAGAGAGAGAGAGAGAGAGAGAGAGAGTCTGGAGCGAAGCAGACATTCGTGCTCTTCCAAGATATTTGATGATACATGGTTCTAGATATTTGGTAATATATGGTTCGTAGATAATTAAGAAATAAAATTCGCGTTTTTGTGTGTGTTGCAGGATAACCTCCGAGGTCAAGAAATGTAAAAGCTGAGGCATTAGCCAAGGCTCGAGACTGAACTGGTTTAGAGACTTGATTCGTCCTTGACACCCCGTTTTTCCGATGCCACTGCTGCTACACCATCGTATGCCCTCGCATGTTCTCAATCGGGGGATTTCAATAAATTTATCAACAATTGCTTCCCCAGTAGTTCTGCCTATATTTGCAAAGTCAAGAAACTCCTCCTTACTGATGGCAGGGTGTTTTCTAGTATCTAGAAATCTGAGACACAAGACTAAAACTTCTTTGTTAGCGTACTTGTCAGTTACCTCATCGGCTATGATGGAACAAAACCCTTCTCTTATAAACCCTTCAAAATTTTACTGTTTTTCCAAGGGCTTTCTTATACGCAGTAAAAGGTTGCGTAACAAATATATTTTGATGTTGGACATCTGACTGAGGGAACATGACACAAACTTACACAGACCGCCATTTAACAGTTTGCTGAAGGTCAACCATGAAAACTGATTCATCCAAGAAGATTGGAATGATAAAGTCTTTTTGAGTTCACCCGTATTCGTTGTTTGAGCACGACCTGTTTTTAACATGGCGACATCGTCTGGCAAGGGTTGATTCTGAATATAACTTATCTTTTCAGCTGAAGACATTGTGTTAAACTTTATTGCACCTGCTACAATTTTACCAAGATCAGAAAAATCCGAATCGTCAAAAGATGTTTTATCTTTAGCATTTTCTTTTGTCTTAATAAATTCATTGTCATCAGATCTAATATCCGTCTTCTCATTGTGCGAGTCCATGGTGATTTCCGGGGTATCATCTAACAAAGGTTTGACTTTTTATGAGCAGGCTCCCTCATTTCATTGGATTTAGCAGGTAAAACTTGGAAACAAACCACAAAATGATTTGGTGACCAATTGTTTGGGTTGCTATTTTCAGTGTGTGACCATGTGATGTAGACTCTGCAATACTTTTTCATCTGAAAATGACTTTATTTCTTGATGAAGAAAATGTCTGTTTACAGCAACATTTTGTATTGTTAGATAAATGCTATATATTGGATGATTCAGGGCATTTGCCGCTGCGACAAAAATGAATCAAAGAACAATATTCCCTTGAATTGATTGAATTTAGAGTTTCATTCTGAATCGACTTGGGACAACTGATCTGTCTGATACTAACGTCTCCACAACATAGTGTACACTTGTAGGATGAGAACACATCTTGTCGTAAGTTGCCTGTGACGCATTCTTTCTCTAGTTCTAATACGGTCATGACACGAAGTTCGATATGTCTCTCTTCATGACCCAAAATGACTTTAGAAAGGGCCCTATAGAAGCAATTGCCATCCCCGTGCACTTTCACAGGACAAATATTTACTGGGCCATCTTCTGGATAAAGCGCCTCGGCAGTTTTGTCCAGATCACCATCTCTAGGCAATATATCGGACCTCATTGCACTAAGATCATAGGTGTAATTTTCTTGCAACTTGCGTATCTTAAAGATACATCGAACTGCAAGGCTTGCCAGCCTTTTGCTGCTGCTTTCAGTAAAAAGGTATGTAAAAGATCAAAATCCCTTTCACCCATGATGTCTTTTGCATCTATTACTAAGCAAGTGTTAAAATTGGAAGGAAATGATAATCGGATTACTGTAAGAGAATTCTATTAATATTTACTTATAATGATAAACGGATACTAGTCTGTCACACCGAGTCTGAAGCAGACTCAGAGGTTGACTTTATGACGATGCAGTGGCATAATGACAAGATTATGACATCATTCACTCGTAATAGGATATTAAACAAATCGTTCCTGTTAAGATTCGTTTAGAAACTCGAACATTAACTTCATAACGACATTACAATACTAAGAAAGTTAATTCAGAAATATTTATAATATATTAACAGTCAACTCATTTTTCTTATAATCGTTATATTGTATTTTTTTTTTTATCTTTGCAAATTCCGACACCCCTATACATTGTCTATACATTGATGTTTGTTTACACACTGATCTCGAAATGCAGATGATTGATTTATACTGAATGACAAATGTTCTTCAGTCATTTATAAATTTATTTGCAACATATATTGATTGATTTTTATGATTATAAAATTATCAGTTATCGACTTTATTGTTGTATTAGCAAAACAGAAAGTGCAAGCGAGATGTGAATCAATCTTCTCATAATCAGTTATTACGTATGAGAGTATATCGCAGAGTAATGACATCGGCATTCCTTTGATCTTTTCAATAACCACGGTAGAATTGTCTGACACGGTTGTTACTCTTTGGGACTCATTATGTTTCTGCACAGAGCTTCAGATTCATCAGTTAACGTCACATCTAAAACATAAAATCTAAAATCTTCAGTTCAACTGAATTAGAGAAATCTCCATATCGATCGATCGAGAGAATTCAATTTAGAGAGATATCCAAATCAATTAAGAGATATATGCGATTCAAATGAATAATAAATTTTTATTAAGTATATACATTCATAAATACCAAGGATAACCCATGAAAGCTCGAAATTTTATTTTCAATGGGGTCCTTTGATGCACGAATGTTGGCGCTAGGGGTCATTGATTTAGAGAGATCCCGTGGGGATCCGGGTTAGAATAGATCCTCGGTACCCCTTGCTTGTCGTAAGAGGCGACTAAATGGGGCGGCGGTCCTTCGGACGAGACTGCAAAAACCAAGGTCCCGTTTCACAGCAGGTGTGGCACGATAAAGATCCCTCCCTGCTCAAAGGCCCTGAGTGCCGAGCTTAGGCCTAAATTTTGCAGCCCTTCACCAGCAATAGTGACGTCTCCATATGAGAGAAAAATTCTCAAGCGGGACGTAAAACAATATAACAATCAATCAATTTAAAGAGATATTCAAATCAATTTAGAGAGACACCCAAATATAGAAAAATATCCAATTCAAATTAGAGATATATCTAATTCAAGTTTGAGAGATATCCAATTTAATTTAGAGGAGATATCGAATCCATTCAATTGAACAAGAGCAAACTCGACGTCATATATCCATGTACATCTCCAAATGAATTAATTACATCTCTGATTGAATTAGGCATACCTCTAACTCAACCGAAGAAGACGCAAATGCTTCAATTAATGTGAGTATTATTTTTTTCCATTAATGCCAAAGTCAGTCAATGGAACCAAACAAAGTATTGGGTATACAGTAAAAAAGAGACTGATGTTTTAGTTTGAAACTTACGGTTGCTACACAGGTTGTAAGTTTGACTTTTGTAAGTCAAAGATTAAGGTGATAGTTAAAGTTGCGTCATGATGTAAATTTCGGATTTATCGGGTGACAATTCAAATAAAATTTGCACGTTTTCGTATTTACTACCACGCGGTACATTAGTCGTCTTTGAATTACAATGCGCCATGTTTTAGACTGGTTCTCATGGACTGGTGACAAGTTGTGATGTCCTTGTCATTCTTCATTTTTTCTAAAAAAAAAAAAAAAAATAAAAAAAAAAATATAACTCTACCCCGGGAAATTGTTCAATACTAAAAGTCAAGCACAATTTAATCCTAACATTTCCTGAATATTCACCGTCAGGTTGTTTGTTTTTTATTTGTTTTTCATCATGGAATTTCATCAATGATTTCATGATATCAGTGCCCTGTTTCATTTCGTATGATAACCTATATTTAAGAATTAAGTTTAATAAGCCAAGTGCATGTGGTTGTATTATATATAAAGCAATGGATGCACAGGACCCCCCCCCCCCCCCCCCCCAACCACTGGTTTTATATTCCCATAATACAAAATACACATACATTCCTTAAATAAAGTAGTACTTCTGGTTTTGTATTTAGTACTGCTAACTATCAAACTGCACCAGTAGTGCCTCTTCGTGTACTTTCATTAAATGTGTTGAGATACGTTACGTATACACACTAACAGCGTTGTTTCGTCTTCACACTGGTACCACTGTTATCATGTTGCTCAGTATTGAAATAAAAGCTCAACTTTCGGTTTTGTACACACAACAAATTCCTAATCCCAGTCTAGGGTTGACTGCTCGCATTACCGTATCGGCGCTACTTTGATCTATAAATGATACTAAATAGGCCAATCTTTTAAAAGTTAAATCGTTGTTTTATTTCATTTTAAACAAACACGTTATTAATGCTGTACCCTTTTAAAATCATAGTTTGTATATCCCCTAAGAAAATTCAAAATCAAATAAAATTGCCTATTTATTTAAAGAATTTCTGTTGAATGTGGAGAAATTTAATCTGTTTCCGCTAAGGGCCTCTTCGTGTTGTCTAAAGAATACTTTTTGAATTGTTATTGAACAAGAAGAAAACGTTGAAACATCTCAATGGTGAGAAAAAGTTTAGCTTAAATATTTTAAGTAAATAAAAATTAATTATTAAAGATCACAATCAAATGGTGGGAAATATTTTGCGGTGTATCGTTCCATCTTAGAAAGTTTACGTTCATGAATTGCAGCCCACTCTCATAATTAACCCAGTCCAACTACTGGTTTACAATTAAACATAAACGGTACCACCAATTTTGGTGCACCAGGTGCGCATTTCGACAAATAAAGTCTCCTCAGTGATGCTCAAGTCAAAAATGTTGGAAATCCAAAATAAGAACGAACTTGAAAGAGCTGAAAGAACCAAAAATACCAAATATTGGAGCCAAATCCGGCAAAGGATCAGATCATGAGGGAGATAATCCTCAATTTTGAAATGAATTTATTAATTTTATCACAGCAAATTTTTATCCGACATTCATGATAGTACCGAAGTACTTAGCAACTGGGCTCACACATAACCCAGTACAACCAGTGTTTTACATCTCTCTCACTCATAACCCAGCCAGCCGCCCGCGTGGCGCAGTGGTTAGAGCGTCAGGCTCAAAGATCTGATGATCCTTGAGTCGGGGGTTCGAATCCCACTGTGGGACGTGGGTGCCGGTCTTTCGGATGAGACCGTATAAACCGAGGTCCCGTGTCGCAGTAGGTGTGGCACGATAAAGATCCCTCCCTTCTCAAAGGCCCTGAATGCCGAGCATAGGCCTAAATTTGCAGCCCTGTCACCGGTAATGGTGACAGCCGCCGGATAGCTGAAAAATTGCTCAGGCGGCTATAAACAAACAAACAAACAAAAATAACCCAGCCCAAACTGTGTTTTACATGCAACTCACACATAACCCAGTACAACCAGTGTTTTACATCTATCTCACTCATAACCCAGCCCAAGCAATGTTTTACATGCAACTCACACATAACCCAGCCCAAGCAGTGTTTTACATGTCTCACTCATAACCCAGCCCAAGCAGTGTTTTACATGCAACTCGCACATAACCCAGTACAACCAGTGTTTTACATCTCTCTCACTCATAACCCAGCCCAAACTGTGTTTTACATGCAACTCGCACATAACCCAGCCCAAGCAGTGTTTTACATCTATCTCACTCATAACCCAGCCTAAGCAGTGTTTTACATGCAACTCACACATAACCCAGCCCAAGCAGTGTTTTACATGCAACTCACGCATAACCCAGCCCAAGCAGTGTTTTACATCTATCTCACACATAACCCAGCCCAAGCAGTGTTTTACATCTATCTCACTCATAACCCAGCCCAAGCAGTGTTTTACATGCAACTCACACATAACCCAGCCCAAGCAGTGTTTTACATGTAACTTATATGTGAGCGTTCTACATAAATATCACTTCCCATTTTAAATTCACATGTGAATGTAGATTAATGTATACTCAACATCGAAGAAGTTTGAATTGACTTTTGAGGGTGCAAAAATCATTGCTACAGATATTGACCTAAATAAAAATCAAAAGTCAAGAAAAATGAAATTAAATATCCTTTAATTGAATTACAATTACTGTTTATATATTTGGATTTCACAATACTACATTTTAAAACATGCGCATAGTTGTTAGTAAAATCATGGATATGTAAGAAATGTACATGATTGTTACAGAACCAATACTAGCATCTCCCGGTCAATATACATTAAATACTACTCATATCTCCCGGTAAAACCAAATATAATAATAAAACTGAGACACTGGAATGTACAGTACAAAGCAATTACAGAGAAAGTTGTCTAATCTGAACATGGCTGAAACTAAAGCATGGTTTACACGAATTTCCAAAACATTGCATATATTTATATATACCCATTATCAATACAATGATTCAAAAAGAGGCTGGCTGATTACCTTCAACAGCTGGACAGCAGTGTCTATATGTTTTGTTATTTACGTTTCTAAAGAAATCACTAAACTGAAGGAACACCTTGGTAAAAGGACTTTGAATTATCAAGGAATCGAGATAGACAAGTGTCTATGGTCATATGTGATTGTTAACAGAATAAGTACGAGTGCTAATTCTAGTTCATAATAATTCACAAATTGCATAAACTTTGGGATTGCTAATCAAGCTTCCACTGCATTAGTTTCACACGAACATGAAGACATGGTGGTGAGAACAGACATTCAGCCGCGTAGAAATGGATTTCAACAACGTAGAGCACACTGTACCAGAAAAACGCATTACTGGTATAGAATAACATTTCTGAGATTCTTTATCATTTGTACAGAGAAACCTGTATAAAACACAAAAACATAATTATAAATTACAGCACTATTTTTCTGTAAATACCACTGCACTTTTATACTCCTATGTAAGTAGTATATGGTATATCAATTTCTGCTCTTCAGCTTAATTGCATCAAAAACTAAAAATATTTCAAATTATCAGACTTGGACCCTATCTAAATAATAAAATAAATATCGATTACACAAATGAAATTACACAGATCAATATAAAGAGAGGGGGGGGGGAATGAGGTGTAGTTGTCTTTCCTTGATCTGAATTACAGTCACATTTCATGAAAGATTGTGTAAACTCGTGCACATGTCCATGAGATTTGCAAACACCATTTCCTCACACAAATTTGTCTTCTTGAACCACTTATTTTAGCTGTTTGGTTTTTTCGTGTAGATATTACAAGTCAAAACGCCTTTTCAATCTAGAAAATTTACGATATAAAAGTAGACATGAACGGAAGTAGGCAAAGAGACACTATAAAATCATGTTACAAGAAGTTAGACACACACCCCACACAACATTTCCAATGATTCTACAATATAATTTTTTTATTGTTTGACAAAAAATCCTAATAAGCAAATAATCATCACAAAATAAATTATGATAAATGTTCATTAATCACTGAGTGCGACTAACACAAGGTTCGATTTTAATGACCTATAAACAACTCTTCAACAGTTTTGTATTCACAACAAAAATCACGATGCTGGTCTTGTGATTATATAAAAGCTAGCTGTTGAAATGGGACTAGCACTGATAAACACCATAGTATGAATTATGCTTAGAATATATTAGATTTGTCTGCTAAAATTACTACATCTAGAAAAACCTTGAGTTCTGTATGATAGCTGATAGCATCCAGAAAACTTGAGCAGGATCTCGCTTCGCTACCCATTGCAAGCTACCCCCCCCCCCTTCCCTAAAAGTCTCTGACAATGGCACTCAGTAAAACAAACACTGTATTCATGTTCAGTATACAATGCAACAAAATATATATCTTGGATTGCAGCAAGCACTAAAAGCTAACAGAATGACACCCCCAATTCACATTCCTCAGGAAGCTTCCAAATTTAGTAGTCACATAACGATTACCCAATATTTCATCAAATGAATATAAGAAGTGATCCCACTAATACATCCACGGTGAGTAATTATGGAGAGATGAACCTGAAACGATAAAAATAGATTCAAACACTAAAGTGACCATGAACAACAGATTTTACATGTAAATACAGTACAACATTGTTATAGCAAAACTCCCAAGTCTCTGAAGGCCAGCGAAAAACAGCTCATTATGATCAAACTTCAAAATATCTGATAAAATGTTTTATTTTCGATATTTTCCTCTCATAGGAATATAAATATCCCTTTGCAATAAGTGTGAATTAATTGCAAGCATGTTTTGTTATAAGCATAATGTACTGATTCAAACACCAATGTGATCATGAACACCACAAATATTAAACATAAACACAGATTCAAGCACTGATGTGACCATGAATACTACAGATTTTAAGGAAGCTGGACACACCTTGTGTATTATGCATTGGGATTAGCTTTCATTAAAGCTATGTCTGACTCCACCATCTCTTTGACAAGTGCCTGCAGAAACAAACAAATCAAAAGGATAGAGCTGGTCTTGAACTTACTTGTACATTTCCAATCATTGTCAGATTCTATATTCAACAAAGCACCAGACTATCATAACCTGTTGAACTACTCACATCAAAGGAATAATTTTGCTGCCATTTTAGTTCTGTTTTTGCCTTTGTACAGTCTCCAAGTAAAAATTCCTGTAAATTACAATGCACCTTCATTCTCATCAATTTCATTCATAATTAGCTGTGATACATTTGGTAATTGAAAATCAATAAATATAAGTTTTGCCATCATAGTCAAGAAAGAAAAAAAAAGGGGGGGGGCTCTAAGGACAATATAATCATGATTTTAAAAAAACCCACCTGTCTTTTTGCCTACTCTCAGTTACTATGTTATTTAATTCTCTTTTTTATTATTTCATGTTCTTTTTATGTATTTCTTTGTTTAACATGTAAAGCACTTTAGGATCATTGTGTTATGAGATAAAGGGCTAATACAAATGTAGTGTAACAATAACAGTCCTTCTTGGCCTTCATAAAGCTAAAAAATCTTACAGCTTTAGACTAAATCTTATTTTTTGTTTTATAAGTGTGATTAAGTCCAATACATAATTTGTCTCCATAACACTACATACATTGTTTTGGCACTGTCTGATAATTCTACAACTTGTCCACAGATAAAGTTCACCAGGCACAATGTCTACAAATCCTTAAAACAACTATCTACACATTTCTCTTAATGCTTTCTGTAATTTCAAGCTTTCTGAGCTAATTTTACAACATTATGTTTAAAAGATTTTGAATATTTCTAACATGTAGGCCACATCTTGTCATTTTCGGCATACTTTGAGGAGCAGTAATATGTTTTAAAGACACACTGTATGAATTCACACAGAATTCTTCACAATTTCAACAACCATCTTAAAGAAATCATCAATTAATATCACATGACAACCGAGCATAAATGCATTTTTTTTCCTTCTGATACATGTCTGTCAAATTTTCTTTTTAATAACACGAGCTGTAAATGTCTATCATAAATTTAACCATCATCCTGTACAAAAATATTCAGCAATGCAATAATGCATATCTTTAAATTTGAATAAAATATCCATCCTTTTGTTTAATATAGCTTGAATGGCAATGCATATATGATTTTCAGAACAAACCCTTCCTGATGCTATGCCTATCATTTGCTAAATTCTTTAAAAGAGAAAAAAAAAGTGGGTGGGTGAGTGGGGAGATGGGGGGGGGGGGGGGGGGGGGGGGGAGGTTAACTGCAACCCCAAAATAAAACACAAAATATATTTTGGGACTACAAAAATAAGTGAAAACTTTGTCAGTTGTTTTACAAGTTCGTTACAATACTTTTAATGACAGCGTTAAATGATAAATGATGTCAAATGTCGTCCAACAGTCAACATATTCATAGTTACAACAATCAATTACTAACGCAATACACACAGGTCTTATTTTTTAATATTGACTTGGATTATATATGGTCAACTGACTGAAATAGAACCCAGAATTTTTCTATAAACAGCTCCCGAGTCCTGTAATAAACCCCCAGAGAACAGACTGTCACTTTGGGAACAATAGACAGACATTTGTGTCTCCATATCATTAAACCCACCTCATTATTTAATGTCCTATATAATCCACATTTAATGTCAAAAATGTTTTTGTGTGTGAGAAGTTTTAAGACTTCATTTTTGGTATGATTTATAAATACCAGTGGTGACGAGATTTTTTGGAGTGTCAAACACTAGCTGGATTTGTGAATCACCTGCCATGTTTTTGGTTAAAAAGTATGAAATTTAATGGGGCTTTTTATAGCTAAAAGGGGTCATAAAAACTTCAGTTTCTGATGAAAATAAATAAATAAATTAAGTAGCTCTGCAATGAAGAAGTAATAAATGCCTGTGATATGGTGCATTTCAAGCCTGGGTCACACTTCCTAGAAAGATATCCCGTTTTTAAACTTTTTTAAAAATATTTTTCCGATTTACAGCCTCAAACATCGAAACAGTCATATTTAAGGATCAGCTTCATTTGGTGTCAGGGAAATTTTCATTCACAGTTTATCCACTGAATCAGAAAGCCATCAGGTTAACAGCACCCAGTCTCCCTTCTACATTAAACCTTCTGAAGCCGAATGTTCTCAATACCCCCAATTTCTCTGAAGATGACAACAAATTTATGCAAGTCTGTTTTTATTTATTAACAATTAACTTTCTCTACTGACTTTCAATGTCTGAATTTTTTCCCTTACTCTAGCAATCTGCTTCATAAAATATCCAATGATAGTTTACTTTTGCAGATGAACAATCATGATTTTTTTTTATTACAACTTTTATTTTTTTTCTGGTTTATAGAGTCCAATTTTTCACCCCTTGTCATTTTATGTTTTGAGTCATGTAGTGACACTTGAACTGCTTTCTAATTTGTACATACCACTTTCTACCAGTGTACTAATGCTGGTAATTAAACTGTAATCAGTCAAAAATGCCAAAATCCAATAAAAAACAAGCTGTGTCATACAATTTGTGTTGTCAACAAACAGAAATCTATAAAATGTTAGAATGTATCACAAACTACAGGTAAAACTAAGTCATGTGAAAAATGACAAAGGCTTCAATGTCTCTTACTATGTATGCAAAGGGGAATAACTCTGAATGAATTTTCATTGTCCTTTTTAAAATGTGTGTAGATTTACCATATATCAGATACATTTCTGTCACCTCCTTAAACAGCTTTAAAATAAAAATGTCTATTAATTAAATACATTTCATACTGCTGTGGACTTCATTTACAAGGTGCATGAAGTTTTTATCTCTCTAACATGCCGTGAATAACGGGAAGAGAATATCTCCACTATACCATGAACAAAGAAAGAGAACTCTTACCACTTCTGTGGGTCTGTAGAACTTGGGGTTGACCTTCACTCTTACTTCCCCTGTTGCTTTGTCTTTGCCCACTTCATTTACACCCTCTCCCTCCCATCTGCAAAAGTAGTCCCGTCATAAAGTAGTCCCGTCATAATGTAATTTCAAAACAACATTCAGTGATGACACACTTGGTCAAAAATTCATACATTTAAGCATAATGATAGCATTTACAAATATTAAATGAGACTTGTACTATATATATTTTAACTTCTTGTAGAAGTAGCTTTTCAAAAAACCATTTTTCCACTTGATAATTCAAATGTCTGTATTCATATAGTTTGGAATCATTAATCCATTAATCATTAATGTTCGTGGGGGGCCAATTTTCGTGGGGAGTGAAATATTTACTAGTATGTGGGGATAGAATTTCAAGAGTTAGCATCATTTTGGAAATTTACAACATTATACTGTAGAAGCTATTACTGATAAAAGGTATCCACGAAATCCACATACACTGAGCCCCCACTAACAATAATGACTCCACAGTACCCATTCAATTCTTTTAAAACATTAACTGAGCACTCTAACAATGGCTGAACTTGAAAGAAAACCACTGCTTATTTTAATCTTGCTTTATTAAAAATGCACATTACATAATAAGCCACATGTATGCCTCTAAATTTTACCACAACTTGACAAAAGTCTTGATATTTGAAAAAGTATATTTAAGTGCATTTTTCTGTCAAGAATTTATGTTGAAAAATGATTATGGACATGCCAGTTCTTGGAAGTCCACAAACAAAACTGTAGCTGTCATTTGCTTCATTTTAATTATTAAGAAAAATTACATCACTACACAAACAGATGTTTAAATTCATAAAGACACTATGTGGTAAATTTAATTACAAACACTAAATTAAACAAGAAAAAATCATCAGGTACTTGAAGCTATCAAGAAATATGATTCCATGTATGATTCATGGCTAGTATATCCTGCAGGCATAATGAAAATCTTTGAAAGTAAACATTTTCTTTTAAATCAATTTCCCGATAATGTGCTGAGTGTAAATGTAAATTAATAAACTTGTCATAACTTTGTGATTTCACATGATACTGTAAAATCCTCATATTGCATTATTTTGTGTGATACTGTAAAATCCTTATATTGCATTATTTTGTGTGATACTGTAAAATCCTCATATTGCATTATTTCATGTGATACTGTAAAATCCTCATATTGCATTATTTCATGTGATACTGTAAAATCCTCATATTGCATTATTTCACATGATACTGTAAAATCCTCATATTGCATTATTTCATGTGATACTGTAAAATCCTCATATTGCATTATTTCATGTGATACTGTAAAATCCTCATATTGCATTACTTTGTGTGATACTGTAAAATCCTTATATTGCATTATTTCACATGATACTGTAAAATCCTCATATTGCATTACTTTGTGTGATACTGTAAAATCCTCATATTGCATTATTTCATGTGATACTGTAAAATCCTTGTATTGCATTATTTCATGTGATACTGTAAAATCCTTATATTGCATTATTTCACATGATACTGTAAAATCCTCATATTGCATTATTTTGTGTGATACTGTAAAATCCTTGTATTGCATTATTTCACATGATACTGTAAAATCCTCATATTGCATTATTTCACATGATACTGTAAAATCCTCATATTGCATTACTTTGTGTGATACTGTAAAATCCTCATATTGCATTATTTTGTGTGATACTGTAAAATCCTTGTATTGCATTATTTCATGTGATACTGTAAAATCCTTATATTGCATTACTTTGTGTGATACTGTAAAATCCTCATATTGCATTATTTTGTGTGATACTGTAAAATCCTCATATTGCATTATTTCACATGATACTGTAAAATCCTCATATTGCATTACTTTGTGTGATACTGTAAAATCCTCATATTGCATTATTTCATGTGATACTGTAAAATCCTTGTATTGCATTATTTCATGTGATACTGTAAAATCCTCATATTGCATTATTTCATGTGATACTGTAAAATCCTTATATTGCATTATTTCACATGATACTGTAAAATCCTCATATTGCATTATTTTGTGTGATACTGTAAAATCCTCATATTGCATTATTTCACATGATACTGTAAAATCCTTATATTGCATTATTTTGTGTGATACTGTAAAATCCTCATATTGCATTATTTCACATGATACTGTAAAATCCTCATATTGCATTATTTCACATGATACTGTAAAATCCTCATATTGCATTACTTTGTGTGATACTGTAAAATCCTCATATTGCATTATTTTGTGTGATACTGTAGAATCCTTATATTGCATTACTTTGTGCGATACTGTAAAATCCTCATATTGCATTATTTTGTGTGATACTGTAGAATCCTCATATTGCATTATTTTATGTGATACTGTAAAATCCTTGTATTGCATTATTTTTTTAATCAGGAAATATTGATGTTCTGTGTAAATTCGCGAAAACATAAAATCTTAGAGGAATCACCTGAAGGACTTAAGGACACCCGACACAAACAAAAAAAAAATGGATGATTTGGTTGATATATATAATTTTTGGCTTTGTTTAGTTGTTACAAGTACAAAATTAGAATTCCTACAAAATAAGGGATTGTAAATTTTCTATAATGTTTAAATGTATAGAACTGTATTACCCCTCTCTATATATACCCCTCTCTATATATACCCTTCTCTATATATACCCTTCTCTATATATACACCTCTCTATATATACCCCTCTCTATTATCTTGATATAAATTGTCCTTACTGTTTTGGATTTAAATGTACGACAGATACAAAATAACCAAGAGCTGGTGTGATATAAAACGTGTATGACACATACAAAATATAAATGTATAATCCATATTACTCACTAGCTGGTGTCCAATACGACAGGTATATAATATATATATGACATGTATAATCCACATTATTCACCAACTCCGATACCACACATATACACCAAGTATACGACACATATCCACAACACTCATTGGCTGTTCTAATTCAACATGTATATTCCACAGTACTACGCATCAGCTGATCCGATACGACATCGTGTACAACACATATACGACTTGAATAATAAACACTCCTCATCCAATGGTCCAGTACAACATTTCTATAAAAAGTACGTGACACATATAATCCACAATACTTACATGATATCCACATTAACTACTTTGAAGGCTTTTTCCACAAATTCTCGAACACTGTGTGTTTCTCCCATTGAAATCACAAAATCCTCGGGCTTATCATGCTGTAACATCATCCACATTGCCTGTAAATCAAACACAAGAAATAAAATAAACATATTAATTCCAAGACATCAAACCAAAACTATGTGACACAAACTGCTCTCCATACAAAAACCTCTCGTCATACTTTCTCCATTAATATTTCGCAGTTGGAAGATTATTATTTGAATTCTCTCTCTCTCTTCTAAATATTTAACATTCAATTTCTCAAATCATTTATCATTTCACTAAAAAGATGCATAGAAAGCAACATTGTGATTCACAAATAATGCATGTATATAAAATTTACACGACAAAGCGGTGATTTAGAGTTTGTACCAGAGAAGGCTTCTACGGGGACTTGGTACATATTTGTACGGTAATTTGATAATCACAGAACACGTAAATATCAAAAAACTTTCGCTTTCTTTCTAAATCACAGCTCTACAGCACACACTTTTACATCTTTATACAAATATACAAATATATTTTCTAAAATTATCAAGAAATCACACCCCATAATAACAAAACTATCCGTATGTTTCAACACTAATGGGAACCATTCTTTTTTTTAATTGTGCTAAAAATCCAGATAAAACAGACGGTCTGAACAGACTCTACTGCCAAGTTTGGATTCTGCAAACCACATTTTATATCTTTTCAATGTTTATGTATGAAAACTGAACTACTGCTACAAGGTGTCAGCTCTCTGATTTACAAAGCCAAACTGACATTCACTTTTGTTAAGTTGAGTATGAAAAAATATTATTGCAGGGATTATTTCTGACAGAAGTTTGCTGTGGGAACCATTTTTGTTTGCTTAATTTTCTGAAGACAGTCCAGTGTTTTTTCTCATAACATCTGATCTGTGAGATTCAGATTTCAAATTTGTAACTAAGCTGTTTAGTTATGTTGATTTCATCTAAATATAGAAAATATTTATTGTAATATTCTCTAGGTGTGACAGTATATTTTTATGCAGATTCCTATACATTTATGCACTGACTGACCTATATATTTATGTACTGACTGACCTACATAATTTGAATTCTACTATCTTTATCTATACACATATACACGTGATGTCTATATAATTTTCATTTTTACTATTTTCAAGATAGATTCTGATCCCTTAAGGGCACATATAAAAACATATGGTAATAAACATAAAAGAAAAAAGACAGGAAAAAGTCCAAATAGGAAGCATCAATACAACATAAACAAAACAGAAAAAATCACAACAAAACAAAACCAACACCCCCCCCCCCAAAAAAAACCACAAAAAAATTTAATAGAGGAATTTGTAGCATTGGGGGTTGTACTTATTTGTTGGAGACAATGAAATATAAAATTCATATTACATTCTTATCTTGTTCAACCAGACACTTGGTTGTCTCCATAAATCTCCAATGAGCAGCTAGTCTAGAGATTTACGGAGACAGTCGAACATCTGTTTGAACGAGGCTAGTTACATTCCTGTATGCATAATCATACCACATTTAATATTCTGTAATCATACACTAAAAAATTGTTAACATGTATATTACTAATAAAATAATAAGATTATTATTTTTTTTTTTAAATTGTCAGCTTACACAGAGCATTATTTCTTATTTGTATACAAGTGATTATATGTGTGTGTGTGTGTGTGCACTGATTGGCCTAAATGATTTCTAAAAATTCTACCACTTTGTACACACACACACACACGCTTATGAGTGATTCTAAATAACTAACTAAGGACTCACTATATATCATTCATACAATTGCCACTATGTAAACTACAATGCATTGTAGTGGGTTTTTAAAGTTTTATTTTTTTTTATTGGGGGGTGGGGTGTTGGTGGATTACTGTAGATATCCAGACTTTCCGTATACCTCTACATAGTCTTTTGCATGTCCCCAATCTCTTTTGGAATCCAGATTTCCTAGCTGAACACTTCCTTGTTGTCCCAAGGTAATTTTAGCAACAGCTCGTGTGATCTTCCTTGTCACAAAAGTCTCTCCTACAAAACAATTAATACCACCATTTAGTAGTGTTATTAGTCAGTAATATACATTATGTTGTTTTACTGTATCTTATTCCTCAATAAAAGCACTGACTTCACCACTTCAATTCAAAAGCCTGATGTGTAATAGAAAGCAATAAATGTCTACTCTGTATTAGAGGGGATATTTCTACATAAATTACTTCAACCCGAGTGAAAATTCCTAATATGATACTGTACATTAATTTAAAACTAAATCCAGCAAAATGATTGTCCTTTATTTTCTGCTACATGTTATTTAATTTTATCACACTACATCATCTCTGTCAGAGTGTTTATAAAATACATTTTCTCTTTTCCCCTATCATTGTGAGTTACCACACTCCTCCTGTCATCGTCTAATTGAATCCAATTCTACAGAGTCCCTGAACTGAAGATCAACACACAATTTGTTTTGATAATGTCAGTCTTAGATGAAGATTCTGTCCATTCATCGGTTCCAATCATGCAAATTCCACCTCAAGTGACTTTGTTTCTCTGTTAGGATTGACGTGGGATAATTTAACCATTGTCAGTTTCAAAGTAACTCTTGAACTGATTGAACATGATCCCATGTAAGAAAACATTGGAGGGAATCTGATCAGGTTGTCAATCAGTTTTACACTAAATCTGTATTCTAATGTCTCTGGATAATTTACTCCAATAGGAATCTTTGTTTGTTTAGTGTTACTTCTGCCAGATCTTGAGAGATGTTTAGATGAAAATATCTTTCTGATTTTTTTTTTTTATCTTACCTTTATATGAACTTTGATAGATCAATATTCAATGATACTGATGGACATGGTTCAAAATGCATTTGGGTAAACTCAGTTTATCTCTATCAAACCGAAGAAACCCATCCATCTCAACTCTCCCAGCCTTTAAAATTTCTCCTACAGAGTGCAAGCCTTATTAAGTTACAAACCAAAACAAAATCCAACACTAAGAAAACATCTTGACATTTTGCAACACTAGGACAGATGTGGAAGAAGCCTGGGGTTGATAAGAGGGATTTCTTTTTTCTGCCTGAGTAGTTTCCTGATAGCGACCTTAGCTGAAGGCTTGTGTGAGGTCAGGGCGTGTTTGTCATTTTGTGCAGTGCCTGCAGGGAGTGACTCCCATGTTGATAAACACTGGCCTGTCATAACCATTCCGATGTGATTGTAGTACAAAATATAGCATGTCTACTTGACAAGATGCTGTTTTCTAACAATACAATTAAAATCTAATATTGCATGAAAAGATCACAATTATAATCTCATTTAAAGGGTTTTATCTAAAGAATATAAACACCTGTATATCAAACATTTGTTGCATGAAAAAAAAAAGAAATTTTATTCTCTTAAACGGTTCTTTTTAATTTGCTTGTCACTTAGAATGTAGTATATGGAGCCGAACAAATACTGGTGAGTATCAGTATCTTGAATACGAGTTATCTCAAATACCCTGCTTTTGTTGAAGTCGACTGTTGGTCCCTGGTGTCTTTCATACATAACTCTTGATTGTTTGCATATGATAATCTCAAATACCCCACTTATTGTCTTCAAGGTCCCTAGTAATAATTTACATACTTTATCTCAAAGTGCAGCCAATTTTCTGGTCTGCTAAACAAATCTAGTCTGGCTACTTCACACTTTTCTCACCTGCAGCTTTTCACACCTGGCAGTTGTTAATTAACCCCTCCTTATGCACTGTATCCAAGTCATAAGTTGGTATGACAACTTGAATGCTTAGTGCAGTTTTCAAAATGATTAAATCCACAGCCATTTACTAGCTAACATCCAATGTTAAGGAATTCTTTGAATTTAATGGAATTTATTCACTTATTTAATAAATCTATAATTTTTTTTATTACAAGGAGACAGCCAAGCAAAAAGTTTTATCTCAAAAGCTTGAATATCTCTAAAAAATAATTTTTTTTTTAGACTCCCAGATATTTGGCTATGCCTAAATCATTCATTAATTTAATTGTTTACTATACCAAATCCACACCCCTTTATTCTTTACATGTTTTCATTTTTGTTGTGCACAACAATGATGAAACATGGGAAATACTAGAGGTCATGAAGAGGTGACCTATGATTTTCATTGAATGGAAATATATACTTTTCTCTTTCTGTCATATCACCAGATAAATTAATCAGATTCATTCTTTCATGGTATCTTAGTTCCGGACTACCAAAGCCTGCCATTGTGAACCAGTTTATTGATCTCAGTTCCTGACTGCTTGAGTCTGCCATTGTGAACCAGTTTATTGATCTCAGTTCCTGACTGCTTGAGTCTACCATTGTGAACCAGTTTATTGAACTCAGTTCCTGACTGCTTGAGTCTGCCATTGTGAACCAGTTTATTGATCTCAGTTCCTGACTGCTAGAGTCTGCCATTGTGAACCAGTTTATTGATCTCACCTCTTCTGGGACTTTCGTGATTGAACAAGATTCCATTGCAGGCAAACATGTCATAAGCTTCCCTGTAGTTCACAACAATCCAGTAGGCATACAGCTTGGCCACACCTGAAAAACAAAACACATCAATACAACATCAATTACTGCTCCACATTGAAAAATTTCCATGTTCAATCAAGTCTAGAAAGTTATTTGCCCCTTTCCCTTCCCATTTGTTTCCATTGCTGACCAACATTATGAGCTAGAAGATAAACACATATTCACACCACACAACTTATATAATAACATATTCACATTACATAACTTATCGTACGAGGGGACTAAATGGGGCAGTCCTTTGGATGAGACCGCAAAAACCGAGGCCCCGTGTCACAGCAGGTGTGGCACGTTAAAGATCCCTCCCTGCTCAAAGGCCATAAGCGCCGAGCATAGGCCTAAATTTTGCAGCCCTTCACCGGTAATGGTGACGTCTCCATATGAGTGAAAGATTCTTGAGCAGGATGTTAAACAATATATAATCAATCAATCACACATCTTAGACATTAATGTATTCACATCACACATATTACACATTAGCATATTCACATCACATAACTTACACATTGTTATATGACTTTTCTTGAATGTATCTCTTACCGTACGGAGACCGAGGATAAAATGGAGTGGTTTCCTTCTGAGGAATCTCCTGGACCTTTCCGAACATTTCACTGGTGGAGGCTTGATAGAATTTGACCTGGTCCGCCAGTCCACATGTTCTGATGGCATCTAATAAACGAAGTGTTCCCACAGCGTCCACATTAGCAGTGTACTCAGCTAACTCAAACGAAACCTAGTACAGCGAGAAAATAAAACAATCTCCATAATCTAACATCTCAAGCAGACAGAGCAAAGGGAAAAATAATCCAATATCTCAAGAAAACCCAGCAAAGGGAAAAATAATCTAATATCTCAAGGAAACCTAGCACAGGGAAAAATAATCTAACATCTCAAGGAAACCTAGCACAGGGAAAAATAATCTAACATCTCAAGGAAACCTAGTACAGGGAAAAATAATCTAACATCTCAAGGAAACCTAGTACAGGGAAAAATAATCTAACATCTCAAGGAAACCTAGTACAGGGAAAAATAATCTAACATCTCAAGGAAACCTAGTACAGGGAAAATAATTTAACATCTCAAGGAAACCTAGCACAGGGAAAAATAATCTAACATCTCAAGCAGACATAGCACACGGAAAAATAATCTAACATCTCAAGGAAACCTAGTACAGGGAAAAATAATCTAACATCTCAAGCAGACATAGCACAGGAAAAATAATCTAACATGTCAAGGAAACCTAGTACAGGGGAAAATAATCTAACATCTCAAGCAGACATAGCACAGGCAAAAAATAATCTAACATCTCAAGCAGACATAGCACACGTAAAAATAATCTAACATCTCAAGGAAACCTAGCACAGAGAAAAATAATCGAACATCTCAAGCAGACATAGCACAGGAAAAAAATAATCTAACATCTCAAGGAAACCTAGCACAGGGGAAAATAATCTAACATCTCAAGCAGACATAGCACACGGAAAAATAATCTAACATCTCAAGGAAACCTAGTACAGGGAAAAATAATCTAACATCTCAAGCAGACATAGCACAGGAAAAAAATAATCTAACATCTCAAGGAAACCTAGCGCAGGGGAAAATAATCTAACATCTCAAGCAGACATAGCACACGGAAAAATAATCTAACATCTCAAGGAAACCTAGCGCAGGGGAAAATAATCTAACATCTCAAGCAGACATAGCACACGGAAAAATAATCTAACATCTCAAGGAAATCAATAATCATATGTAATAAAGAGGTGGGGACTACACTGTAAATATTAAAATACAAACACAAAACAAAAATTCATCAAAGGTCTACATTATAATGATATATATATATATATGATATATATGATATATATATATATATATGATATATGCAAGAGAAATTCTATGAAACTATACTGGGCATGATCTTCTTCATGAAAAAAAAAATTTAGTCTTCCTTTAAAGCTATTAAATTGTAAATTTTATATGGACCCCAGAAAGGTGGTAATGACACACAGCTAATATCCCTCACCCTTCTTCTAGTCAAGATAAAATTTCTTTCTTTAGGGGAGCTTTACAATTTTTCTGGAGTGAGGTACTGGTAATGTGATCTTCTTTTCAATTAGATGCACTAAAGGAAAAGCAGAATTAAAAGTCCCACAGAAATATGCTCCATTTGACGGAGTCCTGCTTTGGATTAATTACCCACTAGGGGGGAGGAGTGAAGTGGACAGATGAAACAACAATGCTGAATGAGATCAATTTTGTGGATAATAAAATATGGTAAATTAAGTATGAAATCTACACTCTCTGATTTTATAGATTCGGCTGCAGTCTCTCAGTAAGGTAATGACATGGTATAACTACATCAGAGAACCACATCACCTGACGTTAGAATAAACACCTCCAATTTTCTAAACAGTAAAAATAGTCAAGAAGGTGCCTACCTCACTAACTTTACATATTTTTTTTTTTAAATTCTTGCTTAAAAAAAAAAAATCAGTTAAAATTTGTCCAAGAATCTTTCCCTGATTGGAAATTGTTCAAGATACATGCCTGGTTGGTATAAAGTTTTTAATAATAATAATAAATTGTGAACTTAAAAAGTTTTCAAATTTGCCATTTTTTGTACACAAGTATTACCATTCAAATACCGAAATAAATCACCCCAAAATTAATGCCGAGTCAAAAAGGAACACATTGTAATACAAATTTTCAAAATATCTGCATAATTAATGACCTGTTACGTTTAATTTGTAAGGAAATCTTACACACGTGATGCACATAGTGGACATTTGCTTGGAGTGGAAATTATCAGACTGTTTTCTGCATAATAAAAAGTGTGTCATTTCTTACATGTGAAATATCTTTGAATTCAAACCAGATGTATTAAATTCAAAAGTTGATCTCTGAACAGAACTGACACATCAAAAGGAATTGATGTAAACTTTGAGATTTTTCATCTGTCATAAAATAGAGTCCCCATGTTGTATATACATAGTCCTTGTATTTGCAGTTTCATAATGTTACAGCATAAAATTTATTCATACTGCATCATAAATGATGCACACTTTAAAATTTCTAATACTCATTCAGTCTGTCTATCAATACTCATTCATTCAGTTTATCAATACTCATTCAGTCTATCAATATTTATTCAGTCAGTCTATCAATATTTATTCAGTCAGTCTATCAAGTTGCTGCACGCAACCCTCACATGTTCTATTAACAATATAAAAATGATATGAAAAATTGAGAAAAGTAATTATTCTAGAAGTTTTCTTTGTTGTTTAAATACAATTTAAGAATTTTTCACTTGTGTAGAGACATCACCAGCTGTACAGGAAGTACCAAAAATATAGACCTACGCTTAGCACTCAGGGCCGTAGCAGTGCGGGTTCTTTAGTGTGTCAACGCCTGCCGTGACAAGCGGCATCCTTCTTTAAGGTCGTGTCTGAAAAACCCTCAACTTTCACTTCTAATACCCATTTTAAAATCGAATAAAAGGTGAACATAACAAAGAGTGATCAATCTCATAACTTCTATAAAGAATACAAAATCAAGAGTTTGGCAAACACTGACCCCTGGACATACCAGAGGTGGGATCAGGTGCCTAGGAGGAGTAAGCATCCACTGCTGACTGGTCACACCTGCTGTGAGCCCTATACCTTGATCAGTAAATACAATAATTTGACATTGAATTTTTACAGATGTTAAGATTGTATCAACACACTCATTAAAATGCAGCATTTTATCCACACAGCAGTTTTGTTTCATTTTCAGGCTAAGAAAATCTAAGCTTTATTTTAAGTCGACATGTCATAATCAGCTGCAGGGAGCTTTTAAACCCACGTTTAGACTGGCTGAATTATTATGATTTATTGCAACATACCAAAGAAATAATGAGTCTATGTATGAAGAAAATATTTTTTATTTCTGCTGCTTAATGTACATTTGACATTTCTAATTTCGTTGTTTTTTTTTTATATAAACTAGTCGTCTTAGCCCACAGAGACAAACTGTAACGTCATATATCACCTGTATAACAAAAGCAAATGGAGTGTTTCTTATAAATAAGCCAGATGACATTTTCAATTTAATGTGTTGATTTAGTTGTGGTGTGGTTTTGTTAACCCAGCCAGAAAGAAACAGGTTTAGATGACAGACATAAAATGTATGCAAAGAGAGATAACTCTAACATGTGGCCAACTTTTTCCCGGTCACACACTAATCTCGTTCACATCTCTGTGTTTACTTGTTTCAAGAAATGTATGGGGACTGCTCTCTATGATAGGCCGATTATTTGAAAACATATTCTGATATTTATAATGAGACATGGAAGAGGAGCAAGTACATAAAATTAAAAAAAAAATTACAGAAACTTGAGGGAGTCTGGAAAGTGAAAGTAAAAGATGTTGGTTGTAAACTGGCTTTATAGCAAAACTTGCTTTGAAAAGATTCTCTGTGTTTATTATTAGTTAAAAAAGAAATCATAACTTTAAAAGTTCATTGAACATTCAAGACACAAAGCATCCCATTCATTTGTCTTGAACAGTCATCATTAAACAGTCATCATTGCAAACACTTACACCTTGCTTAACACTAGTACTGCATTCTGTCCATTTGCATACAACTCAGACTCGATCCATTTAAACAAATGAACAGGAAATGAATATCAGAAATTCCGAGCCTCCAGCACCAAAAGTCTCGAAAAGTCTTACCTTGACCTTGAAAATGACACTTCTGATGTAACCCCCAACCCACACTTAGTACCTTTACAGATGTGACCCCCAACCCACACTTAGTACCTTTACAGATGTGACCCCCAACCCACACTTAGTACCTTTACAGATGTGACCCCCAACCCACACTTAGTACCTTTACAGACGTGACCCCCAACCCACACCTAGTACCTTTACAGATGTAACCCCCAACCCACACTTAGTACCTTTACAGATGTGACCCCCAACCCACACTTAGTACCTTTACAGATGTGACCCCCAACCCACACTTAGTACCTTTACAGATGTGACCCCCAACCCACACCTAGTACCTTTACAGATGTGACCCCCAACCCACACCTAGTACCTTTACAGATGTGACCCCCAACCCACACTTAGTACCTTTACAGATGTGACCCCCAACCCACACTTAGTACCTTTACAGATGTAACCCCCAACCCACACTTAGTACCTTTACAGATGTAACCCCCAACCCACACCTAGTACCTTTACAGATGTGACCCCCAACCCACACCTAGTACCTTTACAGATGTGACCCCCAACCCACACTTAGTACCTTTACAGATGTGGCCCCCAACCCACACCTAGTACCTTTACAGATGTAACCCCCAACCCACACCTAGTAACTTTACAGATGTGGCCCCCAACCCACACCTAGTACTTTTACAGATGTGGCCCCCAACCCACACCTAGTACCTTTACAGATGTAACCCCCAACCCACACTTAGTACCTTTACAGATGTGACCCCCAACCCACACTTAGTACCTTTACAGATGTAACCCCCAACCCACACTTAGTACCTTTACAGATGTGACCCCCAACCCACACTTAGTACCTTTACAGATGTGGCCCCCAACCCACACCTAGTACCTTTACAGATGTAACCCCCAACCCACACCTAGTACCTTTACAGATGTGGCCCCCAACCCACACCTAGTACCTTTACAGATGTGGCCCCCAACCCACACTTAGTACCTTTACAGATGTAACCCCCAACCCACACCTAGTACCTTTACAGATGTAACCCCCAACCCACACCTAGTACCTTTACAGATGTGGCCCCCAACCCACACCTAGTACCTTTACAGATGTGGCCCCCAACCCACACCTAGTACCTTTACAAATGTGGCCCCCAACCCACACCTAGTACCTTTACAGATGTGGCCCCCAACCCACACCTAGTACCTTTACAAATGTGGCCTGCAAGCTGAACATCTTTGCATATGTGGCCCCCAAACCACACCTATATTTTTCAAATGCAACCCCAACCTGCACCTTACCTTTACAGACATGACCTTCAACCCACACCTTACCTTAAGAGATGTGACCCTCAACCCATATCTTACCTTTAGAGACACCCTTTACACACAATACCTTAACTTGCACCTTACCTTTACGTGGCTCTGGGCTCCCAGATTGTAGATTTCGTGTGGACGGACTTGGCTGATGATTTTGACTAAACAGGTGCTATCTGTGAGATCACCATAGTGAAGATGCATGGCTATAACAGAGTAAAACACATAGATCACAAAACATAATGGCAAAATTAGAATTTCAATAAAATTTACATTTATTTAATTTAATGAAAATTAAAGATTACATAAATAAAAGCCCAATGAAATACATTAAAGAAATTTGCAAACACAAAATAAAATCTATATCAAAAGAATTATTTAATTATCTACCATGGCCTTATCCTGCAGTGTGACCTCATGCACCCATATCAAATATTCTAAAGATAGTAATAAATGAACTGGACACTCCTTAGAACATATTATGGAGGACAAAACTTGTTACACAGTTACTCAATGCAAATATTACATTTTTCTTTCATTAGAATTCTCAAATTTTAAAAGCAAATCAAAATCATTATCTCCGATTCATCGGTCACCACAACTAGTGGACTATATAGGAACCTAAATACAAAAAGAGCTGCATAGGGCAATTAATATCCATGGCAACACGTGTGGGAAAACATAATACAAGAGGCCCATGGGCCACATCGCTCACCTGAGTCACCTTTGGTCAATATACAAAGATTTTCCCTATGTATTTGCATGTAAAACTTTGATCCCCTATGGTAGTGTCACCTTATCCCCGGGTGCCATGATTTTAAAGCAATATAAGCTGCCAAAATTGCATTTTTTTTATAGTGGCATTAAAAGAGGTTTAATGAACTTTGATATGATTGAAAAAAAGAACTGCATCGAATTTCCTTTCTTATGCATCGTTTACACACCTTTACGTGATGAAAAATATATTCCTCGACATTCCGGTGGACCCTAACAATGGCAGCTGATTAATCGTCGGCGACAATCCCGAAGATAACCGATGTTGACACGAATGATTCTGATGCTGATCGGGTTGTATCCGGGTCATTAAAATATGGACGGCGAGGTGAGATAAAATTCTAGTTACCATCATTATTTTGGCACTGTTAACGATGTTATATGTTTTTAAGTTATGATAGTATGTTTTTTAGTTATGATAGTTTTAAGGGATCGCTCGAAACATTACGCAAAATTCCAAAGTCGGCTTTCTCCCTCGCTTCGAACCTTTCGTGTCAGACATCTTTCATGCTTACCGGAAATATTGTGCTTGCGCATTTGATTTTGCCGAATGAGTTCAACTTTAGGTCATTACATACGGAAATAATGTCGGGAAAATTAAGGTACGGGCAGACTTAATTTCAACTGTTGAACATTTTTGCATTTAATGCAAAAAATACAACATGTCAAAAGTTTAATCGATAAAATCAGGTATTAAAAGGTAGATGTTTACAAAATTTTCGATTAAATTTTAGGACCCCAAAATAACAATTTTGACAACTTATATTGCTTTAACAAACTTGAATCTGCACTTTGTCAGAAAGCTGCCATATGAATTTGAACTTTTTTTTGGCTCAGTGGTTCTTTGAGAAGATTTTTAAGTATTTTTTTATGTATTTTTACATGCAAAACTTTGATCCCCTATTGTGTCCCTACTTACCCCTGGGGACCATGATTTTAAAAAATTTGAACTTGCACTATGTCAGGAAGCTTCCATGTAGAGGCCCAGTGGTTCTTGAGAAGACTTCTAAGTAACTCCACCTTATTCTTGCATTTTTGTGATTATCTCCCCTTTGAATTTTCATATTTAAATTTCCAATGTTTTAAGGCAAACCAAAAAAATGAGTTTATTGTAACCTGCTGAAAAAATAGGGTTTGTTTTAAACAAGCTTACCAACTGCTAGGAATGGAATTTCCCCACAACCTTACTTTCATAGTTCTTTCATTGGTTGCATATTGTTTAATGTCCCACCCAAGAATTTTTCACTCAGATGGAGACATCACCATTGCCAGTGAATGACTGCAAAATTTTGGCCTATGCTCAGTGCTTTAGATTGAAGTCATGATACTGGTTGAAAATATCTAAAAATATCGTGGAATTTTGGAATGGTACAATAACACTTAATGACTCTTTCAGTTGGGCACATTCCTTGAGGGGGCCTCCGTGGCCGAGTGGTTAGAGCATCGGGCTCAAAATCACAAAGCCTCTCACCTCTGTCGGCGCGCGTTCAAATAATAATCAATCAATCAATCAACATTCCTCGAAGGTCAGAGGTAAAACACTCGCCGTTTTCACTGAACACCCACTGGTGGAAGTTGCCACTTTTTTAAGAAGTGGAGTAATAGTAGGTTCGGTTATGAAAGGAGATGAATTTCCAGAAAATTATAAATTTTCCAATAATATATTTTTGGGCTGCGGCAAAAATATAGTATCAGTCAAGATACCATAAACACACATATTTTTTTGGCCTAATGATAGTCATTTTCTCATAATCCCATGGGGATCTGTGTTAGAATAGGTCCTCAGTATCCCTAGCTTGTCATAAGAGGTGACTATGTGGGGTGGTCCTTCAGATGAGACTGTAAAAACCGAGGTCCCGCGTCTCAGCAAATGTGCCACGATAAAGAACCCTCCCTGCTCAAAGGCCATTAGTGTTGAGCTACTTTGTAGGGTTTGAAGTACATGTCTTCTAAGTAGTCATTTTTACTATCTTATATATCTTATTTTATTTTTAGACCAACCTTTTTTTATTCTGTTTTATGGGAGTACCGACCAAAATTTAGGCAAAATCAAAATATAAATAAAAGTATCTGTTCGTTGTTGTGTTTTTTAATCTCATTCGCTGACCGCTCCATATTCAGTGAGAAAAAAATAAAATGTCAGTCTCGTTTCCATCCCCACCACTCATCAATATATAATACAATTTGACTGATTGATTGTTTGTTGTTTTCCACCACACTCAACAATTTTTCAGTTATCTGGAGGCGTCCAGTTTTTATTGGTGGAAAAAAGAACCCTGATGCAATGTACCCAGGAAGAGACCACCAACCTTCCGAAAGTAAACTGGCAAACTTTCTCACACATATCGGCGCGAGCGAAATACAATGTGACATTTAGCTCAAAAATGAAACAGTAGCACCAAGATATCAGCCTCTGTATATGAGTTATTTGGTTATTCAAGATCGTTACTGTTAACCATAATGGTACAACTTTAAAGTCATCGATTTAAAATGTGAATCTCACTTTCTCTGTCAACAATGTCATTAGCGACATGGGCGGGTATGTATCTGTTATAAAATGTTATGGTGAGGGTCACGATGAAGTGGACAGCACTGTTATGTTATCTCAGCTGAGATTCGGTTCGGCTGGATAGTAAGTAAGTAAGTAAATTTTATCTAGACTCGGCACTGTGTACAATACAGAGCTCTTTAACCCACTATCACATACAAAATATATCACAAAAATTACCATGCACAACACATATACCTATATACATGCATACTATATATATAAACATTTCCAAAAGTAAAGAATTAAATACAAATCAACAGATGCATTTGCCTATAAACTTTAAGCAATGAATTTAAAATTAAGAAGTACTATAGCAGTTACAGTATAAAATACAAAAGAAATCAAAGGCCTGAAAGGTCACAAAGGCATTGAGTGCAAAATCAAATTCATCAGGGTTCTCAATAAATTTATCTAGAGGATAGCAAGCAAAGTAGGAGGCAAAATAATTGAGTGCTGCTGAAGGCATTTCCTTGTTTATAGCATATAGCGTTAAAATCATTGTAAAATGTCTGCAAAATTTGTTTATTTACATGAAAAGAAATAAGAGGAGAGCTTAGTATGAAGTTCATACATGCACCCTCCTCTTGTTAAATAGTATTCCCTCAAGCCTAGTTACCTTACAAAGGCTATAATCAATATCTTCAAAATGCAGACTAAAATTGTTGAAGAGAATATCACTGCTTCTGAGTGAGACTACAAATTTACAAACGTCATATCTTACGTTCCATTATGATGTAAAAATTTTAGTATTAACTCTCTGTTTTCAATAATAAACCTAAAAAGTCAAAAGTTTAACGTAATATGTAGAAAGGTTATTGTAAATCTGAACAAGATTCAACTCCCAATGAATGCTATCCAGCTTGGGTTTCTTCTTGAAACAATCTGTTCTTTTCTCTGAGATACATATGCTATTTTCATTTTGCTTAATAGAAAATAGGGATCAGAATTAGGAAAAACAAAACTGGAAATACTTTCTGTTTTAGTGTTTTGTTAATAATGGCAAATGAACCATGATGTTGCACAGGTTTTATTTCACCACTTTAGTATTTATCTGTTTTACTAATCCAAAATAAGGATTCTTAATGAAACTACAAGACTTGCGATATAAATGAAATTTGAGCACATTATTTTGTAAATTTTTAATGATATTCATGAGCCACAAATTTCGTGGGGAAATTTCTTATTGATTGTTCTGGTCCCCCTTCCCAAAATATCCCATTTGCGCACTATCTACATTAGCGAATAAATTGTGGGAAGGGGGACCAGGCAATTTATTGATCTGTTTCACAATAAATTCATCTGCCAATAATGAATTTCTATTACCAAACAGTCTTATTTTTTTACTGGACAATAATATTCAATGACATCAACAACAGAATTGCTATTCTGCCTTTAAAATATCAATTAAATCAAATGTTTCAAAGTCTTGAATCGTAAGAAATTTTCAAAAAACAGTTGGCACTATTTTGATTTCGCCCATTGAGATTGGCTGAAGGGCGGTGTTGTAGCAAAATCCTGCATGATTGTTACAAGCTCAACACCTTAAAATGATAAATAGATAAATAACAATAATGACAACAATAATAAAAAAATATAAATATATAGCAGTTAAAGCTGGTAGTTAATAGCAAGTAAAGGTATATTGTCCACATATCCTGCTGAGCAAATCTCCACTAAAATATTTCATTGACACGCTTTACAGATCTCTCAATACTTGGTTTTTGTTTATAAAAGTACAAGGAAAAGGCAGACTGAGAATTTAACAGGACCTATGATTGAGGAAATTCCAATGAAATTGCTTTGCAGTAAAATCAATCTATATATCAATTAAATGATGACATATTAAAAAAACAAGCCACTTATTAACAGTTGTAGGACAGTGCCTTGAATAAAGAGATCTGAAAGCTTGAAGAACTGGCTAGAAATTAGAAATATTCCCCCTCCCCTATTTATTAATTTTATTCTTATTTTTTGGACCAACTGCTTACGTTTACAACTTTTATTTTTATTTCGATCCCCTGACCCAATTTTTTTTTTAAAAAAAAGTTCCACAAAACAATAAAAAAAGTTGGCCTTAATGCGGTAAAATTAATAAAATGACACAAATTTTAAAGGTTTTTGGAAAAAAAATAAGTTCTTCTACAAAGATCTTGTCATTTATTTCTATAAGAGTGGGAAAAAAATGATTGTTTCTTTTATTTATTCTATTGAAATCTGCCACTGATGTATGTGCACTGGGAAATTGTTTTGATTGACTGATTATTTATTGCTTTCCGCCACACTCAACAATTTTTCAGTTATCTGGTGGTGTCCAGTTTTTGTTGGTGGAGGAGAGAACCCAGATACAATGTTACTGGGAAGAGACCACCGACCTTCCGCAAGTAAACTGGCAAACTTGCTCACATAACGCCGTGACCAAGATTCAAACACGCGCCGACAGAGGTGAGAGGCTTTGTGATTTTGAGCCCGATGCTCTAATCACTTGGCCACGGAGGCCCCTGAAATTGTTTTGAAAAAGTACCCTTAAATGTCACTGCAGAGAAAAGACACGGAATTTTTTTTTTTTTTTTTTTTAGGGAGAGTTGGGTTGTGTCTAAATATGTCCTAATTGAAGAGGGCGATAAAATCATACTCAAACCATTGTGCCTGGGAAAAAAAGATGCAAAATGTCCCATCATAAAATGCACCTGTAAATAAATGTAGATGCGAAGATTCCCTATTCTGAAAGGTAGTGATTGCTTACATCTTGATTTTACAAGAGAGAGAGAGATAAGAGCTTTACAATGCTACAATGCATTCTGTAAATAACATTTTATGTGCAAAAAATTATTTATGTATAATTTTGCAAGACAAGACATTCACAAGAATTTTGTTTTCGTGAATAAACTTTTACACAGAGAAGACTTAAGCGCTTTAGAGTAATTATATAATTAGATAAGGCGCTATATAAAAATAGTATTATAATAAAAAGACTTCAGTGATAAATAATGACTCATCGTAAGTTTTGTCGTATGAATAAATACATCATTGCAGCCACAGGAAAATTAAGTGATGTACAGTATACACTATAGACTATAATGTCATATGACTATTTGTTTACTTGATTTTACCGCAAGATTCAAATATTATATAACACCATCTGCCATTATCCCGCTAGTACTTACAGTTACCTTGTAGAAAATGAAACAAAAGATATTTAAAATTCAAAATTCATAAAATTTATACACAACATCTCCATGGGTATAATATAGAACATCTACAGTGTTGTACACCTTCATATACAGAGTTGTACACCTATATGTATAGTGTTGTACATCTATATGTACAGTGTTGCACATATATAAGAACAGTTGTACATTTATAAGTTGTACATTTATTTGTACACCTATATGTACAGTGTTCATGAATCATCCTGTTTCATAGCTGCAATACGAGTGGGTGACACTCTGACTATGGTGTGTGTGTATATATATATATATATATATATATATATATATATATATATATATATATATATATCTGTGTGTGTGTGTGTGTGTGTGTGTGTGTGTGTGTGTGTGTGTGTGTGTGTGTGGTGTGTGTGTGTATGTGTGTGTGTGTGTAGATATAAAACTGTGTAAAGGACTGATACTTCTTTCCATTGAAGAATTGCAAGTCCAAGCTATTTTAAAAAATTTACTCTGATACCAAAACACAACTAAAAATTGTATCTAATTTCCAAAACATAAAATATCACATACATTCTTTTAAAATTTTCATAAGCAAAATATTCTAGAGATAAAAAATAATATTATAAAATAATATAATATTTATGCAAAGTCATAAAAAATTAATGAAAAAAATTATACTACAAATGAAATTAAACATTACCCAGTATTCTATTTTTAAGTTGTCCTTTGAAAAATTGATTTTATCACCATCACAGATTGAAATACTGTATATCACATTTTATTCATGATAACATTATTTACATGTAGTTTCACAAAATTATAGTCATTCACAAAAATTCAATTTTCAATGAAAATAGAAGACTTATACAATAAATGACTCATGAAAGTGACGTCTCGTGAATAAATACATCACTGCATCAACACGAAAATAACGTTTCGCAAAATAAAGACGATCTACAGCATCCTTCATTACAACTTCTTATATGTGTAGTGCATATTTGTTCTTGCTGACCAATCATGTTATTGCAGACCAGCTACTTCTGAGAAATATCCCCGAATATTTGTTGTTACAGACCAGTCACTTTCGCTGGGAAAAATATCTACAAATAGGTTATTGCGGGCCAGCTATTTTTTCATTAAGAACTACTCAATTCTAAATGACATGGAAGGTGGCTCACTCACAAACAATACTCATCACAATCGAGTTTCTCATTAACAATTCTGATCCCGTGGGAATCCGGGTTGTTGGAATAGATCCTCAGTACCCCTTGCTTGTCGTAAGAGGCAACCAAATGGGGTGGTCCTTCGGATGAGACCACAAAAACTGAGGTCCTGTGTCACGATAAAAGATCCCTCCCTGCTCAAAGGCCATAAGCGCCAAGCATAGGCCTAAATTTTGCAGCCCTTCCCCGGTAATGATGATGTCTCCATATGAATGAAAGATTCTCGAGCGGCACGTTAAACAATATTTAATCAATTTATTAATTCTGCCAAAAACAAATTAGTAGCCAACATGATTTCATTTTTTAGTGATGTGACTTACAATAGACAGAGGTCACAGATTACAGACAGGTGAATAACTGACAGAGTAAATCACGACTAAAAGAATAAAATCCTATAATTACTTACATCCTTCTGTATGGGACTTGGGATCAGCATACAGGTGCTCTATCCTAGAGGTGTTGAAGGAACTGGATCTTCTTATAATACCATGGACCTGAAATATGTCATCAAACCGAATAAAACGTAATTAATGTAAATAACCTTTCAAATGGTATAAAATCAACAATTTTCTTTTCTATGACACATTTAATTTACAATTATTATGCCTCCCGGTACTTGTTAAGAGTTTCTTTCTTTGCCATGCTATACCCAATAAATTAAGAATATGTTACAAATTTCAAATGGTGTATACGTCATAATGATGACATGAGACACCTTGCTCATAAAATATGCTTTTGATAAGTTTCTGAGCCCTAATAAACATACAAGTGTTATGTACAGACTGTAAATAAAATTTCACACTTTTTTCAACACCATTCACGGTGTCATGCCTGTACAATAAAATTCGTGCAAAATGAAAATTGTACATATTTTCAGGTCTATGAATTCAGTCTAACAGTTGTTCACTCCAAAGTTGATTGTGTTGGATTGCATAACGAGTCAATTTCAAATAACTTGGCAGGTGCTGCCCTGTGATCAGCAATAGCTGGACCAGGTGTTTTGTTTACAAAGAACCCAATCTATCATTGTCATTGCTAATTGACATCTTTTAAAATTTGATTTTATTTCATATGAATTACAGGTCAACAAATCAATAGCAGTCTTCAAAATATTTTGTCACTGGAGGCTATAAGCGTTGTACATGTACGAGGACGAAAAGGTCAACTTCTGAGGAAACATCTTATTGTTTAAATGTTATGTTGGAATAATTGATGGAAAAAAATCTACAATCACTATAATTGTAAAGTGACTGTGTCACTAAATGCGATCACCTGAATTTCCTCTGTTCTTTATTTGACGCCATATAAAATAAAAAAAATTATGAATATTCTTGAAAGATCTCATCAACAATCAAATAGGTAACATTAGTATTCATTAGATAAGTCTGTTTTATTACCACTCAGGGAATTTGTGAAAATATTTTTCAGTATAATTATGCTTTTTTTCATAAGCACCAATGTTATGATTGATATTCTGTACAGATTTTGTAACATTTTTGCATACTTGTGTACTGATTTTTCACTCAAAATCATGCTTTTTTAAAGCCACTGTACAGATTTGCAGTTGAAGAATTATGACATGTATGTACATTGTAGTAGTCTTACAACTGGACAGTCTACATCTCTGGATGTTTGTATGTACAGTCTACATCTCTGGATGTTTGTATGCACATTCTACATCTCTGGATGTTTGTATGAATATTTTACATCTCTGGATGTTTGTATGCACATTCTACATCTCTGGATGTTTGTACGTACATTCTACATCTCTGGATGTTTGTACGTACATTCTACATCTCTGGATGTTTGTACGTACATTCTACATCTCTGGATGTTTGTATGCACATTCTACATCTCTGGATGTTTGTACGTACATTCTACATCTCTGGATGTTTGTACGTACATTCTACATCTCTGGATGTTTGTACGTACATTCTACATCTCTGGATGTTTGTATGCACATTCTACATCTCTGGATGTTTGTACGTACATTCTACATCTCTGGATGTTTGTATGTACATTCTACATCTCTGGATGTTTGTATGCACATTCTACATCTCTGGATGTTTGTATGTACATTCTACATCTCTGGATGTTTGCATGCATTTCAGAGCTCATAGCTCACTCAGTTCAATGCTCACACAATTTACGAACTCAGAGCTCTCTTATATCATTTCTCACTCAGTTCACTGCTCACTCAATTCACTACTCACACAGTTCACAGTTGCCCACATGGTTCAGAGGTCACACCGTTCTCTACTCACACAGTTCAGAGGTCACATAGTTCACTGTTCACAAAGTTCATAGGTCACACAGTTCAGTGGTCAAATAGTTCACTGCTCACACAATTCAGAAACATAATTTGTATCAACTAACCTGATATCCTTTTGTCAGTAACAACTCTGCCAGGTAGGAGCCATCCTACAATTAAAAAAAAAAGTTCATTGTTCAGGGGTGCAAAGGCCAAGGCTAAAAGTTTTCTATAGTAGGTCCAAGGTCACAATCATGAGGTCAAAATGTTTGGTACCAAAATTAAAAGGTCTTGTCACAAGGAATACACATATGAAATATGAAAGCCATATCACCATCCATTCAAAATTTATCGTTAACGTTTTTGCAGATTAACACAGAAAAACTTTATGCCCTCATATCTCTTATTACGGTGGTATGAAAATATTTTCTTATGTATTTCACCCCCCCCCCCCCCCCCCCAAAAAGGCAAAATCCAATGTAAGCATCAATTAGAATTGTGCAAGAATAGGAATAACTGTCTTCTCATTTTGATTTGCAGCTGTTAAATGCTGACTTAACAGTTGCAAGCACCTGTCTTACCGGCACTGCTAATTTGTTGTCAGTAAAACTCGGTTTGCAACCACTAGATCAGGCTAAATGGCCCCATAATGACAACAAATGAAACAGATGATTATTCCTCATTAAGTGAGTGAATTTCTCCTGATGATGTAAAATAGTGTGTAAATCTTTCCTGGTGTGTAAAGCAATATATACTTCATTTACAATACATTGAATGTTTTCTTATATCTGCAATAAACATGCAACGTTTATTCCTAAAAAGCCCCACCCAACTTCTACTCCCTTCCTCCAATCCCCCCACCCCTTCCCGTGTAAGAAGGCGTGGACCTCAAAAAGAAGAAAATATGCTACACCTTAGAACACTTTTAACAAGTTTGAAGGAAATTGGTCTTATGATTTTTCTAGAGAAATAAAGTCAAATAGTTTGTATCAATGACGCATCACTGCAGACGTACACGCGACTCCATTTGAATCAAGATAAATTGCGAAATAAATTCACGTTTGTGCAAATGTCTTTAAATGGGCAATTAGAACTACATGAGTTGTCTCCTAAGTGACATGTCCAATACAATCTTCATTAAGACAAGTCGTGGTCTGATAGACTACGTGGATTGCGCGTGCGATCTTGTGCAACGTGGAAAAAGAAGAGGATGCGCCCTCAAACAATTACACACGAAAGCTAAATACATTCAGTCTGTTAAATTAAGAAATTTCAAAATCTCAATACAAAATAATAGAGTTTCTGTGTTTGTTTTACCTGCCCCGTGATGCCGGTAATGAGAGCTATCTTCTGACTCGATTTAGTCGCCATCTTTGTTGTGTCAACGTGGTTAAAAAGGAATCCTGTAACCACGTGATGTAAACGGAAGAGTAGCAATCTATAAATAATTTACACCGGAAAATCCCTTTCTAACTGCACCGAAGCTTTTATAATCGATATTGTCATTGGATACATTAAAGCGTCCCAGGAAGGCTATCCAATCAAAACCTTCCAATCAAACCTTGTAGGTTTCAAAGTATGTGTTGACATTTTTTAGCCTTTTACATGCGGGGAAAGTGTTGAAAATGTACCCGATAACAGTATGAAATCGTGGAGTAAAATCAGACACCAGCAAAATGACGGAAAAAGTCCAGACGCTTCCGGTGAAGGGTTTTCTGGAAAGTATGGGATTAGTGCAGTACTTGGACATGTTTTTAATAAAGGGATACGACAGTGAAACAGACATTGACTCGCTGGACGAGAAAGACCTTGATGCAATGTTAATCTCGGATCCTGATCATAGGCACCAAATATTACAGGCCGGTAAGCACCTCTCTTAGTAAATATCGTTTGATTGTTGTGCACCCATACCCACACATGTCATATGAGAGAGAGAGAGAGAGAGAGAGAAACGAAAGAAAGAAATAATTCATGTATGTACACGTATTTAGACAATTTGAAATTGTCCCATGCTTTTATTGTTTTATATTTCCGGAGGTGTACGATCTAGTAGAAACTAGGCATTTACTCCTTATATCCATATACCGGCAATATAGAGGAATAAATGCCTAGTTTCTATAATGCAAACTAGGCACTTCTTATCGGTAGAGGCACCCAGTCAAAATTGACTATTATGTGCCTTAATCCTTATATATCCACATACTACATAATTTGACTAATTTAATCGGTTTCTTTTTGTAATGTGTCACTTGAATGGTCAGTGCTTTTATCGAAAGATTAAACGCAACAAAATAACATTGATTTATTACAAATAAAACATTGATGACTTCAGAATTTTAATCGGCGACTTTGATCTCATGTACTAGATTTTTAAACACAATCAGCAATGCTTTATGATATTAGTTCACGATATGTATCCCACCTTTGGCGTGTGTCGGCGGGGGGGGGGGGGGGGGGGGGGGGTAGGGGATCATGTTTGTCGTTCTCCTTATCATCGGATATATGTTGCCCCGATTATCCTCATTTTTTCATTTTGTCTATCCCTTAAGGCAAATGAGCTCTACTCTTTATTACCCAGGGACCAACTTTTGTTAATAAGGGTTTAGATATTTTCAATCGGAATACATTTTTAAGAGGAGGAAAAAACCATGTCGAATTATCCATTTTCTCATAACAGAGCGTATCGTGATGTCGTGGTACCTGGTGTGCACCTGTCATTTCATGTTTGACATTAATTTTGCATTTCTCCACAGGGAAAAAGCGATAATCGAAGTGAAATGAAAATTGTATATCGATTTCGGAATCTGTGGCAGTGGTGGGAAACAGATAAATGAAAGCAGTTATTGTAATAGTCAATTACAGAATATTGCATCAATACATTGCAGTATATCGACCTGTGCCGACACTGCGATTTCAGAACACGTTGCGAAAATCACTCGTGTACATTTGTAATATTAGAATAACCTTAAAAACATAATATTAATTTGTTTAAAACAAGATATATTGGGCATGGTCAGGTATCGTCTAGCGTGATACGAAATCAGATGTGGAGTTACTATAGTATGTTTGTTCCATGGACAACACTCAGAAGCTATAGTATGTTGCATCAGGTATTTTGGTATATTGCCAAAAACCATACGGTTTCTTTTGTGAGGCTGTAATTCAAACGAAAGAGCTACTTCTGTTCTGTTTTACGAATATTCAAATTCTAATTTTATACTATTTTGCAGTACCGCGACATACATTATTTTATAATATCGTGACTTTTTACTTTTAGCTGCCCAGTATCGCTCCCCGGGAAATTTTCGAGTGTTGGAGTGGTTACAGAGGAGTGGACTAGAACATTACTACGTTAGTTTCGTGCAGAGTGAAATAACGTCTATGAATGACGTAAGGAGTATGAATTTAAGCGAAGACTTGTTTGATGAACTAGAAATAACTCTTCCTGGACACAAAAAGAGACTGAAAAGAGCAGGTACATAATCGTATCAGTAGATACACACACACACACACACACACACACACACGAGAGACACACACACACGAGAGACACACACACACACACGAGAGAGAGAGAGAGATCATGTGGAATATGCAGTTCTTGTAATAGTCCTTAAAAATATTTAACTTCCGTGCTATAGATCTATAATAGCCTATAGATCTTTGAACACTGCTACAATAGCGGAATTGTTTGGCGTCTCTGTTTTCATAGAGTTACGTCGCTGTAGCAATTGATCCTAACCCAAGGATAAGATTTTCGATCCACAATTTCTTTCAATTCCGTAAAACCAATTAATTAATTGACAAACATACCACCTAATCTATACCTGAGCACTGATAATATTCCACCCTCTAATATCGCCGATCGTCGGTGCTACCTGGGAATGAAGCGGGATCGATTTCACTTGTCCGCAGTTTGTCCTAGATTTTCTATTGTTTGTAATCCAACCCCCCAAAGCCAGACCACAAGACAGGTGACTGACGGTTTATAGACCACCAAAGAATTCCAGCATTAATATTTCAAAAGGAAAGAAAAATGATTCATTTTTACATGATCTTTATTACATTTTATGGAACTAATGGTAAAGACCGATATCTCTTAATTTGAGGTGAAAGTACTGACTTCGACAACATAAATTGCCGGGATCTACCCATATATCTATATGATATATCCTAAATATGGGGAATAATTATCTTCTCATTTGTTACTTGCGACCATTAATGTGGTCGCAAACATCCGTTTTACCGGATTCGCTACCTCAGTTTGTGACCGTTAAATCAGCATTTACCGGTCGCAAACAAATGAGAAAATTCTAATGCATTTTCGCACTTTGTCTTATTTTAATGAGGCTTGCTTGAAGCATAGGCAATTATATCGCTTGGGTTCCAATTTACTATTAAAGATCCTGTGCTTGAAGTTATGTTTTTGCGTCATATTATGACGTCACAATAAAATTCCCATACATCAGCCAATCAAAATGCAGATTATAAAATATGATTGTTGTCATCATAAAAAAAATTACACACTTTCATACTCCTATTTATACTTTTTTACTACACAAAAACTGGTTAAAATTTTAATAACGGTGGAGCTATCTTAAGGCCCTAGCTTGTTTGATATTGTATGTATAACAAAGAGAAGGTGTATATTTCTGATGATAGGTAGGATTAAAATAATCTTTCACCAATTAAGCTTGCTAGATAACATAGTTCTGGGCATGATTCATTATGCTTTTAACGAAATGTAAACAGTGTGGGAACAATTTAGAAGAGATCCTGAGCAATTCCATGGATATTTTAGTCACAGAGGGGATTGCTCAGTCTCTTTATACACACACACACATGTATATCAATATATATTATTATAATATCTCATATCGTGCAACATGATTGTATCAATAAAATAATTGAAATTGAATTAAGAGGGAGGAGGGTGTTCTTCAAACGCCTTAATAAACTAAACTAAAACAAGCCCATATAGGTGCAATGCACAGGTTGGAAATAAAAATTTTTTGTATATTGAACAGATGATGCTTAATTAAACATCTCTTTCTCCAGTGGCTCAGTTAAGGAAGGAGCAGGATGGGCACAGCCCAGCTGAGGAAGTATTGGCATGTGGGCGGTGGAAAAAGCCTGCGACACTCAGTGACGCCAAGTTTGACTTCCTTGTCGTAGACGCATGTATCTATTCCACCAAAGAGTCTGACAAATTTCACCACATAGGTAAGGCCATCTCGGCTGTTCTGTCATAGGTAAGACTATCTTATCTTGGCTGTCATGTCACAGGTAAGGCTGTCTTATCTCGGCTGTCATGTCACAGGTAAGGCTATCTTATCTCGGCTGTCATGTCATAGGTAAGGCTATCTTATCTCGGCTGTCATGTCACAGGTAAGGCTATCTTATCTCGGCTGTCATGTCACAGGTAAGGCTATCTTATCTCGGCTGTCATGTCACAGGTAAGGCTATCTTATCTCGGCTGTCATGTCACAGGTAAGGCTATCTTATCTCGGCTGTCATGTCACAGGTAAGGCTATCTTATCTCGGCTGTCATGTCACAGGTAAGGCTATCTTATCTCGGCTGTCATGTCACAGGTAAGGCTATCTTATCTCGGCTGTCATGTCACAGGTAAGGCTATCTTATCTCGGCTGTCATGTCACAGGTAAGGCTATCTTATCTCGGCTGTCATGTCACAGGTAAGGCTATCTTATCTCGGCTGTCATGTCACAGGTAAGGCTATCTTATCTCGGCTGTCATGTCACAGGTAAGGCTATCTTATCTCAACTGCTATGTTTTCAATCACGTCTATATTGGCATGGCTGTGATATTTGTGACTGACGTCTATATTGGCATGGCTGTGATATTTTTACTGACGCCAATATTGGGTTAGGTGTCAGTCTAAATATCACAGTCAAGTCAAATCTCAGCAAGATTAAGGCCAGGGCAGCACATTTCACTCTCAAACAGGGGGGGGGGGGGGTTAAATCTGTAATCTAGTATGGAGTGCATAATTAATTAGGGAGTAACAATTCAATTTGAGAGTGTAATAAATCAATTTGAGAGTGTAATAAATCAATTAGAGAGTGCAACAATTCAGTTAGAGAGTGCAACAATTCAATTAGACAGTTCAACAATTCAATTAGACAGTGCAACAATTCAATTAGAGAGTGCAACAATTTAATTAGAGAGTGCAACAATTCAGTTAAAGAGTGCAACAATTCAGTTAGAGAGTGCAACAATTCAGTTAGATAACAATTTAATTAGAGGGTACAGTTCAACTGGAGCATGCAACAACTCATTTATGTAGAGAGATCCATTAATCCCATTTTTGACATCCATAACTGATTTAAGTTCTCTGGAGTTATTTGGTTGGAGCATGGTCTAATTACATATCTCCTGAGTCATTTAAAGATATCTTCAGTGGAATTGGACAACTTAGATCCAGAATGATTCAACACTGGTTGTACAGAGAACTAGAACTGTGACGTATGGTGATCGTGCATTCATGACAATTGCACCAAAACTCTGGAATGCCCTACCAAACACACTAAGAAACTCCGCATCCCTGCCCTGTTTAAGAGCCCTAAAAACTCACTTGTTCCTAAAATTTTATTCAGACTGATTTTACTACATGTAATATCTAGCACTGTGTTTAACAATTTTAAACTGTTTTAGATTATTGTGTAATTTATGGACTCATTTAATATTACTTATCTAAAAAAAAAAAAAGAAAAAAAGTCTGTTTTATATGTTTGGTATTTTTTATATGATATGGCATTTTATTATGATGTAAAGTACTTTTGAATGTGTTTTATACATGAAAAAAGTTCTCAAGAAATTTGGTACATAATAATAATAGTATGCAATACAACTTTAATGCATTGTAATTCATTTTAAGAGAACATTTGAAACTTCAAAGAGCATATAATCATATTATTGTAGCTTGATTTCTCTGTAATTTTTTGGAGATAGAATTCATTCATTAGAAATATCTAAAATACCAATGACAGTCTCACTTTTTAATTAATTTGGAAATACATATTTCTTTAACTAAGATGCAAAGCAAATGCTCCTTCAATGAAATGCCTCCCTCTGTCACTGAAGTACAGCAATTCCAAATGTCTCCCTCTGTCACTGAAGTACAGCGATTCCAAATGTCTCCCTCTGTCACTGAAGTACGTACAGCAATTCCAAATGTCTCCCTCTGTCACTGAAGTACAGTGATTCAGATTGAACTCTCTTCAATTAACACACTCACTTATTGAAGTTCTCTTTGATAAAAATACTCACTTTTGATTTGCAGCTCTCCTTTAATTAAAGCACTCTTTAATTGAAGTGAAACTCTCTTTCAATAAAAGCATTCTTTATTTCAATTGAAGCTCTCTTTAGCTGAAGCACTTTTTGATTGCATGGAAGCTCTCTTTAAATGAAGCACACTTTGATTGAATTGAAGCTCTCTTTTAATTAAATTGTTGTATTCAAATAACCTAATTCTATTAATACAACATTAATTTATTTGAAGAGAGCAGTAATTCGTTTGGAAAGAACTTCAATCAATTCAGCTGGAAAGACCGTTAATTAATTTAGATCCAAATGAACCACAGAGCTCTCTAATTAGAATTGAAATATATCTTCAATACAATTGAAAATATATCTTCTGTTAATTTAGAGAGTTACAATTATTTGAGTATGTTAATTTGGTTATCCATAGGGGATGGATAATGATCTTAAAATATGGATTCCAGCCATTACAACAAGGCATGCTGGAAATATCCAGACAAGATTGATATCATAAAACTAACACAGTAACATAAAACTAACACAGTAACCTATCATAAAACTAACACAGTAACCTGTCATAAAACTAATACAGTAACCGATCATAAAACTAACACAGTAACCTGTCATAAAACTAATACAGTAACCTGTCATAAAACTAATACAGTAACCGATCATAAAACTAACACAGTAACCTATCATAACACTAACACAGTAACCTATCATAAAACTAACACAGTAACCTGTCATAAAACTAACACAGTAACCGATCATAACACTAATACAGTAACCTGTCATAACACTAATACAGTAACCTATCATAAAACTAACACAGTAACCTATCATAACACTAACACAGTAACCTGTCATAACACTAACACAGTAACCTATCATAACACTAACACAGTAACCTGTCATAACACTAATACAGTAACCTGTCATAAAACTAACACAGTAACCTATCATAAAACTAATACAGTAACCTGTCATAAAACTAACACAGTAACCTGTCATAACACTAACACAGTAACCTATCATAAAACCAACACAGTAACCTGTCATAAAACTAACACAGTAACCTGTCATAACACTAACACAGTAACCTATCATAAAACTAACACAGTAACCGATCATAAAACTAACACAGTAACCTGTCATAACACTAACACAGTAACCTATCATAAAACTAACACAGTAACCTATCATAAAACTAACACAGTAACCTATCATAAAACTAACACAGTAACCTGTCATAAAACTAATACAGTAACCTGTCATAACACTAACACAGTAACCTGTCATAACACTAACACAGTAACCTGTCATAACACTAACACAGTAACTGGTCATAAAACTAATACAGTAACCTATCATAAAACTAACACAGTAACCTATCATAAAACTAACACAGTAACCTATCATAAAACTAACACAGTAACCTATCATAACACGACAATACAGGTAGCTTACAAAGGTTTCTTGTCAAACGCATGACAAAAATCATCTTCTCTTTTATCTTCTCGTAAAAGGGGGAGGGGCATGCAGTGTGCCCACCTTGGATCTGCCATGTCATGCATGAATTAGGTCAATTTCAACATAGCTTGTTGGATTTCAAACATAACTCCACATCTTCGGTTATCTAGAATTTGGAAAATAGACCAATCTTGTTTATGGTTCAGCTAACATTCATTAGTTTGCTGAGCTAGCAGTCTAATTAAAATCGGATTTTCGGTAATCCAGTGTAACGATTTGATGTTAATTTGATGTTAATGATTAGAGAAGATCTGATGTTAATTAGACAGCTGAGTCAGTAGCATCGTAACATCCTAAGATGTGGGCTTTTAAAGTGAACATTACAGTGGCTTTCATTGTGTTAAATTCGGCACAATTTCTGTTCTTCAGAGTTTATGGTAGACACAGGCAGTGACGTGACAACAATTCGACAAGAAGTCCTCAGAGAACTAGATTTAGAAATTCTGGGGCGGATCCACAGTAAAGGTGTTCATGGATCCAAAACCACCAATCTATACAAGGCAAAAATACTCATAGGGAATCAGGAAATGGAGATTGAGGTATGCATTTATAGTGTAGAACATTTGTAAGTGTGTGTTACCTCAATATGTCTAGCTTTTTCAAGAAACATATGAAAATGTCGAAAACATCTGTAATTAAGTAAGTGTTTATTTCTTCAGGTAATGGGAGAGAGTTACGATTCTTTAGGGAGTCGAGTTGTGCGACATTTTCGCCATTATATTGACGGCAAGCATCATGTTTGGCTCCGTGGGAATTTCTGTGACAAGGACAGTAAACTTTGTCAAACCGCCAAATATCAGGCCCTAAATGACGTTTCTTATCACCAGTCCCTGAGTAGTGAAATTTTAAACAGTGCCATAGCATCCAAACCGACCAGTCCCAATGTCCAAAACAATAATACTTCAGACGATCCAGTTCTGTGCAATTCTACCTCAAACAAACGGAAAAGGACGTCAGAAGAATCATCGGAGGACGGCATTCCTTCCAAAATGTCTTCCGCAACATACCTGCATATATCACCAGATGAATTAGACACATAAAGCAATAATTCTCATCAGTCATAGAAACGAGGAAACCAATAGTTGAATATAAACTGCTGTATTCTTTCTCTGGTATCTCCGAGATGAAATACTTTATGCTTTCCGTCCGTGTTCTTCCATTGTAGTACGAATGTAATGTATTAAATTAAATGTCATTTTAGATTTTATATATATATCAACATATATATAGTGTTAATTATACTCAGATAATAATTTATTCTGTAAACTGTTGTGATTTTCATATTATAAGTGATTGTTGTGTATTTGTACAACAGATATTTAACCTATGTATTAAAAAATAAATCTTCATGGCCTTTTTTACGATCAGCAAATCAAGGGACATAACCCAGGTCTTCTCAGTGTCCCTATTTTCTTGCCTTCATTGTGCAATGAATATAGTGCTGCTACATTACTGTAAATTAGAACATTATGTACTCACTATTTTGTGGTGAGATTAGCCATTCATAAAAATTTAGTTCTCGCATATAAACATATAAGACTTGGGCAATAAATAGTGATTTACGAAAGCTGTGTCTTGTGAATAAATACATAATTTTATTCACATGAAAATAAGGGCTGAAATAAAAGTGCATTTAATCCAGAAACAAAGCAATGCCTCTCTGAAGGAAAGTGATTTGAATGAAATGTTCATCTTGGATCCTGATCACAGGCACCAAAAACATGTATGTTGGGATGTGCACTTCCTAATAATTATAAGCCCTAAACAAGCAATAGCCTTCTAGCAAAACTGTAGGGAACCCCCAGTTCTCCTTCTTTTACAATTTTAGGGACCTTCTTGCATCCTTCTAAGGATCTTGGGGGCCTCTGTGGCTGAATGGTTAGAGCATCAGGCTCAAAATCACAAAGCCTCTCACCTCTGTCGGCGCGTGTTCGAATCTCGGCTGCAACGTTATGTGAGCAAGTTTGCCAGTTTACTTGCGGAAGGTCGGTGGTCTCTTCCCAGGTACATTGTATCTGGGTTCTCTCCTCCACCAACAAAAACTGGACGCCACCAGATAACTGAAAAATTGTTGAGTGTGGCGGAAAGCAATAAATAATCAAATAATCTAAGGATCTTATATATCAAGACTGTGTAAGAATAATGCAGTGAGCTTTTCTGATAGTTCGATCGTAGGATTGGCAGATGGTAATGTGATTACGATGGTTTTCTCTGGGGACTCTAGTTCCTCCCACATTATCGACCCTTTTGCATAAATATATGTGCCAATGAAAAGCATTAATATAAGTTGTGGAACTTGTTTGTGAATTAAATATAGTTTAAAACAGCAGTCATATGGTCTGTGAAAAGTGTTTATTTTCCTTGGTTTTCAAATTTTGTTTTTATGATACACTGTACATACAGATGGAGATGCCAGTCACATTTTTTTTTTCATTACAGTGGTAATTCATGGGCTTAACCCTCTGTGAAAATCAAATTGCAGTGAAAATGTAAACTGTAAGTCACCAAAATTGCATGACAATTCTACAGCTCAACACTTAAGTTACTGTAATAGATATATTACACTTTTATAGCTCAACTTTTGGCATACACATTTGCACTTTCACTCTTTGAAGAGATTTTCAAAAATGTCTTTCTTTTTTTTTGAAACTCTGCTGTTCTTATATTCATACATGTTACATGTATCTGAGTAAATAAATCGTAGATCATAAATCTTTCCACTATAAGGAGACCACTTTGTCCATAACGCAAGTTCATTTTGTAAATCATTAAGTATATCATATCTGTACACATATAGTATACATTTGTACAAGGAAATTTGGCACCATTTTTTTTTTTTAAATCTGAAAAACTAAAGTATTAACCAAAAATTACCTGCATGAATTTCCATTTACATAAATGATTCATTTGTACTGTGAAAGTCAAATATGAAAATAAAAAACTACAACTATCTAATTTTGTACAACATCACAGACTGCAGGCAGTTGTCCTGTCACCACTAGTGACGACGGATCTTCTTGGAGGAATCTTCATTCTCAACTTCCATGGCTTCCTGTATAGCGACAGGTGGTGCTATGTACTTCAGAAGAGAATTATGGGACATCTGACCAAACAAAGTAGCCAGCAGCGCCACCCCATATCCTGTTGCTCTCTCCCCCTGTAAGAATAATCAAACACCTTGTTATTCACAAATAAATACCCTCCCAAGTCTAATGTTTTGCATTTACAAATGTATAGGTGCTTTGTTAGTAATAAACTTTTGTTGTTTCAATGTATTTATTTCTCAATAAAAGCAGTGACCCATATATTACATAGCTTAAATAAGAAGAAGAAATGTGTAGGGGATATATAAACAATGGACACGGGGGGGGGGGGGGGGGGGGGGGGGGGGGGGGGGTTAATTTCTGGGTTATCAGCTCTATATATTGTATAAACCACCCTATGCTTCCAATCTTTATATATCCCAATAAAACAAACAATCTAGAAATTTATTCCTTAAATGAAAGTCTAATGGGGAAAAAAAAAAGACAGATGTACAGGTAAAATAGACTGGTGTTGTTTTCCCAAACATTAAATCCCAGAGTGTATTATGTGAAATTTATTTGTAGAAAGCATTACTACCAGGCAACCTAATATCAAAAACTTTTTTTTTTTTTAAAAATATGCCCTGCTTAAAATCTGTTGTTTTCAGTTTACCTAAATTATTCTTGAATAAAAAAAAGCCCCTTTTCTGGTCACTTAGAAAAAAGATGTCCCAAATACCATGGTTTCATCAATTTTCTTACAAACAGTTTTGTGGAAAGCATTTCTGTGTCCTAACTTTATGAGCAAAAATTTTACTCTGTTGATCTCTTGATAAAGGTTTAGGAGAGGGACTAGTAAGTTGCAATAACTTGTTCCCAATCCTTTTGATTTAATCAATAAAATATGTTCAAAGCAAAACAGAGGTTGGCAAAATTATGAAACATAATATTCTAAGTCAGGAAAAAGCCTCTTCTACTAATATAACTTACACAGTGAACTGGGGCAGCCATATCAATATGCAGCCACACGCCAGGATAATCAAATCCAAGGTTGGATGCTATGTAGAGACCAGCACAGGAAACCTGAGCATTACTTCTGTCCTGTAAATTGTAAATAGCTTGTGTCATTTGATGTTGCATGTGAAAATGGTACCTCCACAGATACAGCATCATTTACACGTACACAGTTACCAATGAGTCATCAATTGTTGATGTGATGTCACTTACTGCTACAGAGTTTTTGGCATCTGCTATTGCACTATTGAATTCTGGGAAATGGAGCTCTGGGGAATATGGCATGGGATGAACGAGATCTGCTGAATTCTGTCCAGCCTTCACGCACCAAAGTTCCATGTTTTCATCGTTAGTTACAATGCTACCATGATATTTACCTAACCACAGAAAATGGAAATCATAAGTCAGCATACAATCTCTCATACAAACACTTCACCATATTCTTTTTTTTTTCACTTACCAGTGGCAATTCCTTGGGCACCAGTCAAGGTTGCCATGTCTACTACAACATCCGCTTTTAAATCTTTTCTAGCATAAGCAACCTGAAAAAAAAAAAAACATCATTTACTACACAACTCAAATCATTTTTATGTTCATAAACCAAGTTCATTTGTGGCTGATTTGGTCACGAGACCTCTCAGTTCGAAAAGGTCAGACATTTCTAATGCCACCCTGATCTGGGGGAGGGGGTGTCACAAAAACTCCCTGAAGCTTGCTCTGTTTACAACTCACCCCGTCTGCCAGCACAAGTCTTCCCTCCGCATCGGTGTTATTTACCTCCACAGTTCTGTTTAAAATAATTGTAAAATGTGATGTCCTTTCATATCATTCACTGTACAAACTATTAAGCAGTACAAGATACTTTTGTGAGCTTTCTCGTCTACAAGTAACATACTACCTTCCCGAGTAATGTGTGTACACATCATCCGTCCTGGTGGCTAGTGGACCCACTGCATTTTCTGCCAGACAGAACACTGCATGCAAATTCTCACTAAAACCCTGAAATCGCAAAGCAATAGGATAATTACATACTTTCCTTAATCAGAAAAGACTCGTGTATTTTTTTGTGAAATATATCATACAATCATGGATTTCAGTGTAGGGTGATATGTGGTTAAAAAGATCTATGAAAATTAAATATTGACCAAAGACACAAGTAATATTGACCTCACAAATTTGGTCACTGTCTGATAATACTCAGCATCCCAAAACTGTTGCATCATCTCGGGCATATTTATGAAATTCGTTGTTTTAGTTTGCTACACCTGTTGTGTATTATGAATTTGCACTTTGACATATACTAGAGCATGTCCTGATAACTATGTCATCTCTCTTTGGCATAGACAGCACACATCACTTTCTTCTGATGCTGTCATGCACCAGTGAACACCATGAAACATGCCTTACACATCTTTCAAATTAAAAGTTTTTTCTTTCATATACATATGCTGGGAAGACAGTCTTTGTACATTTGATTTGTTACAAATTATTTTCACATGTGAAATCTTTACTTTTATGATGGCACACATTAAAGGATATGCTATAATGCTTACCAGTTTTACAGCAGCATAAAAAGCTCCCAGAATTCCTGCTGCACCACCACAATCACGTTTCATTCCACACATGCCTTGCTGTAAAATAAAATTCAAGAATTATTTTATACAGAAAGCTCTGAAATAAAGATACTACTGCTCAACATGTAAATTAATAGAAAAATTGACTCAGTCACTTAACATTAGAGTTGTAAAAATTGACTCAATCACTTAACATTAGAGTTGTAAAAATACCCTTGTTTTAATGCAGAGTCCACCTGTGTCAAACACAATCCCTTTACCGACCCAGGCAATGCTTTTAGTGGCGCCCTCTGGTTTGTGGCTGAGAACCACCAGAGCCGGCAGATGTTCTGCAGCCCGACCAACATTATATATACCTGCTTACAGAAATGTCTAGACGTATTCAACACTTTAATGTTGCACAACAAATATATCCATTTCCTCTTCAAAATATTGTTTTTTACAAACTGCAAATTATTTATACCAGGTATGCTTGATAATTAAAACAAAAATATTGTTATTCCAAAACTCGAATGAAATCAACTAGCACATGTAAATATCTTGATCTGTATTGTTAACACGAAGTCAAATGATTTTTCTCTGGTATATTTCTGAGTGTCATTCTAGTCCAAGGCAAAAAAAAACTGTAAACCGAGTGTCTGAGGAATTTCTAAAAAATGTCAATTTGAAAAACTTTCAAAGTTCCATGGAATTCTATTATGATACCATGAAATGGATTTGAAAATTTGTTGGTATCATCTAAACTGCACTTACAGTATGTAGTAAAAGCATTGTGATACATATCCTATTATAATTGAGATATCAAGACAAACAGAACTGGCTAATTCTGGTGCTTAGTGCTACAGTATTAATTTATCTTAATCTTAATCCTTGTTTTATATTTGCTGTAATATAAAAAAGAAGAGAAAAATAAATCAGGGAAGAAAAGTATTAAAAATATTGCGGTTCACAGACCTCCGAAGCCCTTCTTCTTCAGATCTTCTCCCCGCACAATGAACGGTGTAATCTTCAGTTCTCCGGCAATTATCTCCGCCTCCTGAAAACAAAAGTTTAATAGCGATACAGTGTACAGCCAGTGTTATTTTAACCTTTCAACACTTGCAGACAATATCGCCCCATTTTAAATTCACCAAAACACAGTTGTGATAAAAGAGAGGCATGAAAAAAAAACCAGATATGCCCAGTCTTAAATTCACCCAGTCACAACAAGGGCAAAGGGGGCAAAAATTCACCCAGTCACAACAAGGACAAAGGGGGCAAAAATTCACCCATTCACAACAAGGGCAAAGGGGGCAAAAATTCACCCAGTCACAACAAGGGCAAAGGGGACGAAAATTCACCCAGTCACAACAAGGGCAAAGGGTCGAAAATAAATCGAGGGTGAATACAGTAGCAACAAACCAGATATCACTCTTTGAAAAGGGAATGGCCCAGTGATGCTCTGTGCACAATTTTGTGAAAACAGTCAAGTGGTACTAGACAAGAAGTTGAAAAAACAATCTATTCATAGGCTAAACTAAGATTGACTAACTTAGATTGTAGAGGTAACATTACAAGAAGAGTTACCCCCCCCCCCCCCAAATGTGTCAGATCTTACACTGGAATAAATGAACTATGGCTAACATGAATTCCATCTCACAATGATGATAAGCATCCATCAGTTAGATTTTAAAGAGCTGTAATGAAAATCTAAAATTAGTCTGAAAAATATTCCAGCACTGCTTACTCTTACCTTCACAAAATGATCTGTATTCATGTGAGAGCACGGCTTGTCTACAATTTCAGCAGCCAGTCGAATGCCATGAGCTGAGGCAGACATAGCGTGGAGATCCTCCTTAGCCAGAGGTTTACTCTTGTCTTCTCCCACTAATAGGAATTCCACTGTGAGTGTGTGGTCCTCTGCACTCTGTCCAGATTTCCCGGAATACAAGGGTAAAACTCGGGCCACAGCACATCCCAAAGCATAAGCATCCTTCCTCTCGCATACAATCTGTAATATAATTGAACAACCACTTATACCAATTTAGTAATGTTATAAATCTGATTCCCAACCTGCATATCTTCATGAAATCTCACAAATTATAGATACAAAATCAATTATTTACAAACATCAGTAAGTGATGACATGACTAAAAGTGCAGTAGCTTAATTTTTTTCTTTTTTTTGAATTTCAAATTTTATACTTCAAAGAAGTTGAAATTAATTTTCAGAAACAACGAGCATTTTGAGTGTATTGCAGGCCATACAAAGTTCCCTACAGGTAGGAAGATTCAGTCAAAAGTAGGTCAAGCATAATGAAACTCAAACTTTATCTGTAACTATCCAAGACAAAGCCATGTATAAAATTTCAGTTGAATATCTTCATCCAATACAGAGAAAAGTAATCATGCAATACGAAGTGTACAATCCATGTTAATATAAACTTTCTTTTCAAATTTCATACGCTTAATTACAATTTCATTACCACAACAAATTCTTCCTGGCCCAAGAGAAAGGTTTTGACAAGTTTTGACAAAGAATGGGCGCGTGACGGTGCATTATGCCTGCTACACTTCTGAGGGAGGGCTGCAATGGTGGCATTCCTCAACCAGAGTGGACAGCTGGATGTTGAAGAGGATGACAGGCTTCCAACACCTTGATCAAATGTCTGAAATGCAATCACTTGCCATTTCACCATATTTACATGTACTATAATTCATTATGACATTTAAAGTAAACATTATTCCAGTTACAAAATAAATAAATAATAATAATAATAAAATAAAAAAAAAAAGATATTGACAAACTAGTAAAATGAAAATTAAGACCAATTACATGTCTGAACATGTGTCACTGTACACATCTCAGATAAAAGCACAAAATGTATATCCACTCTAGATTACACATTTCATAAAGAAAACTGAATATGCTGAAGAACCATTTTAATAGCATATATTGCAAATAATTGGCTAAGTTGAACGACATGCTTAAAATCACAGTAAAAATTTGTCAATTTCACCATAATAGGAGTTGCATATCTTTAATTTGTACATAAACGCTGTTTGAATAATATTGGTTGGATACGTTTTGAGTTGCAGATTTCACAAATACTCATACATGTGACGGATGAACTGACGCATGGATGGCTACTAGACCTGCTGTCTCCTTCAGTGACACAGGTAAAAAATATAATATTGGTTGGATATTTCTTGAGTTACAGATTACACAAAGTATGCACTGTCACAAAGAGAAGGATGGATGGACATACGAACAAAGTGGAGCAGCTACCAGACCTGACACAGGTAAAAAGAAGACCCAAGTCCAATTTGGTAAAAATCACAATAAAAATTTTTCATATTCGCTCATAATAGGAGATAGGAGGTGTACGTCGTTAATATGTATACAAACACTGAGCAAAGTTTGAATAATGTTGGTTTGTTACTTTTTGAGTTACAGACACAAAGTATGCACAGTCAACAGCATAAATTGCAAAAAGAAGGCCAACATGGTCAAAACTGCAACAAAAATTTATAAAATTTCCTCACAATAGATTTCTTCAATTTGTATACAAACACTATGCAAAGTTTGAATAATATTGGTTGGATACATTTTTAGTCACAAAGTATGCACCCATCAGTGTGATGGATGGGCAAATGAATGGACAAACAAATGGATGGAGTGGAGCGGCTACTAGACTTCCTGTCACCACTGGTGACGCAAGTAAAAATAAATGTATATGATGGGTATCATAAACTTTGATTCCCTTTTTAAAAAAAGCATTACATACTTCTTTATCAACCCTTGGTGCCAATTTAGTTTTCACATCATCAAAGGTGACACTGGTTAAGTGAGGCAGCTGTCCTATGATGACCACTGGGAAATCCTTGGGGTCTGACTGTGTCAGTTTTCCTCCAAATACAAGCTTCACTGGCATCCTATCTCACCTTGACATTCACAACGTATGAACAATATACACAGTGCTGTAACGCCCTGAAAACACAAGAATTTATTCATGGAGGCCAAAGGTTTATCAGCATGAAGCACCAGAACATAACAAAGATTTAAACAGAATATCAAAATAAATACTGAGGTTTTAACTTTGAAGCATTAAAAATTGGAATTGGTTCAGACAAAATTTTCACAGACTTTCCCCAATCTAATTAGAATTAGATATATTCATGCAGCACTAAACAAGCATCTGAAATGTTTGTGTTGTAGCATGTGAGGAGCTTTAAATTAAGATTGTGATTTTCCTCTCCATACATAATGTTAGTTTACATTTACATTGTGGGAGTTGCCAGTGATACATTCAAAGGACAGAAAATTCCAATCTAATCTTCAAACACAGAGAGAGAGAGAGAGAGAGAGAGAGAGAGAGAGAGAGAGAGAGAGAGAGAGAGAGAGGGGGGGGGAGGAGGGTTCCAAAAAACATGCACGTATGACAACGAAGCTCAGTGATTATTGTTTACATAATATATCTTTAAAGATAAAGCTGCCGACTCCTGTGATTTAAAAGAACTTTAATAGATCGTGTATGACCATATCATCATCATCATCATCATTAAATCAGGTGCTACATCCAAGGACATTTTTGCACCGCCCGTGAGTCAGGTGTTCTTTACTCAAAACGTTGTGTTCGGATAAGTTCTGAAAATTTGCTGGTTGCGTCTTTAGAGGTGGATGTTGTTTTTAGTATTGATGGATTTAGACTGTTCCAATCACAGATTGTGTTCGGGATAAAGCTGGTTTTTAGAACATCGGTACGAGCATATGGTATGTAAAATTGCTGATCGTGTCTGTTACGGTTTGTTCTGGTGTTACGTTTGATGTCATTGGTTGGAATATTGGCCAATCCACTTAACCCTTTATAGAATAATATAAGACGATTTTCTTTTCTTCGATCTTTTAATGATTTCCATTTTAGTTCTTCCATGATCTTAGTCATTGACCCTTCGGCATAGTTGTAATTGTTCAAAACAAAGCGTGCCGCTCGTTTTTGCACCTTTTCTAGTTCTTCCTCTAAGTATTTGCTGTTAGGGTCCCAAACAGTTCCTGCATATTCAAGTATTGGTCTAACAAACTTGAATAAGCCGTCTCTTTTACCTCTTTGTTGCAAAAATGTAGGTTTCTCTTAAACATTCCTAATACTCGGTTGGCTTTGCTTGTAACTTCAGATATATGTTTGTCCCATCGGAGATCTGATGATATGTTAACTCCGAGGTATTTTATTGTATCTAAGAATTGTAATGTTGAACCTTCCAACTTATATTCATAATCCACATGATGTTTTCTCTTGCGTGTCAGTTTCATCATGTTACACTTTATCAGCTGGAATCGCATGCCCCATTTCCTGGCCCAAGCTCCAAGTTTATCTATATCATCTTGAAGTTTAATGCAGTCATTGATGGTGTTAATTGCACGGTAACAGACACAATCGTCAGCAAACAAACGGATTTCAGAGTCAATATCATCCAAAATGTCATTGATATATAGACTGAACAGCACCGGTCCCAAAACTGTGCCCTGAGGCACACCAGATTCAACTTCTGACCATTCGGATCTTGTTCCATTTACCACTACGCGCTGCTTACGATGACAGAGGAATGCGTCAATCCAGCAGAGCGTTTTTCCTGAGATACCGTAGCTGTTCAGTTTCGACTTCAGTTGTTCATGTGGAACAGTGTCAAACGCTTTTTCAAAATCTAATATAAAAATGTCCGTCTGATATCCACCGTCAATATTTCTAGCCCAGTCATGTGTAACAGTACAAAGTTGCGTTTCGCAGCTATGGTATTTACGAAAAGCGTGCTGTCTACTTGTTATGATATTATGCTCATCTAGATGACTCATAATGTTCGAACAAACTATATGCTCACCCAATTTACATAGAATGCATGTCAATGACACCGGGCGATAATTTGCTGGCACAGACCTGTCTGACTTTTTATATAACGGGCAGATCTTAGCTGTGGCCCATTCGCTTGGAATCGCACTATTATCAATAGTTTGTTGGAATAAGTGCGCTATAGTTGGCGCAAGTTCGGTTGCTAGTTCTTTAAGCACCTTAGGGCTGATTTCATATATTCTTCCTAAAGAATGATTCTCCTATAAGAAATGCATATCAGATACATATATATGTCTATATATTCATTTCATTGCGGGATCCTTAATTCTTATGATCCAAGGACAAATTTTACACTCTTAACTGCTTATAGGCAACTCCCCCAAAGCAGTGGAGGAAATTCTGGGTATTGATTTACTCTCTCAACCAAAAAATAACATTAAATTACGGTTGTATAAATAAATATATATCAATAAATATATATTAACAACGTCTAACACTATACTTAAATCACTCTTGACTAACTTATACCTGTGGAAAATTTGATTTAAATCCTAAAGAGAAACACAGGCAGGTTGTTTCGGGTTTAAGGTTGCTGTAACTCTAGGTTTAACTTAAGGTTCAATATAACGATGTTTCGTTGTGTGTCCAAGCGTATGTAATGAGCTTAAATAAAACTTGTTTAAATTTCATGCAAAATGAAAAAATCACAGTATAAGATGAAAATTATAAACTATTATCTCTAATTCCTCGTTTACATTTGAGGATATTCATCTCCTCAAGTTGTTCTCAATTTACCAACTGCCTTACAAAAGTTAACTAGTACGTTGAATGTTTAATAGCGTTAAGTTGTGTTTTGGGTTGTTTTTTTTGTTTTTTGTTTTTTTTAATTTTGATTTTTTTTTAAATATAATCTTTTATTTTTGTGTGTGTGTATTCATTTGACCCGAATCATGTGTGATGATGTGCAACGTTTTCTTACGACTAAAGTGAATTTGGTCTAAATCATAGAACGAGTTACTGATCATCGGCGACCCCCACAGCTGATCCATCTTTCTTTCTCTCTCTGCATACAAGTGTAGTGGTCTTGGTATCGTCATTATAAGATCACCATGGCATACTGTGCCGATGGAACCGATACGGAGCATCCCGACAGACCACAAAAATTCACGTGCAAGAAACATGCCAACAAAATTTTAAATGCCATGAACAGCATCAGAAAGAAGAGACATTTTTGTGACGGCTGTGTTGTCATTGATGGGAAAGAAATCCCCGTTCAGAAGGGCGTTTTAGCTGCTGCAAGCCATTACTTCAGGTGATGTTGAATGGTTGTCAGCTGCAGATAAGATTGAAATGTTTGGATGATAGATCTGGTTTGCTTATTGTGTGACAGATAAGATAAAAGATTAATTAAACCTGGACCTTTGAGGGCATTAGAAATAAGCATAGACATAATCAACATAAGAGAAAAAGTCCAAATAGATCATTAATATGATGCGAAAATTTAGTTCTTTTATTTGCAATGCTGTTATACACAGTCTATGGATATGTATGGTAAAATGTCTTTGAAGCTTTGTTGTGCATGCATTATAGAGTAAATAACATTAGACAGTGTAGCCGAGTAAACACTTACCTTACACAGCAGAATCTCTCAACATTGTATTCAAACAGACAATTTAGTTTCAGAACGAGAAGTGGATGCAATCTACCATCATGTTCTGTGTTTAACAGCTTCTTTCAGTTACGTTGGACATGACCAAAATTCAGTCACTTGGAAGATATCTACAAGTATACCATCATATTCCAACAGCAATAGCAAATTAGAAGCTAGCTGATAGTCTACCCCCAAATACTTCCATGAACTGGTGGAGAGCTGCACCAAACAACAACATTGGAATTTATCACATGTCTATCCTGGGTGAAGTAGGAATCGGATTTATCACATGTCTGTCCTGGGTGAAGTAGGAATCAGATTTATCACATGTCTGTCCCAGGTGAAGTAGGAATCAGATTTATCATGTGTCTGTCCTGGGTGAAGTAGGAATCAGATTTATCACGTGTCTGTCCTGGGTGAAGTAGGAATCAGATTTATCACGTGTCTGTCCTGGGTGAAGTAGGAATCGGATTTATCATGTGTCTGTCCTGGGTGAAGTAGGAATCAGATCTATCACATGTCTGTCCCGGGTGAAGTAGGAATCGGATTTATCACGTGTCTGTCCTGGGTGAAGTAGGAATCAGATTTATCATGTGTCTGTCCTGGGTGAAGTAGGAATCAGATTTATCATGTGTCTGTCCTGGGTGAAGTAGGAATCAGATCTATCACATGTCTGTCCCGGGTGAAGTAGGAATCAGATTTATCACGTGTCTGTCCTGGGTGAAATAGGAATCAGATTTATCACGTGTCTGTCCTGGGTGAAGTAGGAATCGGATTTATCACGTGTCTGTCCTGGGTGAAGTAGGAATCAGATCTATCACATGTCTGTCCCGGGTGAAGTAGGAATCAGATTTATCACCTGTCTGTCCTGGGTGAAGTAGGAATCAGATTTATCACATGTCTGTCCTGGGTGAAGTAGGAATCGGATTTATCATGTGTCTGTCGTAGGTGAAGTAGGAATCGGATTATGTATTTGTCCTGGGAGAAGTAGGAATCAGATTTATCACCTGTCTGTCCTGGGAGAAGTAGGAATCGTGTTTATCACGTATCTGTCCTGGGAGAAGTAGGAATCGGATTTATCACGTGTCTGTCCATGGAGAAATTTGATTGTTTATTGTTTTCTACCATGTGTCTGTCCTGGGAGATTGATTGGTTGATTATATATTGTTTTACGTCCCGCTCGAGAATTTTTCACTCATATGGAGATGTCACCATTGCCGGTGAAGGGCTGAAAATTTAGGCCTATGCTTGGCGCTTCTAGCCTTTGAGCAGGGAGGGATCTTTAACATGACACGGGGCCTCAGTTTTTGCAGTCTGATCCGAAGGACCACCCATTTAGTTGCCTCTTACGACAAGCTAGGGGTACTGAGGATCTATTCTAACAACCCAGATCCTCAAGGGGTCTGTCCTGGGAGAAGTTTGATTGTTTATTGTTTTCTGCCACACTCAACAATTTTTCACTTATCTGGTGGCGTCCAGTTTTATTGATGGAGGAGAGAATCCAGATACAACATACCTTGGAAGAGACCATTGACATTCCAATAGTAAACTGGCAAACTTTCTCACATATATCGGCGTGAGTGAAAATCAACTAGAGGTGAGAGGCCTTGTGATTTTGAGCATGATGCTCTAACCACTAGGCCACGAAGGCCCCCAGCTGGGAGAAGTAGGAATCAGATTTGATCAATCAGTTCACATGACAGAATGGCATGACTTGTCCCTTCATTGGATTTACTGGGATGGTTCAAACCTTTGATCCTCATCAAGTGGAGACTATTAGACCAGTACTATAGGATCATCTATTGACATTGAACTTAGAAAATTACAAGGATTTGCCAGTTATCCACACTTTTATTTTAGCTATCCCAGCAGCTATTGAATTGAAAATTGACACATGAGCTTGTATCAATGGGCTACAAATAAAATTTTAGTTCAGGCTTTGTTGACCTTTTCTTGAAGGAGTTGTGGACCTTGAAATTCACAAAAATATCAATAAGCGGGCCCTTTTGTAATGTTTGTCATCATAAGGATATTTAATTCAATATTTTTCTGCACATTGTTGCAAGTTATTAGTACAATAGTTATAAATGATAATAAAACTTATATGTTCACTAACATGTTCATTTGGACCCACAGTCATAATACTGTAAAATTCAAATATTGGACATGGCAACAGTGGCAAATCCAGAAAGGGAAGGGGTGTTGTAGGGGTTGCAACCTTCCCCTTTCCTTTTGGTTGCATATTCTTTCATTGAAAAAAAGAGACAAGTTTTCGCCATTTTGGGGCATTAACCCCCCCCCCCCCATTTCATTTTGCCATTTTGGGGCATTAAACATACCCCACATCTCCTCTTTTCTTGGGCAAAAGAGATACAAACTTGGGTTTGCACCCCCCCCCCCCTTTCCCCTCCCCAATAAAAAAAATTTGGATCCGCCACTGGACTTCAGTCTCTCATTCTATTACTGAGGTCTTTATATTTTTCTGTTTGTTAATTATACACATGTATTATGACATTATAATTCTTCTCTTCAGGTTGGTGTTTGATAATGAAAATGATTGCAAGAGCTCTGTTAGTGGTATGCCAGATCCAGCAATGCAGGGGGTGGATCTCAGTTCCAGTGTGGTGGATTTATCTCCCCTACAAATCACAGCAGACACATTCGAAATAATCCTAAATTATTTGTATACATCAGAAATTGTTTTGGATGAGGAAAATATACAGAACATTTTACAGGCTGCAGATCTTCTGTTATTAACAGAGTTAAAACAAGCCTGTTGTGAATACCTTTTGAATTGCATTACTCCACAAAACTGTCTGGGCATCTGGGACTTTGCTTCCAGGTTCAACTGTTCCTGGGTTCGACTGAAAACGACACAATATATAGAAAACAACTTCAGGTCAGTTTTAGTTGCTGGTGAAAATGAAATTAAATGGCTACGACAAAATCATGAAGTTTAAAACATCCAAAAGTCAATTTGATTTAAGGTAGATTTTTTAATATTGCATGTAATCAATATTTTTGTTCATCCATGAGAAGCTTCTGTCGTGAATTGAAAAAATCTCACTTTCATTCAAGAAGGTTATGGGCACTGAACAGCAGTTTTACTGAATTAAGTATTCGTGATAAGCAGAAATCTTACGTATATTACATGTAAGGCAGATGTGTCCATATCACCAACATTACACGAGCTCTTTGTGTGGCCTTATCAACACTAGTGATCCCTTAATGAATTTGATAAATGTAATGCTTACTGCATATAAAAGCATTGATAAGGTTTTCCTGGATAATTATTCCCAATGGATACTAAAATTTGTCTACATGCTTTCTAGACCATTCGCAGTAGTTCGGTAGTAGAGGTGGGGGCCTCCATGGCTGAGTGGTTAGAGCATCGCGCTCAAAACCACAAGGCCTCTCACCTCTAGTCGGTGCGGGTTCGAATCTCGCTCACGCCAATATATATGTGAGAAAGTTTGCCAGTTTACTTTCGCAAGGTTGGTGGTCTCTTCCCGGGTACATTGTATCAGGGTTCTCTCCTCCACCAATACAATAGACGCCTCCAGATAAATGAAAAAAATGTCGAGTGTGGCGGAAAACATCAATCAATCAGTAGTAGAGTGACATGCATTCTAGACCATTGGTAGTGGTTCAGTTGTAGAGTGTTCACTCTGTAACTGGGAGGTCATGAGTTTGAGTCCCGTTTATACTATGGCAGTGCCATAAACATAGGACGTGATTCCTCCTTTGCCAAATGGTTATCATCTAGAAATGGGAAATACGGGTCTTTTGGATATTACCCAAAAAGTGAAGGTTCATTGTTGTGGCAGGCACTGGCACATTAAAGAACCCTCACTGTTACAGCCATAAGCACTAAGCATATTAGGTCTAAATTTGTGGTACTTCACCTAAAACTGGTGATATCTCAATACCAGTGAAAAATTCTCAACAGGAAGTAAAACAAACAAACAACCATTCTAGACAAATTCTAAAAGCTGAGATATTAACATTTGTAAAGCACACTTATATTTAACAAGCATGCTTATAGCAAATTCATGCTTATTGCAAGGTGATATTTTGCCCCTGTGAGACAAAAATAACAAAAATTTTATTGGCTATAAAGAAGTTTTGTTATAATGAATTGTTTTTCTTTGGCTTTGGAGGTTCGCTGTAACCTTGTTTTACTGTATGTATCTTATTGTAGGGAATTGTGTCTGTGTGTAGAATTTCTACAACTCTCCCTGGATATGCTTATCAGTCTTCTGTCTATAGACACACTACAAGTCCGATCAGAAGAAGACATATTACATAGCATAATAAGATGGGTCAAACACGATGAAGAGAAGAGAATTTCTCAACTGCCGGATTTGATAAATAAATGTCTTAGAGTTCAACTTCTCCATGAGGATACACTGAAGAACTTGGGAGAGCTGTACCCAGATATCCTCAAACTGCAGATGATGGAAATCATTCAGGACAAAGTGCGGAGAGGGACTGGATGTGAGGAGAGGTTGAGGGGGATAACGAGTTTGTTGGTGTCAGTGGGAGGAGACACCAAAGTCCTGCAGTAATTGTTTGTCATTTCACATCACTGTACACATCACTGCACACATCGAACCTTACACACATCACTGCACACATCGAACCTTACACACATCACTGCACACATCGAACCTTACACACATCACTGTACACATCGAACCTTACACACATCACTGCACACATCACTGCACACATCACTGCACACATCACTGCACACATCACTGCACACATCGAACCTTACACACATCACTGCACACATCGAACCTTACACACATCACTGCACACATCGAACCTTACACACATCACTTCACACATCGAACCTTACACACATCACTGCACACATAACTCACATCGAACCTTACACACATCACTGCACACATAACTCACATCGAACCTTACACACATCACTGCACACATCGAACCTTACACACATCACTGCACACATCGAACCTTACACACATCACTGTACACATAACTCACATCGAACCTTACACACATCACTGTACACATAACTCGCATCGAACCTTACACACATCACTGCACACATAACTCACATCGAAGCTTAACTCACAAACTTCACTGTACACATAACTCGCATCGAACCTTACAAACATCACTGCACACATAACTCACATCGAACCTTACAAACATCACTGCACACATAACTCACATCGAAGCTTAACTCACAAACTTCACTGCACACATAACTCACATCGAACCTTACCTCACAAACTTCCTGTACTCATAACTCACATCAAACCTTACAAACATCACTGCACACATAACTCACATCGAACCTCACAAACTTCACTGCACACATAACTCACATCGAACCTTACCTCACAAACTTCCTGTACACATAACTCACATCGAACTTTACAAACATCACTGCACACATAACTCACATGGAACCTTACAAACATCACTGTACTCATAACTCGCATCGAACCTTACCTCACAAACTTCCTGTACACATAACTCAAATCGAACTTTACAAACATCACTGCACACATAACTCACATCGAACCTTACCAACATCACTGTACACATAACTCACATCAAACCTTACGAACATCCTGTACACATAACTCACATCAAACCTTACAAACATCACTGTACACATAACTCACATCAAACCTTACAAACATCCTGTACACATAACTCACATCAAGCCTTGTGTGTTAGATAACGCTATAGGCCTTGTGTGTTAGATAACGCTATAGGCCTTGTGTGTTAGATAATGCTATAGTCCTTGTGTGTTAGATAATGCTATAGGCCTAGTGTGTTAGATAACGCTATAGGTTTAGTGTGTTAGATAACGCTATAGGTTTAGTGTGTTAGATAACGCTATAGGTTTAGTGTGTTAGATAACGCTATAGGTTTAGTGTGTTAGATAACGCTATAGGCCTTGTGTGTTAGATAACGCTATAGGCCTAGTGTGTTAGATAACGCTATAGGTTTAGTGTGTCAGATAACGCTATAGGTTTAGTGTGTTAGATAACGCTATAGGCCTTGTGTGTTAGATAACGCTATAGGCCTAGTGTGTTAGATAACGCTATAGGCCTAGTGTGTTAGATAACGCTATAGGTTTAGTGTGTCAGATAACGCTATAGGTTTAGTTTGTCAGATAACGCTATAGGTTTAGTGTGTTAGATAACGCTATAGGTTTAGTGTGTCAGATAACGCTATAGGTTTAGTGTGTCAGATAACGCTATAGGTTTAGTGTGTTAGATAACGCTATAGGCCTTGTGTGTTAGATAACGCTATAGGTTTAGTGTGTTAGATAACACTATAGGTTTAGTGTGTTAGATAACGCTATAGGCCTTGTGTGTTAGATAACGCTATAGGCCTGGTGTATCCAAAGATTGATATACAACACATGTATGAAGTCATCAACAGTAATAATTTTTTCAGCAATCATGATCGAGACAGTGGGGTGAGAGGAGATGTTCACTGCTTTTTTGTCCCACCCAGTTTCTCCAAGCCTGGTGGTCAGTGGCTAGAGTTGTCTCCCATGAAACAATGTCGGTGTTCACACAGTGTGGTGGAAGCAGGTAAAGAAAGAGTTTTTTTCATCATCTTATACCTAAGTTTGAAATCAGAAGGAAGAGTGCAGGTACATACAGTGTATCTCTACAAATACATACATTGTATCTCTACAAATACATACAGTGTATCTCTCTACAAATACATACATTGTATCTCTCTACAGATATATACAGTGTATCTCTCTACGAATATATACAGTGTAACTCTCTACAAATATATACAGTGTAACTCTCTACAGATATATACAGTGTATCTCTCTACAGATACATACATTGTATCTCTACAATACATACAGTGTATCTCTACAAATACATACAGTGTATCTCTCTACAGATATATACAGTGTATCTCTACAGATACATACAGTGTATCTCTCTACAGATACATACAGTGTATCTCTCTACAAATATATACAGTGTATCTCTATACATGTGTAGATGTGAATTTCTGATTTAATATTAATATCCACAATGAAACATTGATGCTCAATTGTTCATAATTCTCAGTAAAAACTAAGATACGTGTGGCTTTTCAACACAATCATGAACCCATGATAGTGGAGCTGAATATGCAAATCTATTTTAATTAGACTGCCCATTGATTTCATAGTTCGTGTCTTTTAACATCTTTTATTAATAAATTGGTTGCTGATGTACCTAGAGTTCATATATCTTCTGGCCTAGTCCAAAATTAAAATTTTAACAATGAATGTGAAATTATTTGACCAATCACCAACTCAGAAGATACAGGTACAAATATATAGTAGTCTAAAATCCCATCTACAAACTGTGAAGTGGGACAGTGTTGTTTATTTACAGGATGTCTGTAAGGTGTTGTTTATTTACAGGAGGATGTCTGTAAGGTGTTGTTTATTTACAGGAGGATGTCTGTTAGGTGTTGTTTATTTACAGGAGGATGTCTGTTAGGTGTTGTTTATTTACAGGAGGGTGTCTGTTAGGTGTTGTTTATTTACAGGAGGATGTCTGTAAGGTGTTGTTTATTTACAGGAGGATGTCTGTTAGGTGTTGTTTATTTACAGGATGTCTGTACACTGTTGTTTATTTACAGGATGTCTGTACACTGTTGTTTATTTACAGGATGTCTGTACAGGATGTCTGTACAGGATGTCTGTACACTTGTTTATTTACAGGATGTCTATACACTGTTTATTTACAGGATGTCTGTACACTGTTGTTTATTTACAGGATGTCTATACACTGTTGTTTATTTACAGGATGTCTATACACTGTTTATTTACAGGATGTCTGTACACTGTTTATTTACAGGATGTCTGTACACTGTTTATTTACAGGATGTCTGTACACTGTTGTTTATTTACAGGATGTCTGTACACTGTTGTTTATTTACAGGATGTCTGTACACTGTTGTTTATTTACAGGATGCCTGTACACTGTTTATTTACAGGATGTCTGTACACTGTTTATTTACAGGATGTCTATACACTGTTTATTTACAGGATGTCTGTACACTGTTTATTTACAGGATGTCTGTACACTGTTTATGTACAGGATGTCTGTACACTGTTTATGTACAGGATGTCTGTACACTGTTTATTTACAGGATGTCTGTACACTGTTGTTTATTTACAGGAGGATGTTTGTACGCAGTTGGAGGAAAAGATGCTGAGGATAGAATTCTTGCAACTGGTGAAAAGTTTGACCCCCGACTGAACCAGTGGACCATGATCAGTCCCATGAATCATGCAAGATTTGGATTTGGGCTGATTGCTATTGATGATAATATCTATGCCATTGGAGGAAGCAATGACATCAGAGAGCCCACCACGTCGCTTGAAGTCTACAACATATTCAGCAATAAATGGATGCCTTTACCAGACATGAACCTTAAAAGGGTGTGGTCTGCATATGCTGTGGTAGGCAAGAAGATCTATGTTATTGCTGGTGGAATGGTTGGAAAATTATACGAATCTGTGGAGTGTTTTGACACCTGCACTATGACTTGGGCATCTGTGTGTCCAATGAGGGAAAGGAGATGTGATGCCCGGGCTACAGCCTGTAAGGGAGATATTTTTGTGTTTGGCGGATTCAGAAGATACGAATGCCCTAGTGCAATGCATGGCGGAAACAATATTAAGTTCTGTGGGACAGAAATTTACAACACTGCTCAAGACAACTGGCAGCAGGTTCCCAGGCAACAGGAGTTTCTGTGCACAATGACAGACACATCTCAGATATTCTCTGTGGTTAAGAATGAAGATGAGATCTGGGTCATTGGGGACTTGGACATGGGTGGTCGATTCGAGTGCATCAGAGCGTACAATGTCTCCTCCAGGATGTGGAGAACAGTTTCTGTTACTGGTCCCCCAAACTGTCGAGGTTACCCCTGCTGCATGCTGCACCTACCAAACCACGTTCTTGTAAAGCTTCTGGTCAAGGATGGTTCCTGAGCTGCATCTACTCCCCAGCAGATTGGAGACGTGATGCTTATAAAATATTGCGTATGCGATCTTCAATCAAGGTCATGACCAAAAATAGCCTCATGCAGTCTTCAGTCAAGGTCATGACCTATGGCCTTTTGCAGTCTTCAATCAAGGTCATGGCCAATGGCCTTATGCAATCTTCAATCAAGTCAAGGTCATGACCAGTGGCATATTGCTTACGCAATCTTCAATTTAGATATGATGTAGGTCATAGATCGTAATATATGTGTGTGTGTGTGTGTCATGAAGTTGTTTTTGGATTTTGTGCAGGTAGTAGAGCAAACGACAAGCTGTAGAATAAACAAAACAAAATAATTTCATTTAATACAAAAAATCAAAAAGAAAAATCATCAAAATAAGAAAATATCAAAACAAACACACTCTCACACACCCTCTCTCACAAAGAAAACACAATTTTACTTTAAACTGAAAACCAGATAATATTGACAATGAAATAAAAGATTTAACTGAAACACATATAAATGCCAATAAAACAAATGCTGGTTTTAACCAAAAAAAATTGTAATTATAAGTGAAAACAAACCAATAAGAAAGTTCAGCAATGTAAATTTTTTCGCAGAAAAATAATCACTTTTAGTTAAATATCTGTAAATATGAAATCTGTTTAAACTTAATGAACTTTTCAATGTTTTATTTCCTTAAAACTGAATTGGAAGTTAGGCTAGTTAACTGTAACATCAAACATTACACCACTGGGCCTCCATACTACGAATACTGCGTTCCTCTTATTCCAGCCCTGGACTCGCAGGTCTCCCACTGGATAACACAAATTCACTCCGCTCTATACTGCCATAACTGTTACCAATTCCACTACACATGTTGTCTGTGTACACCACGACCTCCGTCGTCAACTTGTTTTGGCCCCCGTCTTGACCTATGACTCAAACACCCTCCTGTGGTCCAAAAACCCACTTCAGCCCCGGGTTTATACTCATAACCCCTCCGCACTGAAACAATAATTTCTTAATCTAAAACCATACACAACTCAAACTACACACTGTATTAACAGACATTACAGCCGTAACTTTACTACAACAACCTACAAAATATTTACAAAAGAAAATAGCTTACCGGATGGAGAAAGAAATGCCCATGTAGTAAATTACCGACTTCCTGGCTACCTGTTTACCAGACTAACTTCTGGAATTTGCCATGAAACGTCGACTATAGGACAAAATCAAAACGTGGCCACACCCTTGACAAACAGCCACAACTCTCTGACCAAACCGGTTATACTAAAAATAGCACTATTCACGAACACTCTCAACTATGAAGTCAAACTAGGGATATAATTACAATTATTTACACACACACTCACACAAAAACAACACTGGAATAAACCTGATGTGAAATAAAATTCAACTTCATCACAATGTGTGTGTATGCTTGCGTGCGTGCGTGTGTGCGTATATCGATAATAAAAAATCATGCTAGCATGTCACAGCTCAAGTAATTTAGGTTTTTTAATCCTTTTTCTGCTTGAAGAGGCTTATTTTGATCAGAAAACATGTCTTGACCTTGAATGAAGGTCATAGTCACTTTGCAATGCTATTACAAAAAAAAAGGTCAACTCTAAATGCTAGTACATTGTGTTGCCCATGACATTACATTTTGTCATGACCTTGAATGTGTGTGCGAGGCCTTCACTGGTAGGAGTGACTATCAACCATCTCAGGGTGTGTATCTGTGAAGCACTCACTGCATTCATCACATAATGATGTAGAAGTTTTGTTGCAGAGAAATTAATTCTGAAGATGAGGTTAGAATATATAACGATGTAGAATTTTTATTGCAATGAAATTCTGAAGATGAGGCATGGAAAATATTTTAAGTGTTAGAAAACATGGCTTTTAAGTTTTTAACAGATTCACACTTATTGTGAAGTGATATTTATTCCCTATTAAGATGATAATATAAAAAAAATTGACAAAGGTGTATTTTTCGCTGGCCCTGTTCACTATGACACTGTTTCATCTTGGATAGCGATATACAATTATTGACTTTTGATGAGGTCTACTCTTGATTGTACAGATCTGGTCAGGTGTTAGTTGACCCGAGGTCTAGCAATACCTGACCATGTCAATATAGTCACATGACCATGTCAATATAGTCACATGACCAAGTCAATATAGTCACATGACTATGTCAATATAGTCACATGTGGACCTCATCACATGTCAATAACTGCCTTCCTAAACGATCAACAATTTTACATTAGTTTTCACAATTTTATTTCTTCAACAAATAAAAACAAGTTCATAGTAATTGGACATTATAGGAGTATCTCAACAGCGAAAACCTCAAAACTACAACAGTGATAGATTATATTCTCAGTTTTTTTCATTGAAGGTGATCTGACCATAAATAGTTGTAATATTTGGTAAAGCCATGAATGGCATTGAATTTGATACTTGCTATAAAACACACAATTTGATTGGTCAATAAAGGTACACACTAGAGAATGTCATCTTGGCCAATCAGAGAGCATTAAAATTTCTGATCATCTAATAGAAATTCTTGTAGCCTTTCACCATCAATAAACATTTTATTGTATATGCGTGTACTGTTTCTGCAATCCATGGAATGAGATGTCTAATTTTATTATGATTATCATGTTTTTTATTATGTTAATCATGTTCTTTATCAAGAGAAAACATTACATATTTGATCTTTATGTATTGTCAATTTTTCTTTGTTTTGGATTCTGAAATCCAGTTTATTGTTTGAATGATGGAAAGTTGTATTTTTTAAACCTTTTATTTTCAGCAAACTAATAATCAAATTTCACAAAGTATGAGTTTTGATATTGTACATATAAAAATTAATCTGTTGCTTGGTCTGTTCCTCAATCTGATTAAATTCATATCTTTAATGCACTCCAGTAAAACTATGTCACTACACAGTGTCTCTCACTCTGATAGGATCTGTTCCTATAGGATGGGATCTGTTCCTATAGGATGGGATCTGTTCCTATTGGATGGGATCTGTTCCTATAGGATGGGATCTGTTCCCATAGGATGGGATATGTTCCTATAGGCTATAGGATGGGGTCTGTTCCTATAGGATGTGATCTGATCCTATAGGATGGGATCTTTCTTACAGGATGGGATCTGTTCCTATAGGATGGGGTCTGTTCCTGCTCATCAAGTGTCTAGCACTCTAGGAAAGCATGAAACGTGTGTATATTGATACACTGTAAAATTACATTTTATTTGCAAGGACATTAATTACATACAATTTTGAGAGACTAGTCCATCGTGAAAATTTCATTTTACTGAATAAACTCATAAATTATATAATGGACTTGAGCAATAAATAATGATATATGAAACCTATGCCTTGTAAATAAATGCATCACTGTGTCTTTGTGAAAATGAGATCTCTCAAAATAACGATCTCTCACTCTCGAAAAAAAGAGATGTGTCGAAATAAAAGTGATTTACAGAACGCTGTTCTCGAAAGTCATTCCTAGTTACCTGTTTTGGGTGATCATAGATCCCTGTCATTTATTGTGCCATATACATGTATATATTAATGTCCTGTGTATTGTGTTTTTACATATTTCATTATTATCCAGAATTATGTAGTTTTATTGCCACAGTCCTGAATCCAATGCATATCTACTCGGTATATGGTATGTAACATACACTCTCATTGGTCATACCACAAAAGAAATGGTAGTCAATGTTAAATGAAAACTTGTTTGTTTTTGATGTGTGTAAATTGATTAAGAGATTAACGGATAGTTTGAGCAGCTTAGCTTTATGTATGTGTGTTGCTATTATTATGTAATACTGAAGTAATATATTATGAAAATAAATACCAAACATTCTTCAAATACAAACATTCGTCATTAATTTTTTTTTTATGTATTATGCACTTTTCTACTGAAGAATACTCATTTCTCGAGGAAGATTCCTTATCCGCCCTCGGCAGACTGGAGGGGGAGAGGCCAATTGCTTATCAATGAGTGGAATTTTCAATAATTGTCATAAATTCTTCTCCAATATTGAGTTACCAGATAAACTTGAAATTTTGTACAATGCTTCGCTGCCATTTGTAGATGTGCATATTGTCAGAATGTGACAATCTGTTTTCCTAAATGTTATAGCTAGTGGATCTAAGAGGGGTGGAGGATGTAAAATAGCTTATGAACACTTCTCCAATGTGGCTTATCTGATAGACTTGAAACTTTGTGCAATACTTCAATGTCATTTGCAGATGTGCATATTATTGGGACAGGAGGATCCAGTTGTTATCCTTAAATTATAGTGGATCTAAGAGAGGTGGAGGGTGTAATATAGCTATATGATATATCAGACAGACTTGAAATTTTGTACAATACTTCAATATCATTTAATGATGTACACATATTTCTAACCCAGGGATCTAATATTTTCCTACATTTACAGTGGATTAAAGAGGAGTATTTTGTAGCTTCTTTTCCCATGTACAAAGTTTATGTGTTCACATTGCTACTGGTACTTCAGTGTAACAGTCATCATTTTTGTATCATATACAACATTGACATTGGTACATGGAACATCACTGTTGAATCTTTTCTCCGTCCTTTTCCTCAATGCACAAAGTGCAGTTCATAATGTGCATGTTCCTGCACATGCTTTCTCCTCCACACCATGCTGTATGTACATTGAGAGGGGGAGGATGTTATTTGGAGCACTTGCTTTCTCCTCCACACCATGCTGTATGTACGTTGAGAGGGGGAGGATGTTATTTGGAGCACTTTCAATTCGGGGAGCTGGAGAGACATTTGCTTTGAACAAAACCAAATTATATTTGGCAATAGCTTTAATTATTCTGCTGAATAGATGATGCATTAATTTAATTGTTGCTTTCTTTAAGAGAATTGATATCAACAACTGAATTGATATCAACAACTGAATTTGATGCATGTTGCAATTCAATTGGAGAGCAATTTTTTTTTTAATAAATGTGTGCATCATTCAATTAATGTATGCAATAATTGAATTGTTGCTCTCTTAAGTTGAATTTATATCATTAATTGATGTGTGCAGTAATTCTTTTAAAGAGAGCATGCAAGTTTATGATTAGAGATATTTTCAATTCAACATGTCCAGAATTAAATTGATGATCTTTAATTGAATCATTCCTTCTATTTAACAGAATTGATGCACACATTAATTCCTTATAAAAAAAAAAATATTGTAAATAAGGATATCTTCAACTGAATTAAAGAGATCATCAAATCATTTATACCAAGCTCCAAATTAATATTTTGCAAGTAATAATTCCAGCACACTGAAGCTATCATTAACTGAATTGCTGAGAGCAATAACTGAATTGATGCAGTCGTGTAGTTTTCAAAAATGAAATTTATTTCTTGAATAAAAACCATGCAAAAGCAAAGGTTTATGACTGGCCACGCATTGGTTGATAATAAAATATATACTTTTCCCTTGTTTTTGTTTTATATCTGTGCACATTGTACCACTGACCATCCTCTTGAATGTGCTGCAGTTGTACAGTGTGTGCATATGAAACATCTACTTTAAGGACTGGGAATTCCAACAGAAATGAAATTAAAATGTATAAATGAAAAATAAATTTCACTTTTGAAAGTACACAAGAGCTGAACTGCAACACTTCACACTGGCAAACTTTTCATGAAGATCTGTACAAATAAATGCATTTGTTCAGAACTTCATCACACTCACCGTTTATTTCCTCATAGATTTTCAAAAATAATTTTTTCATTTCTTAAAATATGAAAAACACTGGTGTAAATTATACTCATGTAATTTAAATCCCAATATGTTTTTATAAAAAAAAAAGTTTTGGTAGCTATATGTAATCAAGTGACTCGGGTTGGAAATGTGACACCCCACCCACCCCTTTCACCCAGTCCCCCACTACATCTAATAATACTAGCAAAAATGAACATTGTGGTGACATTTGAAGTGGAATATTTCTAATATGATTAAAATATTTGCATAGTCAGCAAAAATTCACCACACCTTTTTCAGCAGTCATAAGTCTAGAGTAATGTTACCTCCGTCTACACCATGTCACAAGCTGTTATAAATCAGGCCTCGGGGCATAGTTTTACACTAGTACAAAAATAATAAACTTGTCAGAAATCAAGGAACTCAAAACTGAAACATGTACCAGTGTTTTAACCTGGGTGACAACATCTATTGACAGAACTGAAGAAAAACTTGATTAATCTCCAAGTTATCTTTATTTCCAGAATTTAACCACCACTAAACTAGGAATAAATACCAATCTAAAGATTATAAAGGTTATAGAAATACACACAAAAATTTTAAAATATCAAAATCTTATAGCAATATATGTTGTAAGGAATATAAGTTTTATTTACATCATCCTGTCTGGACTTCAGCAATGCCATCGATGTATGGCATGCAGATCATGCATATAAACATTTTGTAAAAATGAAATGTAACTTTCAATCAGCAGAAAATGATAATGCATTACAAGCACTTCACTTTACGTCAAATTTATTGTCACTTTTCTTTTGCATCAGCAGCGAAACTTTTATCCATGATTTTCAGCATTTCAGTGAGATACGTCTGCACCGTGGCGAGTGAAGCTACAATGGCGGGACAGCCAAACCCATGAGAAATTAAGCTGAATCTGGTCAGGGCACTTTGCATTTCTGGGTTCAGAATAGGCTGAGGCTGGGAGTTCCCAATGGGAGATCGATCTTGATTCAGAATGTCCATAAACTCTTTGAGAACCTGCTTTGAGGCAATGATCATGTTTTTCCTTGCCATATTTTCTGCAGGAATACCGTTGTGATACTTTTGAACATTATACTTTGCACATTGTCTTGATGGAAATTCAGTTTCGCATAAAAATCCAAAATCACGAGCGAGACGAATAGCCTCCCCTTCCACTACAGATGTCAGAAGTGTAACTGGAGCAGATTTTCTTCTCCCTGCTGGTAAAGTTAACCCAATCTTTTCCAGCTTCTCTCGCAGATTCTTGCCGCCATCCTTTGACTTGGCTCTTCTGAGGACACCTCCCAACAAGGAGGCATTGAGACATTCTGGTGATGACAATCTTCTCTGGATCTCTGCGACTGTGACTTTATATTTTGAGGTACTACTGAGCAAGGAAAGTCGTCCATCCACTAGGCAAAAGACATCACCTGAATTGGAGGAATTAGACTGCGGCATATTGCGACGGGATTCTCTGCGAGGAACAACTGCTCTCTGGATTTCGATCTGGTTGGAAATTTCTCTTGGAATATAAGTAGTGTTTTGATTTCGAGATTCAGCATTGTCTGAAGAACTGGCAAATGAAGAATCAGATGCTTGTACATTATCTTGCTGCTGGTTTCGTTCACTGTAAACCATGGGGAGATTCTCAAGGCTGCTTCTCTGAGGGTAAATTTGAGTTTGGTCTGCATTGGTAGGAGGAAAATTTGTCTGCTGAACTTGGTAGAAGGTCATCTGCGGATACTGTTCAGCATTATAGTGAGGAGGCTGGCCTTGGTACCTCTCCATCTCTGAAGATTGTGAAACAAGAAATGCAGGTGGAAAATTTGGATATTCCACTGTTTGGGTGGAGGACGGATAATATCCACTGTGAGGATGGACACTGGAGGAGGAACATGCCCCTTCAAGTGGCTGGCTGTGAGACAGGTAGATCCCCCCGACCATTGATTGGCTGGAGGAAGGGTACATTTCTTCTGGGGAAATATTACTGCTAAGCGTTGTCAGATGACCAGCGTGAGGTGCAGAGTTTCCATTGTACATCCCAGATTTAACAGCCTCCATTATTATGCTCTCAAGGTTAAGTCAGTAAGAACACACAGAACAGCTTCCTAAGCAAAATTCAAAATGCACACGTTTGCCAGTCACAAGGTTCTGGTATAACTCACTAGCAGACCATTACATTCGTTTGCAAGCTTTCTGAGGAATGAATCAGATTATGGAATTAGGAAGAAATTGACTGATTCCTATGTCCTGGGGTCATGTATCTACACCACACCTTACAACAACACTCTCACACATGTCGAGTTGTACTCTCTTTCATGTGGAGTACTGATAGTATCTTGATTAAACAGGAGACCAATCAAATTAAAGTGGTCACCAATCAAAGGATGTCACAAGAATGATTACTGCCTCAGATAGGCAGGGCTAATTGTAGGTAATTGGTCATGGTCAATAGGTGTTTGCACAGTACCCACACAGGTGTGATGATAGTTCACCAGACCAGAACCATTGTAATTTGATTAATAATTGACCTGTAACTCAAGAAGAAAGTCCCAAAGACTGTGGAATTTTACTTCATTGTAAATACTAACAACACAGTACTTGTTTTTAAAAGCATGGCATTATCTAGAAATGTCTCTCCTTTAATTGTAACATAAACACATGGTAAACAGCAGAATTCATGACTGAACAGATAATAGAACAGAATTTTAATCAATGAGGTGTATATCTTAAAATAGTTTGATAAAGTTACACATTCAACTTAAAAATTGTATTGAAGAAAAAGAGAGATTTTATTTCTATGAACATGAAAATGTTTCAATTGGAGAAAATTTGTGAATGAGGAAAATAATACTGCAAATTGTAGTAGATTTATTTGTGTGTTATCAGCTCATTATAAATAGCAAGGCTACATCATATTATTTTGAATATAAAGACAACTGTCAATCTATACAAAGACTGAACATACATGTATCAGTGGGCACAGAATAATTTCCAAATATCGCACCACCATTATAATTATAAAACTCAAAGCTCCTTAAATATGATGACATATACTGAATGCTTATAGAAAATAACAATTAAACAAACACTGCATACTAATTTAGAACATTGCAGAGTCATGAACAATTCTACATGTGCTGAGCATTCTTTAACAGCAGTCACACCTGAATAAAAGTCACACAGGAACACAAGTGAATACAATTTGTTTTAGAGAATGAGATCTTTGTGAAGCAGATCTCAAAGACTGAAGAAATATTTCTAGTAATCCTGTGTTGTATAATTTGTAGTAGAAAATGAGATCTTTGTGAAGCAGATCTAAAACACTGAAGAAGAAAAATCTAGTAATCCTGTGTTGTTTTTGTAAAATTAAGTCAGAGCTGTAACATACATATTACCTTATGTTACGTGTGATGTACAGGCCATGTATAGAGATTTTACAATCTAATTGAAATGAAAGCCTTTGATCTGCTCATGCATTTTCACTATTTGAGGAATTATAACAACATACCATTTAGGATCATGCCAGAGCAACATTTTTGTAAGCTAGTGAAATTGTTTCTGAGAGGAATTTCAACTGGTTATTTCGGATAATCTCCAGCTTTTCCTTCACTGTATGTAACACTCCAAGGCAAGACTGAAAGTTTATGCAGGTCCTGACTTAAATGGAAAGTGAAAACCTAATTTTATATATATATATATATATATATATATATATATATATATTTTATTTTTTTTTTTATTTTTTTTTATTTTTTTATTTTTAGCAGATTTTAGAAACAGATTGTGTTGTGACAGTGCAGTGATTAAGTAGGGGATTTCCTTAATGTTTTCTGTCCATCTGTTACAAGCTATACAAATGCCTAATTAATTCCTCTGTAATACCTACCACATCACCTGACACAAAAATGTAACACACAACTCTAGGGAACAATAGAGCCTTGTACCACACTATACAACTCTAGGAGCACAAATGGACCTTGTTTTAACTGAAGTGGCGTGAGAGAAAGAACTAATTACACTGCTTGGAATGGTGCATAAATGTGTCACATTTAATTTGTGTTACTGTTTGCAACATTTTATTAATATAATATAAAAAATCCTATTCTAACTTCAAAAGTTGAGAGGCTTTAAAACCTGTATTTACTTTTTTGTTTGCACATGCATATATTTCTAAATATATAAATGTCCAAACAAAAAAATAAACACAGGTTTTAAAGTGTCTCAACTTTTTGAAGTTAGACATGCTGTGACTGAGTCAATCGGTATTAGCTTAAGTCACCACGTGAGCGGATCTAACATCTGATTTTCGTTACATTGAAGCTGTTGTGTAAATTTTACTCTGTGTTAAAGGCAACGTACAGTGCATCTGTTATGTGCATCTTTCTTTATAAATAAAAGAACCACATACGTATAAACATTTGACACAACAGCAGCATTTGTAGAAAATCCTCCAATCAGTCACTTCCTGAAGAAGTCCTTTCCGGCAATCGTCAGTGAATTCCACTTTCAATAATGTCTCTTCCCACTACCCAGGATTTGGCTCCTGTGTGGACAATTTGTTGAAACTTCCTCTAGAAGCTAAAGATCGCTACAGTAGTTTGGGAATGGTGTTCATTTTTCTCTTCATTTCCTCTGATTGCTCATCGTCGTCATCATGTTCCCTGAATCCTTCACTGGCCTGGGTCTTGCCCAGGAGCTCCAGCATGGCCTTTGATTCAGGGTCACTTTGAAGAATACTCTTCTTTATCACCTGAAAGATTAGCAAAAACTTTATCTACAGGGGTAAGCATGTAGACACCCATGTCTGTGTAGAAAGCGGCATACACACATCATTCATTGTTATGACTCAGTTCATAAAATTGTTAGTACACATAATACTCTGTGTGTATCTAGACACCAAGGTTTTCTTAACTCAAAAAATTGTACATTTATAAAGGAAAACTTTTTCACAAATTTTTAGTAAAAAATCACATTGAAATGAATTATACCTACAAATACAAGAAAGCAATACTTTTTCCACTATCAGCATCTACTCACAGTTCTCTCTCCTTCTTCATCACTGTCATTTTCCTTTTTCTTCTCTGGGCCAAGTGCCCACACTTCAATAATATCCACCTCGAACTCTGGCTCTGTGGACAGCTGAGGACTGCCGTATGTCGTACACTTGGGCTTGGCCTTGCTGTGACCATGGTTAAAACTGCTGTCTATCCACAAACCAAAGTAGTTCATCTGTCCTCCCATCCCCTGATTACAGGAAATTCAAACAAAGCACTCAGCCATTTTACAAGTTTCAAATAAATGCATTATGAATCAGGACTGAACAGCAGACTTATCATACTAGGTACAGAGTGTATTTTCTCTACTTTGATGGAAGTTCATTTTTTTAATCAAGAGAGAGAGAGAGAGAGAGAGAGAGAGAGAGAGAGAGAGAGAGAGAGAGAGAGAGAGAGAGAGAGAGAGAGAGAGAGAGAGAGGAGAGAGAGAGAGTGAGAGAGATTTGAAAGTTTACCAAGCCATTCAGTAGAGTTTCCTGCCCTTGGTTGAGGTACATAAAGTTTTCATTATACATTGTTGGTGTATAGATGCCATAATGTGGTTTTAGTGTAAACAGGAAACATGAAGGGGAACCTGCAGAAAACAGACAAGGTGCAGTATACAAGTGTATGCAAGACTGAACTCACTTCACCTACCAAAAAAAGATCAAATGATTTCATATTTGGTGATTTTCACAGAGCACGCAGTAAATTAAATCAAGTCACAGAACAGTGCTGCAGACAGCAGGCATACTAAATATTCCATTGAAAGTCTGTCATTATGCCTACCATAAAATTTTGCCCTGCACTCCCAGCTGTCAATAGCCATTCCCCCAAACAAGTGTCCCTTCTTGTCCCTGATCACCAGCAGGGTGGGGCCTTGGTTTGTGATGTGAGCCAAGAGCTGTGAGAAGCTGTCGCCATACACAGTGTTACTGAACAGAAACCGCCAATGAGACTGATGCATTGTGGGAAGGTTATAGTTCAGATACAACACAGAATCATGGTCCAAAACACTTTGTACGGCTTGATCACGATGACCAATGAACACGGGAATTGGCACCATGGCAGGAACATTCTCCATAATCTCATTCGTCTGAAAGTAAAACAGGAAATCTTTTGCACACTTTGTAGAGAAAACAATTTCTCTACTCATAAACACTTACAAAGTCATCAAGAATTCCATATGTTCAATACAATAACCTTGATGTGACCTTGTAATCTCACAATAGAATGGTCTTTGTCACTATTTACTCCCACACCAAACATGGGAGTCTCTTCACATTACTGAAGATATTGCATCGCATAAAAGTGTTGATGGACCAACAGACAAAGCACATTAAATTCTAGCAGTGCTCCCATATTTTTGCTGAGGACCCGTGGCCCAAATTTAAAAGACATAATTAAATTATAGACATAGGAAATGTGAAGATCTTACACTATCAAACTGGAAAAGAATACTGAACACAGTGTCAAAAACGTTCATCAGATGTGGAGATTTGGACATCCATGTTTCTATGTCGCTGACGGACAGCTTCACATTCTCATCACTGCCTGTAAGTGTAATTAAAAAAAATTTCCTTGATATTTTAAATAATGGGACAATGCCTTGAAACTTTCTCTGATTCTACATTGTGTATTTGTTGCATGTTTTGTGTTCAAATGTCTGGTTAAAAAATATTTCCAGTGAAACACTACATTTACTGACACCAGTGAAACACTACATTTACCGACATCAGTGAAACACTACATTTACTGACACTAGTGAAACACTACATTTACTGACACCAGTGAAACACTACATTTACTGACACCAGTGAAACACTACATTTACTGACACCAGTGAAACACTACATTTACTGACACCAGTGAAACACTACATTTACTGACACCAGTGAAACACTACATTTACTGACACCAGTGAAACACTACATTTACTGACACCAGTGAAACACTACATTTACTGACACCAGTGAAACACTACATTTACTGGACAGATAACTTCAATCTCCTGTCAAACACAGACCTGTTCCATACAATGTATCTGCATGTTAATGGTCTGTCTGTTCACCAGGAAAGTTCATAAATATCACAGTGTTCACAAAAATGGGGAGGGCTACTTTATTGCCAAAAATATATATAAACAAATAAATTAAAAAAATACACAAATAAATAAAAAAATAAACAAATAAATAAAAAAATAAACAAATAAATAAAAAAATACAATTTATATACAAAAGTCACAATTGTATATGTATTCTTAAAATTTTATTTCATTATTTTGGTGTTGAACACATTCATGACTTGTCATATTAACTGTAACATCTCAGACATGTACCATCATCTCAGAAATATACCATCATATTTTTTTTTTTCAAAGGCAACCAGACACCACAAAAAAAAAAAACAAAAAAAATGACGAGCAAAAAAAAATTCTAAAAACAAATAAATAAATAAAAATCTTATTTCTGTCAATGTGCCACAACACGGTTTTACAATACAATACAATAATTTCTACAGCACACTAATCAAATTAAAATCTTATGCAATTAATATAAAAGCAGGCAACCATAAGTAAAAAAAAATGTCCTGCATTAGAGTAGTATTATATACTAGTAAAAAGTCTGACAAGTCCTTAAACTTTTCTGTTGAAAAAAAAAACAACTAAGAATTTTTATGACCTCATGCTAAGTAAGTTTTATCATTTTACATGGACGTTAAGTAATCTGTCACAACCACTCCCCCTCCACCATAACACCAACACCCCCAGTTCTGTTGTAACTAATTTAGTTCTGAGCTGCAAATGTTTTGTCTTTTTTTTTTTTGAAATATATTTTGCTATTCACTTTATTTTATCAAGAACCACACTGAACAAATTGTAATCACACCTGAGTGAAGCTAATACAGTAATTTTCTTGGAGGAGGAGCAATACATTCGATTTGCAGGTCATGACCTGCATGCATCATTGGGCCAAGAAACTTTATCCAATGAATTTACAAGCCACTTTATGATGTACATGTAGAATAAATCATGCCCCTAATGGCTGAAGGGGAAATTTAAAATCAAGTTTGTTTGAATCACGGCCTGGGGTGCAATGTACAGACATAATAATGACAGAAGTTTAAAGTTGGAGATATTTCATTCAAGAGCACAACAGATCATATTTAAATGAATGTTCCGGTAAACATGACATTAATGCCTGAGGCATTTTATATCAGCATTACAAACAAATTCTCATCTTGTTCCTGTGTGCCATTATGTTACTATATCTTCTCCCATCAACATTACAAGAGGATATCAAAGTCACGTAAACACTGCGTCTCATTGTCTGGTTTTACAGATACTCTTACTGGCCAGAGTTTGTAAACGGTGTGTTTCATTCTAATAAATCCTTTTGTGTTACAGATACAGACCTATATATCCCCTTGTATAAAGACACAGGTCTATAAGTGCCTTTTGTTAAAAATACAGGGTTATAAGTCTCTTTGTGTTAAGGACATGGGTCTATAAGTCCCTTTGTGTTAAGGACATGGGTCTATAAGTCTCTTTGTGTTAAGGACATGGGTCTATAAGTCCCTTTGTATTAAGGACACAGGTCTATAAGTCCCTATGTTAAGGATACGGACCTATAAGTCCCTATGTTAAGGACACAGGTCTATACGTCCCTATGTTAAGGATACGGACCTATAAGTCCCTATGTTAAGGATACGGACCTATACGTCCCTATGTTAAGGATACGGACCTATAAGTCCCTATGTTAAGGATACGGACCTATAAGTCCCTATGTTAAGGATGCGGACCTATACGTCCCTATGTTAAGGATACGGACATATACGTCCCTATGTTAAGGATACGGACCTATAAGTCCCTATGTTAAGGATGCGGACCTATACGTCCCTATGTTAAGGATGCGGACCTATACGTCCCTATGTTAAGGATACGGACCTATAAGTCCCTGTGTAAGGTAGGAAAGAAACTGCTGGCTTCCACCAGTGTTCATTGTATGGATGCCTCTCCATCGAGGACTCTGGGTCACATAATGCTTGTACACTTCCAGCAGACTTGTTATCACCTGAAACATTAAGAAGAAGTCGTGTCCTAAATTGTCTATCAAAAAGAACCCATCTTCACCAGGCCTGGATTTCTCAGAAAAACTTGAGTCGAAACTTGGACTTAAGTGTGTGATTTTACTCAAATTCTGACCACATAAATAAAATAAAACTCAAACTTAAATAGGAGTTTTTTTGCAAAACCCAAGCTAAGTGATACTTGCATTTGATGTAATTTTCAAAGCTAAATTTAAAGTCTACCAAAACGGAAGAATAACATCATCATCGTCTACGATACAGACTTTCAACCATTAATTGTTAGTGACTTACATCAGACACATCTGCCCCACTAATCTCTCTGGAATTTTTCATACCACAGAAAATGGTTGCCTTTTCTTCAAAAGTTCCCATTAATGCATGCTCAGCAAATTCTTGGAACTGCTTCATCACTGGCCCATGTTTGTGCTTCTGGTGGCTGGAAGGTGTCTGAATACCACTAATGTAGTGGTAGAGATTTGTGGAGAGCTCCTTATTTAAGGGCGCCAGTCCTTCCTGTTGATTCAAAGTCATAATTACAAGATGGAGAAACATTACTACTACATGGACTGACATAATGATGATTTACAATATAAGTATCCAGAGTTTTGATCTTCTTGGTTTTCAAATTCTAAAATGTTGCAGTAATGGAAATCGTGGAGACATAATTTGATAAATAGTACATTTTTTCATGCACATCTATTTCTTTTGTAACAGGAAAGGAGAAAATGTAACAGATCAGACAGGGATTTGAACCTTGGCCACTTAAACCTCTAGTCAGGTGCTTTGCCAACTGAGCTATATGGCCACTGGTGTTTGAACCTGACTGACTGCCACATTCCTCCCTCCTTAAATGTCTTCACACCTTGAAGACATCAACCCACGATCTTTATCGCATGACAGACATTTTTCACCTGTCAGGTCTAAGTTCTGGTCTACGGCACCTGTTGTGAACTGATAAACACTGAAGGAAACCATGTCTGATCACTATAGTGGTATATTTGAACCGCTTGTTGTTATCTACTATTAGCAATGTTAATGTTATACATTTAGCTTTATGATGTCACAATAGCACTAGTGTTATAGAAGAGCACGGCTAATTCATGACACTCCATCGACTGAAATAACGAATAATAGATTTTTTTTCAAAAAAGTTAAGACAATATGGACAGGTCTATTCAAATAAAGAATAAGTAAAAAATCACTCAACTAAGAGGTCCATTTATGATTTTTTCTCTCGTTTTTGTTTTTCACATCCATTTGTAGATTGTATTTGAAGTTGAAGACATCGTCACCAATTGTTCTCCTTTGAAAGCACTGTAATGCGGATTCTGGTTTTACATTCCACCCATTTCAGGTGAAAATGGTCATCCTACTTGTCAATGGTTCACTTCCATCCAAGACTGAGCAGAAGGGCACACCGTTTCCTCCATCCAAATATAATGTTGGCTGCATGCTCACCGGTGGGCTACAAGCAGGATGTTTGGGGTGGTGGACAGGAGGTGACTTTTTCCCATCTTGCTTTTTTCCTGGATTTCCTTGGCAACACTGTCTATAGTTGTGTAGGTCTTGGTTGGGTTCAGGCCACTGCCATGTTTGACTGTTCATTTTCTCTGGGTTGTTGGCCTCTGGTTTATAGGCTGTGATCTCCATCTTCTCTGGGTTGAATTTACCAGGGTCAGTGCTGTCTGATTTTACTGGTTCACTTCTTGGTTTTACTGGTTCACTTCTTGGTTTTACTGGTTCACTTCTTGGTTTTACTGGTTCACTTCTTGGTTTTACTAGTTCACTTCTTGGTTTTACTAGTTCACTTCTTGGTTTTACTAGTTCACTTCTTGGTTTTACTGGTTCACTTCTTGGTTTTACTGGTTCACTTCTTGGTTTTACTAGTTCTGGTTTTACTAGTTCACTTCTTGGTTTTACTGGTTCACTTCTTGGTTTTACTAGTTCACTTCTTGGTTTTACTAGTTCTGGTTTTACTAGTTCACTTCTTGGTTTTTCTAGTTCACTTCTTGGTTTTACTGGTTCACTTATTTCTTCCTGTTGCTGCATCTTTCACTTCTTCATTCACTGCTTGAGACAATGATTTTGTACCCTCTTGCACATTTTCCATGAATCCTTTTCATTCCTATTCCTCAATTATTTCACTGTATTTCTTCAAAATTTCCAGGTTGCAACATGGTCTGTTGATTGTGCTATATTTTTTTTTCAATGCAATTCTGTAATTTGATGGTAGCTCAGAGTGGTCATATTCCCATGATCATTTGGCAAAATATTTAACATCTCACAATTCAATGCACTTGTCTGGTACATCTTGACTTTATTATTTGATTCATTCTTAGTCCAGTGCCTGTTTTATTGATGTGGACATTGTTATCATACGTTTGATGTGTGATCACTGACACTGTCGGAATGAGACAATGATGTGTGAGATCACTGACACTGTCGGAATGAGACAATGATGTGTGAGATCACTGACACTGTCGGAATGAGACAATGATGTGTGATCACTGACACTGTCGGAATGAGACAATGATGTGTGAGATCACTGACACTGTCGGAATGAGACAATGATGTGTGTGATCACTGACACTGTCGGAATGAGACAATGATGTGTGAGATCACTGACACTGTCGGAATGAGACAATGATGTGTGAGATCACTGACACTGTCGGAATGAGACAATGATGTGTGAGATCACTGACACTGTCGGAATGAGACAATGATGTGTGAGATCACTGACACTGTCGGAATGAGACAATGATGTGTGAGATCACTGACACTGTCGGAATGAGACAATGATGTGTGAGATCACTGACACTGTCGGAATGAGAAAATGATGTGTGACCACTGACACTGTCGGAATGAGACAATGATGTGTGAGATCACTGACACTGTCGGAATGAGACAATGATGTGTGAGATCACTGACACTGTCGGAATGAGACAATGATGTGTGTGATCACTGACACTGTCGGAATGAGACAATGATGTGTGAGATCACTGACACTGTCGGAATGAGACAATGATGTGTGAGATCACTGACACTGTCGGAATGAGACAATGATGTGTGTGATCACTGACACTGTCGGAATGAGACAATGATGTGTGAGATCACTGACACTGTCGGAATGAGACAATGATGTGTGAGATCACTGACACTGTCGGAATGAGACAATGATGTGCGAGATCACTGACATTGTCGGAATGAGACAATGATGTGTGAGATCACTGACACTGTCGGAATGAGACAATGATGTGTGAGTTCACTGACACTGTTGAAATGAGACAATGATGTGTGACCACTGACACTGTCGGAACGAGACAATGATGTGTGAGATCACTGACACTGTCGGATTGAGACAATGATGTGTGAGATCACTGACACTGTCGGAATGAGACAATGATGTGTGAGATCACTGACACTGTTGGAATGAGACAATGATGTGTGACCACTGACACTGTCGGAACGAGACAATTGAGAAGCTGGTCAAGCAGCAATCAACTCTTCAACTTCACAGCAGTTGGTTCTGATCCCCGAATGACTCAGTCCTCTCAATTTCTCCAGTAACGAGCTGATCCCCGAATGACTTGGTCCTCTCAATTTCTCCAGTAACGGCTGATCCCCGAATGACTTGGTCCTCTCAATTTCTCCAGTAACGAGCTGCTCTGGTTAACAATGAAATTACAAATATGCTGTCAATGAAATCAGGTACACTATTTTGAAGGTATGTGGCAGGTTTTTTTTCAGACTGTCTAGAGGGGTAGCTGTAAATATTGGTACTTCAGGACATTAACAGAGATTCATCCCCTGAGTCCATCATCAAATCAATGGCTGTGCTATCAACATTCTGGACGCCTCAAGTTTTTCCAAAGACAGATAATTTCATCATTTCAGATTTTCGTCATGTGATTTCCAAGTCTTTTGCCAGTTTTTTCTCTTATGAACGATCTCTGTGACCCTTCATCATATAAAATATAAGCATCAGATATATCCAACTTTCGTAACTCACTGATAGCCGTATTCAGTAAAATACTCGGTCAATGTTCAACATTCAGTGTTGTGGTTTCTTGTTCCTTGTTCGTTTCTATGATGTTTACACTTGTTTGATGAGCTTGTTTTCAATACTCATTATTTTCATGCTTCATGTACTGGTGTGGTGTTTTTTCTGATACTTTTCACATCTGTTGCGGGATTTTTATTTATTAAATCTGTTGTGGGATTGTAAAATACTCAGCATTGTAAAACACCCAGCATTGTAAAACACTCAGCATTGTAAAATACTCAGCATTGTAAAATACTCAGCATTGTAAAACACTCAGCATTGTAAAACACTCAGCATTGGTGTTTGAAGTTGACTGCATTTATACACTTTGTTTCTTACATGATGAAATTATTTCCATAAAGTCTTCTTCTTATCGGTAGAGACACCCAGTCAAAATTGAGTATTTTGTGCTCAGTTTGCCTAATTTTACAGTCTAATTTAAACATGTACTCATCTGTATTTGTGATTTCTATTTCAAGGTCTTCTTCACATAGGGTCTCCAGCACGCATTCATTCAATTCTTGAAAGATCTTCCTTTTCAGCAAGAGCAATTTTCTAATTATGCCAAGTGTTCGAGATTTCTCCTGCTAACTAGATTTCCTTTTAGATCCACAAATTATCTGAATAGCTTTGATACTGCTGCCAGCATGTATAGCTTTGATACTGCTGCCCTGTTGCCAGCGTGTATAGCTTTGATACTGCTGCCGGAATGTATAGCTTTGATACTGCTGCCCTGTTGCCAGCGTGTATAGCTTTGATACTGCTGCCCTGTTGCCGGCGTGTATAGCTTTGATACTGCTGCACTGTTGCCAGCGTGTATAGCTTTGATACTGCTGCCCTGTTGCCGGCGTGTACAGCTTTGATACTGCTGCCCTGTTGCCGGCGTGTATAGCTTTGATACTGCTGCCCTGTTGCCAGCGTGTATAGCTTTGATACTGCTGCCCTGTTGCCGGCGTGTACAGCTTTGATACTGTTGCCGGCGTGTATAGCTTTGATACTGCTGCACTGTTGCCAGCGTGTATAGCTTTGATACTGCTGCCGGAATGTATAGCTTTGATACTGCTGCCCTGTTGCCAGCGTGTATAGCTTTGATACTGCTGCCCTGCTGCCGGCGTGTATAGCTTTGATACTGCTGCCCTGCTGCCGGCGTGTATAGCTTTGATACTGCTGCCCTGTTGCTGGCGTGTATAACTTTGATACTGCTGCCCTGCTGCCTGCATGTATAGCTTTGATACTGCTGCCCTGTTGCCGGCATGTATAGCTTTGATACTGCTGCCCTGCTGCCGGCATGTATAGCTTTGAGTCTTCCTTCCATTGTGTATAGAATTCTGTTTTTCACGGCACCAAATGTTGTGAAGTAGTTAGCATTGAAGGAAAACATACCTGATCATTAAAGTGGTTTATTTGAACTGCTTGTTGTTATATACTATGAGCAATATTAACATTACTCAAAGCCTTATGATGTCACAATTGTGTTAGCATAGTAGAAGAGCATGGCTAATCCATGGCAGTACCAAATGTAGCAGAAAGGGAGAAAATGCAAAGGACCAGACCAGGATTTGAACAGAGGTCCCCTAAATCTGTAGTCAGGTGCTCTACCAACTGAGCTATCTGATCACCAGTGATCAAACCTATCTGAGTGCTACATTACTCCCTCCTCAATGTCTTCACACCTTGAATCTTTATCCCCTGGCAAACATTTTTACCTGTCAGTTCCAAGCTGGTCTATGACACCAATGTAACAGGAAGGAAGAAAACGTAATGGAGCAGACTGAGATTTGAATTTCAGGCCCCCTGAATCTCTAATCTGGTGCTTTACCAACTGAGCTATCTGACCACACTTTCAAATTAACAAATCAAAAGGGGGTTATATGTGTAACTCCTTTGTCCTCCTTCTCTTAGTTTGGCACACACACACATACACACACAGAGAGAGAGAGAGAGAGTCTTTTTGATTATTGCTATAATCAAGTCTGTCAGATAAGTGAATGTCCTTTTACACTCCTGAGATCAAAGAGCTGGAGTACATGATTTGTATGTGTTTTTTTGGTTTTTTTAATAATCTCTTTATATAGGTTTTTTATAGGTCATTTCTGTGATGTTATATCGCTATTATTAAAACAAAATTTCATTTAGAAGCTCTGGGATTACATCTAATCTAAATTGTGGAAAGATATGGGTCGAGAATGGGACCTTGCATGCTTAATGTACATGCGCACAGTCTTTTTTCCCATCCCTCTTCTTTGAAGAGTCATATATTGCCACACTTGAGTAATGTCATTTAAATAATGCATATAAATACACATGACTGTGATCACGTTTACATTATGTTAAGACGTGATCTAAGATTTAAAGTGGGACATGATAATTTAATGTCACGTGGAAATTCCATCCCTTTATTAAACTTACTTGAAAAGAATGTTCAGATTTAAACAATTTTTCGTATTTTGAATGGATATGCTGGAACTCTTGCCGAGTAACCTGAGATCCAGCGGACTCTCTGCTCTCTGAACCCCCCATTTCAGATGATGATGATCATGATGATTTCATTGTCACATTGTTTACTAATTTGGAAAATAGTGTATCCCGATCTCGATATATTGAAGATTGAAGAAAAAAAAATGCAACATCAGATTTGGTAAGGTATGTTGCATGGTATTTTTTTTTTTACTTTTGTTCATTTGTATTTTCATGTTCATATAATAGCAAAAATGCTAGTTTGTGTTTTAATTTTAATTTATAACTCAGCTGATTTTACTGTTCTATTTTTAGATTACGCGAGGAAATACCAACAAGGACTTCCTTGACATTCGGAACTCATTTGGAATTTCCAAATAATGGCAGCCATGTTTTCAGCTCTTTAGAAAGATAAGTTTTGATATGTCAGACCAAAATGACAACGTTTACTATATTCTTCTTGCCGATAAAATAGGAAAGAAGAAAGAAAGAGGAATTTTACGAACGACTTCCTCCAAAGTTGACGTGTTACCCGGAACCCTCCTGCTACTGGTGGAGGAACGAAATGATAAACAGAGGAACACCCTCTGGTGGACACTAGAGACGCTAGAACCAGAGAATATTGAAATTGAATGTCAACCTCCGGACACTGGTCAGCTGAGTAAGACCGAATTTGCTCTGCTTCAGCCCATTCCAGTCTGTCAAGAGCGTCTATCCATATTCCAGGACCAAGAATGGCTTAAGGAGGGTGCCCATCTTCAAGTAAATGATCCTGTTACTGTAGCAGTGAAGGGGCAGCCATACCTAAAGGGGATCATCAAGTACAAAGGGGAACTGCCAGGTGTTAAGGGGATTCAGTTTGGAATAGAGTTATTAGGGGTAGGTTTATCATCCACGCTGTTTCAGTTTACAACCCAGGGTGATGTAACTTAACTTTTTGTATATTCAAATTCCTAAATCTTCTGGAAAAAATCAGGGTTACAGTACTCACTAATGTAGAGTCTATTTTTATTACCATTATGGCAATGAGTCATATTGTAGGAATGGTTATCTGGTGTTACCTGTTACAGCATCAGTCACAGACGGTTGCTAGACACAAAAGCGGTAACATTAGGTTCAGTTCACTGATTAATTGTTTAATAAGAGAAGGAAATTATTTTCTTTATATCAACATTGCATCAGATTTATGGGTGTAACTTATTGTTATTTATGGTTACAAACCAACAGAACATGCTGTAATACATTTCTAATATGGGTGTGACTTAAGTTATTTTAAGAATAGCAATATTATGACAAATTTGAATTTTCAGACGCAGTGGTAAAACATCCCTTGTTTTTATTCTGAATTTCTCTGTTTGATTAGCATGAACTTAGTAAATGTACAAAGAAGGTCACACAACAATTTGTACATGTGTGTTGTAGAAACCACATCAAGTGACATTAAAGATCAGATGTAGATTATATACTAAAGTAAAAATACTCTTGTATTAAATATCTTTGAATCTCGCAAAGATGGCAGTATGTAACTGACTACTGAGTAACAGTGCTGTCTGTGAAGAAGTTCTCTAATTCACATTTCCTGATGGGTGTGCAATGTGTTTTAGGAAAGCACCTCTGATGAGAGAAAAACACGCAGGTGACTCTTTTACCTAGGATATGAACCTTAAACTGTTTATGACTGTTAAGAAACAAGTTCAACAACACATATCAATGCTTCTCTTTGGCTTGGATTTTGGTGGGAAGGGGTCATTGATATGGGAAGAAACAGGAGTACCCAGAGGAAGTGGGGTGACCACTATACCCTCTCACAAACAACCATTGCTGATCATGGGGATCGAACTCGGATAGCAGCAGTGAAAAGCGAGTGTGTTAACCACTATGCTACTCAGACTCTAGTACATACTTGAAGCCTCCTTCCATATTCATTGATAGATATAAAAAAAAAATATTAGGGTAAAGATGCAAGGAATGTGGCAGTCAGAATTTCATTAATGTTCAGTTGAAATAATTCAAAATTATTCCTTTTGACCAGAAGACATTGAATATTTTGCTAAAGGTAAAAATGACTTTTGATGGATCTTGCCAGGGTTCTTGAAATCTATTTCTGTGGTGTCGGACAGTTCAAGATTTTTATCAGTCTGAATAATGAATTGTACTATACATTTATACACTTTACTACTGCAAGGAAATTTTCATCAGTCAAATCTTTAAGACTGGTAAATTTCAAAAACACTTGTCTCGCAAATACCTTATTTTATACTATAAAATTAAAATGAAAATCATTGATAATGCTTCAGGAAAGCAAAGGCAAGGGCACCTGTGATGGAGTATTCCGAAAAAAGCGATTTTTCACCTGCGAGCAGAACAGTGGAATTTTTGCCGCCATTCACAAAGTGCGGAAGGATCAGGACTCTCTGTATCGTCGTCAGTATCCAGACCGTTCAATTCCGATCCACGATGACTTTCCAATGTATCGGGAGGAAAGAGAAGTAATAGAGAACTTCAACCTAAAGGAGAAAGACAGAATTGTCTGGATAAGTGACAATGGGCCAGAGTTTGGGGAGGTGAAGTGGGTGGGGAATCTCCCAGACAGCAATCGAAGAGACATCACAGTTGGAGTAGAATTTGTAAGTCGTAGCTTGCCTAAACCTCTTCACATATTTCTATTATGTCAAAATTTACGATTTAACTATCTCTCTTTTTTTTGAGAAAAGAGCTTTTTGCTTGCTATCTATGGTTTAATTCAGTTTTAATGTAGATGTGAATACATGGGTGTGTACATACCATGAAAAAATATGGTATTTAATCATATTTCACAATGATGGAAAAACATTTGGTCTCGTGTCTAGCTAGTTTAAAAAAGTAGTTATTGAAAGTATAAATGTGAACATGACTTTAATCTTTTTATATAGTTGATATTTTTTATATGGTTAGGATAACCCAGTAGGATCAGGTACAGGGAAGTACAAAAATCACAGACTGTTTTATGCTAAAGCTCAGCATGCATCTTTAGTACCCATCATGGGTTTAATGAAAGCAGATGAGTACATGCAGATGAACCAGGGGGCAGGAGCCTCGAGTTCTTACTACCAGCCAGAATATGGTTTCACACATGACCCTGAACAAATAAACTCTCCACGACTCTCACAGTCACGAGTTACCTCAAACAGTTCATCCTCAAGTTACAATCCAGTGAAGAGAGAGGTTTTCTCGCAGCCTGTTCAGAGCACAGACAGGGGGAGTTACTCCAGCAGCAATACTTACCAACAGGTGCTCTCTAAAGATCAACTTCAGGTTCACCTACCTCCCACACCCAACAAAGAGAAGTTGCCACCTTCACCACAGGAGGCAATTCCTCCAGTCAGACAGATGAAGGAGGAGAGGAGGTCCAGCGAGATGGAGAGCCCCAATCCACTGTACGAGTACACAAGGGCACAAGGTAAGACACCCAACCTTTAGTAGAAGTTTTTTTTTTCATTTTCATCATTGGTCTATTCAGTAGTGATCTAACAATATTTCAGTAGTGATCTAACAATATTTCAGTAGTGATCTATAAGTTATAAAATGACATGTTGCAATCTTGTTGTGAATCACTTAATGTGCTGCAGGAAGTCAAAATTTGTTCTCATTTGATATTTGATCAAGCTATATGTTTACCTCATGATGTCAGTATATATATGTGATGTACAGTTAGCTGTATTTATGAGAGGAAAATAGATTTATATTTCTGTACGGTCCCAGAGTTGGCAGGGTCAACTGCAAGCTTTGAGATGTTCAAGTGTTTAAGACAACAGGATTGACACACAAAGTTGATTGACTTAGAAAGTGAAAAGTCCCAAATCATGCACAAAAATAGCAAGAAGAACAGAGGTGTTTGGATGTATTTTTGTATGTATCCATCATGAGTTGCTATACTAAGCTCTGCAGATAACAGCCCAAGCTCTGCCAATGCTAGTCCAAGTTCTGTAGAGACCAGCCCATGCTCTGTTGATATCAGCCCATGCTCTGTTGATAACAGCCCATGCTCTGTAGATACCACCCCAAGCTCTGTAGAAACCAGCCCATGCTCTGCCAATGCCAGCACAAGCTCTATAGATACCAGCCCAAACTCTTTAGATACCAAACTCCTCTGACACCAGCCCATGCTCTGCCAATGCCAGCACAAGCTCTATAGATACCAGCCCAAACTCTGTAGATACCAAACTCCTCTGACACCAGTCCATGCTCTGCCAATGCCAGCCCAAGCTCTGTAGAAACCAGCACAAGCTCTAGAGATAGTAGCCCATGAAACATTTTATATTTTAATTCTACTTGTAGATCAACAAAGTGAAATAAAGATGGAACCATTCGAACAACCAAACAGCAGACGCAGTAACCCGGGCTCTCGTTCTACAGTTCCTGCCGACCCTGACCTTGAAGTGGGGTCCATGGTAGAGGTCATGTCAAACCCGCCACTTTATGGGGTCATTCGATGGATGGGCTACCTGCCAGACCAGAAAGAACCAGTCAAACCCATAGCGGGACTGGAAATGGTATGAGTGACACTAAAGGAGGGTTAAATCTTATCTTTTAGGGACCGCCGGAATTGATCTAGATTCCTGTTTAATTATCCTTCTTCAATGAATGTGGGTTTTATATAGTGCAAAGTAAATGCATTAGAACCATGTTATATGTGTGGCTTGGAATAGAAAAAATCCCCTGCAAAATGTACAGTTAATAAACTCATTGTTACAACATATACTGAGTTCAGTTTTAATGACAGAGGATAAACATTTTAGCTGAAACAATGAAAAATTTTAAAGCTGCTTCCTTTTTTTAAAGTGTTATCAGGAAATTGAATTATTCATGCAATTTTTCAAGATAAAAAGATTTTTAAGTAATAGATATAATTGATTTTTATCATGAAATATTTCAATTTGAACAGGAAGAGGAAATATCAGCTGGCACTGATGGCAGTTTTGGAAAACATAGGTTCTTCTCATGTCCGCCGAAGAAAGCTTTTTTTGTACCACTGTACAAATGTCGTAAAGATAAGCGTTTTGTGGACAGTGCTCGCCGTAATAGTGGGGTCTCGAATAACTTTGGGAGTATGGAGACACCTGATGTGATGGGAAATATTTCTCCACCAGATTCTCTAGATATTAAACAAATCGAACAGGAAGTGTGCGGTAAACAAAAAGGAATTCAGGGTCATCATAACTCTTGTTATCTGGATGCTACACTGCTAGCTATGTTTTATTTTACAACTGTGTTTGATGGAATTTTATACAGACCTAAACGCATTGATGACTTATACGAATATGATGATGTTAAACAAGTGATAAAAGAGGGCATTGTTAATCCGCTACGAAGGTAAAGCATATTTATGATCGAGAAAGAAAAGAATGTTTCATTTTGTATATTCTTTAAAGAGAAAGAATTGATCAATTTGAACACAAAATGGAAAAACAAAGGAATGAATTAGCTTGCTGAATTTTAACTTTCTTTTTAATATGTCTGATGTACTTGTATGTTAAAATTATTTGTTACATAATACAAAGGAGAATGTTTAACCTTATCAATGATTTATGGAATGAATAAGAAATTTATCCTTTCAGACATAATTATGTTCGTGCAGACAAAGTAATGAAATTGCGCCACCTACTGGACAAATTAGGAAACATTCCTGGAATGATGAGTGAAGAAAAAGGTTAAAACCGTAAACTTATTTCTTTTCAAGATCTAGTTAAACTACTCTTTTATGCATAGATAGTTTTACAGCTGTGTTTTTGATTAACTCTGGATTTGAGACACAGTATTATTATGTAATGTATATTTCATTTTTTTATTGTATGCTTCATAGAAAATGATATTTTTAAAAACTACGTTGTGATTAAATTTTTTAAAAATATTTTTCTTACTTATCCAACAAACAAGAAATTTAATTGAAAATGTCATGAATATTCACTGCATTTTATATTTGATCATTTATTTATTATTATTTATTTATTTTACAAATAACCAAATCAGAGCAATACTCTATGAAGAACTTTCAAATTGCATTCTTTGAATTATACAGTGAATTATTACTCTATGCTTACATCCTGTCATTTCAAAATCATTATTTAAAAATATGTAGCCCATATTCCATGTTTTAAAACTTCTAAGAAATTTTGCACAAAATGTTAGAAAATGATATGAAATATGAAGTATATTTATAACAAGAGCTTAAGAAAAGCATGTTTTGTATAAAAAATATTTTTATAGAACCAAATATTTATGAATATATATTACATCATTATGCTGTATAAACTGCAACATGATTAAGAGTGGACATCTAGGGACGAGAGAGGTCTTGTAATACTCCATTTGTTTATATTTTGCTGGAAAGAATGTTCATTTCAGATTAAGCGAGCTATTTCAGAGAACTTTAAGCAGTAATATAGATTCATTTATGTTCAGATGATAGTCTCTGGAGCCCTGCAATTGGGGTTCAAAAGATATAGGGGGGGGGGTGTTAAGATATAAGCATCCTAATGTAGTTAGATTTAACTTTGTTTTTGTATCATTACTCATTACAGGAAAAAATCAAAATTAACCTACAGATACAAGTATAGAGACATTCAGCTATGCTGCTGTGAAACGTGCATAGTTCAGAGGTCAAAAGTCAAGGTCACAGCACCTATTTGTACCCAATGTTTAGTTGTAGACAGGAAAAATGTTTGGCCTTGGGATGTTCTGCAGTGGATGTAAACATGTAGTAAAAACACCGTTAAAGATTATAGACAGCTGTACATATATTGAGTGACGTTATCACAAACATCCTGTTATTGTATCTTTTCATTACAGATCCAGAAGAATTTTTGAATTTACTTCTAAACCAAATAACAAAAGCGGATCCCTTTTTACATATACGGTAAATGTCAATGCTTATATACATATTTGTCAATGAAATGGTTTTCTTTTTAAATTGCTTTTATTTCCCTTCAGTAACATTGTTTTACACAGTTTATGTTTTTGATAAGCTCTCAATATAAACATCACAACGGAGACCATTTTGTCATGTTCTCTGTTTTTTGTGATGTGCTGCAGTAATCACAAAGGAATTGGGTTGCCATGTAAATTCACGAGGAGGGTGATGATACCCTTGATATGGATGACATAATTAACAACAGTAATGAGGAGTGGAGGACTTGGGCTACCTAAGTGCTTTACTGAGGCACTAGTCAGTTGATTTGACATTGTCAGTAGTCAACTTTACTATGCCAGAAAAATAGATAAAATTTCAAAATCAATGTTGCATCTTTTTATTCTATTACAATTTGATATTTAATGAGTCGTTTCCTCTTTTCATATTTCTTGTGCTTTCTTCGAGTTTCTTTCCATATTTTCTTCCTTTTTTTTTTTTTGTCAGTTTGCCATGCTTCCTTTCAAAATATAACAAAGGCATTATTAATCTTGAAGGTCATAAGGATATATTCACACTTGCAGAACACTTTCAGACATCTGTATTAAGTGTCATATTGATGTGGAAAGAAAATGTTAACCCAAACATACCTTACTTCAACATAATACAGTAGATGCCTTAATATATGGAAGTATTTAATATTGCGAAATGACTCAAAGACGTCAAGTCTTTTCAAGTGCTTTTGTTTTGTAATATTTGATTTGATATTGTCCTCTATGCTTTGCTGCTTTGTATTGCAAGAAAAGAAAAAGATTAATTGATTGAATCACGAGAACATAACTTCACGAGTATTCCGTTGATAAGAGTTTTTACATGTATTTTAGCACCATAAAAATAAAAGGAAGTGATGTTTCTCATGAAATTATGCTACAATAAATCCTTTGCGTATATGTAGGAATTTACATATCTATTCAAAATGCGTATATTTAGGAATTTACATATCTATTCAAAATGGATTTATCATAATTTTTTCCTAGCCTTTTAGGCTACTTTTATTAGCCAAGATCAATTTTATTAGCCTCAGGCATCAGGCTAGTGAGTTTTTGTGAAGACTGCCATTGAAGGCTGTTGCTTCGCAAAATTCATCTGAGGTGTGCTGAAATGGAATGTTAAACTTGGATCGGGCTTTTGTTATTTGTTAATTGTGAATTTGTTCTGTAGATCAGACAATGGGGCTGGCACTCAACATTCATTTCTTTATCAGTTGATTATGGAGAAGGATGAACGACTAGTGCTTCCGACCACACAACAATTATTTGAACTGTCTTTCCTGCAGATGAAGGTTAAACTGGAGGAGGTATGAGTATATCAATCATGCTGGACATTTTAAACATTTTACCAAACACTCAATTGTGCTGTGACTTTCTCTCCCTCAGAAGGAAAGTTTCATAGACAAAACCTTTAGACTGGCAGTTTTTAAAAACTCTTTTTGTTGGTTCACATTTCAAGCACAAACAGGCCTTTCGCCACTTTTGCTTCAAAACATGCTGCAAATTAAAGGTTTATTACAGTGAAAACTGTCTAATCCAACACCTGTGCAATCCATTTCTCTAAGCATTCCAACCCTTATTTACATCCTCAGTTTCAAATTTTCATTGGTTTTTAAATGGTGTTTTCTGAACTGTGTATTCCGAGAAGATTTTTTTTCTCCCAGTGTATGTCGGATTAGACAGGTTTACTGTACTAAGAAATACGGATTTTGTTTTACAGTATACTTATGGATTTACAGCATGCTGAACAAATGTGGAATGCAGGCTACAATTTCGTCAAGACGTGAATACTAACTAGCATTCTTGATCTCATTATCTTCACATTCTCCAGCTTTCTCTGTCCTTTTTTTTTCAGAGACCACCATGTTTAATTCTGCAGATGCCAAGATTTGGTAAAGATTACAAGATGTACCGCCGTATTGTTCCCAGTCTAGAGCTGGACATCACAGACGTCTTACAGAATGGTACAGTAATATTTACGGATTAAATGTCCAGCTTGTGTGTATTCTGGGGTTATGTATAGAGTTGGTGAAGTTGAGTACAGTAAACACATTTATAGTGAAGTCCTGGGTACAGACAATTTTGATTCATCATAAATGTAATTCGCTATATCAAGGAAGTCATAATATGTTTTATCACTACAGGGATTGAAATTTACTTCACAGTAAATGTCAATTTATTATAAACATGTTCACTGTAACAGTTTCACTGTGAACATGAATTCATTATAAGTGTGTTCACAGTAACCATGTTTTATTGTAAGTGTGAATTCATTATGAGCTTGATCACTGTAAGCATGTTTTGATATACACTGAAATTAATCGTTTTTCTACCTTTGTATATATGTCCCCCACAATACAAGTAACTTGGGACATTTATTCATTATATACATATTTTGTAAGACACTGGTTTTTAAGTCAGGTTGAAAGGTCAGTGCTTTTACTGAGAAAATAAAATGAATTGAAGCAGCTAAAATAGTTTACAGCATAAAGATTGATGAATGTAACCACAGTTGAACTTGATATTTTAAAAGTCATGGAAGTCACAACTACATATTGACATGTACACTGTCTTATATCTCAAAAGATTTTAGCTCCCCTGAGCTGATTGCTCAAGTGAGCTTTACTGATCACCCTCTGTCTGTCTGTAACTTCTCACATTTACAGCTTCCCCAAAACCACAAGGCCAATTTCAACCAAACTTGGCAAAAAGCATCCTTGGGGGAAGGGGATTTAAGTTAGTTCAAATAAAGGACAACACCTTTTTCAAAGGGGAGATGAAAGCTAAATAGCAAAAATACACTGAAAGTTTTGTAAAATCTTCTCCAGAACCACTGAGCCAGTTTCAATCAAACTTGGTACAGATCATCCTTGGGTGAAGGGGATTCAAGTTTGTTAAAATGAAGGACTATGCCCCAATCAAAGGGGAGATAATCACAAAAATGCAAAAATGGGGTGGAATCACTTAAGAATCTTCTCAATACACTGGGTCAGGAAAGTTCATATTTATATGACAGCTTTTTGACATGATGTAGATTGAAGTTTGTTAAAATGGTTACCAAGGGTAGGGTGTGGGTACATTAAAGAATGAAAATTTTACATGCGTATAGGGAAAATCTTTAATATGGGCAAAGGTGACTCAAGTGAGCAATATGGCCCATGAGCCTGTTGTTTCTAACCCCATTGATTTTGAGATAACAAGGTTTGACTGTATGTTTACAAACAAAGTGCTATCATGCAGGAATATGAAGGCCTTGTTTTAAGAAATTCAAAGAACAGACCACCGACTGTGCAGTGCACATTCCTTTAGTGATGTACAACTATGATACAAAATCTCTGTATTGTTGCTTGCAGCCCCTAGGGAGTGTATCATATGTGGAGATCTGGCGGCATTTGAATGTAAGGAATGTTACAACCAGCATGGAGCAGGGTTAAACACCATCGCCTTTTGTGAGGGCTGTAAAGATATGGTAAGGTCCTAATCAGTAATCAGAGATAGTAAGATCTCATGACTCTGAGATGGTATGATCTCATTATTCTGAGATAGTAAGATCTCATGACTCTGAGATGGTATGATCTCATGACTCTGAGATGGTATGATCTCATTATTCTGAGATAGTAAGATCTCATGACTCTGAGATGGTATGATCTCATTATTCTGAGATAGTAAGATCTCATGACTCTGAGATGGTATGATCTCATTATTCTGAGATAGTAAGACCTCATGACTCTGAGATAGTAAGACCTCATGACTCTGAGATGGTATGATCTCATTATTCTGAGATAGTAAGATCTCATGACTCTGAGATGATTCTGAGATAGTAAGACCTCATGACTCTGAGATGGTATGATCTCATTATTCTGAGATAGTAAGATCTCATGACTCTGAGATGGTATGATCTCATGATTCTGAGATAGTAAGATCTCATGACTCTGAGATGGTATGATCTCGTGATTCTGAGATGGTAAGAACCTCATGACTCTGAGATGGTATGATCTCATTATTCTGAGATAGTAAGATCTCATGACTCTGAGATGGTATGATCTCATTATTCTGAGATAGTAAGACCTCATGACTCTGAGATGGTATGATCTCATTATTCTGAGATAGTAAGATCTCATGACTCTGAGATGGTATGATCTCGTGATTCTGAGATGGTATGATCTCATTATTCTGAGATGAAATTATCTCATGATTCAGAGATAATGAGATATGTGTATCATTGAGGTATGACGAAATCTCAACCATTATTCAGAAATGGTATGTTAGAGATGGTGAGATCTCGTGATTCTGAGATGGTAAGATCTCGTGATTCTGAGATGTTGAGATCTCGTGATTCTGAGATGGTAAGATCTCATGATTCTGAGATGTTAGAGATGTTTAGATCATGACCATTTATCACAGATGACAAGTTCCCACTGTACAATCCTAAGCAGTACTAGCCGAACTTTACTGAAGTCACAAAGTAGGAAACAAAATGGCGCTCGGGCTTTTGTGACCATTAATCAGATGTCTCGAGCACTGTATTGGTTATGTAATTCATTAGTTAAAGAAGTACATTTCCCTCAAACAGTGAATTAGCATGTTGATATTCATCCTTCATATTGAAACATGTTGGGAAATTTTCGAAGTCTTTATACTGAATTTAGATGTTAAAGGGACATTGGCGGTCAACTAGGATGTAAGAACTTTATAATTCTTTACCATAATTTAAATGCAGGAAGGCATTTCAAAATGAAGAAAAATAAATCTAAGAGATAAAAAGCAGCACCCTATCAAACTTATGAACATTATGTAAAATTTCTACGCAATGAATTATTTAGTTTCATACAATAATGTTACAGCCATTGTTTCTATACAAACAAAAGAAATTCTTTTGTCAAAATTACAACCAAAAGATTGCAAGATGTACAATTAATTTTAATATGTCAGTGGTAATTTTTTTTATGCAGTATAAAGCTGTTTTAGTCATTTTGGTAACAATCAGAAAATATGACATTGGCATTTAACTTTGACTTGTTATAAATCTCCACTTCTTTTATTCTCAGAGTCACAAGCATAAAGTGCGAATAAATCACAACTGGGAGTCCATCGCCGTACCTCAGGACTACCATTTCATTCACAACGAGCAGAAGAAAATCCAGAAACAGAACCCCACTATTCCTCGGGAGAAAATGGAGCTGTTTGCCGTTGTCTGCATCCAGACCAGTCATTATGTGTCTTTTGTTAAGTGTGGAAAGGGCAAGGATGCCCAATGGATCTTCTTTGATTCAATGGCTGACAGAATGGGTATCTCATGAAGTCATAATTTCCAAAAAATTACAAAAAATATTTGGTTAAAAAGATCTTTAAAACTCTAAAGCTTTAATGATCTAAAAGCAGAGTGAAATAGATGGGCGAGTGAAAAACATGCTCTCAGTATTAGCATAGCCCATAGTAGCACATTTACTCCATTTAGAAAGGCTATATCACGCAAGTATTGCTCATGAAATTATTAAAACCCTCTTCCGATTCCTGGACCCCCAAATCTTCTGTTTCTGAAACCCCTAAATTTTCTGATTCCTGAACCCCCAAAATCGTCTGATTCATGACCCCCCCCCCCCCCCCCCCTGCACACACACACACACACATCTTCTGATTTTTGAATCCCCAGATCTTCTGATTCCTGGAACCCACAAATCTTCTGATTCCTGAATTCTCAAATCTTCCGATTGCTGGGGTACAAAACCATTGTGGTTAAATGTGGCATATAGTCTGGTTTGTACTAAAGATATTGATACCCTAATTTATGCTAGACAATTTCTATTACAGGTGAACAGAGTGGGTACAATATCCCTGAGGTCAAACTATGTCCTGACTTATCAAAATGGTTATCGGACGATTATCAGGAGGAGATTATGCGTAGAAGTGATGACAAGGAACTCCCGGAGCATATCCGCCGTCTGCTGTGTGACGCTTACATGTGCATGTACCAAAGCCCAGAAGTTTCTATGGTCCGATGAAAAAGAAATACATGTAGTATAAAACTGGTGTTCTGCATTAATAAATTTTCCTTGTGTTCAAGATTTTGCAGAGGATGTGATACTTTAATGCATTACTTAAATATTGTGAATGAAGACTGTATCTCTATTTATTAGCATGCATTTTTCTAGCTAGCAACTTGTGTGAACGAACTCAAACTGCACCAATTATTTATTGCTAGAGTGTGTGCTTGAACAGGAAAACCGTGTGTTCATATTTTGGAGAAAAACTGCACCAATTTGATTATCAGATTCCAGAATCCAGTATCAAACAGCTGAAGATTTCTAAACAACAATCCAATCTTTCATGGAAATACATTTTAGTTTAGTTTTCCGTCCACCTAATACATGTTGCAGATCAGTCTCAGTTTTCTGAATTTATTTTCTGTGGATTATTTGAGTTGTTGGATTTTCTTTGAAAATTAATGTATGAATAAAAAAACTTCTTATCATAAAACACAGCTTTGTGTTATTTTCCAGTTCGTCTACCTTGCTCTGGGTAGTCCTGCTACTTCTCAATAACTGACCAGTACTTGGAAACAATGCTGTGTCCAGATTTTTTTTTTAACACTAACTGTTGCCAGGACCCACTGTGTGATTGATTGACCTTTGATCTCAGCTTATGACCTTGAAATACTGCTTGTTGTTTGACCATTTAGTCCACCAAATATGGAGTCTGTGTTTTGTAAATTAATGATCAAAGTCAATTGCAGACAGAACTTTACAGGCCAATTTAAAGCTCATCAGAACGTTTTCCAAAAACGGAACATTACAGCTGTTTTATAAATAGTAAGAGGCCTTTGGGTCACAATGTTGACCCGAGTGAACTTGACTCGGCCATTTATCAACAGATTTTTGAAGGACCTTGACACTCTTTCATCTCATGACAAATTTTGACCCTGTATTATGACCCTAGCCTTGCCCTATTGGGTTGTGACTTGGCTGAACTTAATCCACACAATATGGTGATTGTCTAAGAAGATTTTTATATGGTCCCAACCTCCACTCCCCCATTTGACCACGATTTGAAGTTGAAGCCTGGTTTTACATCAGAATATGTAGAAAGTTTTTTTAGTGATCACAAATCATGGCCCTGATGTTCCTGAAGAGATTTTTTTAAAACAAAAAATTCCTCGTGTAAAAACTGGATCCTTTGTCATGACTTTACCTTCTTGAGCCATGATTTGAACAAACTTGAATGTACACTACCTGAAGATGCTTGCATATCGATAATGAGTAATCATGGCCTGATGTTCTTGAGAAGATTTTTAAAGATACTTCTTTATATCCTCACATAAAACTTTGATGTCCTATTGTAGTTCCACCCTACCCATGGTTTGAAGAAACTTAAATGCTTGCATATTAATAGGACTAATCATGACACTGTGGTTCTTGAGAAAAGGATTTTTTCAAAGAAATTCCCTGTACATTCTCCCCCCCCCAACCAAATTACTCCCTCATTCCGTCCCTACCCTCGAGGATCAAGATTTGATAAACTTGAATCTGCTATACTGGACGATGTTTACATATTGGATATGACCAATAATGGCCTTAGCGTTCTTAAGAATCAAATTTTAAGAGATTTAAACCTTTAATTTTCCTATAATCCCTTGTAAAAATTTAATCCTCTATTGTGACCCAGGGGCCCTGATTTGAACTAATGTAGATTTGCACTATCTGATGGTGCTTTCAAGCAAGTTTCATCTATTTTGGCCCAGTGTTTCTTGAAAAAAAAGATTTTTAAATGACCTCACCAAATTTTCAGTTTTTTAATTTTCTCCCCTTAAAACAGGGTGTGACTTTTTCTTTAAAAAAAACAAACAACTGTATCCTCTCTTCACCCAAGAATGCTATTGCTTTATGGGAAGTGTGGTTGAAATGGACCAGTTGTCCTAAAGATGGAAAGTTGAAAATTTATGGATGGATGGACAAACACCAGATGAAATGTGATCAGAAAAGTTCAGTAGCTCAGGTGAACTTAAAATTGAAATGTTGCACTATGACCTCAACCTCTGCACTATGACCTCAACCTCTGCACTATGACCTCAACCTCTGTACTATGACTTGACCTCTGTAAAGAAGTAGTGACATTTTAAAGAAGTGATTTTGTCCAAAATGTTGCACCTGACATTATCAGATGAATTGATTAGCGGAAAACTACATGTGCTGTAATTTTTGGATATCATATGACTATACGTACAGCTAATAGACCACATCACTCATCACCTTGGCCCATATTTAAAGATTTTCTCTATTTACCTATACCCCCTATTGTTGCCCCACCCTACCCCTGGGGGGCATGATTTTAACAAACTTGAATCTGCACTATATCAGAAAGCTTCCATGTAAATTTGAACTATTCTAGCTGAGGACCAGGTTCTTGAAAAGATTTTAAAAGATTTTTTCATATATTTTTTTTCACATGTAAAACTTTGATCCCCTATTGTGGTCTCACTCTACCCCTGGGGGTCATGATATTAACAAATTTGAATTTGCACTATGTCAGGAAGCTTCCATGTAAATTGGAACTTTTCTGGCTCAGTGGTTCTTGAGAAGACTTTTTAAATTACTCCACACTGTTTTTGCATCTTTGTGATTATCTCCCCTTTGAAGGGGCAAGGCCCTTCATTTGAACAAACCCCTTCACCGAAGGATAAATTGTACCGTACCAAGTTTGATTGATATTGGCCCAGTGGTTCTGAAGTAGATTTTTAAAATTTGTCGTTTTTTCCCCCCCACTATTTCTATATTATCAACCTTTGGAGAAGGATGTTGCCCTTCATTTGAACAAACTGGAATCCCCTTCACCCAAGGATGTCTTTTGCCAAGTTTGGTTGAAATTGTCATAGTGGTTCTGGAGGAGAAGATGAAAATGTGAGAATCAGTTTATGACAATGACGCCAGACAGACAACAAGAAGTTTTGATCAGAAAAGCTCACCTGAGCCTTCAGCTCAGGTGAGCTAAAAAAGTGTTTTATATCAAGCAATATCAGTTATACACTTTCCTCAAATAATGCACTTTCATTCAATGGGATTAATACGTAATCAAGCTAATTTCCTGTTTAATTATGTATTCCTGGAGTCAGATAGTGGACGCCCAAATTCGAAATATTCATGATCACGTGACGTTGCACGCAAAATTTCAAAAGTAGGCAGTTAAATGGTGACAAGAAAGCGTGGACAACGTACATCACCAATAAAAGATAGTTGTACAGAAAACGGGATAGAGAGCACCACTATGAGTAATGAAAGGGGAGATAAATTCCATGTTTAACAAAATCATTAATCAGCACAACTACAAATTGTATACTTCCATGATGTTTCTAATATTTTTCCCACACGTTTATGCACATCTAAAATAAATGCACTAGAAACTCATCATTTTCTCTTTACATTCAGTAGATCAGTACTCCCTTAATACCCATATAGTTATATATAATCTGTCGAAATTGTCAAATTGTATTATTTTTCATAGTTTATCATACTGACTAAGTTTTTAACATAGAAGGAAATGCCATCTAATACAGCACAAGCTGTAGCTCTAAATCTGAGATCTTTGATCTGTACCAATATTTTATCACAGAGCTACAGTTCTGCAACTAATTAATACAGCACATATACTTTAAGAATCTTGAACATCAAGACAAGAACGCAACATATTGTGAACTTGCATCCAAGTCATTTGATGCCATTTCTTAACAAATCGTAGATGAAGTCACAACTGAACAATAATTAAATGTGAAAAGCAGCAGAATATATTAGTTTCATTGCGATTGTCCCCCAAAAAAAACCTTGCTTAATTTCATTTTTTCCCGATGAAATTGAATGGCACATTTTGTTACATCATATTTAAACACTCAGAAACATTTCGTGTTATACAGTTTTGTAAGAATCACTAAAAATAAATTTAATTAGAATTGTTGGTAATTTTTAACAGACTTAAAAATAGCACATTGGTACAGCTATACTTAAGTCTTTAATCTCAAAATGCCGTACTTGTTACCAGTCACTCTCTCTCTCGCTATGACCACAGTTTGGTGACGGATCAACTAAACACGTTAACTTGGGTAGGAATGGAGTGAGAAGTATAATCTGTATCGTTCTGTGTCGTTCCTTCAGACAGTGGAAACATCTAGTAATTGTGTCTTCCAAATGCCAAATGTTTCAAAACGTTTCCTTGCTACTTCAACACATATCAATATGACTGACACCAATTTTCAAATATTCGCATTTCTTTATACTGTTTCAATGTATTCTTAACAGAAGCAAGCAGTCCTTTCAACTCAACATGAAAACCTACTGGTATATATTTTTAAAACAAGTTAAATTTCAAAATATAAATGTTTAGTTTTTTTGTATTATATGCATTATAAAAACTTGACAAGGGTTCGATAATCAGTGGCCAGATTGTTTGGTTGGTAGAGCACCTGACTAGAGATTCTGGGAGCCCAGGTTCAAACCCCTGTCTGGTCCATTGCATTTTCTCCCTTCCTGTTATATTTGGTATTGTGGACCAAGCACTAGAACTGACAGGTGAAAATGCCTGCCAGGGGAAAAAGATTGTGGGTTGATGTCTTCAAGAGATAACAATCAAAATCAAGGGAAGAATGTGGTGGTCATGCAGTTGAGTTCGACCATCTGTGGCCAGATAGCTCAGTTGGTAGAGCACCTGACAAGAGATTCAAGGAACCCAGGTTCAAACCTGGTCCACTACATTTTCTTCCTTCCTGTTACAAACCAATTGTTTTCATACCCCACGATACAAACTACTATGACATTCCTTTTAGCAGATGTTAAAATCTCATTAATACATGTACTTTATGTGTCAACAGCAAGAGATTTTGAAGTCATCATGTGACATTGAACTCTACTACATTTCCCCTGCACACTTATACGTGGACCTGTTCCCAATCCTAATGAAAACTAGTACTCACTGTAACAGGGACTGTTACAGATGTTCCCCAAACATTCCCCCTCAAGTAGGAAGTGGTGTCAATTGTTTTAGGACAAGTGATAACAATCATACATTAGGACAATCATAACAAACCGTGTAAACGAGTAATTTGACCATGTTGATATGTTGAAAGTTACTAAATACATAACTACAACTACAACATAAATTTCAAAACATTTCAATGAGAAATGCGAAACTAACAGTAAACAGAAATTACAAAAACCAAAAACAATTCATGTGCATGCACACCCTATGATCTTATATTAATAATGTTTCATTTTGTGTGTACTGTGCCAAAATAGTAGTTGGGGTTTTGATGTGCATGCACTCACACACACACAAATTCGACGAACTAATATTTGTTGACACCAATAGGCATTAGAATTATAAACCCACAACTAAAATTTCAGTTCATTTCAACTTTTGATTAGAAAGTTATGGCCATACCCAAAAATTGAAAGAAAAACAATGCATGTGCATATACGTCCACGTGAGTAAGACTCAACATTGATGTTGACGACGTTCAATAGACATTTGATAGATATACTTACAGTATCAATTGCATGTTGTTTGCATCATTTATAAGAAAGTTGTGGTGATTTCAAAATTACCCAATCAGAATTTAGCACATGTGCAGAAAAGTCATTTCAACTATACGTTTGTGTTTAGAATACCAAGATACATTACTAGTCTAAGTTTTAAATAATTTCAACAAAAAAGACAAAATTTATGGTTATTCAAAGAATTGAAACTTCAAAGACAATGTAAATGCATGCTCAATTTTTATGTCATCGATCTGTAGGCATGAGAGGTCTACCTATGCTGTGAATATCATCTCATTCCCATCAATTACAAGAGAGATATCGGCACTTTTGTATTATCCAATCAAAATGAAGCACATGTATAGAATCGTAATTTTGACCATGTCAATCAATTAAAGGTCTTAGGTTCTACCTATGATATAAATATCAAACGACTTCATTGAAAAACAAAGAAGTTAGGCTCATTCAAAAATTTGTAAACCAAAAAATCCAATGCATGTGCATGCATTTTCAGACAAAATGACATTCGTTTCGCACATTTACATCTATTGTACTGTCATCCTACATTGGTTTCATATTGATCCTATGAGTAGTTTCTGAGAACACTCGTGGACAAAAAAGTCCCAACAAATAGAGAATACTAATAAGAAACAGAATAAAACCAAAATGTTCCCAAACTTTGTTTGGGGAAAATACTAACCTCCTGCTTTTATTATAGGTTTACCATTAACTGATGAAATAAAACCTCCTGCTTTTATTATAGGTTTACCATTAACTGATGAAATAAAACCTCCTGCTTTTATTATAGGTTTACCATTGACTGATGAAATAAAACCTCCTGCTTTTATCATAGGTTATTGACTGAAGGTTGGAATTCAATTCCCAAATAAATTGCATATTTCTGCAAATTCTGTGTATTTCTAATTCTAGAAGAGCACATTTGTTTACATTTTTGGTTGCAAGGAAAGTGTTTACAAACAGTATTATTTGTAAACTGATATTTTGTAACACTGAGTTTAAAGTACTGTGGAATCATTAGACTTCATGGGAGCTCAATTTTCATGAGAACCTGTATCCAACAAATATCAAACCACAATGAAATACACAATACACTGTTTCAAAGTACAGAAACCATATTCACAAAATTACATCCCAATGAACCAATAAAATTTCTACAATCCACAAAAATTGGCCCCCATGAATTTAAATGATACCGTAGTAGATCCCTCGGCTTCAGCAGAGTTCAGCAAAAGCCCCAAGTACTCTCTACCGAATCCACAAAAAAATACTGTAAATATCACATGTCAAAATAAAAACAATTTTACTGATTGATGAATGAACTGTACAAAGGTATGAAAACAATTTGAAGAACAAGTTTCAACAAAGGACTACAGAAAACCACTGAAAATACTTAAAACACTGATGAGGCCATTTTCCCTGTCAGATTTTTTTTTTTCATTTTCTTATTGAAATCTCTGCTTCTCATTAAACAAGTCTTGCTTGAAGACAAATTCAGTTCCCACTTTACAGTGTTCTATAATGCACAGACATTTCCAAGAGGGGGGGGGATTTGTCTCCACCCACAACTCCACTGTGGAGGAGAATTTCTGTTGTGTTCCAATCACAATACAATACCCTCCCTTGCTAATCACTTTACATGGCCATCCTTCTTGGGTGTCAAACACCTGATTTCAGTTACCACTTCAAAGTTTCACATCAAACACCTCTGTCACTAGAAATGATCAACTTTCCTCTGCCCATCAAAAATCACATTGAGAGCTGATTCTTGCTGGTAAGTCACTCTGATTCTTGCTGGTAAGTCACTCTGATTCTTGCTGGTAAGTCACTCTGATTCTTGCTGGTAAGTCACTCTGTGCAGTCTTTGACATTGTGAGGAGCGTTGATACTGGTGCCCATACTTTACCAAGTCCATGGTGTCTGTATTTTCGCATGCAATTTTCATTTTCAATGTCTCTCTCTCTCTTGCTATCTCCAACACATACATTGTCATATTTAGTCCCATATTCTGAATTGTTTCCAGTGTTTTAGAAGCTGTTTTATTGTTTTCGGAAGCAGGTGGATCTCTCTCACAGAAACAGGTGTTATAGACATCTGAAACAGGTGGATCTCTCTCACAGAAACAGGTGTTATAGACATCTGAAACAGGTGGATCTCTCTCACAGAAACAGGTGTTATAAACATCTGAAACAGGTGGATCTCTCTCACAGAAACAGGTGTTACAGACATCTGAAACAGGTGGATCTCTCTCACAGAAACAGGTGTTATAGACATCTGAAACAGGTGGATCTCTGCTCTGAACTTGTAGTTAAAACAAAATAAAAAACAGTCAACAATAACAATTGATAAAAATGTCCTTAACTAACACTAACAAAGCAAACAAGGCTAAGAATACAAAAAATAGAACTGAGTATAAAAGCTATATCTCTACAAAAAGTTTGCATGTAACAACAAACAAGTTTTCATTTTACATATGCAATTTTTTCCCCCAAACAATATTTACATTGTACACAGCTGAGTAGAAGATCACAGCATGAGAAAATATTTTAAATTTGTTCTCCCAAAGGAAATAAAAATGCTGACATTTAGAGAAAACAAATTTAACTACTCTATGTGGCAAGTCAAATAAATCAAAATCATGAAGCTGAAGTGCCTTGCTGTGACAGGAGTGCGAATGAAGGGCAGGTAACTCTCCCAGTTTTCAGAAATGGTATGGTATATCATGCTATCATCATTCCATGGAAAGGTCCCTGTATAATGAAAAGCTAAAATTATAAAATAAGACCTTAAGACAAACAGCTCTGGGAATTTCAATTACACAGATTGAGAAATTAACATGATGGTTTTAATTTTAGATATATTCATGATTTATCATTTTTATGTGAATGTGAATGCATTCATAATCAGATTTTCCAATAACATGATGTTAAACCTACGTGATTGTACCATTGTAACAAATCGTGAATTTTGAGCACCATATAATTAAGGAGGTACTCTACGATGTCATAATATCTGACTTCCTTTTCAACTATTAATGAAAATATGAATGTCAGCAATATTTGTCTATTCATTTTGATCTCATTGCCTAACTAGGTAGCTCAGTAGGTTAGCAGGTGGACCGCTAAACTATATATCACAAGTTTAAGCCCAATAGGGATTTAAAAAATTTTTTTTTCTAAAAATGTGTTTTTGGACTAAATATGGTAAATTTGAAAGATTCAATTCCAAAATATTGTTGTTCATATCCTCCACTTTTCATCCACATCAAATTTCTCTGGTGTAGCATTCCTCCTTAGAGCAACTTACACTGACAAAATACTACAGGGTTCATTAGTACCATGTTTTAATACCTATTTCCTGCACCACTTTATACACAGTAAACAAATATTGACAGTCTAAAGATTTTTCATTTCAGGAATTTAGAGAGTGGGAATTTTTAACAAAGTTAGCTGTTGTATCTCACGGTAAAAATATTACAGGTACTCGTTACAGGTACCCTCTTTCCTGATATTCTATACGAATACAGGTACGATTATAAAGGTAACGCTGGGCATTTAATTCAAGAACAGAGAACAACATTATGACTTTGCAATACAAAATCACCATAGATAATCAAAAATCTTTTCATAAATGCATGTAGATATTTGTAATTATTTTAAAATGATAAAACTGTATATCACAATAACACTTGTGAGAATTTTAAAGAAAGTCCAAGAGATGAGACAAAACAGTGAGACCTGACTCAGACACATATAAACAAACCACCACACTGTGTGGGCACTTACTCCTGGGAAAACACCACGTTGTCAGAATAATCGAACATCTCGCTGTCCTGGCCGATTCCCGAGTCACTACTATATGGAGCTGACACACTACAATCAAACAACACATAGGGACAGTAAGATACAGGTGCCTGACCCAATCACAGGACCCAAGCAATACCTCAGGACCCAATCACTAGGGAAGAGCCCTACCTCAGGACCCAATCACTAGGGAAGAGCCCTACCTCAGGACCCAACCACTATGGAAGAGCCCTACCTCAGGACCCAATCACTAGGGAAGAGCCCTACCTCAGGACCCAATCACTAGGGAAGAGCCCTACCTCAGGACCCAATCACTAGGGAAGAGCCCTACCTCAGGACCCAACCACTATGGAAGAGCCCTACCTCAGGACCCAATCACTAGGGAAGAGCCCTACCTCAGGACCCAATCACTAGGGAAAGGCCTTACCACAGACCCATGCTTTAGGAAAGGCCCCTACCACTGGACCCAGGCACCAGGAAAGGGCCCGGTGTTTATCACCATGCCAAACATTTATCCTTGATTTTTTTAAGAGTACAAAATTCATCAAATTTTAGAGAATACATACAAATTATGCCAATGTTTGCCATTTTTCCCCTTATTTGGTCAAAATTTTGGTACAAGCACTTTGAAAAATACAGTGTACAAGTATTTATTTTCATTAGTAAAAAAGAGCAATATTTTCAGGATAATTACTCAAAACTTTGAAACAATGGAATCAAGGAAATGCTTTCAATGTTTGCAAGAGAACTGGTGTTTTTTCCTGTCTGCAGAAAATGAAAGAAACAGGCAGAGCTATAGAAAAGCTAAGCTGTTATCAGCATACCACTGCAAATTTAATCAAAACATACAAAACTAGCAGTCCCAACCAAGGGAAAAGTCAAACTGCCAACTTGTGAAAAGTAATGACAAGAAATCGAGATGATAAAATATGTATTCAATAATTACCACAGTACAGTGAGTGCACATGTACACAGATCACTACATCAACCACATGTAAATTCCTGATCACACACTACCGACCATGTCACATACCTGTAAGCTCTGCAGGTGAAGAAAACAATTCTTTTCAGCTTCTTATTGTACAGAAAGTAGTTAAACGACCAAATGCTGCCTTCTTCCCCAAATGGATCCGAGATCAGATCAGGATTATAACTGTAAAACGAGATAAACATAAAGTAGACTACTTTACTCTTTGGAAGAATGTAAAAAAGTACTCATTCATCCTTAAAATAATCTTCAATTACAAATGTTCTAAAAAAAAAAAAAAAAAACTGTGTTGTATACAAGGACTGAAACACCAAGCTTATCCTCAGAGTGGAATATTTATGCATACTATGCCAGTTAGAATGTCTTTACAAAACTAGTCAGACTCAATAATTATCACAAAATTCTGTCACTTCAAAATGTATCGAAATTACAAAATAACAGAGATTCTGATTTAGATCTGAATATCATTTTAAAAATATTCATTGTCTTTAGATAACAATGAAAGCTGATAGACCAATACATACATGTGTAAACATGACACGATAAATAGATTGAATAACAACTGCAGAGAGTGTAGCCAAAACACTATACACACACACACACGCCAGTATATGATAAGATCTAAGATCTGAAAAGAAAAGGTTCACAAATGGCCCTTGAAATCAACTCCTGTGTACCAGCTAGACAAAAGTCATACCTGAGTAACTTCTTGACCTAAATTTAAACTTTATACTGTCATACCTTACAGATCACCTTATTGAGCTATCAACAGGCAGCAATTCAACATCCCTTCAGTCGTGTAATTTGTTGAAACATATCTCATTAACTTATTAAGACTTCAGTTTGGACTCGCTGTTATCATAGGATAAATTTAAAGAAACTTGTGAGAAAATTACCTGAAATACACTGGATTTTTACCTGTAGAAAGTCATCTGAAATACACTGGATTTTTACCTGTAGAAAATCACCTGAAATACACTGAATTTTTACCTGTAGATTTCACAGTCCTGGAGAGTAATTTCCTCATCAATTGCTGCCCACAAAGTCTGTTTTAATCCAGCAAATAATTCCCCAGCCGTGGCATTCAGCTGCGTGTCCACTGTGTTCACCACCCACTACAAAAACCAAATTTTACCCTTTTCAGTTTTATTTTCAAACATATCTAGTTCAAGGGGATTCTATTCACTACACTGTAAAAACAATATTGATCTTGAAATATTCAAGCCCTGTCCCCCTTTGTTCAAAAGATATGTAGCCCAGGTTCAAGTTTTTGAAAAGTACGTCAAATTTCAAAGTCACTAGTCTTGGTACCAAAATAAAGGTCTCTTCATGAGGCATCTATATGTGAAATATCAAAACCTTATCCCCCTAATATAATAAATAATAGCCCTGATTAAAGTGACACCGACATCGTTGTCATGACAATAGCTCTCCAGATAGTTGTCACACACACAAAAAAATAAATGACTCAATCTTATTGTCAAAGATTTTACTTTATGGGGATAGAATACACAAGAGAATATTTAGAGGTAATATTTGGAAATGCTATATCTACTGAACAGATTAGCAAGGCAGTACATAAAAAGGACAAGGAATAAATTACAAATACACAATCATATCTACTTTTCCAATCGTGTTTCAAAAGGAATTCTGCCATTATAATAATGTGTTCATGTGATATGACAAGATCGCTCCAATGATTACACATGCAAGTCATGTGATTTGTTCTTCTTCAGCAGAAAAATGATGCTTCATTGCAGTATACTTCTTGGACAACCCCGTAGATAAAGCAAAAATAGTTTGGAAAATACCGCATGTTTAAATTCCTGACAAGCTTTCTCATATCTCCATACATTTTGTTGTAAATTAATGCTTGGTTTAAAAGAAAAAAAGCCATAGCATGTAATATGATGTCTCAATGCACTGTTTAAATCTACTGTGATATGTTTCCCTTGTTAAATGAATAGGCGGATGAAATGTCTGAAGTCATGTTGCAAGATGTTATCAGTCTTTTCTTGCCTCAATGGTCATGCCATAAAACATTATTTACATTTCCAATCTTTGTAATGATTGATTGCATATTCTTTGACTTCCGCTCGAGAATTTTTCACTCATATGGAGACGTCACCATTGCCGGTGAAGGGCTGCAAAATTAAGGCCTAAGCTCGGCACTCAGGACCTTTGAGAAGGGAGGGATCTTTATCATGCCACACCTGCTGTGACACGGGGCCTCGGTTTTTACAGTCTCATCTGAAGGATCGCTCCATTTAGTCGCCTCTTATGACAACCAAGGGGTACTTAGGACCTAGTCTAACCCGGATCCCCCCAGGATTCTTTGTACTGATAGCCATTACCTTTTGAATGTGCTGAAGCCATGACCAATGCACCTATGAATCATAATATACTATTAATAGTACATCCATTCATCTATTCTAACAGCTGGAAATTCAACAAGGAAATTTCAGTTTTGAAAATATACGAGGCTATGAATTGCAAAGCTTCATGCTGGCATACTTTTCATAAAGCATGCAAGCATGGAGCATCGCAGTAAATACCCTCACGTATTTTCAAAAATGAAATATCTCACTTACGTGCATGTACCTTGGACATAGTAATTCTCTAACATTTCAGGAATTTTTAACAGGAATATAATGATACCCATTTTGATCTTATATGAACTACACTAAGTATTATACAAAACTAACATCAATGCTGGGCTCCTTGCTGAATTCTTCACTCTTGGCGTTGCTGAAATCGTAATCTGGATTGAACGAAGCATTCAACGTTGATATCAAATAGAACAGTGTTTTTGTGGGAATTGTATCACACAGGTAGCCCTCACTCTCCACTGAACCAAAACTCTTACTGTATGATCTACAAAACACAGCAGAACATATCACTAAAACTCTTACCGTACGATCTACAAAACAGCACGACTCTCAGTTGCATTAAAAAACACTGTCATCTCTCTGATATATGCAAATATACGTAAACGACTTTTTCCTGTTGAAATTTTGACCTGTGCCAGTTGAGACATAGTTATGAGTTTATTTCTTTCACACTGATATTGGGATAATGTATTCTTTTACATATACTATCAATGAGTTTGTAAATGAATTAAGGAGTTTATAGTGAAGTGATTTTCTTTTCCTGTAGTTTTAAAACATACGATGAACTTTGTAGAAATAACGAATTACGTTTATAATGAATTAAAATTGCTTGTCCCTAGCACTTTTCTATAAGCATGTTTTACTGTGTGTTTAAGTGAAAGTTCTGCATTAACTATACCAGATATAAATTGTATGTATCTTTATGTTACTGAACTGTCAGCATGGTGAGTGCCTGCTTACTTGGTTGGACTGTGGGACAGGACAGTTTGAGGGGGGGACAGCGCTTGGAGGTCTAGTGGCCCAACCCCTCCTTCCTGACTGATCAACTTAAACAGCTTCTTATCATTCCCAGCCATCTTACAAGAGTAACTCTCAATTCTGAAAAAAAAAATTAAAAGTAAGTATATATAAATAAATTGATATAATTAAATTATCTTATAGGGTAGTTTTGTACACAAATACCAATACAGAGCATGCATGGAAAAATAAACATTGGCAACATAACACGTGTCAGCAGCATTATGCAATGCATGTGGAAAAATACAGAGCATATAAATGTCAGAGTTAATTAGACAGTGTAGTAACACCAAAACATGCTCTGAGTTAGTGGGGTCCTTAGTTATTATACGTGTAAAATCTGGAACCACTGTATGTAGCACATACAGTGTGTCATAAGTATAACTAATTATGTTGATTTCATTGATGAGGCAACCAATGATGATAGTGGTCTTATTGGTGCCATAATAAATTTATATAGGCTAAATAGAACTCAATATGCACAGACTTATGTCTTTTGATATATAAAATGAATTAATATAGAGCCACTAGAGCAGAGAAAATTCAAGTGCCTGGTCACAAAAATCATCTTCAGACAAAAGAAAAGTCTCGACCCTCCACATAGAAAAGTGGGCTGTAAATGCTAATCACCATCATCACGAAAAGTTAACAAGTTACAGACTCACAAGCAGACCCTCAACATCACGTCATCTACTCACAGATGTGAACAGACACCAGACAGTCAGCAAGAAGTGGCATAACTACTGGGCCAAGGCCTAATGGAACCCTCACAACCCAAGCTAAGGTCACTGGCAATGCCATTTACTCACATGGAAAACTGAAACTTTTCCTGAATGTTCATAAAATCAGCTACAGAATCCTGAACAAACTGGGCGTCCATGACACAAGACAGATGGGATGGGTGATTGGGGGGGCCTGGACATCTGGGAAAAATGAAAATACCCCGATCTCCATCAGAGAGAAAAAACACCAGGGAGATGTAGAATAATACTCATGCAAATACTGCATCATCACCGACACCAATGAGTTCAACCTCCAAAGCATACTCCTTTGAGTACCAGTGTAATCATTGCCATGATCTACTTCGAAGGACTTCTTTTATTATCTGTAGGGCCATTGTACTGTGAACAGACAAATCATTTGGACTTCTGACAACAGTGTTAAGATTCTTGCCAAGATCTGATCATCACAGCACTGAGATCACAAGAAATCTTCAGCTACTTGAAACAAACAAGCCAATTCTGTTCCAAAAGAAATTATTCGTAATTGAGCTCCATTCAATATAATTTCTGTTTTATCACTTATACTCAGAACAGTCGATCATGACTTTGTTCCACAGGCCGACATCTTGCAGTGAAAAATAAAATTTTTCCCATGTTGACGATTGTAAGCGAACAATATGTATAATTCTTCATAATTTTCCCTTTAAAAAAAAAATTATAAAATATATATATAACCATCTTCGCTAGCCAAGGGTTTTCAGTCCCCTCTGCTCTCCATAATTTATGGGGAATGGAGTGGACCGAAAACCCTTTGCTTATAGGGGAGCAAAGTGGAGCAAAAACCCTTGGTTAACAAAGATGACATATAACTTTTAATTGCTTTGTTGCTCCAAGATGGATGGGTGGTATAGACAGTGATAAAAGCTTCAAATTTACTCATCAATCACAGCAGCAAGCTCAGATAACTAGTTTTTGTTAAAAAAAAAATAAAAATAAATAAATAAATAAAAAAAAGAAAAGAAATGTTTTTCTTTCATTTGTAACATGCAATTAGATAGATCGAGCAACATACTTTTTGTAATGCTATAAGTTGCTACGTAAAGTGCATTCACTTGATCATGTTGATTGTAATATTTTGTTAATATAAAAATGTGAAATAAAATTGCATTTAACAGGTGATAAACTTTAAATTATATGGAATGAATATTTAATAGCAGCAAAGTAAGTTTGATAGTAACAAAACTTTGTGCAGAAACTGGTTCACATAAACCAATAACATACTTTGCTTTCATATTTATTCCTTAATAAAATAAATAATTATATTAATGTGCATATTAGACAGGGCTGTATGGACCGTGGATATCAGCCTGGATAGCTCAATGGTTAGAGCACCTGACTAGTGATGCAGGGGTCACAGGTTCGATTCCGAGTTCAGCCGTAAATTTTCTAATTTGCTATATTACATTTGGTGCTGTTGTCCACCTTGGACTTTTGCAGGGGTCACAGGTTCGAGTCCTGTCAGTGACAAAAATAATCTGGGTTGTTTGTCTTCTACAGCAAAGTCAAGAAGGAAGGAAAATGTAGTCGATATGGCTACATATAACTATAACAGTCATTTGGCCTAGTGAAAATTTCTTGCAGTATATATGCTTGCTAGTGTGTCAAAACATGTTACGGATATATCAAAATTTCATCTCCAGTTAGCAGTCTGTCTTCATGTTTATATTATAGATTTATCAAATCCCTATTAAATGGTATCACTTCCGCGAACATGACTCAGAAGTGACGGTGTTTGTTTACACATTGTCATACTGCACAGTGTATATATAGATGTACATGCAACTTGATCCATTTCATACCTTCCTTCAATTCTTGAAGTTTCCAGCTGCATATTCAGAGCACTGTTGATTTGTTCAAATCTCGAGTTTTCCAAAAGCTTCATCTTGATTATGAAAGGCGAAATAGTAGTATTCAAAATTATAAATAAAGAAAAAAACAACGTAGTTTTAACATTCAATACAAGGCCACATATGAACTCGGAAGTCTAAAGTTCTTTAAAAAACTTTTAGGGTGTGAGTAAAATGATATCCTCTTCAAAAAATCTTTACTGGATGAGAAATTTTCGACATTCATTGCACCAAAATCACGGAACTCAAAATCCCCCATTGATTCTGCTCGAAAACAAAAGTTCAAAACTCGAACCGTCCGACAAAATGACAAGTACAGCGTTGAATATCCCTTCTTTTGTAGGTAAACACAATGGTAGAATTCACTGATATTCAATTAATTCGATCTCCTTCGTGTTTAGATGCTTTATAAATCCTTTTCTTTCACCTTCCTGAACAACTATTTGTAAACTTGACCTATATTTTCTCCCACAATGCAATGCGCATTATAATCTGTTTCTGGAAATCAATAGTGAGTTTTGTTGTTAATTTTGCTGAAAATGCCATTTCCTCCCTATTTGAGGACTATTCCATTCAAAATTAGTGCTGTTATGTCTCGTGTAGTTACAAAATTCATGACAACCATAAATGAACAATAATAAAACAATGTAACGTCTCAGAGTACCTTATCTCATGCCGTGCCTTATAGCAAGTTAACTAGTAATGAATATATACCTAATGTGTAGGCATGCATTTATGTATATGTAAACATAATTATATGTGTGCATGTTGTGTGTATATGTGAATGTGCATATATGAGTGTACATGTATGTTTGTATGAGTATATTCGTGTACATGTCGTGCGCGCGCGGACACAGATATTCCCCCTAATTCGGATACCCGTGGTAAAATTTACCTACAACGTGTATTCCATGGAAGCTCTCCTTATATTGTTTTTTTTTTTTCTATCCTACTATCTGTATTATGTTATATATAGTTTCTTCTATTGTATATAATATGCAAATCTCCTTTGGGAGGAAATAAAGTACAAATGAATGAATGATTGGCAGATGCTATCCAGCTTACTGACACTTCATAACATACCGCCTAATTTAATTGGGCTGTCGACAGTGTACATGTAGCTGCTTTGATTAGACAGTGTGACTTATGTTTTCTTTATAATTTATGCCTTGCTAAAATTGTCCGCGTCAGACCCCCCACCCCCCAAAAAATTACCACTAAAATTAACAATACAATTTTCAAAGCATTTAAAAGTTTTGTTGTCAAAAAAAAAATAAAAAAAAAAATTACCGTTTGGATCCAAAATACAGATTTCCAGGCTAATGTGTAAAAATTCCGTTCCTCAGAAAAATCGTCTGAAAGGTGAAGCGTCCGGATTAATGGCATCCAGATTACCGAGGCTCCACTACACTCAATAGACGGAATGTTCCAAGAATTGTGAGATGTGTGACATAATGTAATAAACAGATGTCCTTCATATCTTGTGCTCAAACAGTCATGCATCCAAAAGATTACTTTGATAAGCACCACTCTGATTCTATGCACAAATACTCTGCAGATGATATCAAAAAGATGCTGGAGTTCCTCACAGACAAAATTTCCATAGTTTTGGGTGATCAGATCTCCCAGCAGTCTGTTGGGATACCCATGGGCACAAAGTGTACTCCATTATTAGCTGATATGTTTTTTGTATTCTTATGAGGCAAAATTTATTCAAAAGCTGTTATATGAGAATAAAAAATATCTTGCTGTTGCCTTCAACTTGACATTTAGAGATTTAGAGATATTTGACGTTTTATCTATTCATATATCTATTATCGATATTGGAGTATTTTATCGAACATAGTCTATGTCAGAGGCAAACTAACAACACAACTCTGTTACAAACGAGATAGCTTCGGACTAAGCGTCTCCAATGTCAAATTCCCAGAATTCTATTTTCACCTGCATATATGGCTCAACTGATTCGACTTCCGTTGCTGCCTTGGAAAATAGCTATTATGTTTTAAGCAACCCTAAAATTACTATTTCCTAATTACCTATTCTATAACTATATAATCTGGCATATAGCATACTACCATAACAATTTATGGACACTGATATAAAATGAAATATTATATATTACAGTAGATTTAATTTTTTTTAAATCAGAATCAAGCACCTTGAATAAAATGTAAAAATAGACGTGAGGAGTATGCACAAACATCAAGATGGTCCAGACTGAGGGACTAGCATTGTGTTACAGTTAAGTGGTATGGTGTAGTCTGTGGACATATTTACTATTTATTACTGAATTATACTGGAAATATTCATGTGTGAGGTGTTGTTAATCTTTTCATTTCTTGTTTATTTCAAAGTTCATAACTATGATGTAGTTACAGGTCAATAGGTCAATCACATATGTCGTCACTCAAAGTAACGCAACACAGATTACTGGCTCTACGCACCCACACTGTTTAAATAAATAAAACATCACCATGCGAAGTACCGACTCCATGAAATATGACTTGTCTAATAAATAACATAACACAACGCCAAGTAGCCCCGTGGGGATCCGGGTTGTTAGAATAGGTCCTCGGCACCCCTTGCTTGTCGTAAGAGGCGACTAAATGGTACGATCTTTCGGATGAGACCGCAAAAACCAAGGCCCTGTGTCACAGAAGGTGTGGTACGATAAAGATCCCTCCCTGCTCAAAGGCCTTGAGCGCCGAGCATAGGCCTAAATTTTGCAGCCCTTCATCGCCAATGGTGACGTCTCCATATGAGTGAAAAATTCTCAAGCGGGACGTAAAACAATATATAATCAATCAACCAATCAATCAACGATAAGTACCGACTCCACGAACGCCACACTTTTCTAATAAATAAAATAACACAATGCAATTTAAGTACCGACTCTACGAACCCAAGACGTGCTACATATCCCAGTGAACTTGAAATAATCAAAAGATGCCAGAGTCTTCCATATTTGCTTCATATTTGGATATATTTTATTGAACATAGATGTCAATCGCAAACTAACAATACAATTAACTTTATGATAAACAATTAAGATGACTTCAGCTTCTCCTTCATCACCTTCAACTTCCCATATTTATGTAACAATATTCCATATCACCTGTATGTGGTGTTTATAGTAATCAACTGACTGATAAGCAAGAGAACTACTACCTGTCCTTCATACACACCATCATACAGTGTATTGCTCAAATGGTAATTTGATTTACACTTATTACACACACACACACACACACACACACACTGAATATAGTGTCACAATAAATTATCATGTTTTAAGTTGGTAAAGAAAACAGGGTTTTCAAGCTTTCCCAAACAAAAATATCACAGTTAACAATAAAATATCACAGTTAACAATAAAATATTCGAGGTACTATAGGAAAATGTTTTTATTACAGTAAGTTCTTATTTATTTACTTACATCATTTCTTGTAACACAAACTTTTCTTGCATAAGCGTGAAAAGATCGATTGTACTAACATGTGTAGGAGAATACATTGTACTAGTCTCGGTTGAGATTCGGCTCGGCGGGATATTTGGACTGACGCCTTCACCGAAAAACGCGTCGGTCCAAATAACCCGCCGAGCCTTTAACATTGTACTAGCATGTGTTGGTTGGTTAAATATTGTTTAACGTCCCGCTCGAGAATCTTTCATTCATATGGAGACGTCACCACTGCCGGTGGAGGGCTGCAAATTTTGGCCTATGCTCGGCGCTTATGGCCTTTGAGCAGGGAGGGATCGTTTACGTGCCACACCTGCTGTGACACGGGACCTCGTTTTTTTTTTTGTGGTCTCATCCGAAGGACCGCCCCATTTAGTCGTCTCTTACGACAAGCAAGGGGTACAGAGGATCTATTCTAACAACCCGGATCCCCACAGGGTTGCACGTGTTGGAGGGATTGTACCAATATAAAAGAATTTTCTTTATACCCCTAACCTCTTTTGACCTGCCCTTGTTCTGGAAATCATGGTTAACACAAACTCTAATCGTTAGGAAGGCTACGTGCAATTTATGGCGTTCCTTGTCCAGTGGTTATGAAGATTTTTAAAAAAAATTTCCGTATTTCTCAATTATCTTCCTTTTGAAAAGGACGTATACATTACCCGTACACATAATTGTTTCTGCATTTGAACAAATTTCCAGAGATCTTGAGTATGAAAAGTTTACTGACAGAAACAAACAGACAAAAGGCGGATTTTCAAATTCTCTCAGGCGAGCTATTAATGAACATCTTAGAATTTTCATTATCTAGAAACAAACTATAAATTGCACTCTCTTCCGTTATACCAATTTGATTTCTAAACATTGAAGAGTTCTGATACAACATTGACAAAGTGGCAGAGTGCTGGAGACTTGACCAACTAACAGTTTTTGCGGTGTAACTGATTGTTTAGTAGGTTTTATATCAACGTGAGTATCTACATCCATGATTTATAAACAATAACAGATTCTAGGATATTGTTGTATTTGCTTCAAGCGTTGAACAGGCTTTGTGGAGATTCGAGGGACTTCCCCCCCACGGCCTAATTAGTTCGAATTATCTAGTCCAGAAATTTTATACTGCAGGGTGCACTCCTTTGAGTCCAGTATTAAATTTTGCTATGAAATAATTCTGAAAATTGTGTAACTTAAAGTACACATTAATCTTTTAGAAAATGGTTAGGGTGAAGGTTTTTGGAAATGTCCTTTTCACAACTTGTAATAAAATTCTTCCTTATTTATTTAGCACAAAACACATAGCCGTAACCATTCAGCAAGACAGTTTAAGTTACTCTGATTACAAGCAAGTGATTACTGCCTTTATAACTGTCTACCTCATTTTTACACAGTTTTACAATGATTTGATGCTATCTAGGGTTTTAAAGGTTTGTTGATATTATCACAGAAAATTGCAATATTGAGAAGGAACAACACACTACAGAAATTTGATATGGATGAAAAATGGAGGTTATATAAAATAATATTTTGAAACTGAAACCTTTCAAATTAAAAAAATGCAGTAAAAAGTAACTTGAAAAAAAAAATTGAATTACCCCAGATGGACTTGAACCCACAATCTACAGTTCAGTACTCAACATGTTAACCAACTGTGATAGGCAATTAAATTTAAAAAGAATATATTCATATTGCTGATATTCATATTTTCATTTAAAAGGAAACCAACTGTTATGACAATGAAATATACCACCTTTAACAATAAAATGTTTGCAATAATTGTTAATATACTTATTTCCTCCATTTTTCTATTTTTATACGTATTTGTTCCATTTTTTTTTTTTACACCTATTTCCTCCATTTTTCTTTTTTTTATATACCCATTTCCTCCATTTTTCTTTTTTTATATACCTATTTCCTCCCTTTTTCTTTTACGGTAATATGTCCGATGGAAGATTCACCAATTATTTCCACCTGTTAAATCAACTTCAGAGCTTTATGTTAAGGATTGTACATCATATCTTGTAGACAAAATATATTTTCAGTGCATCTGAGTGGAAAAAAATCTTTGAAACTGTGCATTTTGTTTGGGAATATTGCATACAACATTGTACGTCTATATACACTAAAATGAAAAATAAGGTATTTTATTTGAATAAAATAAGTTTTCTAGTGTCATTATTATTGAAACACAAATATTTACAGATTGATGAAATTTCAATTTATCAATTTACAAATTAGAATTTTGATCTATATATAACCAAAAACTCCAATTTTATTTAGTTGCACTAAATTTTTTTTTCTTCATTAGGGTGTCTTAACGGTGCAGTTTTATCATATAGGTGTTCAATAGCACTTTATCAAACGTTAATATATCCTTGACTGACAAGAATGTTCTAAAAGTATATACGGCTAAGAGAGTCGAACAGCTCAAAGTAAACACAAGACCACTATCCAGGATCAGGACTGTAAAAATCAGAAGAAAGTGAACAGAGATTTCAAAAGACTTCTTACTGATAAAACACTGCAGAGGAAAAGCAGAGATTTCAAAAGACTTCTTACTGATAAAACACTGCAGAGGGAAAGCAGAGATTTCAAAAGACTTTTTACTGATAAAACACTGCAGAGGGAAAGCAGAGATTTCAAAAGACTTCTTACTGATAAAACACTGCAGAGGAAAAGCAGAGATTTCAAAAGACTTCTTACTAATAAAACACTGCAGAGGAAAAGCAGAGATTTCAAAAGACTTCTTACTGATAAAACACTGCAGAGGAAAAGCAGAGATTTCAAAAGACTTCTTACTGATAAAACACTGCAGAGGAAAAGCAGAGATTTCAAAAGACTTCTTACTGATAAAACACTGCAGAGGGAAAGCAGAGATTTCAAAAGACTTCTTACTGATAAAACACTGCAGAGGAAAAGCAGAGATTTCAAAAGACTTCTCACTGATAAAACACTGCAGAGGGAAAGCAGAGATTTCAAAAGACTTCTTACTGATAAAACACTGCAGAGGAAAAGCAGAGATTTCAAAAGACTTCTTACTGATAAAACACTGCAGAGGAAAAGCAGAGATTTCAAAAGGCTTCTTACTGATAAAACACTGCAGAGGAAAAGCAGAGATTTCAAAAGACTTCTTACTAATAAAACACTGCAGAGGAAAAGCAAAGATTTCAAAAGACTTCTTACTGATAAAACACTGCAGAGGGAAAGCAGAGATTTCAAAAGACTTCTTACTGATAAAACACTGCAGAGGAAAAGCAGAGATTTCAAAAGACTTCTCACTGATAAAACACTGCAGAGGGAAAGCAGAGATTTCAAAAGACTTCTCACTGATAAAACACTGCAGAGGAAAAGCAGAGATTTCAAAAGACTTCTTACTGATAAAACACTGCAGAGGAAAAGCAGAGATTTCAAAAGGCTTCTTACTGATAAAACACTGCAGAGGAAAAGCAGAGATTTCAAAAGACTTCTTACTAATAAAACACTGCAGAGGAAAAGCAAAGATTTCAAAAGACTTCTTACTGATAAAACACTGCAGAGGGAAAGAAGAGATTTCAAAAGACTTCTTACTGACAAAAGAAATGGAAATGTCGTGCAGAATGTCACATGTCAAGAATGTTCAATTTTGATGAAAAAAAGTCCTTAGTTAACTAATTTTCTAGCCATTAATAGAGAAAACAACCAAAAAAAACAAAAACAGAAAAAACAAACCCAAAACTAAACAAAACAAAATCCAATATATTGCAATATTTATTGGAATATTCCATCAAAGTATGTATTATGTCATGGTGGGACTGTTCTTGCAATATCCACACCTATTACTTTGAAAAAGCTGGTATTATCCAAAATCTAACATGAGGTAATTCATCGACGAAAAAATATCAGCCCCTCTCTTCCATTAAAATGCTTAAATCAGAAATAGAAATTCTGTAATTAATTTAGATTGGCCATGTTTTTATATGTGAACCTTACAGAAATGACTGGTGTGCAAACTGCATTAGAGACTTCTCAAACAAATAATAAACTACTGTAGCGACAGTATATAGGGAACTTATACTGCCTTGTCAGTGAGCTAGCCTTTCTAGTGATGTGGTAGAGTCTCTCTAATGATGCGGTAGAGTCGCTCTAGTGATGTGGTAGAGCCTCTCTAGTGATGTGTTAAGAGTCTTTCTAGTGATGTGGTAGAGTCTCTCTAGTGATGTGGTAGAGTCTTGTTAGTGATGTGGTAGGGTCTTGTTAGTGATGTGGTAGAACCTCTCTAGTGATGTGGTAGAGTCTCTTTAGTTATGTGGTAGAGTCTCTCTAGTGTTGTGGTAGAGCCTCTCTAGTGATGTGGTAGAACCTCTCTAGTGATGTGGTAGAGTCTCTCTCCTGATCACGCAAGTTAAGCAATGGCAAGTGTGGTCACCACTTGCATGGGTGATCGCTAAATGTTTACAAAATGGTGGCAGCATAGTGACTGATGTTTGGTGTGAGACCTGCGACAAGTAAAGTTTCTTTGGAGCTCTGGGACTTTGTGTCCATGTACAGATGTGATTTGTGTCCGTCTACGGATGTGGTTTGTGTCCGTCTACAGATGTGATTTGTGTCCGTCTACGGATGTGGTTTGTGTTTATGTATGGATGTGGTTTGTGTTTATGTATGGATGTGGTTTGTGTTTATGTATGGATGTGGTTTGTGTTTATGTATGGATGTGGTTTGTGTTTATGTATGGATGTGGTTTGTGTTCGTGTATGGATGTGGTTTGTGTCCATGTATGGATGTGATTTCATCTGGGGAATGACGGTGATTGTTGTCGTGAATGGCAGATGTCATTGCTTAAGAGGTGCCAAACATTCAGAGATGCTAGGCTTTGGGACAAAGCTTTCCTGGGCTGGCGGAAGTGTAGTGGACAATGTATAGAGAACTCGTACTGCCTACCTAGTGAGCTAGCTTTCCTAGTGATGGGATAGAGTTTCTGTTTTGATTACACAAGTTAAGCAATGATGAACGTGGTCAGCATCTGGATGGGTGATCGCTCAACATTACACCACTAAGTAACAAATCAATCCCTAAAACGTAAGGGCTTCTGAAAGCATTTTTCATTTCTACTTAACAGCTCTGTCATAAATTGTCATTCCAAGGTTCCCACAATGCAATTTGAAATAGACAGTAGTGGTCTACACACAGTTTTCATATGACAACACGCTAAAACAATGTTGATTGATTTACAACACATGAACACATTGTTGATTGGTAAATATTTGCCACAGCAAATTCTGATTTTGGTACCCATTATATAATACTATGTTGATTTATACTTGGATTGTGTATTTATCACATATATAAATTCATTTGAATACACATTGACTGTATATAGAAAGTTGATATTTTAATATATTCATAAATTATGACCTTGAAAAAAGCTTTTACAGGAGAATCACTTTCCATTGTTTCTTAATACTGTAAGTCACAGTTTATTCCTGGGAACATTATTTAAGTGTAAATTTACGAGCCATTTGCAAAAATTTAGTTTATGTCAATAAACTCTTACACACAGAAGACTTCTGAATAGTAAATTAAATGTCTTGTGGTGTCGTCAGAACCCATGGGTTTCCTCTCTGTTACACTGCTGTTACACAGTGTAATGGAGAGAAAACCTGTGAGTTCCGAATTTATTTTGTGAATAAAATGTTTCATTGTATCCACAGAAAATTTAGGTCTCGCAAAATAAAACTGATCTCCAATAGTGAAAAATAACGTAAGCATGTGGAAAGACATGACCACAAAGTCTGCTTTGATTCGTCTTCAAGCTTTCTGAGGAATTCTGCCATAAATCATTAACTCTAACTTACTCTATGAATAATTGCCTTGTTAAAAAAAAAAAGTGTTTAAAACTCACATAAGAGTAACCATGAAATATGCTGTAATTCCTCCCAAGGGTTGCAATAAACCTGATGGCTTTGCAGAGATTTTTTGCTGATTTTTTGAAAGCCTGAGGGTTGAAGCACCTTAACATTTTCATGGCTACTCATAAATGTGTATTACTGTCTCAGATCTCTCATTATTTTTAATTTTTCTGGTGTGAAGCGACTCCATATTGAGAATTTTGAAATTAATATTTTGGTCACCTGAGTAAACACAGGTAACGTGCTGCAATTCATCTGCGTCTGTCATCATGTGTCCGAACATTTTTAACTTCTTTATAATGACCTTCCCATTTCTTTTCAAATATGGCATTCTTGACTAACTTTCAACAATCTTCTTCTCTGCAACTGAACATCTGTAAGAAAAACTTAATGCAAAATGATGTAGAGCAGGAAGGCCTCTACCAAAGTTGTAAATTTCATGATCCCCAGGGTAGAGGTTCTTACTCCAGGGCAGGGCCAAACTTGGTATATAATATTTTTGTGTGAAACATTTATAAAGCATTTTCTTTAATGCTATTGATGTTGAATTGAAACTAAATAGATATTTAGAATGAGCAAGTAGCCCTTTATCAAAACTGTAAATTTTATGATCCCAGGAGAAAGGGTTTTGATATAATAAGGGTTGGTACGAAATGGTGAGTGATTAAATTTGTTAACAATTGAGCATTTTTAACTTCTTCTTGATTTGATATGAAGCATCTTTGGGACGGGGGGGGGGGGGGGGGGGGGTAATTTGTAAATTTCAGAACTCCTGCACCCCTAGGGCCATAGGGATAGGGCAAAAACTACCAAATATTGACCAATTTTCTAAAAAAACTTCTCTTCTACAACCACATATTTCTAAGAAAAATTAAATGCATATTGATGTAGAACAAGAAAATCTCTTCCAAAATCTTAAATTTCAGGATCCCCGGGGTAGGGATTTTGACACTAGGGTGGGGCCAGACTTGATGTAAATAATGTGTTCATGTAAAGCATTTAAAGAAGTCTTCTAAAAATTATAATGCTATTGATACTGGATCGCAACTAAATAGAAGGAATTGTCCTTTACCAAAATTGTAAAAAAAAAAATTTATCCTAAAGGGTAAAGGTTTGGTTCCAGGGTGAATCCAAAATTATTATAGTGATTATTGTCTTTATCATTTGAAATACTTCTTGAAGTTTGCTGATGTGGTATGAAAACAAAATGCACATTCAGGAAAAGCAGAAAAGGATGTACCAAGAGTGTGAATTTTGCAACCTGGAGTTTGAATCTAGGATGGGTCCAAATTAGTCATATCATGTTACTGTTGCATACTTTGTATTATGTAAAGCCTAGCATCAGTATGGACACTTTCAAGGGCATTTTTAAAAGTTTTAAGAACACTGCATCCTGTTTTATACTTTGCTGAATATTAGAATTTAACTGAGATATTCAGAGGATGATTTTTTTTCTAGATTTCAAAGCCCTTGTGACTAGTGATACTTTTAATATAAAACATAAATGGTACAAATTAACTAATACTCAGGTGACCCATAAGGCCTGTGGGTCTCTTGTTTATTTTACATTAAAAATGACCCAGAAAGACAATTCTGTGGCCTTAATTTTGGCAACTATGTGGCTGGCCATAATTTAAAGTGATTGGTTGTTCTCCATCAATGTGCTCTTACCTTCATTAAACTTTATTTATTTCACGACGATTAACAAACAAGTTCTACAACTTATATTAATGCTTCTCGTCGGCTCAGAGTTTTGGCGTGAAGGGGTCATTGATGTGGGAGGAAACCGGAGTACCCGGAGGAAACCCACGTGTCCGAGTGGGCGACCACAATACCCTCTCACATACAACCACTGTCGATCCAGAGGATCGAACTCGGGTCGCAGCGGTGAGAAGCAAGTGCGTTAACCACTACGCTACCCGGACACCCCTTCATTAGCCTCACTATGAAGTCATCTACATTTAAAGGCCGAAATCCTGAGGGTACTACCATGATAGTTGTGTACAATGTTTTTTTGGTTTTTGATATCAAGCAGACAGATTAAAGTATTCACTCACATTTCTGTATTGAGTAGTAATGTCACATGATACAATAGATATAAATATCAAAAGGTTGCTTTTATTAGGTATCTGTGTATTACATGTGTAGATAGGAGAGAAAAATATGTCCTTGAAATTGATGGCGAGTTGCATCATTACAGGGTGAAGGTTTGTTGAATTTATGTAGTCTGTTTAAATCTCAGGTGAGTGTTAGGACTAATGCACTTAATGTTATTTTAAAATCATTTTGTTTATGCAGACATGGGAATTTTCCAAATATAGCTGTATTAATGATTACTGTACACTATCATGAACAAGGAAGTTAAACTTGTGAATAGCTCTCAGATGTGCTGCTAAACAGATATAGATTGAGCCAATCCATTTTGTTAGGAAAATGTACCTTGTGTGTCTTCTTAGTGAATTGTCAATATTTTGGGAGTTTACACAACACATTTGAGATCTACAAGCCATGACTGCTGAACAGGTGAATACACAAAGCCACCTGAATTCTGCACAGTTAAATGGGAGGGAGATCCTGTGTGTCTCTACCTGTGAGATTTATGTCCCCTTGCCAGAGGTGGAACTTACGAGTGCAGGCACACTGGAGAGGGTTAAGAAGCGGAACCAAATTCTCCACCCACATGGGGGTTTGTCTGACTTGTATCTGCTGACAAGCCCCCTCGCTTCCAACAGGAAGTCTCTAGCCATGGATTTTTGTAGTTCTCAACAATCGGTATTAAAATTTTAACAATGTTTGTAATATCTGGTTAATTGTGGTAAAATTTTCTACAGCTGCAAATTTATTTTTCAGATTAAACTGTCTATCACATTGAACAACATCACTAAAGATACCCTTAGAGTGTTTGACAGAAGTGACTCATGGTTTGAATTTTGGACTCGCCTTGGTGACCGAAACCACAATACGACTATTAAGTTATGTCGGGATGATGAACACTGGGAGACATTCTCCAGCCTTCTGAGGGAGCAGGTCAGCTACTTCAAAGAGTGTCTCAGATTAGGAGAAAAACCAGGTCAAGGTATGTAATACAAAGTACAGGTAAAATCAGGTGAATAGAAAGTGCATGTTACTGTGCTGGAATGTGAGAATCTGCATGGAGAAGTTATCCAGTGAATCTAGATAACACAATTAACAAGAGGAAGTTAGCGCCAGATTTTGAGCTTAACCACACAAGACGTTTTTAACTGTGTAGTACTGATTCAGTGTGTATTTTAATGCTTCAAATATATTGTAAAGTTTTCAAATCTAGATGCAATTGAAAATTTTTATTTCGGTTGAAATTTTGAAAAGAACTTCATTTTGTGGAGGAGGGACTGTTAAATGGAAAAGCTGTAAATTGGCATGATTTAACCGTTGGTGTTTCGTTTTATCTCTACCCCTAGATGTGTATTTCAGTTTTGTAATTTCTGATAGAAGTACAGTAGCAGACTTAGAATTTTAGTTTAAAATAAATTCATTGCTTTGTTGATATATTTCCCCAAGCAGAACACTAGTTCTTAAAGGCATCTATAATGATTTATCCAAAATTTTGTATGAAAATGTAGTTCTTGCCTAATAATTTAAAAAATTAATTCATAACCCCCACTTCTTATGTTCCATACTAAATTTTGATTCATGTGCTCCATACTAGATTTTTAGGCAGAGTATATAAAAGTTTAATCTATAATCCCCACTTTCTATGTTCCATACTAACTTTTGAGGCAAGACTTTATAACTTATGTGAACTTTGAAAATTGACAATACTCTTATTCTGTTCTTTTAAATTCTCAATTTCTATATATGAATATTTTTGCATGTTGAAAGGTCATAGACATTTCCAACTGACTAACATTAAACTTTTTCATATATATATATATATAATATATATATATATATATATATATATATATATATATATATATATATATATATATATAAAGAGAGAGAGAGAGAGAGAGAGAGAGAGAGAGAGAGAGTAATAGTAGTAGTAGAAGGCATTAGTATGCAATCATTTAATGTAATGGTGATTTTTTTCTTTATGTTATATTGACACCAACAGACAGAACTAGTGTATGCAAATAAAGAAAAGTAGATATTAAGTGCAAAAGTGTCAAGTTCAGCAGCTCTTTGACCCATTTTAATGTAAAAATTAAAAATATACATCCAAAAGAATCAACAGTGCTACAGAAACTCAGGTTTGAACCTCTGTAAAATATTTGAAGGTTGGTCAGAAATCAGTGCTGTAGAACTTCCTCTTCTAAGATAAGACCATAGAAATTTTAAGTCAGCAAATCATAGTAACCAAGAAACATAAACGTCAGGAAGCTTTTAGACTGATATAAATGAAGTATGAAGAGGACACCCCCCTCCCCCCTTTTTTTTTTTTAATGTCACATGATTGTAACAGTCATGTGACCCAATATTTATCACATTCTAAAGGTCTTGAAATAAATTGCTTCAGCACAGGTGAAACATCCCATAGAATTGAAATATAAAGGAGTTAAAAAGCTAAAGCATAGTTAAATTTACTTGAAATTTGTTTGTGAAATTCATAAACATTCTTAGAATGGTTAATATTAGACCAAAATTGTCAAACATCGTAAAATTTGAGGGAATTTTGATTAACACTAAAAGAATGATCTGTACGTTTCCCAAGCAAGATTTGCATAACGACTTGTTTCCTCTCCTGGATTTATACAACGTGTCAGCAAACAATTCTCATTTTTCACCTGTGCCAAGTCATTATGTCAACGTGATTGACTTTAAATATGAACTACGCGCATTGGGAGCAATTTTAAGGACACAATGTAATATCAAAATAAAATCAGTGCAGACTAAATTTTAAGAATAGAAGACATGAAAATTTCAGAGAAAAATGAAAAGAATCACGTGACAAGCATTTGACAAGCAGATTTACACATTTACAGCTTAACACTTGATAGTGGTAGTAAATGGTCACAAAATATTATGACAATTCTCCTGTGATGATACACCTAGAGAACTTTGACGTATTTTTATATTGTGATGTCACATTGTATGAAGTGCACTGAGGTATATTTTTGTGATTTTTCTCAGGAAGCCTTAACTAGGCTATGTAGATTTAATGAAGAATTGTACAAAATCAACGTGGGTAAGGCCATAAACTGAAGCTTTGTATTTCAGTTTATGAACTTGTGGCATTTCAGTCCAAGAAGACTGATAGCAATAAATCTGAGAGTGAACTACCTCAAGAAACAGGACAGGAGTCGGGGGTTCAGCAGCGCAGACACTCTGACAGTGGGCAATACAAGAAGGACCGAAATCGTCGTAACACACAGCCTGTAGGAGAAATCCCAGAAGCTAAAGCAGTTACCGAAAAAAATCTGCTCTCTCCAACAGCAGCTGAATCTGACGTGACAGAGCCGCCATTTTCTCCTGCCAATTTTGGATTATTCAACACCAACAAAGTATCTGGCCACTTTGTGCATCCAGATAAAAAACGCAATGAATTTAATGAATCGATAATACCAAATAGCACCAGAGCTGTCAAATATTTGGCTGATCTTCAATTTGAACATGTGGCCTCTCCTCACACTTTAAGGGAAGAGATAGAAAAGGGAGATTCTGACTCTGATGAAAGTGACAGTGATGATTATGAAGATATGATGGACCAGGAAAAAGCCATACAAAGACTGGTAGAGCTGTTGCAGGCAGCCATTAATGAAAATGATAAAGAGGCTGCAGCAAAGCATGCTGGGAATTTAGCAGCTAGTGCTGCTAAAGTAGCCATAAGTCTGGATAGCAGTAGTCTAAAGCACCCAAAGGATACTGAATTTAGGTAACTATGTGTAACAGTACTTAGAATAATACGGCTGGTAAACACGTAATACCCCACCCACCCAACAAGATACTCAGGCAGTCTAATTAAAATCAGACTACTTAGATTTGCACTGTATACTCAGCATAAGAAGAGTATATAGCATAGATCAAAGAAGTCGGATTTTGATTGGAATGCAAAATACTGAATTTAGAGTAGTACATGTACCAGTATACGTAGGATATTGTTGATAAACAGGATTTCCACACCCCTTCTTGCAGCCTCTGGGTGAGACATTGTTTTTATCCTGTCACTAGCTCAAAGTTTGTAAACTCTGTATGTTTCTCCTACAGTACACTACGCTGTATAAAACACTCTGTTTTTTGGGGTTTTTTCCCCGATAAAACTGATTTTTGGAACTCTCTGCTGTTGTATAACATATTTTTTTTCATTTTGAGATATGGGGTGTTTGTGAGGATAGTTTCTTTTACATTTTAAATCAGATTATGAAGAAATTTGACTGAAATGGTGGGTTGGTTTTTTTTGGGGGGGGGGGGGGGGGCTTGGAATGATAGGGCCAATGGATATGTTTTTGCATTAAACAAACTCAAGTTAATATTGATGTTTAATTAGTGCACTCAAGGCAAAGGCTCAAGTGACCTTTTCTGATGAAAATTTGTTGTGTGTTGTTATTATTGTCATCATTTTTAACTCTTCATTTTTTCCCTAGAATTACTGAACTAATTACAATCAAACTTGGTACAAAGTATATTTCAGTGAAGAGGAATCATTATCCAGATCAAGGGACATACCCACTAACAAAAGGGAGATAATTTGGAAATAGTAAAATTGGGTTGCTTGTAAAAAAAAAAAAGGTTTTTTTTTTTTTTGAAGAACCGCTTGACCAGAAAAAGGTAAACTTGCATGGCATCTCTGCCTTATACAGTGAAGAGTCAAGTTTGTTCAAGTCATCACCATGTTGGGCCACAAAATGGATTTAATGTTCTAAATGCCGAACGTTTGGCAAAGGAGCAATCATTACCTATTTTTACGCCGTAAAATCACAATATCAAAACATCACAGTTAAAGATATGAACAATAAGATTAAATAAACAAATCATGTATGTTGAAACTGAATGCCGACAAACTGAATGCCGACAAACTGAATGCCGACATAAACTGTACACTATGGTAGCTGTTAGAGATGGAGATGGAGTATTGAAAGTTCAGGGCGTCGTGTGTTTTGTAAGTGACATCACAGCTGCCAAACTCTCTGCATGGAGACGGTATATTGAAAGTTTCAAGGCATCATTTGATGCGTTTTTGTCCAATTTACAAATTTGTCTGAAGTAGAATTAGTTAACTTACTGAGCTACCCAGCTCGGTAATTGGGTTTAAAGGAATATACATGCATTGCTGATATCTATATTTTCATTGAAGTTTCAAAAAGTCAGCCGTCCTGAGGATGTGTATTATTCTTCCTTAAGACAAATAAAAAAATCTTCTGAAGAACTACTGGTGGTACAGTTTGTCAAATGATATATATAGCATTATGTAGTGTAAATTTTGGTTTGTTCAGCCATTACTTGGGGGCAAAAGTGAATCATGATGGAAAGTTTTACATGGGAATATTTAGGATGAATCTTTAAATATTTTTTTTTCTTACTTGGAGGGTCAGTGTCAAAGGTCAGATTTCCACTGCATGGGACATTATTCACAAACACATCAAAATCAAAGCAACATTTAAGAATTACTTTGCCATCTGTTAGTGTCTATCTCTGGCTAATTTGACATCGCTAATAAAAAGGTTTCAAAACTAAAACACAGCCTATTACTTATATAAAGTAAAGTATTTTGTTTGTGTTCACCAAAATGAAATACAATAATATTTATATTTGAAAGTTGAGGATTATGATTTTCCTTGAAGTAGTTTACAATGAATATTTTAGTACATTCCTTAATTTTTCAGCATCAAAGTGTATGTGGAGGACAGGGAAGCATCTGGGGGGTGCATCACATTGAACGTGAAACCATCCGACACAGTTAAGGACCTCAAGCTAAGGGTGTGTATTGTAATGTACCAGTCTACGTGAATGAAATGAATTTAAGAGATCATGTTTGTTACGAGTCTGTAAAATGTTTGCCACAGAAACTGTTCTTCATAGACACGAGAAAATGTTTCAAAATAAGTTGTAACTAGGGCGGGAATGTTTCAAATATGTCCAAGTTGTAACTAGGATGTGTTTCAAAATAAGTTGTAAGTAGGGGATGTTTCAAAATGTGTTTAATTTGTAAGTAGGGAATGTTTCAAAATATGTTTAAATTGTACATGTAACTATATATGGGTTATTATGTTTGATAAAAATTTGAAGTTTTTTAGTGTATAAAACAGTTTCTTTCTTTGAACAGATGTGCTTAAAGCACAGTTTTCCAATGGAAGTTCAGAAGTGGATCATTGGAAAACGTATTCCTTCAGACAGTGAGACGCTTCAGAAAGCACGGGTAACCCCAGGTCAAGCTGTGTACCTATATCTCATCTCCCCGAAGTCAGTGGGCTTGACCAAAGAGAAATTCATGGAGGACAGGCACAGAATGCTACATAATCACTGTGAGTTGTGTTTGTTTGACAGTCATTGTGAGTCATGTTTGTTTGACAGTCATTGTGAGTCTTGTTTGTTTGACAGTCATTGTGAGTCGTGTTTGTTTGACAGTCAATGTGAGTCGTGTTTGTTTGACAGTCATTGTGAGTCTTGTTTGTTTGACAGTCATTGTGAGTCGTGTTTGTTTGACAGTCAGTGTAAATCGTGTTTGTTTGACAGTCAGCGTGAATCGTGTTTGTTTGACAGTCATTGTGAGTCATGTTTGTTTGACAGTCAGCGTGAATCATGTTTGTTTGACAGTCATTGTGAGTCATGTTTGTTTGACAGTCAATGTGAGTAGTGTTATTTTGGCAGTCTGTTTTGAATGTTAGTTGAGGAAGGTTGTACATTTAGAGCTTCTGTAAAGGATGTGTTCTAATTTCTGCTACAGAGGAATAGTTTTTTTCTGTTTTCATTACTGGATTTTAAATGATTGAAATTTTAACTTATTACAATGTTCAAAGGTAAATAAAGAATGTTAATTGACATAAATGTACAATGTCTTCAATTTATGTCATATTTCAAACTTTACTGTAGACCCCAGTGTTCAGTATCAAAAACAGGGACCTACCAACTTTGCTGAAAGTGGACGTAAGAATCTGAATTTGTTTCACATAAGCACAGTCAGGAAAAATTCATAAAAGATAAAATGAATTGTTGACTTCAAAACAGGAATTGCATGCAATGATTGTGAACGTTAATGATTGTTTCTCTTTTATCAGCATACATTCCAATGAGTACGCCAGTGACTCCCCAAACTCCTCTCAGTGCCTCCCGACAGAGATCTGAGCCCTACAGCAGCAACTCGACTGGGGGCGCCTTAACTCCTAACCCCGCCCAACAAGGTCAACTACAGCAACAAAAATCCAGGGAAAGTCAAAGTAACCAGAGGACGCCTCACCAGATTATCAGGGAGCAGTCATTGGAGGGTTTCGAAGTTATACAACCTGGTGCTGTTATCAGAGATACCCCACAAGCTCCGGGTAACAAACAGCAAGAGCTGAAAATTCAGGTAGAGGTAGACTCCAATAGAAAATATCCCGTGTATTGAATTCTTAGAGGAGTTTATTATCACTTAATTTAGCGAGAAGCACCACTCACAAAATTCACTTTGATCTTTATGTTGCGGAAATATACAGATGAATCTCGATGGCTTGAACTTCGATCTCTTGAAGTTCTCAATCTCTCGAAGTGAAATCATGGTCCTGATTTTTTCCTCTATATAACTAAGCAAATTTACTCTTGATCTCTCAAACATTTGATCTCTCAAAGTTCTCTATCTCTTGAAGTGAAATTTGGGTCCCATAACGCATATTTCATTGTTTTTCACTCTCGATCTCTCAAAGTGCTGATAGTGTATACCCATCATCACCTTACCTGGATAATAGTTCATGCCTGGGGCGAGCTCAGCCATGTTAATTAGGTGTTTATAAAGACAATGTTTCCTTGTGGGTTGGATAGTTAATTGTTAATTTGTCAATTTAACAACAACAACAACCCCCCCCCCCCCCCCCCCCCCCCGTGGATTTTGTTTTCACTGCAACTCAACCACGTCCAATTTAAAGACTAAAAGTTTGGAATTAACAATGAGACGATCATTTTGAGAATATAAATTAGAGACATGCCAAGGATCATCGTTATTTGTTAGAATCTGTGCTGTGCGGAAAGTGACTGAAAATTGTAGCAATTGTGCAGTGGAGTGTGCTCCTTGTTATCAGTAACAGCGAAACTTCATTATGGACAAAGCATTCATCTTCTAAATGTCCGCCTATCTTAAAGTGACTGAAAATTGTAGCAATTGTGCAGTGGAGTGTGCTCCTTGTTATCAGTAAGAGCGAAACTTCATTATGGACAAAGCATTCATCTTCTAAATGTCCGCCTATCTTAAAGTGACTGAAAATTGTGCAGTGGAGTGTGCTCCTTGTTATCAGTAACAGCGAAACTTCATTATGGACAAAGCATTCATCTTCTAAATGTCCGCCTATCTTAAAGTGACTGAAAATTGTAGCAATTGTGCAGTGGAGTGTGCTCCTTGTTATCAGTAAGAGCGAAACTTCATTATGGACAAAGCATTCATCTTCTAAATGTCCGCCTATCTTAAAGTGACTGAAAATTGTTGCAATTGTGCAGTGGATTGTACTCCTTGTTATCAGTAACAGCGAAACTTCATTATGGACAAAGCATTCGTCTTCTAAATGTCCGCCTATCTTAACTGGAAAAAAAGAACAATCAAATATATAAACTTATAAAAAATCTTTTTTTTAAAAATAAATTTCTGTGTTAAATATTCAAGTCAATTACATACACCTAAAAATATGAAGGACAACGTGTCAAAAGAATGCCAGGATATTGTAAATATGCACTCCGGTTGCTATAAAATCTGAACCATAATGTCGGACCTTAAATTTCTGGATTTCCATCAGCTTTCAATAATTCGAACTCTTGATCTCTTGAAGTTTTATCACGGTCCCTTGCACTTCGAGTTATCGAGAGTCACCTGTATGTACAAATTCGTGATTGAAAGTTCACTCACAAATTCGTGTCCTCAAAATTTACAAGTCATTTCACAATATTACGTACTCCTGTAAAATAAAGCATCTGCTGCATCTGTATGAAATGTTTTGTTAAACATTATTTAATATTTAAAGGAGTATAAATATGATTACAAAGCACATGCTTCTAGAGAGTGAAAGATTTTTGAATTAAACGTATTGTCTTCCTTCCCTGATGTCATCTTTCTTCTTCTGTCAATCAGGCAGGCTGGGTGTGTCCAGCATGTACTTATATAAACCAGCCCACACGGCCGGGTTGTGAGATCTGTGCTACTAACAGACCACTGGACTATCAAGTTCCAGAGGGATATAAGATGACAGAGGAGGAAGAGGAGAGGATCCGAAAGGAGCGGGAACAGGAAGAACAAACTCAAAGGGTAGGTCGTCCAAACTGTGTAAAAATCACCCTTAAAGAGGTCATCAAAACTGTGTAAAAATCGCACATAAAGGTTATGTTATTAAGAAGTGTATAGAAGTCATATCAAAGTCATAAAAAAAAAGATGTGTAAAAATCAGTAGAAAGGGTAGGTAATAAAAAAATGTGTTAAAATCACAATAGAAAGATTAGGTCGTCATTAAGAAACATTTAAAAAAAATCACACCAAAAGTCATTATCAAATGGGTAAAATTCACAGAGAAAAGGTACGTTATCTAAAAGCATGTAAAAGTTACATAGAAATGAAGTCCATCAAAAGGGGTTCAAAAGTAATATGGATATGATATGTACTGAGTACATACAGTACTAGTCCCTCTACTGGAGTAGAAACACAATCATTTCACACTTCTTTATGGTTGAATTTTAATCTTCAGTATCATGGTTTCATTATATCTCCCCTCAAACAACAAATTTTATGATTATTATTGAATTGATCCAAACATTTTGATTGAATGGAACCTGCTGCTTGAAATCATAAATGACACAAATAGGAATTTTCTCTGTGGATTTTTCATCCAGAAAACGCCCCAGTTACGGAAAGGTGCTCATATATATATATATCTACAGATTTCGTGTGCAGTTTCTGAATCATACAGTGATAATATGACTTGTTCAGCATTTTCTCTTTGACACTTTTCCAGGCCAGCGTAAACAGGGGTCAGGAGAGAGGGCCAAGAGAAAATGCTGACGAGGAATATTATGGTGATCTTCAAGTGGAGGATCTGGCAGCCATCTTGGAATTGAATGACAATCTGAACAGAGATAACAGGGCTGCTAGAATTCGGTCCCCCACAGAAAATGCCCTGCCCCCATCTCATGAGGCACCTGCTGACCTTCATCTGGTAGAAATGGGCAATGTTCATAGAGGGTCAATGGACAATTTACAGTTTCATGTCGACAACAGACATATTGACTGGAATGAAGAGCATGTATAACTTGCACAGCTAGACAGACGATGACAAGAAAAAATAGATTTCTATAAAAATGACATCAAAGACGATGACAAGAATAAATAGATTTCTATAAAAAGTGACATCTAAGTTTGGCTTACGAATTCAGCTGTATGTTAACAGACCTTCAAGTTAATTTCCGAAAATATATTTTGCTGAATTTATTATCAGTTACCAACTGTAACTGGGGCAGTCTAAGAGTTGTTAAGGTGGTTTTTTTTTTTACATTTAGGAGCATTAAGTTATAACTGAATGACATTGGAACTGTCTAAGAGTCAAATTGTTAAGGTTTTTTTTAACATTAAGAGCATTGAGTTAGTGACGGAATGAAACAAGCTGCCAAAGGTTGTTTGTTTTTTTTAACATTTAGGAGTATTAAGTTAGTGTTGTCCATCTGTAGCATAATAATGGTCTGGATTTTATGTTTTGTTCATGTATGGGAGTTACTAGCAAATGTATGCATGAATTTTAATTCTTTTGCTTTGTATATATTGGATATCTCTAAGAAGTGTTCGCATTGACTGCATGATAAAGAGAGTGATGTCACAATAAAGTCGAGTGTCTGTTGTTCAGTATTTTATTCTATCTTAACAGTTTGCAGTAAACAGATTACTGTAAACAGTTTACTGTAAACAGATTACTGTAAACAGTTTACTGTAAACAAATTACTGTAAACAATTTACTGTAAACAGATTACTGTAAACAGATTACTGTAAACAGGGATATATTTACACTTCATGATGTATGTCAGCATGAAGCATCACTGTTCAAAAATGAAATTTATTTCATAACAGGATACTGCAAAATTACTAAGTATGTATGTGTGCAAAGGAATTTCTGATGGGTGAAATACCAAATCTGGATGAGATGAAAATTTTCTAATAGGATAATTACAGTGAAACTTCTCTAAACTGGCCAGCTCTCGGACCGATTAAAACATCTGGTTTAGAGAGGTGTCCGGTTTACTGAGCACTTCGCTGTTTGAGAAATTTTTGGCTGAGATTCATGATGTTTTATGATCTTGATTTTATCACTGACGCTTTGCTGGATGAGACATGTTGGATGCACAAATTTGCAGACTAGCAGTATTGATGCAGAAATTTAGCTTAATATGTTTTAGTAAACAAAACATGCACATCATGTTTGGGGGACAACCCAAGTCATGTGATCGCTGCAATTAATACACAAAGTAGGTACTGTTCACTTGAACTATAAATAATTATCAGCGGATGTCGGATAAATCCGTTTGTACATACAGGAATATTCTAGCAGAAATTGTCTAAGTTTAAATTGAAAATCTATAATGGAATACATAAAGAAAACACAAAGACAATATTAATATTAGTATTCCTCGTACCTTTACGTCCATAGCTGTAGATTTAGCTCTCTAATAAAATACTGGGACTGATCAATGTCTTATCAGAGGGCTACAGTTCTGCAGCTAATATGTCCAATATATATATTTAACATACTTGTTTTGATATATGTGAAAAGTACAGTATTAAATACAAAATTGTATTTTAAATATTTCTTAGGAATTTTAAGTCTATGGAAACCAAGAAAATTGATTCATCTTTTGATAATTGTCATTAACAGTCATGAGTTTGTCCTTTATTCACTGGCACTTATACTGATATGATAGTATAGTGCAACAATATGGCATATGATGTTGTATTTCATTCAATATGTTCAATATCTGTTTATTACATTTTGTACAGAATTTAGAAGGGTCACTCTGACTGGCTAGGTGTCACCAACACCCTTGACATCGCAGGTAAAACAGAGAAATAACAGAGGCCACTTTCACACCTCCAGTCAGTCATCTCCCACCTGGCCAGTCGGTCATTTTTCACACATGGCCAACCTTGATCACCCTTCTGGTCGACATTTTGTCATCTTCACAAAGTGGCAGGTATTATGAGGGGAAATTACATGTTCTTTACATGGCTGGTGTCCAGTTTTCAGGGGTGGCCAGTTTTGTGAGAATTTTGTAAGAAAATGATAAGATTTCTGCTCGGACTTTAAAAAATTGGTCGATACTAAGGAAGGACTGGTTTTCTGAGGGGCCGGCTTTCAGAGGGGCTGGTTTAGAAAAATTTCATTGTACTTAGAAATCCTCGTCTTCACCAGCAAAGGGTTGGAAATCATTAACCTCAGGAGAACGGCGGATTGGAACCCTTGGCGGGAAGACGAGAATTCCACAAAGAACCTTGGGGGTAATAGTCATTATTTCTGCCTCAGGAGGAGTACTGATTAAAGAAATTTTCCCGGCTGCTAAACAAAAAAATTAAGCTGATCCGAATCTGTCGAGAATTGTCTTTAGTTCTTTTCATATTTTTCTCATTATGTGGAATAACTCTTGTTTAGCTTGAGCGAGAGCGGCAAGAACAAGACCGGAAATTACGACAGGAGAATTTTGAGAAGTTGTTGAAGGCAGAAGACCACAGTTTGGTCAGTAACACTAATCCATTCAAGTGTCCGATCTGTTTTGATGACATCTTACCAGGAAATGGTGTCATTCTGAGGGAGTGTCTTCACTCATTTTGCAGGTAAACTTCAGTTTTTCTTTCCATCCAAAGTCACTATTGTAGAAGTGATTTAATAACCCAGGATTTGGAGTCATATAGTTTTTGTTTGTCCGTCCATATGTCTGCGACCAAAACTTGACTAATTAGGAAATATATTGATTCATGAAGAGATAGAGACACACTGGTTATGTCTGTCCATCTTTGTCCGTCCATCTGTCCATTATTATATTCCTTAATCATCTGTTATCAACTACTAATTCAAAGTCATGGGTTAGATCACATCTGTATTGTTGTCAAGTATGAAATCAAAATCATGGGCTAGATCACGTCAACTGCTAAATCAAGGTCACGGTACAAGTTCTATCATGTCTGTTATTCTATAATCTATTGTCATTTTTCACATCATCTTAAAATGTGTGTGTAGACGTTGACTGTGTCAGGAGTGATGAGGAACGGATTCGGTTTCAGAACAAACTCGAGTTTCTAGATTACGTACCTGGTATATTTATATTGAAATTACATATATGGACAAGCTTGATATATATACCCTTTGAAAGAAATGAGAAAGGTTCAATAGGTTTAAGTAAAATGACAGAGCTGTCTTTAGATTGCTTTTGACTGTGATATCCATGTTGCTTCAGGGACTGTTTACAAGGAGCTGTGATCCACAATGAGGAGGCGGAACTACGCTGTCCTTACCAAGACAAGGACTATGCCTGCAATGCGTCTCTTCAAGACCGAGAAATTAAAGCGGTCAGTACGGGTTTACTTTATTGTCTGTAGTGTTGTTTTACTGAAGTGTTCCATCATAGTTTGATTTACTATTGGCTGATAAACCTGGAGGTCAAGGGTTAAGAAACGGGTATTGATAATTAAATCCATGGTAGAGTCTTATCTACTGAGCTATATAGAATGACAAGGTATATAGGAAGCTTTGATATATTTAAATGGTTTATTATATCAAGAAATAATTACTAGAATTTGACCATGACCTTTACAGCTTGTGGAGGCCAGTGTGTATGAAAAACATCTTCAGAGGAGCTTGGTCACAGCCGAAAGCCAGGAACAGAACAGTTTCCACTGCAAGACCAATGACTGTCAGGGCTGGTGTATCTATGAGGACCTTGTCAACTTCTTCCAATGCCCAGTCTGTAAGAAAGAAAACTGTCTCACCTGTAAAGCCATTCATGAGGGTATGAACTGCAAGGAGTATCAGGAGGACCTCAGAATCCGATCCTCCAATGACAAGGCTGCCAAACAGACAAACAAGATGCTGAAGGTAAGATCTCAGAATCTGATCCTCCAATGACAAGGCTGCCAAACAGACAAACAAGATGCTGAAGGTAAGATCTCAGAATCTGATCCTCCAATGACAAGGCTGCCAAACAGACAAACAAGATGCTGAAGGTAAGATCTCAGAATCTGGTCTTTGTACAGGGTAGTCAAACAAACAGAGACAAAATGTTGGAGGGAAAAACCCATAATGCAGTCTTTCTACAAGGCAGTCAAACAAAGAAACAAATCTCTAAAGGTAGGCAGCCAATCAATTATACAAAATGCTGCCGGTGAAATGTTTTGAAATATTTCTAAAATGAAAATTATTATATCAGTACATTTGCTGATTCTTTAAACAATATTGTATTTTTGGAATATCTATTTCATTACAGGAATTGCTGAAGAAAGGGGATGCCATGAAATGCCCTAAATGTGAAGTAGTTGTACAGAAAAAAGATGGATGTGATTGGATCAAGTGCTCCATTTGTAAAACTGAAATCTGCTGGGTCACAAAGGGGCCAAGATGGGGGCCAATGGTAGGGATGCTTCTGAATCATTTATTGATGACGATGCTGTTTTGTAGGGAAGTAATAAACTTATTATAAGGTTCACAACGAGATGAACATGTACCTTGCTTATAGAAAACTGAAGTTGTGATGACAAAGTGTTGTGGTAATAAATGGGGCATTTAGTCCCTATTTACAGTAGGCTTCCTTTATATATCTGTCATTTGGATTTTATTAGGAAAAGTTGATATCCATCAAAATTTGTAAGGACTTGAGACGGTAACAGCTGACCCTGAAATTTACGCACTCATCTATATCTAATGTTTCCATGTTGAAAAAAATGGAAATAATGATGTCACAAAGTTAAAGATTATTTACATTTTCCAGAAAATTGATAACTTTTCAAGCAGTGTAACATCCCAAAACAAATTTCTCATACCGACAAGCATGAACATTTGATTTCTTAATTTTATTGTGATTGGTGCTTACTGAAGCCACGTAGCTTTGAAAAATCATGATTCTTCGAAAGAAAATGGGAGTATGGTAGAAATTCATGACTCACTACTCTTAGACAGCCTATTTTCCCAACAAATTTACACAAAGACTTCTCTTACTCATTTATGGTAGTTTTAAGACCACAGTGAATAAGAGCTAAATTAGGCTATTAGTGAACCTAGTTCTTTTGCGTTATTTTATGACAGGGTGTTGGTGATATTAGCGGAGGATGTCGGTGCCGAGTGGAGGGGAGACCATGCCATGAAAACTGCAACAATTGTCACTAAGCAATCATTTGTCACTAAGCATCCTACTGTCGCTAAGCAACCAGAGATGTCAGCTGCTCCACTAACAACTACTGGTGACAAAACTGCTTGAAACAGAGAGACCTGAACTCTAAAGGCACTCATTTTCTAGTAAAGCAATACATGGGGTACCCATTGACACTTGTTACTCTTCCGTGTGCAATATGTTTTAAAAATTATTGGTACCCTAAATCATTAATTTTTGTGGGTATAACATTTTCTCTCTCTCTTTTTTTTTTGAGTATGTAAAGAATAATAACTTCTCAAAGAATAAATCAAAACCCCAACAAACGTGCTTATATCAAACCATAACCCAACAAATGTGCTTATATCAAACCATAAATATTTATCACTCAAGCCTTGAATATTTATCTCTCAAACCTTGAATATTTTCTCTCAAACCTTGAATATTTTCTCTCAAATCTTGAATATTTATCTCTTGAACCTTAAATATTTATTTCTTGAACCGTACATATTCATCTCTCAAACCAAGAACATTTAGCCCCACAAAATTGACTAATTCTACAATACCATATTCATCATACCCTACTGAATGTCCCCCCCCCCCTAACTTTTTTTTTTACTTCTACTCTCAAAAATTAAGAGCCCCATTTAAACACAGGACCAGGACAACTTGCCAGTAATAGCTACTATATCTCTGTGTATTTTACTGTGTTGTTTTGACAATTTGATAATAAATCAATCAATCAATGATTAAGACTGGAGTGGATTATATTTTTGTAAAGAAAGACATAGTAACTCATTGAAAATATATCTATTTAAACATTTCTCAAAATGAAAATTTTTCTACACAAAGTACTAAATAATTGCCCCCCCCCCCCTTTTTCCAATTTTCTAAGCAGCCAGGACACTCAACAGGATAAATATGGTATATGCGTCCATTAGTAAGAATAATTAAATAAAGGTTGTACATTTATATACACAACTATGAAAATCTTAAGATGCATATATTGTACATTGTATATGAACACAGCATTAAAAATTGGCAGCATTGAAGTAGATTAAACACTGAAAACCAGATATTTGCAGTCACGGCTAAAGTCATTAAATATCATGCAACTCATTACATAAACTATATCATATTGTTCCAAAAAAAAAAAAAATGGCAGTATTAAATAGGCAGGGAAAATAATTAGGATGCCCGATACAAAGCTGCTTACATGTATATATATTTATATATATTGTATTTCATTTTATATATATTGTATTTCATTTTATATATATTGTATTTCGTGTTGGTTGACTGTTGATGTGTACAGTTTGTGCAGGCATACACACAAGAACTGCTTCCAGAATTACACGAGTAAATGGCTACAAGTCATATTTTCAACCTTGTTTATAACGGATAGGAAACTTTACACGAGTAAATAGCTACGAGTCATATTATCAACCTTGTTTATAACGTATAGGAAACTTTACACGAGTAAATAGCTACGAGTCATATTTTCAACCTTGTTTATAACGTATAGGAAACTTTTCTGGCAATTTTTATTTTAAACTCAAGTTTGACTTCACTGCATTCATTACCTGTTTTTGTGCATTTGTTACTTTTGTTTTTACTGTGAATATTTTGTGTGGTGTTTACATGTATTGTTTCATCACTATGAAGTCGTATAGAAGACTTGGTGGTATGCTGTCAAAAGCCCTATATAGCTACGTAGAGAAATGGAAAAAAAATTTCCTTCTTTAGGTGGGATGCACAGCATTTTTTGTGATGGCCCATTTTGGTTACTGGATATTTTAATCATTTATATACAATGTCTTGTGTGTGTGTGTGTGTTTTTTTTTGTTTTTTTTTTTATTTTTCTTTAAAATCATTGCACATGTACCATCAAAATATGGCAGACCTTTTCCTTTTAAGGACTACATTGTTATAATGGCTAACTTCCTTTTAAAGATGAATGTAAATATAAAGATCAGTGATATTTGTCGATTTAGATTTATTGCCTAGCTGAATAGCTTTGTCAGTTAACATGTTAATTAATTAATTGCTGAACTTTAGATCGTGGGTTCTAATCCAGCAGGGGTTTTAAATTTTTTTCAGATTACTTTCTACTAAGACTACATTTTTTAAATGAATAAAGTGAAACATTCAATTTCTTTCAGAATATCGTCATACACACCCTCCACATTTCTTCTGTATCAAATCTCTCTGGTGTAGTAATTCTCCAATAAACTTCTTAATTTAAAAAAAAAACCATTGATACGTCATGTGGTTTATTGGGGAGTTTATATTTTGACATCACATGCAATAGCTGTGTATATCTCTTAAAAAAGTACTATACTCTGTGTATCTTACCAACGTAGTCGTAGTAGATTAATCACAGTTCTGAATTAAATGTTTTTACATCCTAGTTGACAGCTCAAATACCCCTTTAAGCCTAGCAATATTTTTGTCAAGATGGATAAATCATGACACGTGCAAATACCGACCTGTGATCGTACATTTACCATGCAAACTGAAAATTATATGTTAAAACATTCCCCATATTAATCACGAGTTCTAGTCAATGAAGGACATATCTTAAAATGACACACAGCTCATTAACGTCCAGTAATGACCATCTCCTTAAAATTACACACAGTGTACAGCTCGTTAACGTCCAGTAATGGTCATCTACTTAAAATTACACACACTGTACAGCTCGTCAACATCCAGAAATAGCCATCTCCTTAAAATTACACACACTGTACAGCTCGTCAACCTCCAGTAATGGCCATCTCCTTAAAGTTACGCACACTGTACAGCTCGTCAACCTCCAGTACTGACAGTCTCCTCCCGTTTATCATTCTGTGTAACATTGTTGTTATATCTGTCAAATTGCCTTACTGCAGACTGTTTTACATTTCTGAGGGAATTTTAAAAAAAATAGTTTTATGTAGTTATATATTATTGAAGGTACAAACTCCACCAGATTTGAATTTTCAGAGATACATGTCATACACTTTAATAGATTGGAATTTCCTGAATCTTGTGATATTGTTGAATAATAAAAGCGCTGAAAGTGTAGACGATTTGTTTCGTTTTCGTATGATAAAGTAAATCAAGATCAGATATACAAAAAACAATCCCAAGGTCTGAATTTGTAATTTAACAGGTACTGAAATTATGTATACTTGTAAAATAAACTCGAGTGATAGTGGTGATGTAAAATGTACTGGTGTGTTTCTATGTTTGTGGCATCAGCAAAGTTATATGTATCGGGGTGTTTCTACGTTTGTGAGATCAGCAAAGTTATATGTACCGGGGTGTTTCTATGTTTGTGAGATCAGCAAAGTTACATGTAGCGGAGTATTTCTACGTTTGTGAGATCAGCAAAGTTATATGTATCGGGGTGTTTCTACGTTTGTGAGATCAGCAAAGTTATATGTACCGGGGTGTTTCTATGTTTGTGAGATCAGCAAAGTTACATGTAGCGGAGTGTTTCTACGTTTGTGAGATCAGCAAAGTTATATGTATTGGGGTGTTTCTACGTTTGTGAGATCAGCAAAGTTACATGTAGCGGGGTGTTTCTACGTTTGTGAGATCAGCAAAGTTACATGTAGCGGAGTGTTTCTACGTTTGTGAGATCAGCAAAGTTATATGTACCGGGGTGTTTCTATGTTTGAGAGATCAACGATGTGGCGTCAGTGGCCTAGTGGTTAGGCTGTTAGACTCTCAACCAAAATGTTGTGGGTTCGAGTCCTGGTCGTGGCACGGCCAACGTTGTGTCCTTGGGAAAGGCACTTTACACAAATTTCCTCACTCCACCCAAGTGTAAAAGGGGTACATGGCTATAGACAATGAAAGATATTGTTAGAACGTCAGTGCTCTAGCGTAACGGCGGCTTGCACTGAGAAAGCTCTGGAATGGAATAAGGTCTGCTGGGGTAATAATGTATTGTGAAGCGATTTGAGCAACATATGCTGGAAAAAGCGCTATATAAGAACCAATCATTATTATTATTATTACGATGATGTAAATTCTACAAGGACCAAGCTCACCTCTCATTCGTGGGTGTAGAGAAACTTGTGACTCCATTAGGAAGGGATTTCTGTGATACATGCATACCAGTCTTTGTGGTTCTGCCAGGATGTTTTATACCCAGAAATTTATTATGTTTGTGTACCATTGTTGAAACAAAACACAGAAAATTGATATTGATGCTCTTTTCACATTTCCTTGTGTTTTTTTTTTAAATATCCTTTCATTAATTTTTCTCTTAGTACCAAGATGTCACTAGGGGTAAGTTGCTGTATCAGCAAGGTTCTTTATCATGCCGTCTGTTTTGACACAAGATCTCAATTTTCAGTTAAGGAGGAATAACACCTCATCATAATGGCCGACTACATTTTGAAACTAATGAAAATATAGATATCAGCAATACATGTATATTCCTTTTAAATGTAATCGCCTCGATGGATTGCTCAGAAGGTTAATGCGTTGACTAATTATCTGTAGTCATGCATTCGAGTCTATCAGGGGTTTTGAAATTTCAGATTGCCTTCTACTAAAACTTAAATTTTGAAGTAAATGAGGTAAATTTGAAACTTTTCAATTTCAAAATATTATTGTACCCATCCTCAACTTTCCATCCATATCGGATTTCTCTGGTGTGTCATTCCTCCTTAAGGTCTCATTGAAAGACTCTCACTTTTGCATACTGAATGCTTGGTGAAGAAGCAGTCGCTTACCTACTGTTTAGTCTTTTAGTTTGATGCAGTCATGACATGAGTGGGGTTTGAACCCACAATCTCCCAGTCATGAAGTGAATGATCTAACGACTGAACCACTGTGACCTCGGATTAATGTGGTGCTTTGGGATATGACAGCATACAATCAATTTAAAATGTCAATCTCTAACGCCTGTCAATCTCTACGCCTGTCAATCGGTACACCTGTCAATCTCTACGCCTGTCAATCTCTATGCCTGTCAATCTTGTTCCAGAATTTGAAAACTTTGTAGAAAAAAGTCTTTCAGATTTTGTATATTTGTATTTATTGGTAAAATCATTTGCAATGACAAATATTGCATAGATACTGGTATATATGTTTGTATATATGTTTCAAAATATACTTTAAAATCTTATTAAAATATGCACTATATTGCACATGAACAGTGTAAAAAAAGCTTGCGGTATTGAAATCATTAAGCAATAACTTGTTTGTCAAAAAACAAAAACCCATATTTCTCTGAAAATTATCTTTGCTTTCCTCAGAATTCTTTCAGGCCAGATTTTCATTTTGCCAATTCATAAGCAGGTATAAGGTAAGTTTTTGGCACTAAACCAAATTTTCCGTTAAGTTCTGCCACCCACCAGCTTTTGCTGTCGAACTCTCGGCTAATGATGTATAGAATATCGCCCCTTTTGAAGTTTAATTCGTTATTTCGATCAGCGTTGCAGTCCCATTTCCCCAGGTACATGTTCTCGTAATCCTGCTCTGGCGGAATTGGAGGCTCTGCTTTTACCTCGGGCTTGGTCTCTTTTGGCACTTCTGGAGTTGGAATGTTAGGGAGGCGCTTGGGTGTGGATACAGGAGGGATGGGAGGAACAGCAGGGAGAGGTTTCCGGGATCCAGGAATTTCAGGTAAGGATCTGGAGGGAGTGGAAGGGGGCTGCGAACCTGTGATACAGTCATCGTATTCCTCCTGAATGTTGTCCACAGCAGTGTCATCATAGACCTCATCACAACTAAGCTCATCTTGTACAGGAGGGAGGGGCGGTCGGGGTATGGAAGGGGGACCCTTGTGTACTGGTTTGGGGGAGGGCTCAAGGGTTTCCTCGAGAGTATCATCATACAACTCCTCTGGTGCTTCATCACCTCCCTGTTCAACATCCTCGTACACCTCCCCAGGCATGTTATCCTCGTCTGTAATAAGTACCATAATTAGTACTGTAATAAGCACAGTAATTAGTACTGTAAATAGTACTACAACAACCTATAGTGAGTAATGTAAGAAGTACGTAGACGTTTGTTCATAGGCATGTACGTCATGGACTATGTATGCCAATTAACTTAATGAATTATCTTACTTAATAAGTTGTCCTTGGAGGCAGAGGCCATAACTCCCTTCATGATGGCAACCTTCCAGTCCTCGTAATCTTCCTTCGACTGCGCCACAAACTACAAATACAATCATGTCATTCATCTGGACATATTTCGTGTGACTTTGCAGGAAAAAATACCACAGAAAAATATTTTGCAAGCAGTCAAATTTTGTAGTAATAGATACAAGCAACAGAAATTATCCTCTGTTGGTAATCTCACATAATTATGCAAAATAAAACTTGGGGAAAACAGATGAAAATATAGTACATCAAGGCTCAATATCAATTTCATAGATTTGTTAATAATTACAGTTTTTGTTGGTATCTGCGGTTTTTTCCTTCCTTAAGCAAGAATGGGACTAATACCCCACCCCCAATCCCTGCAGAGCACATTGCATGGTGGAAAATGGTGTGAATTTGTGCTCATTGAATTGAAGAATAAATGGTTCTGAAGGTATACACAGTACAATGACAACGTACCCCCCCCCCCCTTTCAAAATAAAAACAATATCTATAATTTCCTTGTATGTTCGAAAATCTCATTCAAAACAGCAGGTGCACAAATTCATTACTTGTATAAGATATACACAAAGTTTTCATCAAATCTGTTCATCAGTGTTAAAGATACATTGTAGACAAATTATGTCTACAGACAGACATATAGATAAGAGATTCCAGTACATCCCCTGAACTTTGGGGGGGGGGGGGGGGGGGGGGAGAGGGGAGGGGGGGGGGGGGGGGACTGTACTTCACTGATCATTTGATTTTGAAGTCTAGCACAACAATACCAACTGATGCTCAACAAAGAATGATGACATCACAGAATATTTGTGTACACAGGTATATGTATCTGTTCATGTAAAACATAAGGAGCACATTTCATCTCAATTCACAAAACAATTAACAGACCTGGTATGTTCTTTTTGCTGGACAGACAAGCTGGAAGGCCAGCTCACGTCGAGCTTGGTCTTTCTTGTCCACTACATCAGGAGCATCTTCCATTGAATAACCATTCAGGTAAAAAGCACCATGTTGTTTCCGCTCCTTAGCAGACTCGTAATAGTATAAAATGTTGTGTTTAATAGCACACCATCTCTTCTGTAGCTTAGGACCACCAAATAATCCTCCTGATCAAAGAAAACCATCACTTATTAACAAGGTATACTTTCAGTTGTTTTGTGCGATAACAAAATAATTTTCAAGAACATTTTAAAATTTTTGTTGTGGGGATGGGAGTTGCACACTTTGCATGAGCCTTGACAGTGTACCTTTCCTTTGTCGTTTTTCCAGGAATCCACATTTGATTGTGTCTGTTAAATCTTGCGCAGGAATAGGAGGGATATCTGAAAGTACAGAATACTCCTTTAACCCCAAATATACTTCAACAGCCAAGAATTCCTGTCTACTACTCTCATTTCAATAAAATCAATGTGACAGAAGAGTAATGTAACACAAGATGAGATTAACGTAACAACTTAACATGAGATGAGAGTAACTTAACATGAGATGAGAGTAACTTAACATGAGATAAAATAACTTAACATGAGATAAAAGTAACTTAAAATGTGATGAGAGTAACTTAAAATGCGATGAGAGTTATGTAACATGAGATGAGAGTCATGTGAGATGAGAGTCATGTGAGATAAGAGTCAAATAAGATGAGAGTAACACAAGAGTAATGTAACACAGGATGTAACATGAGACGGGAATAACATAACATGAGATAAGAGTTATGTAACATGAGATGAGAGTCACACAAGATGAGAGTCAAATGAGATGAAGGTAACAAGAGATGAGAATAACATAACATGAGATGAGAGAGTAATGTAATATGAGATTAGAGTCATGTGAGATGAGAGTCACACAAGATGAGAGTCAAATAAGTGTAACATGAGATGAGAGTAACTTAAAATGAGATGAGAGTAACTGAACATGAGATGAGAGTAACTTAACATGCGATGAGAGTTATGTAACATGAGATGAGAGTAACTTAACATGCGATGAAAGTTATGTAACATGAGATGATAGTCATGTGAGATGAGAGTCATGTGAGATAAGAGTCAAATAAGATGAGAGTAACACAAGAGTAATGTAACACAGGATGTAACATGAGACGGGAATAACATAACATGAGATAAGAGTTATGTAACATGAGATGAGAGTCACACAAGATGAGAGTCAAATGAGATGAAAGTCAAATGAGGTGAAAGTAACAAGAGATGAGAATAACATAACATGAGATGAGAGAGTAATGTAATATGAGATTAGAGTCATGTGAGATGAGTTTCACACAAGATGAGAGTCAAATAAGTGTAACATGAGATGAGAGTAACTTAAAATGAGATGAGAGTAACTGAACATGCGATGAGAGTTATGTAACATGAGATGAGAGTAACTTAACATGCGATGAGAGTTATGTAACATGATATGGGAGTAACTTAACATGTGATTAGAGTTATGTAACATGAGATGAGAGTCATGTGAGATGAGAGTCATGTGAGATAAGAATCAAATAAGATGAGAGTAACACAAGAGTAATGTAACACAGGATGTAACATGAGACGGGAATAACATAACATGAGATAAGAGGTATGTAACATGAGATGAAAGTCACACAAGATGAGAGTCAAACAAGATGAGAGTCAAATGAGATGAAAGTAACAAGAGATGAGAATAACATAACACGAGATGAGAGAGTAATGTAATATGAGATTAGAGTCATGTGAGATGAGAGTCACACAAGATGAGAGTCAAATAAGTGTAACGTGAGATGATTAGTAATATAACATGAGATGAGAGTTACACGAGATGCGTAACAGATCAGAGCCCTTGGCTAGTGAAGATGCATCCAATCACACTTACTAAACTGTTAGAGTTATTTTCTCCACTAAGTCAGTATTTCTCCACTAAGTCAGTGTTTCTCCACTAAGTCAGTATTTCTCCATTAAGTCAATATTTCTCCACTAGGTCAGTATTTCTCCAGTAAGTCAGTGCTTCTCCACTAAGTCAGTATTTCTTCACTAAGTTAGTATTTCTCCACTAAGTCAGTATTTCTCCACTAGGTCAGTATTTCTCCACTAAGTCAGTATTTCTCCACTAAGTCAGTGTTTCTCCACTAAGTCAGTGTTTCTCCACTAAGTCAGTATTTCTCCACTAAGTCAGTGTTTCTCCACTAAGTCAGTGTTTCTCCACTAAGTCAGTGTTTCTCCACTAAGTCAGTGTTTCTCCACTAAGTCAGTATTTCTCTGCTAAGTCAGTGTTTCTCCACTAAGTCAGTGTTTCTCCGCTAAGTAAGTGTATTGTTTCACATCAGCATTCTTACTTGATTCTCCATACTGATCTTCATCATCAGCATTAGAACTGCCCCCAGTTCTAGTGGACTCATCTGTAAAACCTTGGTCAGCTGAAAAAGTCAAACAGTTTCGTCTTACCCTGATCTCAAAAGAAAAAATTCAAAAAAAAAAAATCTTTTTGAGGACTTTGCAAAATAAAACTATATATAAATAAATGTCTGAACACACTTTATTTGGTGACAGCTTTTTAAATATGATATCTAAGATATCTTTTTAAGATCATTCATTAGTACCAATACTAACTTACAGGCAGTTAAGCATACATGTATTGTCAATACATTAACATCTAGCTGACATAATAAACACACATACACTGATGACTTCGAGTTTACTGGAGTTATCTACCCTTGGTCATCCACTTACATTGTCAGGAATACTGCACAGAGCCAAAGATTAGGTTTTTTATTGAATCTGATTTCAGTTAAGATTGCAATATCTTAATGATTATTTTCTTTAATGATGCTTTCCATGAATAAACAATCTGATATAGAAGCCAGGTACTGGTTTGTAACAAAATATTTTTATGCAGGGAATGATGTGCGGACTAATGCTGTTATATAGTACAAAACATCCATAAATATTTCAACTGTCACTCGGCATCAAATCTGTAGGCTTCCATTAGCGTACAATGACAGAACTGTGCTACTTTAAGACTTGACTGCTTTCAGTACGAACATAAACAAGTTTTATACCAATTTAAAATCAAACAGAACAATTACCAGTTTGTCACGCAGTATAAAAACCTTTTGAATTTTTTTCCCCATTTGTCCCAAGAAAAAAATGCCATGCAAACTTTAATTATTACCTGTTATTGCAAAGATATTTTGTGAATAGCAAAAGCAAAAAATGAATGAAGCAAAATAGAAACCCCTCTAGATCCACTTCAGATTGAATATTTATTGAGTATACAGCAAATAGTTCAAGGGATAATGAATAGGTCAAGTTTCTTAAGAAAGTATGTCAAGGTCACAAGAATCAAATACGATTGTGTCACAGGGTCTTCTGATAAAGACTATATATGAAAGACCTACATTGAAAAATTCTGAAGATATTTAACGTCATGTTTTCTTAAAAGTCAAATCAATAAGGTCAAAGGTTATAGTATGAATGGTGGGTCTTGCCATAAAATATCTATATACAAAATCTGAAAGATAACCTAAATAGTTCAGGAGATATCAAATGGGTCAGAAATTAAAAAAAAATAAAATAGGTCCAACTCCACGGTCAAAGTTCATAAAATTAGTCTTGCCATAAAGAACCTATATGCAGAATATGAAATACGTAGTTCTGTTGTCATAATTGAATATGATGGCAGTGAAGGCTTTCTTCCAGTCATCCCCAACAACAAAAACCCATTTCATTGTTTATATTACATCAATACTAACTGTAGGACATGTTAATTTCTGGTCTATAATATACATAATAATTTAATGATCATGTTCTGTAAAGTGCAGAAACTAAATAGAACAGCTAAGACAGGTCGGTCACATAGTACTGACTGCCAGTAACTGTACTTAGATGGGCGGATTCAGATTGTTTATTTTTAGTATCTGTAGGTGTATTGCTACAAATACTGTGTATATCCAACTCGATCAACCTTGTGACATACAATACAAGTGATCCAATGCTTCTGTCTTTCAGAGAATGTACCCTGCAGGAGCAGTACATAGTTCATGCACATTTTCCCTCTGTTAATAGAACCTTCCCAACAAAAGAATTATTTGATACTGCCCCCTTAGAAGTATTAACAGAAAAACAAACAATAAAACTCGACACTCCCAGTCTTGTAATTTCTTACCTAGGAATGACAACCTGTATCTCCAAAGTTTTCTGGGGTTCCCATGGTTGATAGTCTCTTCAGATATTCATATATATTAGTCTTTTAAGATTACTTGTACATACATTTGTATCTTAAAATATCTATACACATTAGTATCTCAAGATATTTATATACATTAGTACAATAGGATATTTATGTACATTAGTATCTTGAGATTCTTTCCGACAAGTTGACATATTCGTATGATAGGTCAACATAATCGACTGACCAGTCGACATAATTACCTGACAAGTCGACATAATTATCTGACAATATATGCCACCATACCTCATATACACATTTACAAATATTAAATTTATAAATCCTCAGTCATATTTTGTCATTATTTTTTCAATTCTAATATGCTAATGCCATTTACTGATATCTACTTTCTGTCTTAATATCCAATAAGTCAACATCATGATCCAACAATTCAACATCATGATACAACAAGTCAACATCATGATACAAGTCAACATCATGATACAACAAGTCAACATCATGATACAAGTCAACATCATGATACGACGTCAACATCATGATCCGAGACGTGACCCGTTTTATGTGAAGTGCTACAAATTTTAACACATGCATACAGTTAGTGGCGGAGCAGCACACTGCCCCCCCCCCCCCCCCCCCCCAACTTCATCCATTTTTATAGAAATGTCCAAAAACACAAAAATATTATAAATGTCTTATTTTGGCAGAATTCTGCATTTCCGGGGATTTGACCTTCCACCAAGACACTCCCAGACACCCAGTCCCCTTCCCCTCCCTCTTTAAGAAATTTCTGGATCCGCCACTACTTACGGCCGGAGCATTGATGGTTTAATGCTCAAACGCTTGCCGTGAAACGGAGTTTCCATTTTACGGTTATATCAGAAAGACATGTGAATTTCACATCTAATGACAGGTGCTTGGCAAAGTAATAGTCACCAAGCTATGTTAAACACGCCCACCAGATCGACATTAAAATCCAACGAGGTCCAGCTCGCCGTTACATTTCATGTACAAAGATAAGTTTGGCATGCAAATCTATTGATATTTCAAGATTTGTTTTTTTTAAGTAACACATGTGTCTTACAGCATATAGAAAACAAAACCGTTCCTTTTCTTGGAAATTTGAGCATTATTTTGATAAAGAAGTTCCAGCACTAGAGTCGATATGGAACGTCAGATATGGCAGTGGCAGATCAAGAGGGAGGGTTGCACCCTCTATCCTCACCCAGTTGAATATTTGTAAGAAAATGATAATAATCATTATTTTTTGTGTGTTTTTGAGCGGAAAACATACACTCTTCAAAATTTTCTGGATCCGCCACCTATATGGTGTGGGACAAAAGAATCATCTGTAACATAGGACTGTTCCTGACATAATGTTGACGGTTAGAAACTGGGCCACAACTTGTAGGAAAAAAATCAAGCTTATTAGATTTTAAACAACCTTAAACACAATATTTTAAGTTAACGCTCTAATCCAACAATCGATATGATGAGATTTAAAAAGACACTGATAAATTCTACATTTTAAAAGCGCAAATTTCTTGGTCTCTGAAAAATACATCTCCAATTTTGAATTCATGTTAATAAAATCTGTAAGGAAGCGCGTATTTATAGGTGTGGGTTTAATCCCTTTCTGCAATAAATGCCAAATAAAAATTCCACCGTACCATGCAAGGATTCAATGACCTTGTATTCAATGACCTTGTTTTCCCAACCCTATGTCACATCAAAGCATGTTTCTCGTATATAAGTAGAAAAATAGGCGGGGTCAATAAAGATTTTCTCATTTCTTTTCTGCTAAGATTCCTGTAAAAATAATTATATGTGAGACACCCATTTTCTTTGATTACGTATTACTATTATTATTATTAGAAGTAATGGAAGAGTATGCTGGAGTGAAGCGTCGCTGTTCATGCCCTCATGAATTTTCAAAAATGAAATTTCTTTTTTTATATCTATATTTGACTTTCATTTTTGTTGGAATTCCTAGCCGTTAATATAGTCGTACTATATTCATCAAGATTCATACGAACATTATTATGGCGCGTCAAATTAACATATACTCAAATAATTAAAGATATCTTAAATTATTTGACGATATCATCAATTCAATTATTACTCTCAACAATAGAATTAATGTGCACATCAAATCAAATATTCGCGCTTCTATTCAAAAAGGCCTTTTGCTCTCATTAACTGAATTAATGCGTGCATCAATGAGAGCATCAATGTGGTGGAAATACTGCTCACAAAAATTAATTTGGAGCTCTTTAAATGATTTGATGATCTCTTTAATTCAACTGATTATATCGTTAATTAATTTATTATACTATTTTTTTTATTATACTATTTTTATATAGCGCCTTATCTAATTATATAATTACTCTAAAGCGCTTAACATATAAAACAAGGGCAATATAAAAACGAACATTATATAAATTGAAAGGTCACAAAAATAATAATCATCTAAAGTCGAAATGGGAGGTATTAGTAATTTTTTTTTTATTTTTTTTTTTTGTATTATCATTTTTGTTAAAACAGAAAATAACTGGATACATTATAAATCAAAAGCAAGTTTAAAAAGATGTGTTTTTAGCTTTTGTTTAAAAATAAATTTGCAATGCTTTTGTAGAAGAAATTAATGCGCGCATCAATTCTTTTAAAGGGAGCAACAATTCAATTAAAGAGATCATTGATATGCTGAATTGAAGATATTTCTAATTGTATAGTTGTTCTCTCTAAAAGAATTAAAGATATCATTAATTCATTTGAATAGCGCAATAATTCAATAACTGTGCACATTGATTGAATAAATGATATCATTAATTCAATTGAAGATCGCATTAATTCATTTATTAATTGCGCGCATTAATTGAATTGATGTGCGTATTTATTAAATTATTACTCTTTTCAATTGAGTTGTAGCGCGCATCAATTCAATTGTTGATATCAACTCATTTGAAGAGAGCAACAATTCAAATATACCGCGCATCAATTCAGCAGAATAATTAATGCTATCATCATCATCAATTCAATTAATGCACGGAATAATTTAGATTTGAAGATATCATTAATTATTTGAAGAAATCTTTAATTGAATTGTTGCGAGCATCAAATGAATTGATGATATCTTCATATAATTAAAGATCTCTTCTGTTATTTTAGTTTATGTTAATATGGCGCTCCATACATTATTCACATGTCTGAGGAAATGGCCATCATTTCAACTGGTAAAGATACTGAAGGCAAAGACTATGGAAATGTAAATATTTAGTCATGTTCACAACAAACAAACATAATTCACAAATTCAAATATATATATATATATATACTCTGAAATAGATGCAGCCAATCATAAAAAATAATAATTTAATTATCAAAATTAATAAGCATGGAAGTAGCATATAAATAGCTATGACTTTTTACAATACACAGTTGTAAGAATGAACACATGGAAGTTTATAAAAATATCACAGAATTGCTGCAATTTTATTCTTTTATAGTATCAATGTAGTTTTTAACACGTTTTCTTTTGTCAAAATATTTTACACTTTCGAATTTTCCTTTTCTTCCGAACTTGTAGTGCCGCTCGTGTGGCCGTCTCGAACACTTTCCGAACTCCCTCCTGGGTTTTCGCTGAACACTCCAGAAACGCGAAAGCGCGAATCTGCTCGGAAATGGCCTGTCCTTCTTGAACTTTGACAGGCTCTTTCTTCTCTAGTTCCAGTTCTTTTATCACTTCCGGATCATTCCGTGCGTCTTTTTTATTCGCCACAAGGACGATTGGAACGTTTGGACAAAAATGCTTGACCACGGGGGTCCACTTTTCGCGGATATTGACCAGACTGTCGGGGTTATTTACAGAATAACACATGACAATTACGTCAGTGTCTGGGTAGGACAGCGTGCGGAGCCTGTCATAGTCCTCCTGCCCCGCCGTGTCCCAAAGGACCAGCTCCACTTGCTTATCGTCCACTTCGATGTCCGTAACGTATGTTTCAAACACGGTAGGAATGTAAACATCGGGGAACTGGTCCCGGCTGAACACCATTAACAGACACGTTTTACCAGTAGACCCGTCCCCTACTATCACTAACTTCTTTCTAACTTTTGCCATTTCGATTTCTGCGAGAATATTTACCTGGGTCGCCGTCTGACTCTTTTTTTATTATTATTATTTTCGAGTTTTTATACATGTGTTGCCCCGTTCTATATTTAGACTGACAAATTTAAATGCTCTGTGATTGGCTGTATATTTCAGAACTTTACAGGTTAGCTGCTAGAACATATAAATTGCATAAATCTATTCGAGTATTTGGTACGTATAGGCCTAGTGTTATATATATATATATATATATTTTTTAACAAATGTAATTCTTTATGATTATAATTTATTTCAGAACTTTATTATATTATCATAATCATGATATTTAATTATTTATGTACATCGCGTTTAATTGTTTATTTGTATACACGTTCAAGCCCCGGTTGCCAATCAATAAAAGTTATTTGCAAATAGTAGATATATTTCTTAATTTAACGACTCGTAGCCTCTCGATTTAATATCGTTGTGCTCTAGTGCAGGGAGAGGTGAATGCCTCAAAGCACTGTCAGTGTGTTTCCAATGTCTACAAATTTATTCATTGTTTGTTAATCAAGTGTGATAATTATTAATACTTAAAAAATTTCCAATACATGTGAAAATATTTGATGTAATGAGTTGATGACTATTCATACACTGTATTGGAATGATGGATTGATTGATTGATTAACGTCCCGCTCGAGAATATTTCACTCCTATGGAGACGTCACCATTGCCGGTGAATGATGGCGAGACAATGAAGAGAACAGTGCGCACAAAATAAAAAATAAAAATTTCTACACTAAATTGTAAAAATACTGTCGATAACTACAATACTTTACCCCTTTTTTTCTATATTTAATTCGATCCTTGGTTGAAGGGATCATTGGAGATTACATTACAATTCGTGTGTACAACTGATCGGGCGTATTTTAGAAAGTTCCATCTCCAATCCAAAAACCAATCAGGTACTTTATTTTATACACTCATTTTAGTTAATTTGATGTTGATGATGTTGATAATTTAATTACCGTTTTGTTTCCCTTCAACATGCGATTAACTTCTGTCCTGAGGAATGGATGACTCTCCCAAAATTTGATAGGACCTAAAAAAAAATCGAGCTCCCGTGTCGCGGCAGGCGTTGGCACGATAAAGAACCTTCACTACTAAGGTCGTAAGCACCACGCATTGGTAAAAATTTGTGAAACACTATATAAAGGCTGATGGCATCTCCATAAGTACAATATTCTCGAATGGAACTATACTTATAAACAATATACAAACAAAAACGCTCCACGTGATGGGATCTAAAGACGACGAAAAACTCTCCATATCAAGTGCTTATGTCATGGGTTTATTCCCACTTGGCCAAAATTTGAAATTTGCCACTTGGCTAGCATTGTGTATTTTACACCTGAATAATTACCTGTTATTAACAGGTGTGCAGTTTATTTCTGTGACCTATACTCTATTAACCTTCATTCAAAACGCCTTAACAATCAGAATTAAAAACGGGTACAGATAGCGAAGTTTTATTTTTCATTTTTTTTCAAGAATAAAAGGTATTATTCATAATACTTACAACTAATCTTTAAAAGGAATATTTCTTTCTATTATATTATAGCGTCTATTTTAAGGAAATGAAGTAATTGACATTTCATTAAACGCTAATTTTTAGAGGATTGATTCTTTTGCAGTTGTAACTTCAGGTCTCAAGGTCATAAAATGTCTACAGTTCGAATTAACTAACCTTTGAAATTTTTCGTAAACGAATAAAATTTTCAGTATGTGTTTGCATTTGACTGTTTTAATAAACCGGCAGTTTTTTCTTTTAAAACAGCTGTGCTAGATAAGTTATGAAAATTTTGAACTTTAGTCTATTCTTAGTTTACGGTCTTGATGCCCGTTCTGATAAACTGAAATAATCGACTTTAAAGTCAATGTTTAAAATAAATGAATTACAATTTATTTGGAACTAAAATATTTTAGCAACACGTGAATATTCTTTAATATTCAAAAATTAATTAATTAAACGTAACGGTAACCTGTTTAAAATTCATAAAAATCAATGTTTTGTTTTTAAGAAACAGCCTATATAATATTATATAGTCCACCTGTAATTAACATCTCTCATTCTCAGGAGTTCTATTCCAATTTGGGGTAACTCGTGTTTCTTGCCGAATTTTCAAAATGTTTGCCGAGTGCGTATGGGAAGACACTGTGTCATGCTCTCTAAATGCAATGGTCTCTCCAATTTTGAATTCACATCAACAAAATATTTTACGGTGAATCCCAGGCATGTTTTGATCACTGTTTGCAACAAATGCAACGTGTGACGACCATATTTCGATGAACATGTTCAGATTCTTTATTTCCGTGAGCCACAGACTCATTGGATGTACGTAAATACAATTATCAATATAAATATACAAACACAAACAACGTAGTGAAGAGTGAGTAGACTCCAATATTACAGAGATGCACATTTATATTTGAGAATTTCTTATTTTTGTCGCATATTGTAGATATTTTCCAAGATTATTCAGTTCCCAGATATTTTCTACACTAAGTAGTTTGATAAGTTTAAAAACACTTGGTTTTGTATAATAAAATTTCTTAATGAATTTTTTCTTAGTTTATCATAAAGTGGACATTTTAAAATAAAGTGGAAATGTCGATTGTATGTATCAAAAATTTGATGACCGTTTTTGCTACCTAGTATTAAATTAAAGTATTTTGCCTTTCATGCAGAAAAATATAAGGAAAATTTATGTTCCTTTGATATCTGCTAAGTTTCCCACAAAAATCATATATTCTGTGCTAATTTCTTTACGCAAGTTTTTCCGAACAACTGTTAAGACAAACGTGCATAGAAAAGTTCTCCTCGTATATACATCTCTAACGAGATCCAATCTCGTAGTTAAGAGGAAATGAACACGATATCACAAGATTTGATTTTGTTATATCGTGATCATAATTACGAGATTTTCATTTCGAAAGAATCAGGCATTTTTTTCATTTATCACAAGATACTCGTCCAGTGACGAGAATTTCTATGTGACAATGAGATAATCCTCTATCTAACTCGTATCCTCGTCATTTAAGGAATCTTGTCTCGTAATTTTATACAGAAGTCAGCATTATGACACCCCTAAGTTACTAAATCTTATTATGTCGTGTGTTTTAAGCTTATACATTTTCTTTGATAACAACTCACTTCATTCCAATGACCGAAATCCTCGGGGAGAGGAGAGGGGCTACAAGCAGAGCCTTAATTAATTTTTGCAGTATTTCTTCAAGTCATAATATTATATTCTGCATGCGATACGTGCGCCAAAACCTCAAAACGGAAACAACACTTCTTAAAATTCATGTTCATTTAGTTATATAAAACATATTCACTCACAAAATGTTACACAATATATAAACATAAGCTGAAGAACTTATTTTTACGTACTTTCTGAAATAAATACAGTCACTCGTAAAACATACCAGTATATGAAAATAAAATTTAAACATAGAAGTCACACATACATAATCATGACATTGCACCATGCACATTTGTGAGAATGAACACATTAAAGTTTATATTTATAAAAATATCACAGAATTGCTGCAATTTTATTCTTTTATCAAAGTCTTATGTTCGAGATCACTAGTTTTTAACACGTTTTCTTTTGTCAAAAAATTTTACACTTTCGAATTTTCCTTTTCTTCCGAACTTGTAGTGCCGCTCGTGTGGCCGTCTCGAACACTTTCCGAACTCCCTCCTGGGTTTTCGCTGAACACTCCAGAAACGCGAAAGCGCGAATCTGCTCGGAAATGGCCTGTCCTTCTTGAACTTTGACAGGCTCTTTCTTCTCTAGTTCCAGTTCTTTTATCACTTCCGGATCATTCCGTGTGTCTTTTTTATTCGCCACAAGGACGATGGGGACGTTTGGACAGAAGTGTCTGACCTCGGGGGCCCACTTTTCGCGGATATTGATCAGACTGTCGGGGTTATCTACAGAGTAACACATGAGGATGACATCCGTATCTGGGTAGGACAGAGGGCGGAGCCTGTCATAGTCCTCCTGCCCCGCCGTGTCCCAAAGGGCCAGCTCCACTTGCTTATTGTCCACTTCAATGTCCGCTACGTATGTTTCAAACACGGTAGGAATGTAAACATCGGGGAACTGGTCCCGGCTGAACACCATTAACAGACACGTTTTACCAGTAGACCCGTCCCCTACTATCACCAACTTCTTCCTGACGTCCGCCATTCCGATTTCTGTGAGGGTTTTCTTTGGTCGCCGGCAGCACAAAGACATCTGACGGTTTGTTTATGCAATTGCTAACCGCTGTCAGGGTTGGTCTATTTTATACCTGTGTTGCCCCGTTCTATATTTAGATTGACAAATTTAAATGCTCTGTGATTGGCTGTTTATTTCAGAGCGTTACAGATGTACTGCTAGTACTGATATAAATTGTACTGATCTATTTCGAGTATTAGTATAGTTCTTAAAAAAAAATACTGTGAATAGAGGAGATAGCCGGATATTGATTGCTCTCTCTCTCTCTCTCTCTCTCTCTCTCTCTCTCTCTCTCTTCCGATGAATCCTACTTTACAAAATACAGATGCGTTGCTATCGTAAAGGCGAAAAAAATGCACTATCTTAGTTACATACCTATAAATTAAAGGTTACCCAATACTCTCGATCAAATTGTGAAAATAAAAAAATGTTTCTGAGAGAGAGAGAGAGAGAAGAGAGAGACACGCCCTATTACCACCCACGCCACTCATCCTGACTAATATCTTGTAGCTACACGTTTCACATTCTGTAAGTCATGTTTTCGGAACGCAAGTTTTTGTCCCGTCCTCACAACTCGGGTTAAATGGTTAGAAATTGCCCCCCCCCCCCCGCACATGTTCTCTCTCTCTCTCTCTCTCTCTCACCGATAAACCAACATTAAATACAACCGACTTTGTACTTGTCCATGATTTCAGTCTTATACTATATGCACATGATCTTATGACTCACAAGTTCTCCGAAAAAGAAAATTTGCTTCAAGTGTCTCCTTGTTAAAACAGGCCTGCAACATAATACGATGTGCTAAATTGTGTGTTTAATTCTCCCGATTAGAAGTGTCTCTTCACAAATAACTTATTTCTTAGTAGTGGACCTAAACACTTTGTGCTGCAAACCTAAAAACCTTGTTATATTAAAATACGCTAATTAGTTGATATTAAAATTAATACGCTAATTAGTTGACTACTTATTGACTGCTAATTAACTGCCTATTGACATGGCATTTAAATATAAAACCATGTGATATGTACATGTATATTAAAGATACAAATACAATAATTCAATGCTGTTTATAACCAGGCAATCATCCAACCCCCCCCCCCCCCCCAAAAAAAAAAAAACCAATTCAGAAGGATGCGGTAAACGATTTTTCCCCCTTAAGAATATTGGTTGAAAAAATCACAATGCACTTTATTATCATGCTTCCTATTATAATTTTCTTCCTATTACTTTAGGAAATTTTCTTAATTTAAAGAATAAAAATATATATAAATAAGCCTATTGACATGCTGAATGATTACTTATTGACTACTTATTAACTGCCTATTGACTGCTGATTAACTACTGATTGACTTCTTATTGATTACTGATTAGGCCTTCATGATACAGAGTGGCAAATAATTTTTTTTCAAGTCTTTGAAAAGTAAAAAAAATTCTGAAGAGCTATTTGGGTAAATAAAGACAAATTCTTGTGACCTGCACAAGCTAAAATCAATATATATGATTAAATTATTTTCTTTGAAAGAAAACTAATGTTCTAATAAGACACATGAATTATAGCTGAAAGATATTTTATGCATAGACAAAGTTTCGTCTTTTGTTTTGTTAAAAAAATTAAATATAAAACCATGTAATATGTACATGTATATTAAAGACACAAAAACAATAATTCAATGCTGTTTATCTAACATAACCTCGGGGGGGGGGGGGGCACAAAGGGGCTACAGTAGAGGTAAATAAAGTATATGAAAATTCTGTATAATCTACACTTCTAAATAAACATGAAAGGTTACAGTTTGTGAATCTCACTGTTATTTGTTGATTCAATCTACTCAAACCATGACCCTGGGACAATGGTAGGGTCACAAGGTGCAAAAGTTTTACTATTATTGTTTAGATGCGCAATGTGGTCCCATAGACCTTTTGTTTTTACCTAAAACTTTTGGATCATGTTGACTGTAAAAATCACACCATGGTCCATGATATACGGTGCACCTTTTTTTGACAAAAAAGTTTTTAAGTTAAGGTCCATAACACTGTACTTAACATAAAACATTTACCTGCTTTGGCGTCGTCTATCGATCTGTCCGGGGCTAACTGGGGAAACTCCTCCCTCAGCCGACTGAGCTTATCGAGAATCGTCTGTCTGTGATCCTTAGAAGGCTTTGACAAGTTCTCCCTTTTGATAGTTTCTACCAGAAACTTTTCCACTTCTGCAATGGAAATTAGCATCATACAATGCTTGAAACATTATACAAAAAAGGACCAGAGAAAGAGAGAGAGAGAAATTCATAATACATTTATTTAACATTTCCCATTCAACTGAATCCATAAGTGAGTGATACCATTGACCACATGGTGACATGAATCCTTTCCACTCAGGGGACATTTTATGATGCATGTTAAAGACAAATAATTAAGCCCTCAGTATGGGATAAAAAAAAGGGAGGGGGGATAAGAGAAAGATTGTGACTTGAATATACAACTGTACAGTAATCTGCATGTTTCTTGTCTCTAATAGTTTAAAAGCCACCTAAATGTGATATGGTGATGTTGCCACAACTAGGGTAAAATGAGAAAGGGAGAAAGAATTAAAGAAAATCATATTAAACCAATCAGCTTCTTTCTCATTTCCAACAAACAGGGGAGATGGGAACTAGTTTACAAATTTTAAATACTATTATGCAGAAAATTAGGAGGGAAAGGGGACGGGGTGGGGGTGTTGCACAGATTCCTGATGTTTTGACCTAAACTCTCCTTTAATGTTATCGTAGTCTATTGCACCAATTATATCTAATCCACTAGGCTCTAAGCTTGTACTTTAAAAGCTTAGTAAAAGTGAAAAAATGAAATTGGTAATAATAATAATAATAAAAAAAAAAAGAATACCACTGGTGTAGAATCCACACATTTCTAATCTACTTTTAAAACATTCAGTTAAATTAGAAATGGGAAGACGGATGGTTGATCAACAGGAGTGTTGGTCCAAACGCCAAGTGCCTGGTGGGCCAAAAAAAAAAGTTTTCATTTGGAGCTCATTCTCTAAGCAAGATGTACTTTGACGGAGCAAGCTCTTGAATGAAAGAAGAGGAAATGTGTCATCTCAAGAGATTCATAGAGGCGTCAGTCCATTTATCCAGCCTCGACGAATCTCGCCGAGATTAGAAAATGTGCTGTAGGCCTGTGTACGGTCGTAATGAATTGTGAATTATGCTTCAAAAACTTTCACATACAGTGTATGCAATCCAAACATTTGGAAGAATCAATGAATTCATCTCATATATCTCTTTTAGTACTTACCAGATAAGATTTCCTTGATCGATTCGTGGAAAGACGTCATTTTGCTACCAATAGGTGTGAAAAATCATGCTTGTAACCAGGAAGAAAGTGTTTCAATCCAACTTCCTTGTTTACATTTTTTTAATTATCGGAATACCGAACCCGATGCAACTGTAACGAGGCTCAAGCGCCTTCAGATTCGCTCATCCTGAAGACCGACGTGACTTAATGCATTGTGGAAAACATGCAGTGTTTTGTTGGCATACTTGCAGAGTATTGACTTGGTTTTATTTCATATAAATAGATCAGAACACTTTTAATACAAATTCTATTAGAACAGTGACCCTCAGCTTACTCATATTACCTTGTTTTAAGGTCATAACACCCATGTGACCATAAGCATTCTGTATACCAATTATGAGCCTCTAATTCTTTCCATTACAAAGCTGGAGAATTTTTTAACACGTAACCTTGACCTCAGCCAAATGACCTTTGTTTGAGGTCACTACATACCATTTTGCCATAGACAATTTTTGTACTAATAAATACAAGTTTCCAATGGCTCACCATTATTCTTAGTTAATGACTCTCCATTGCTTAGTTATAGCTTGAAAAAGAATTTTTAACATTTCATACTCTTGACCTTGGTACAAGGTCAAAAAACATCACCCGACTATAGACATTCTTTGTAACAAGTATAAATCTCAGAAGCCTCATCATTACAAATTCATAACCAACAATAATTTCTTTGTTTTAAATTTTGCCTTTGACCTTGTTTCAAAGTCATGGCACACCCACCTGGCCATTTTCAAAACAAATATGCCAAAGGTTTTCTAAGATATGACCAATATGCTAAAGGTTTTCCAAGATATGACCAATATACCAAAGGTTTTCTAAGATATGACCAATATGCCAAAGGTTTTCTAAGATATGACCAATATGCCAAAGGTTTTCTAAGATATGACCAATATACCAAAAGTTTTCCAAGATATGACCAATATACCAAAGGTTTTCTAAGATATGACCAATATGCCAAAAAGTTTGCGCACACGGCACACAATCCAATGACCATGTGATACGCCTTCAGCTCAGGCGAGTCAAGAAAAAAATAAATTGGTCAAATCCCTGGATTCAAAACAACAATATTCATTTTAAACTTTTATTTAGATTCCATAATTATATATTCCACCTATTACAAAGTTGCCTGCATGGGCATTTCAAAATACAATCTTCATTAAATTTGTCAATTTCATTATATGATAAAATCCTGAGCTATACTTACTAACTTGTAGTGTATAGACAACCATTCTAGGATTCTAATAGTGGAGATTGATATCCCAGAATGGTGTCAAAATCTTTATATATTAGGTATTAGGGGAACAGGTAAAAAGTGGTTTGTCATTGTAAACCACCATAAATATAACCGTGTAATTATTTTCAGTGCCACTAATTCCCAATAAATACAAGAATTGTCAAAATCTTGATAAAATTTCACTAAAAGGGGTGCACTGAAAAGTCTGGTAGCATTACGGTTTTTCAGTTTTTTCTACATATTATCTTGGTGTTCATTTCTGACCAGGCCTAGAATTTCACAATGAAATTAATTGGAATGTTTTTAGTAATCTTGAGTACTTCAATCTGTCTAATACACAATGATGCATTTTGTTTTACTTCAGTGTAGTCACATCATGCAACTGAAGTATGTGAGCAAGTTTACCAGTTTACTTTCGGAAGGTCGGTGGTCTCTTCCCGGGTACATTGTATCTGGGTTCTCGCCTCCACCAATAAAAACTGGACGCCACCAGATAACTGAAAAATTGTTGAATGTGGTGGAAAACAACAAACAATCATTCATTCTGAAGAAATGTCTTAGAATAAATTTTGTTCAGTAAAACATTCTTATAATGAACATCGTTATAACAAATTCATGCTTATTGTGAAGTAATTTTTATTTTTGGCTGGCCCTGGAGATTCCCTATAACTGTGTTTTATAGTAGCATAATTGATTTTAAATTATGATGGAAAAGAACAATTTTTAAATGATTTCAGAAATCACCCTCTATACACTAAATAGAAAAATAAACTCTTTGGACAACTACAAAATTGTATCCATTAAAGTTATGTATAAAGAAGATACCCATAGTATTTTCATTATATAGTACAGTCTTTGTTATTCCAACATCAAAATTCCAAAAATACCCCCTTATTAAATTGGAATAGCATGTTATGTCACGACTACATCTCTGTAAAGCAGAACATAACGATTAAAACAACAAACTTCACTTGTTTCAAGTTGTGTTGCATTAAAACATGCCAATAATCAAGCAAATGACTTGATAAAAAAATTCAACAATTATTTTATACAAATGTTTAAGCACTGCCCGTAGACAGCAGATCATTCCAAGCATATAAAAAATAATCCATGAATGATATCTTTCTTCTGGGAAAATCATTCCAGTCTTTGTAACCCCCTAAGTCTTTCAATTTAAAAAAATATAAATGTCTACCTTTTCTTGTTGTAATATAATGAGGAAATATTTCAGTAAAGCACAAATATTTCATGCAAATAATAATTTAAAAAACCTCACTGGAGCTCTTTGATGTATATGTAAAAAAAACATGAGTAACTGTAACAGCAGTGATGTTTTTAATAGTAAACACCGCACCGTTCACCGACTTGTAGAGTGGATTCTAATTTCCCATGTGTATTGCAATGTCGATTACGGTAAATGTATTATATTTGGCTTATACCGTGTTTAGCAGAAATCAAGTTTTCTCTGCAATGTTTAGCTTGGGATTGATTTAAAAAGTTTTAGCAAACTAATGGACACATAACATACAATCAGTGCTAGACGGAATACACTGCTAAATGTGCTAGACAGAATACACCGCCAAATGTATACACTTACAGTGACACAAACTGGAGATTGTACAGTATACACACTTACTGGAATATATGTAATGACATCACAAAATAAAATTCAACATTTTCCTGAAATTCAAAGTGTAGAGATCAACTAGGGTTTATTCTGTGATTAGTAAGAGCAGGATTTTTGTAAAAGTTGTACACCATTAAATGCATAGCATCTCATAACATCTATACATCAACAAATGGTTTAAATTTCAAACCAAAATAAATGACAAAATCATGAGAAGTAACAAATAAATGCTTCAAACGTAAGTCATATAAATGTTCACATGTGAAAAAGTCCTGTTTTTCTAACAAAACATTCTACAGTTTCCTTAGAGTAAGAACTTTCTACAATGTCCCTGTGGTCAACTAATGGCTGTCTTGTTTCTGTAACAAAACACTTGTAAAAATATGGAGATGTCAATTCCCACTTGTAACATTCCACAGATCCAGAACTGGGCGGGCGCCTGTCGGACAATGAAATAACCGGTCTTAAAACAATCTCCACAGGTCCACATCCCTACCATCTTCTTACTGAAAAATATGAGAATATCATTCTACATAGTCCTAACAAAAATATGATATCATTCTAAATACTCCTACCAAATATATGAGAATACCATTCTAAACAGTCCTACCAAAAATATGAGAATATCATTCTAAATAGTCCTACCAAATATATGATTGATTGATTAAATATTGTTTAACTTCCCGCTCGAGAATCTTTCACTCATATGGAGATGTCACCATTGCCAGTGGAGGGCTGCAAATTTAGGCCTATGCTCGGCGCTTAAGGCATTTGAGCAGGGAGGGATCTTTTATGTGCCACGGGACCTCGGTTTTAGCAGTCTCATTCATAGGACCTCTCCATTTAGTCACCTCTTACGACAAGCAAGGGGTACTGAGGATCTATTCTAACATCCCAGATCACGGGGAACCAAATATATGAGAATATCATTCTAAATAGTCCTACCAAACATACAAGAATATTTTAAAAACTGCTAGTGAAATATGAGAATATGATCATTCTACATAGTCTTACCTACTGAAAAATATCACAACAAAGAATATCAATTCTAAATATCCTTTCTGAAAAATACGAGAATATCACTCTAAATATTTCTACTGAAATACAAGAATATCATTCTACATATTTCTGCTAATGTTCTAAATACTTCTACTAAAAATAGAAGAATAAATATTCCCACTCAAAATATAAGAACATTGTTTTTAACACTCTTACTGACCAGAAGTAATGAATTATCTGATATGGTGGTTTAGCTGCAGAACTTGGAATGGAATGCAACTTTCAATGAAATTGAAATTGGTGCAAGTTTTGGAGATTGTAGTAATGTCTATGAAATATTAAGGCCAAACAAAAGCTGGATTACTAATTCTTACGACACAAATCACAGTGGATTACTAACACTTACGACCAAAATAAATCACAGTGTATTACCAGAACAGCTGGATTACTAACACTTACGACACAAATCACAGTGTATTACCAGAACAGCTAGATTACTAACCCTTACGACACAAATCACAGTGTATTACCAGAACAGCTAGATTACTAACACTTACGACACAAATCGCAGTGTATTACCAGAACAGCTAGATTACTAACACTTACGACACAAATCACAGTGTATTACCAGAACAGCTGGATTACTAACACTTACGACACAAATCACAGTGTATTAGCAGAACAGCTGGATTACTAACACTTTCGACACAAATCACAGTGTATTGCCAGAACAGCTAGATTACTAACTCTTACGACACAAATCACAGTGTATTACCACAGGCACTTGATGTTTTAAATATTTATGATAATAACAAAAATGTCTTCCTGTAAACAAACGAAATAATTTGTTTACAGGAAAACTATTTTTTTTTTTATTATTATAGATAATTTAAAATGACAAGCACCTGTGTGTATTACAGAATAATTTAAATCGAGAGAGGAGGGAAATTTGCCAAGATTTTTAAAGTTTCGTTGGGATGCAATTTCCTGGATACAATTTGTGTACATTTAAACAGTTTTAAATTGTGTATCTTATTGCCGTTTTATATTTGTGGGGCAGAGGCACTAAAAAAATCACAAATTAAATCAATTCCACTGTAGTTCAAGATGTCTGCTATATATTAGAGGGAAATGTTGTTTTGGTTCCTGAATTGAATACAAAATCCCACATACCTCATGCCATGTGTGGATTTGTTGACATTATGAATACATAATCTCACATACCTCATGCCATGTGTGGATTTGTTGACAAAGTTTCTGTAGAACTGTGGAGCACCTAACATGGCCTCCGCAAACACGGCCAAGAAGCCGATTGTCTCGACATAGTACATATTGTCTAAAAGTAGCCAAGTTAGTAGGCCTACAACAACCGTAAAGACCACCGTGAACTGTATATAGCTGTTGAAGTATGTCCATTTCCAGAAATATGCTTTGTCAAAATCTGAAATCATAATAGAAGAAGGTAACAACACCAAGAGGTCCATAGGCCACATAGCTCACCCGAGTAACTGTTTTATTCCTGTATAAAACATTAAACCTCTATCTAAATATGGTGCGGACCTAGGAAATCCGATTTTACGTAGATTGTATGAAATCTCAAATTACAACATCACCTAGCCACATGGAGTGAACAAGTTTTATGCTACATTTTGACTTAAAAAATCAGTTTCACATACAGTACCCTTGTGAGTCTTGGTATTTTAAACAAGAACCTTGTGATATGCATGTACTTGTGTGCAGATTCCAGGACTTGTGGTGTGAACCAAAAGGACTCGACACTACACGAGGATGTCTGCATATTATTTCTCTATATATATTGTGCTCTTATGTAAAATTTAAAACCCCACTAGAACACCTCACAAGACCTCAGAAGTCATGGAGTGTTTAACCTTTAATCAAGGACACTTGTATATTGATTTGACAAAATGAAATGATGACTATTGCGATATGATATTAGTATGTTATACATGTATAATATATCATGAAATTTTTCATCTTGTGACATATATATACACAAGGAATTTATCAATTATAATGTAATTAAGTGACACCAACTCACTTTTATTTTGAAATTGCTAAAATACATGTAAATACTCTTGATCAACAGTCTACTAGCAAATTCAAGTTCTCGCGATATGGCTGCATCAATCTACAAGTCATTTCATGATAATCAGTACTCACATAGAATAAGAAATCTACAATATATGAGGCTAGCACATGAGTTTGACATCTGAAGAATTTTCCTACATATTCTAGCACAGGATTGTATACTCCTCCTGTAGGCCTTCCCTGAAGCCTTAGGACATGATTTGAACAAATCTGGAACTACATTACATGGGGACCCCTGCATCCTGTACAACTGTGGTTTGCACTGCACTTGTGTAGTGAAGGACGTGAGGGGGATCATAGAATCATAGAACCCTCACGTCCTTCACTACACAAGTGCAGTGCATACTGGGGAGGATCTAACATTTGTTTACTTAGATTACTTCAGCCAAAGATGCTTGGTGCCAAATTTGGTTGAAATTAACCCATCCGAACTTGAGAAGATATTGAATGTGTTAAAAGTTCACAGACAACAGACAAACTTCAATCACAAAGGTTCACTTGAGTATTTAGCTCAGGTGAGATAATAGAAAGTACAGGTGTAAATAGAGCTGTACTGCATACACACATGGGAAATACTGCAACATGAAAAGCCATTAAGCAAAATTATCATTTCAAAAAAATAAATCTGAGGAGTTTTCTTTGTATTGAATAAATCAAACTCATAAAATAGGTCCAGTACGATCTCTATATTAAGCTATATAGCATTATAAAGTATCTGAAATAACTCAATCTAGCTATTTTGAGAGAAGAAAGCAGTGGAAAAAAATTCTATAAAATAAAATTCTGATCAATTATATTGTGAGTTGTCTGCACATAAAAAACAAAAACAAAACAAACAAAAACGAAAGGTATGAAAACATACCTTTTGCTGTTTTCTCAAAATAGGTAAATTCAGTTCCATCTGATGAATATACCCCCCCCCCCAAATAAATGTGTCACCTGTATCAAGTTTATTTTCCCCAGATTCCCTATAAATAGCTCCTTAAAGCAGTATATATCTTTATAAAGAGATTGTTCTGGACCTGTAAAAGAGTGAATTTTGACCTGCATATTCTAACCATAAAAAATACGAGTAATCAGTATATCAAATAATGCTTATATCATTTCTGTAATTGTAAATAACTATTAATTAATGTGTTTTTTGGCATAAAAGTTAGAGACCTGCCACCAATTTCACTTGCCAAAGTTCAGGAATTTACATCAACCTCTCTTTCGAATTTTGTTTAATATCAAACATAAGTAAACCAAAGATTAAAAGTTGTACTCATATGAAAATCGACCATGGGTTGGAAATTAACTCTGTCTTGTGCTTAAACTTGAACAGTAATACCAATTTCTGATAAACATGCACAAAGATGGTGATTTAAGTAAAAGAGTCTGTTGTGAATATCATAAAAACAGTAGTCATGCTGAGTGACTTGATGGTGGGAAAGGGTGAAATCTAGCCTACCCACACTAAGGAATTGTCATGCGATTCATTAGGATTACATCTGATCAGACTCTTGCATATATATCAGTACGAATTAAATATATATAGAGTTATACATTATCAATTTAATAGGCTTTGTACTGCTGTTAACTGCAGTCAGTATATACACAAAGTCCATGCTCTCTTGAGCAAACATCATTAGAATCTCTATAAAGGTTTATTTTAAAATCACATATGTTCCATAGAAGCAAAATACCTGACAAGCATCTCTGTATTTCTCTCCATATTTTGGTGCAATAAATATCTTGTTACAACAAATGTTAATAAATCAAAACATTTCAAAGTTTCACAAATAATTAAAAAAAAAACTTCCCACATGTTTTTCACAGATACAATCGCCAAGGGAGACAACAGAGAAGGTTAGCGGTCTCTCTCAATAACTGGTTGTTAGTATTCTTACAATGCGATTCATCATTATGTATCGCAGACACTGGATATTGCTACCAGTAGAAGCAAGGACGTTTGAAGTAATAACGCACCGAGATGAGAGAACTCCTTCTTTTTAAACCACTTTTTATTCATTTGCTGATGCTACCCGCTTGCTGGAATGTTTCAACGATGTACAGACGCATTGTCACTGACGTAGAATTACACAAAATGAAGAAATTATCATCTTGGTGTGTCATTATTTCAAATGTCATTGCTTATATGGAGGATAATCATGTTAAAAAATCGAACATGTTGGTCGAATTTCAATATGATCATACATGGAAAGATGTTGTAAAGGTACAAATATGTAAATACTAAATCTACAAACAGTAGGGATGACTGTGTATAACTTAGGAAACAACGAGATAAAGAGAAATGTAAAATAAGAAATCAAATAATTACACAAATGAAAAATATAACTCTGAGGTATACATTTCCGAGAAACGTAACTTACACCCCCATGTTAAAAGCTGACACTGAAAAATTAACATGTTTAGATTAACAAGCTTACATGCTTGGATTTTTGAACATGACTGGCCTTCATATAATGCTATGACTGGTAGCAATATCCGGTGTCTGTGACACACAGTATACAGGTAAACCTAAAATGAACATATGCAAGAGGCTGCCAAACGCAGTATTGATAGAAAGCTGTAACACTGAATGAATACTACCTACCACTAAATTTTCTCACGGCTATAACAGTTTGATTTACTCTTGGACTTGCGTCGCCATTATGTGGATGAGCAGAAAATGAATCTGAACAAATTTCACAGTTTAATATCAGATTTTTCAAAATTCAGTAAAAAGTCAATTTCAATCTGAAAATGCAAATACTAGATAGATTACTGTTTTGACGTATTTATCCATGCGAATTCAATTTGTATATCATGCTGTAATAGAATCAAGACAATCTTTATCTGGTACAATCCCGAGATGAATTAAAATTATTTACATATATATATATATTCAACATCTTCTTCACTAACACCAGCATAGAAAAATCAGTTTCAAACAGAAATTCATAACAGTACAGATATATGTATTCAGTGCCCATTTTTTCAGTATTTCAGTGCAAGTTTCTACGAGAGAAAATGAATTCTTACACACAAAGCTGTTCTCCACATACGGGAACCAGTTTTTGATGTCAGAGGACTTACCAGTGAATTTGCGTTCCTTGGATGCTATAATTTCGCCTTTGTGATTGACTCGGACACACAACTCAGTCAAGATCAGCATGGTGAACACCATTATTATACTCTGAGCTAACAAAGGCAGCTCAAAATGACGACCAAACCTGTAAACGTTATTAACATTATGCGTTGTAGTTCTACAGTGTAACAAGATGATAAAGTTTTCTTTCTTGTCGACAAATATTGCACAAGGGGAAACATAAGCTCTTCAACGGAAACTTTGACAGTATTGATATATTGTGTACAATGACTAAATTTTATCTACTTTAAAATTGCCTAGTTGAAAACATTTTGGATTAACCTATACAGGTGAAAAAAATGTCAATTCAAATTTTGAAAGGGTTTGGTAGGGACTATATTTTGTGGCAGAAGGATTTTTTAACGAAAAGGTTCTAAATCTGAATGATTTCACAGTTTGTCCATCATCAAACATATTGTCAATATTTATATCCCTATAGGTGTATTTCAGTTTTATGATTCATGATACAAGTAACTGAGGCTAATTCAAATGTTGTATTCTGTTAATAATGTTGATGTATTTTTTGAAATAGAACACCAATTCTTAAAAAATCTACATTAATTAATTCGAAATTTTGTCTATAAATTCAGTATTTTGGCCAAGAATTTAAAAAATTGATCTCTAACCCCCACTTTTTTAAGTTCCATTTTTAAATTTTAAAACACGACTTTGACATTTATGAGAAATTTAAGAAATTGACATTACTCTTAATATGTTGTTTTATACTTTCAAATTGTTTATCATGAATTTTTCCGTATATCAAATGCAAAAAGGTCATTATCTATATTTAATTTACTCGCATTATACTTTTTTATACGTATATTGTTAGAAGACATGATTATGTATCTATTTTATGTAATGATTGATATTTGTTGCTCATGTTATGTTGACACCAACAGATAAATGAAACTTAAATGAATAAATTGTAATTAAATTTTAAGTGCAAAAAGGTCAAGTTTAAAACTCTGTAGCTCAAAAACAGGCATTGAGATCCTAGTTTTTCTTTTTAATTTCCTAATTCTCCTTTAATGTAGAAATTAAAAATACATTCCCAAAAAATTTACATTACTCAAAATCTCAGGTGCGGACCTCTTTCATTGATCTCCAGAAGAAAGTGCTTATGAGTATCATTAATGAATTCGTGTGAATCTTTATCATCAACTTGATATAATATCATACCAAAACAAAATTCGGAGAATATTGGCAATCAACAGGTTTAAACAAACAAATGTGGAGAATCCATCGGCGTTTCCCGACTTCCGTATGTCTAAGTACTGCGGTATGAACGGAATCACACCACCAAAAATCATGGCCCCCTGGCAGCCAATGCTGATGATTTCTATGAGGTTCGGCATGGTAATCCCACTAAAAGGTTCCAGAAGAACGGCTGGGATCATGTAATCTGGTGTTGGCATGGTGATGGAATTCCCTCAGATGGGAGTCAGCTTTTGAGAGTCCAAGGTTGTTACATTTCTCTGAAGTTTAGAAAAAAAATCTGTGATTTGGAGTCAGTATAGTTTTTATCTGAACTAGTCCAGTAGGTCGGTAAAATTCTCATTTGACTTTGTAGCACTGGAACTACATATCCTTCAAATCTAAACCAAGTGACCAGTAAAAAGAAAAAAAATATCCCATTTAGAAGCACTGAATAGAGTCAAATTAAGAGAAAAACAAAAAATTGTTTATGAAACTAAGACTTTTCATAAAACGATTCTGATCACGCCAACATTAAAAAAAAAAAAAAAATTCCACGTGTCCTCATTTTCCTGTGTTAGTAAATGGAGGGTAAAAAAGTGTATCCAACGTGAAACAAAATTGGCATTTCTTTACCCATATTTCTTAATAAGTTATATTCCCATTTTAATCTGAACAAATCCTCGAATCACGCCAACACCAGCCACACTGGACAATAGGTCGTGTGAACTCTGACCAGTGATATTGGGAATTGTCCCCCGGATACGCCCCTTAGTATTTTATCATTCCTTAATCAAAACATATCGAATAATCTGAATACTTGCGTGTTGGTAGCCTTACTATTGGGATACCTTTGTATCAACTCGCCACTTGATCCGACTCGCTGTGGAAAACAGAAACGATCAATATTATTGGTTAAAAGTTCAAGGTCCATAACTCTAGTCTACTTTCACTTTTTGAGGATTCTATTATTTAGTGTTTCGTTTCATCTGAAAGTTATAGTTTCGTCCATGTTCATTTTTTTTCTTTGAGAATAATTCACATTACACTGTTTAATGTGAATTTGAGAGAGAGAGAGAGAGAGAGAGAGAGAGATTTATTTTGAGATTTTGGTTCCTTGTACAGTACTAATATTCAATAATTCATGCACAGGCTCTCCCCACCTCAGTTAATTCAAGGTAAGTAAAAATATATCTGCTATACTATAAACTCTATGCATCTTTATTTACCCGTTAAGATGGAGAGTGCCTGTGAATTGTCATCAGGCCTGACAAAACAATGGTAATAAAATGTGAATATAAAATTTTTCCATATGTAAATACAACAGAACAGGATTTGAACCAGGTGCTGCCGGCAATCAAATCCAAAGGACCACTACATTCTTCTCTCCCTTCACCCAAGAACACACGTAACCAACAATTTTCCTCTGGCAGTATTTTCATCTGTAAATCCAGGGGTGGTCAACGGCATTAAATGTAAGATATAGAAAGGATAAAAATTATGGTTGGATGAGGAATAGGAATTGAACCCTGCATTACTGGTCAGGTCTCAACCAACTGACCAATCTGGTCACTGTGCAATCGAACCTGTCTGACCAGTATATACATGCAGTGCATGATGTTTTGATGAATTTTCCCCCCTTCTTTTCTAACAAGAATGTTTAATCCCCCCCAAGTAGTACATGTTATACCTTCCATCATCAGAATATAGTCAGAAGACCAACTTGATATATATATATCTACATGTATAGGGATATTTCAAGTTTGCAAACTTTCAAAATATCCATACAACTATTTACACGAAGTGGTCTTTATTTCAGTAAGCCCGAGTTATACCCAAGCAAGTAATCCCTTCTGAGCTGGTCAATGCATCTGTGATATAGCCCTGTAACAAGTATAACACACAAGAAATTCGTGGTGTAGTAGAATTGGTGATCTGCCGATATTGGTAGAGGCAGCTCAGTGGTTACAGAGCACTTGACCGACACTGGTTTTGATTACTTCTTCTTCTTCCATTAATTCGCAAACCACCATCTGGTGTATTGTCGCGAGTGACAGGATTACAGGTCCAGCCTTGCATATTCTCCTTTTCTACTACCGATGATGCCATGATTTATTATACTCCTGGCAGCAGTGAACTTGTCTTCAGAGTTAAAGATTATTATAGGAGGGAGGAGTGTAGTGGACCACTGATCTAGCTAATTAATAATCCAGAGATCCAACATCACACAGTATCCTTTTCTTACCAAACTGCTGATGACTCAAAGGTCAGTCATGACCCCCAGTTGAGGTCACTAGAAAGTTGTGCTCATGCCAAAACTGTGTTTGTAAAGTAACACTATGTGCTCGTTGTGGCATTTTCTACCTTCCTGTTACACTTATAATTGGTACAAGCTTGTATGAATGTGGTCTTTAAATCTGTTGTATCTGAAATCTGCCCGACTCAAGACGAGCACAACAGGAAGTATCAATCCCTGGAAGACATTGGAGTCCTCCTTAGTTCAACTTCCAGAAAATACAGAAAAATAAACCACTCAACGTTTGCTTTGACAAAAGTTCATAATTTTTATTCATCATTAAATTAATAAACAGAAAACTCTCCACTTGTTCTTTGTAGAAACCAGGTGTTTTATACCAGCTAAGGGGAGCACTAGAAAGTTAATATTAAAAAAGTTTTTTAAAACGTCCATTCCATAAAGTTTAAATTAAGTTACACAATTATATGTAAACAAGTGTAGATACGCTGAATATGGGATCACTTCACAATCATCTGTGAACTGGGATAATCCCTGGGGAAATAATATGCAATGAAAACATATACAATATTTGGCACGATAACTTTCAAACACAATAGATGAATGAGGGGGGAATTTTTTTTTTTAGATGTAGTGACCTAATGATTAGACATCTTAGAATTACAAATTTTACCACCATGCCATCCTTGCACGTCACTCTCACTCTGATGTATTTGCAAATGGAATGTCAAATTCTCCACAAATTTCAATAAAATAATAATTTGTGGAATACACATCATACATTACATGATATTTAAATCTAAATTTGAATATACAATGTATTTTCTGACTAAATACATAAAATATACTGTGTCTTTTCTTCTACAGACTGCACTTTATGCAAATCAATTTTAAAAAGAAAAATCTTTGTCTTGAACCATATGCATTTTTTCATAAGTCTTTTTTTTTTGTCTATTAAAAAAAAACAATTCCTATATCAGTTGATTTAACTGACTTTTTACTTATAAACAAACAGATAGAAAATATGACAAAACATATCATGAAATTGACACTCTGAAGAATTATGTAATAATTATAAATACAGCCATTTCTGTGGCAATAGTTTTTGGTCCATATATTCAATAAGCAGTTTGAAATTTCCACTGCTAGTGTGTGTGTGTGTGTGTGTATATATATTACAATGTAAATGTATGTTTATGATACATATTTATACTTTTCCAAATAAAAATTTTTAAAAAATGACGCATTCTGATTGGCTACAAAACCCTAACGCATAGCTGAAGCTGGGTGTAATTAATGTGGGGATATTATGATGGCTATTTTATACATTGTTATATTACTGCAGAAATTGTTGACCTGTAAGAAACAATCCATTCCCTGCATGAACTTCACACAAAAAAATACAGTTGAATTTCGGTATCTCAAACATCAATATTGAGAATACCACGGATATCCTGAAGGAAGATGGAAGTCCCAATTACGTTTTCTTTATGTATTTAACACCAACATATAATATATCTCGAATCCTCAACAACATTGAGTTCATGTCCTGTGTGGGTTTGATAATAAAGAATGGAAGATTTACTTGGGTTATATTACAGTACACCATGTGACCTCCAGGTGTTCAAAATACAACACGATACAATTTCCATCCTGATCAGCCTAACATTACAAAGGCAAAAAAATGTGGCAAATTGGCAACAACTCAGTAGTAGCCATATATTAGATTCTTCTTATGAGATATAGATATATGTACACTCACCCATCCACACACACGCACACACACACGCACGCACACACGCACACGCACACACACACACACACACACACACACACACACACACACACACACATCTTTCAAATAGCATCGCACTTACAAAATGAACAACACCAAAAATTATATCATCACAAAAGCTGATGACATGTATGTACACATAAGCACACATATTTATCACTTCTCTCCTAATCACAGTATTGAAACACCTCTCATCATATACAGGTAGAACAAGGTACATGTTAATTCATCACAAGTCGCATTAATTGAAACAAGTCTTAGAACACTCTTTATCCATTTCACACTGATTACATTAGTAAGAATGCAAGAGAAAAGTGCCATGTCTCTTACAATTACTGGAAATAACCTATTATAAATAGTGGGCAGGTCATTGCGACATCAAAAACAATGTGTAACAGGCATGCTAAAAAAACATCTGAGTAATTACCATTTAGTTCAAAAAATTATACAAATTATACAATATGCAGAACTTCTAAGTAAATCATTAAAAAAAAAAAGAGAAGAAAATATGCAGCACTTCTGTGTATCAAATACAAACATGAGTTCTGTCCTTGATAGAAGAGTTTGGAATCACTGAGAGTCCTGGTGATTGGCTAGTGATTATCATCCTAGTGATCTTAACATACAGTGTACACTGACTTTTTCAGCAATGATTACTGTCCATCAGTTTGACTTCTATCATGTTTTCCTTTCTTCCTGTAATTTTCCCGGTTTTATTCTACAACGGCTGAGAAGCTCTAAGAAGATGGCATCTGAGGAACTACATTGGCAGCTTTGTGTGGTTCATAATTGACTAGTCTTTGACCTACTAAATACCTACAATGTAAAACATGTACCTATATACTGCAAGTCAAAAATTCTAAATCAATAAACACCCTACACTGTAAAACATTACTTATATATACTGCAAGTCAAAAATTCTAAATCAATAAACACCTACACTGTAAAACATTACTTATATATACTGCAAGTCAAAAATTCTAAATCACTAAACACCTACACTGTAAAACATTACTTATATATACTGCAAGTCAAAAATTCTAAATCACTAAACACCTACACTGTAAAACATTACTTATATATACTGCAAGTTGTAGATTCTAAATCACTAAATACCTAAAATGCAAAATATATATACCTATATAATGCAAGTTAAAAAATGAATCCCCCCCCCCCCCAATCAGTTTCATGCTTCATGCATTCTTTCTGTAATGAATAATTTTATTATTTTAAACTTTATTTCCTTAAATCTACAACAAAGAAAAAACCCATAATAAACTAGAGTACAATTATGCTGTATCCCTGTAATACATGTGTTAGTGAGAGAAAATCTTACTTGTCATTTTTGATGTGCTCATAGAGTCTTTTAAACTGGCGAATTTGGAATATTAGAATCAATACACAAATAATGCAGGCAAGAAGGAATGGGTATATTCTTCTTAAAACCAAATTCTCCACCTCGAATGGGAAACCTAGAAAACCAACCAATGCCCAGATCATCATGTTTCATGTTGGCCCATAAAGGCCTGCTTTGGTTTGCGATATAAACTTTTCATACTGTAGAATCATTAAATTTCGTGGGGGTCCAACTTTCGTGGGTACCTCTATCCTATAAATTTCAAACACCAACAAAATTTACAATTTATATGATGTCTCAATCTACCGAGACCAAATCCATGAAAGTACAGCCCAACGAAAATGTAAAATATTAACAATCAACGAGAATTTGGACCCCACAAATTTAAATGATTCCATAGTATGTGCTTCAGCGTTCTGGAACAACCAACATACAGAAGTGACTGGACACTGATAAATAACTAGCTTACAGAACTGCCTAACTTTGTCAAAAATCAATGAAGACATATACAGATGTGTCACAATATCATAAAAACTCTGTCACAAATTATAGGATGATTATTAAAATGGAAAATGAATGAAAATCTGAAAAGTTTACACATATACAAAGAAATACTACACAGGCGAAACATTGGCCTTACCTAGGAACGGAACTATGCTCCTTGCCACTACGTATGGTAGTGAGAGAGACATTCCCAGTACTCCAATGACAGGGGCACATAACTTTGTCAAGATAAAACGAAGATTTATGTTGCGAATGCCATCATTGTACACCTAAAATACAAAAATAACAATCAAGAATTAGATCCATATCACGTTTTATTCAACATGGCGATTATATTTGAAGTCATGATGGCACAATTGCACATTTGGTGTAAACTACTAATTTGATAAAAACTAAAAAATCTCGAACAAATCAGAAATGTGTCTATACTGAAGAATCTCGAACAAATCAGAAATGTGTCTGTAATGAAAATCTCAAACAAATCAGAAATGTGTCTATAATGAAGAATATCGAACAAATCAGAAATGTGTCTGTAGAAAAATCCCGAACAAATCAGAAATGTGTCTGTAGGGCAAGGTCTATATGTCCACAGAGTTGTAATGAGACAGTAAACCAAAACTTCTGCAGGCATGTTCATGAAACCTTCCTAAGACATGTCTTAGGCTATGCCCTAAAATACAACTTAGAAAAACATCCTAAAATCAACTTACGACACGTCTTGGGATGTATCTCAATGATATTTTCGGAATATTTTAAGTTAGGATGTTTTAACTGCTTAGGAACATTCTTATTCCTCTACATTTGTTTATACACATGATATTCGCGACATATTTCTGAGTAAACCATGAAAATCTACACTCAAAGAGTTAAAGAAATGAAAGACATTTACATATATAAATATTCTTAATATAGATACCGTAAATTTTGTATAACTATGTTATAAACTTAGAAATATTAAAAGATTATTTACTACTTAAAAAAATAAAATGGATATTATGATACTCGAACCAATGTATGCGCATTTTATACACTGTACACGAGTTTTTCTTATGATGAAAGCTATGCAAAACCACTGAGCCATGCAATACCTTTGTACAATAGTTTAAACATCAAACCATCATGTACTCATTTCAAGGTCATAGATAAGAATTATTGACCAATTGTTTTTCCAACACAAGTCAAACAGGTCTGAATTTGATTTGTGAGTTGATCATGAGTAAGAAGAGGTACCCAAATGTTTCAGCTGGGAAAATTCAAGTTCAAGATATTTTCTTATTTACCATATATTTATCAAACGTCGTTACAAATACAGCAAAGAAGAAGACGAGGGAGAGTATTTGTGGAAAGATGAATGCGTGTGATTCATCCATCCACTTGAGTACTGTGGATAAATTAGAAAGAAATGGTCTTCCTACACTAAGAAGGCATCCCAATAACTCCGGGGGCCAAAAAAACATCGAAAGGCTATACTTCCTCATGACATCATTGTGCAAGTAATTTAGCAGGTTGTCAATGTCTCTAAATATTTTTTCATGGTTCCTGTGAGCTCTTCACTTCAATATCATGGCTGCTGCCAAGTTTATACAAAATTAGGTTGATCTTAGGACAAGGGTTATGCTGTCCTAAAGTTAGGACGAACTTGTGGCAAGGCTTAAATTTAGGAAAGCGAGAAGAAACTGACTTGACACTAAGACATGTCCTCAGACAGCTTCGTGAACATGCCTGTAAATACACAAGGTCAAGGTCATACATAGTTATCATAAAAAAAACCTATGGACATAGCTGTCATCCTCTTATCAAGGATGCGACTTTAAAGTGTCTGCATTATGATAATGGACAACCTACATGTACTCCTTTTAAATATCTACTTACTTTCAATTTAGTATCAATAGCATTAAAGAGGTTAACCTGAGATTTAGAATAATATCAGTTTTTTGGGAAGTGTATTTTTTATTTCTACATTGAAGGAGAATTAGGAAATTAAAAAGAAAAACTAGGATCTGAATGCTTGTTTTTGAGCTACAGGGTTTTAATCTTGATGTTTTTGCACTTAAAATTTAATAAAAATTTATTTGTCTGTTGGTGTCAACATAACATATGGAACAAAACAATCATTACATAAAATAGACACATAATTATGTCTTTTTACAATATATGTATAAAAAAGTATAATACTAGTAAATTAGATATAGATAATGACCTTTTTGCACTTGATATACGAAACATTCATGATATATAATTTGAAAGTATAAAACAACATATTAGGAGTAATGTCAATTTCTTAAGTTTCTCATAAATTTCAAAGTCGTGTTTTAAAATTTAAAAATGGAACTTAAAAAAGTGAGGGTTAGAGATCAATTTTCAAATTGTTGGCCAAAATACTAAAATTTTATACAAAATTTCAAGTAAATTAATTTAAGACTTTTTAAAAAAAAAAAAATTGGTGTTCTATTTCAAAAAATATGTCAACCATATTAATAGAATACAACAACAGAATTAGCCCCAAGTCTCAGCTACTTGTATCATGAATCATAAAACTGAAATACACCTATAGGGATATAAATATTGACAATATGTTTGATGATAGAAAAACTGTGAATTCATTCAGATTTAGAACTTTTTGATTAAACAAACCTTCTGCCACAGTATAGTCCCAACCAAACCCTTTCAAAATTTGAATTGACATTTTTTTCACTTGGATAGGGTTCAGTAATAGATGTGTAGTATGTCTGCACCAATGGGATCAGTATCGAATCAGTAAATACTGAATTATAGAAAGAGCAGATAGTCTTTTATCAAAATTGTAAATATAATGATATCTATTATATTTACAATTTTGGTAAAGGACTACCTGCTCTTTCTATATATTCAATAGCACTGAAGATGTTTTTTTTTTTTTAAATGTTTTGCACATATACACTATATATACCATGCTTGGCCCCTCCTGGAGTCAGAACCTCTACCCCAGGGATCATAAAATTTACAATTTTGGTAAAGGTCTTCCTGGTCTTCATCGCTATGCCTTTAGTTTTTCTTACACATGTGCAGTTGTAAAAATGATTTTTGAAAACTGGTTAATTTTTGTCCTGCCCCTAATGACCAAGGTGAGAGTCTTGAAATTTACACTTTTATGTCTCTCTTGCCCCAAAGATGCTGCATACCAAATTTGAAAAGAATTGGAATAGTTATAAAGAAATTAAAAATGTTCAATTATTAACACACAATGGATGATGGCTTGTTGCAGTAGGTCACCCCAGTTAAAATACAATATGAGAACAAAGTTTGATGAAAAAAAAATCATCTATAGCTAATACAGAAATAAGCTAATTGGGGCAGATGGGCAGAAGATGAATGAGAGACAAGACTAATGACAGGCATAAAAATGTTGTTGTTCAAACCGACAAATCTGAATAAAAATGTGTAGTCGATTGTCACAGAAAAATTCGAAACACAATATATGTAGATGATCCATGCCACAGAAAAATTTGACCAACTCTCACCTGCTCTATGACCCGTTTAAGCCACCATTGGGGACCCATCATGGTAACAGCGGTCACAATTTTGGCATGTAGTACACCAAGCGCCCAGTCCTGTACAGAGACATACACAATAACTAGTGGTGAGCACCTCGACAACTTCTTTAACAAATAATTAAAATTTCATGTTCAAGTCATACCTGCCACGGGAAAAATATGGGTGATTGATCTAAAGGTACACGAAGTGGTGCTACCACCACCAGCTCAAACAACAAACCAAGTAATAGTGGCACCACTCCAATTAACAGCAGAGCAACCAGAATGCATTTGGAGGCCTGAAAAACAAAGCAATACAAAACATGAACATGTACTCTAGAAAAAGTGTCTACACAGTAGCAAATTCTCAGAAGGCAATGCACAGTAGCAAATTCCCAGAAGGCAATGCACAGTAGTAAATTCCCAGAAGGCAATGCACAGTAGTAAATTCCCAGAAGGCAATGCACAGTAGTAAATTCCCAGAAGGCAATGCACAGTACAAAATTCCCAGAAGGCAATCAATATAATATTAGCCCCTCCCTCCCAAATCTACATCTAACATAGATAAGGGACTTCCTTGTATCCCCCTCCTCACTTCCTCTTTTTCACTTTTTAAATTGCTTGTGAGACAAATGTGAAGTGTTGAGCTCTCTCAATCCTAAAATTCCCTCCAATAGGTCAACATTGATCATGCTGAATAAAATTCATTTCGGACCCCTTGAAAATCATCCTGGATCCACCCCTGAACATTCCCCGAGAGTTCTCTGAATGAATTGTAATTGACTTGCCAGGAACACCCACTCCTTGACTTTGTTGAGGATGACGGAGGTACCCTGAGGAATCCAGTTGTACAAAACGGTCCCGATCCGGAGGATAACCCAGCACACATACAAACCACAAGCCGCAGTGTATAGCTCATGGACCTTGGCTTCTCCCATCCACAGGGACATCAACTTACGACCCACAAATACTGTAAGATACATAGAAGCAACATCAATACACTAACAATTATTACTACAGTCAAATCTCGTTATCTCAAACTCCATGGGACAGAGAAAAAACTCCGAGATGTCAAAAGTATTTAAGATATCGAGGGCAAAATACTTAAAAATTAAGTGAATGGGACTTCCGAATCACTTTGATATATCCATGGTATTTGAGATGTTGGTGTTCGAGATACCAAAGTTCAACTGTATATACGCCACTGAAAAATCTACCGATCATTTTGTTGTATATTTTATTTGCAGTATGAATAGTTTGTGTACAAGGCTTCCTCTCATTTGACTGAGTACTTGGTACATCTGTACTTGGTATACTTCTGCATTTCAACCAGCAACAAAGATGTGCCTTCAATTTTATATAATAACTGTCAAATGACTGATTTAAACAGAAGCTCTTATAATTGGTGAATTTCATAAAACAAGTGTAACCCACACACTGTTTCACAAAGGTTAATCAAATCTGATGTGTACTGAAGAACAAAAGAAACGTTGCACATGCTGATATATATAAAAGCTTTCAATCATTTTCCACTGAGATTATTATTTTAATGTACTGAAAAATGCATAAAGTTCATGAATTCTACAAAAGTTCATTATAAACAAATTTTTATCTTCTTGGCTTTTACAGTGTGCTCTGCCTGCGACATTTGTTCTGCAATACAGTATATCAATATTGTGTACTCACCGGGTAAAACTAAGGAGACTAGACTCATAGAGAAGAGCGTGAAACACAGACACAGGACAAGCAGCACAATCTGAAAGATTCAAGTGTAAATGTTTACTAATTCTGTGTACACGTTTACTAATTCTGTGTACACATTTACTAATTCTGTGTACACGTTTATTAATTCTGTGTACACATTTATTAATTCTGTGTACACGTTTACTAATTCTGTGTACATGTTTACTAATTCTGTGTACACGTTTACTAATTCTGTGTACACGTTTACTAATTCTGTGTACACATTTACTAATTCTGTGTACACCTTTACTAATTCTGTGAACACGTTTACTAATTCTGTGTACATGTTTACTAATTCTGTGTACACATTTACTAATTCTGTGTACACGTTTATTAATTCTGTGTACACGTTTACTAATTCTGTGTACACGTTTACTAATTCTGTGTACATGTTTACTAATTCTGTGTACACGTTTACTAATTCTGTGTACATTTACTAATTCTGTGTACACCTTTACTAATTCTGTGTACACGTTTACTAATTCTGTGTACACGTTTATTAATTCTGTGTACACATTTACTAATTCTGTGTACACGTTTACTAATTCTGTGTATACGTTTACTAATTCTGTGTACACATTTACTAATTCTGTGTACACGTTTATTAATTCTGTGTACACGTTTACTAATTCTGAGAAGACGTTTAGTAATTCTGTGTACATGTTTACTAATTTTGTGTACACGTTTACTAATTCTGTGTACACGTTTACTAATTCTGTGTACACATTTACTAATTCTGTGTACATGTTTACTAATTCTTCAATATTTCACAAGTATTTAATCATGAGTGATTGCAGTGTGAGGAAACTTCAAGGTCACGGACCTACATCGTCGTCAAAGTAGACTTCCTCTTACTGAGAAAGAATGTTTAAGGTACTATAAAATATCTGTATGATCCACTCAAAGCTTGCATCATGAAGTATTTTACAAGTTCTTAAGTGAATTATAAATTCAATGGAATCATTGAAATCATCTAAAAAATCATCAAAAAATCATCGAAAACAAGGATCCCAAGGACACTGTATTTTCTTTATAAAAAGTCACAACCTCCATTGTGGTCCAACAGAAACTTCATGCTGATGAAAGTTGTGGGGTAGCAATTTATGAACAAACTGTACTGCATGAGAATGCCTGAACCTCACATTGTTATTCATACAACACCATTATGTCTTAATTATCTCCCCTTCCCCTGAAAGAAAGATATCCCTCCATTTAAATAAGTTGAAACTTCTTAACTCAAATTTAATGATGATTCGTGTTACATTTGGCTGAAATTGATCATGTGGTTCTCGAGAACAAGTTGTAACTGTGAAAGCTTAAAATACGCATAAGCCTTCCAATGTTCATATATACATACATGTTTGACAGCCAAACTTTGACCAGAAAAACTCAAAACTGTTGGTCATTGAGAATTAGGAAACAGTGTCTCCGCACTTCTTGTAATACAACATCATACAATAGCAGGAAGCTCACTCTGAACGGGAAGATTTGTGGCCTCTTGTAGGACTGGAACCCCGTTGGACCTCCTCCTTGTAACATAGCAACATGGGCTGCTCTCAGACCCCCACCAGCAGGGGGTGGGGCTGGGTTATTGGCTGCAGCTGGCTGGGGCTGAACAGCTGGGTCCCCCTCAACAACATTGTCCTGTGAATAATAGCATCATAAAATCTCAATTACAGACATCAGTAAAATAGAACTCATATCCCGTGTCAATTGGTGTCCTACGAATGATTGAGAGTTATAAAGTGAAGAGCTGAATCTATGCTAATTCTCTGCTGAAAATTGACCAACTTTTTCCTCAAAATTTGAACATAATTCTCCCAAAACTATTAATTAAATAACATTTTGGGCAGAATTACAGGTCATCGTGTCATTTCTATATGAGTTAACTATTTGCATCAAAGTCAATTGCACTTGGCTTAATGACAAAGTAATGTCTTGTTTGAAGTCATGAAAAAAAAATATATAAACAAAATGCTTTTTATTGTGCATGATTTTCAATTCATAAAAGCCTTACAACTTTACAGCTAGAACTGTAAAAAGTAGTGCCGTCTTCATTGTCAAGGGGGCGTCTCCCATACCAAGTCACATTATACAATATAAACTAAATTTTTTCAGAGTGCTCAGCAAATCAAATTGTGTGTTACAAGTAAATAATTAATAAATATGCGCATGATACATGTATATTGATCATTACAATATGTAGCCACTACACATGAAGAGCCCGGCATTTCTCTCTTACCCCATCCTGTAGTGGTGCATCCCCCAGCAGATACGACCGGAGACCCAGGAGGTATGCCACGCCCACTGTCCAGCCACGAATCATTCCTTTTAGCCACATCCTTGTGTGTCCCTGTTCTAGTAACGCAGGCAGTACAACTTGTAACAGCAGGAGCTCCAGGGAAAGTTCACTGACTGGGGCATCACTAAAAACACAACAGACTTACTCTCAAACACTGACTGGGGCATCACTAAAAACACCACAGACTTACTCTCAAACACTGACTGGGGCATCACTAAAAACACCACAGACTTACTCTCAAACACTGACTGGGGCATCACTAAAAACACCACAGACTTACTCTCAAACACTGACTGGGGCATCACTAAAAACACCACAGACTTACTCTCAAACACTGACTGGGGCATCACTAAAAACACAACAGACTTACTCTCAAACACTGACTGGGGCATCACTAAAAACACAACAGACTTACTCTCAAACACTGACTGGGGCATCACTAAAAACACAACAGACTTACTCTCAAACACTGACTGGGGCATCACTAAAAACACAACAGACTTACTCTCAAACACTGACTGGGGCATCACTAAAAACACAACAGACTTACTCTCAAACACTGACTGGGGCATCACTAAAAACACCACAGACTTACTCTCAAACACTGACTGGGGCATCACTAAAAACACAACAGACTTACTCTCAAACACTGACTGGGGCATCACTAAAAACACAACAGACTTACTCTCAAACACTGACTGGGGCATCACTAAAAACACAACAGACTTACTCTCAAACACTGACTGGGGCATCACTAAAAACACAACAGACTTACTCTCAAACACTGACTGGGGCATCACTAAAAACACAACAGACTTACTCTCAAACACTGACTGGGGCATCACTAAAAACACAACAGACTTACTCTCAAACACTGACTGGGGCATCACTAAAAACACCACAGACTTACTCTCAAACACTGACTGGGGCATCACTAAAAACACAACAGACTTACTCTCAAACACTGACTGGGGCATCACTAAAAACACCACAGACTTACTCTCTTTCTCCTATTAAAATACTGTTTGGCTCTTACTGAAATACTGCCTGGTTCTTACTAAAACAAAATAACTTGAATATTACAGAAATGTGACCATGTGACGGTTTCAATATTTACCTGGATAGCATGACATGGTAGGGTAGAAATGACGAGAAGACTTTCCTAATGACTCGGGCCGGAAGCCACAACATCAGTAGTACCGTGCTTCCAAAGATCACCTGTAGGAATAGACAGGTATGTCAGTAAAATAAAAGATCACCTGTAGGAATAGACAGGTATGTCAGTAAAATAAAAGATCACCTGTAGGAATAGACAGGTGTGTCAGTAAAATAAAAGATCACCTGTAGGAATAGACAGGTGTGTCAGTAAAATAAAAGATCACCTGTAGGAATAGACAGGTATGCCAGTAAAATAAAAGATCACCTGTAGGAATAGACAGGTGTGTCAGTAAAATAAAAGATCACCTGTAGGAATAGACAGGTGTGTCAGTAAAATAAAAGATCACCTGTAGGAATAGACAGGTGTGTCAGTAATATAAAAGATCACCTGTAGGAATAGACAGGTGTGTCAGTAAAATAAAAGATCACCTGTAGGAATAGACAGGTGTGTCAGTAAAATAAAAGATCACCTGTAGGAATAGACAGGTGTGTCAGTAAAATAAAAGATCACCTGTAGGAATAGACAGGTGTGTCAGTAAAATAAGGATGTAGAGCTCACAGGTAGATCATCATCAGAACAGTATATTGTACTAAACAGTAACTTACGACTGATGCTAAAAACCTCCGGGCATGTCTGTACACAGGTAGGTGTATCATCTACAACAGAACAACATTTCTATATTTATGTATATTGTAGTACACTGTACATACAGGTAAATAAATCCAAATCATGTGTATCTTATAATTAAATGGCTGACATTGTCTTTGACCATAACTGTATTGCCTATATTTTTATCTTAAAAACACTGAGCGACTTCATGAATAAAATGACATATCTCCAACAGACACACTCACAAACTTGAAAGTATCTCTAAAATCATCACAAAGAGCACAGACCCATTGTAAAGCACAGACCCATTGAAAAGCAGTCAGTTTCACTGTGTACAAAGGGAGACTACTCCCAGTTGAACGTCTGACAAGGAACGTAGTGGGATTTTAAAATCTGTAGGAAACATGTGATAGATGTATTGAATTATGTTTTTCCTGTCATAATTTTTTCCCCGGAATATCTGACATTCATTCACACACATATCTAAATTCATATATGTAGAAATGCTGTACAACAGATATTTTCTTTGGGTGGAAATTTATATATATAGTTTCTTTAAACATATTGAGATGACTCATATAAATTACTTTGTTACAAAAATGTCAACATATCACATGTCTTCAAAATTTGATGAAGTTGTTCAAAAAGCACATCCAACACTGACGACGTTCATTTATTTGATTTATTTGCTGTCAGTGTAAGAATAAGCAAAAGGTTGTGAGCAGCAGAAAATCTGCATGCTGCTGACAGCAAGAGGCATCTTGCTTCATGAGCTGACTCAAAAATACACTTTTAGTAGAAAGTAATCTGAAAAAAAAAAAAGAAGTTAAAACCCTGCTGGATTTGAACCTGCGATCTGCAGTTCACCAATCGGCCTGTTAACCAACTGAGCTACCCAGCTAGGACATTGAATTTAAAAGAAATATACAAATAGTGCTAATATTTATACTTTCTTTTATGTTTTAAAAGGAAGTCAGCCATTATGAAGAACTAGATAATTTGGTGCACAATTAATTTATAAGTCAAATAGCACACACGAAGATACAGCACTGCACTGTTTTAAATAATGAAAGCAGAGAGGAGTTGTTTTTGCACAAGGAGTACCCAAATGTATATGTATCAAACACTGTATAAATGGCCAGCATTTTTCTTCCTTTGATATGCATGTACATACAACTCCCATTCTTAACCTTGCACTCCGAGTTCTGAGAATTTCTTACCTCCTGTATCGGATTGAATTCTGGGTCATTGAGGTTTCTGAGGAACCAGAGGACCCCTGGTCTAAGGACCTCTCTGAGGAGGAGGATGAAGGAGGCAAAGTAAAACACATACACCATCCCCACCAACCAGTGGATAAACATAGAGGTCCCCGGAGCTGCGTGGAAACTAGTCTTCCTGTCCTTCAGCGTAGCATCGAACATAGACTATAAAGCACAACGATTATTAAAGTAAGCTGATTACATTCAAAATGGCTGACAGAATATCAATACTTTTATAATGATAAGTTCTTACCAAAGAGCAAACATCAAGCCACCAGCCGCAAATCACAGGAAATACACCAACTTCTATGACAACTAGCAACATCACCTTGACAACCACATAACAGAGGCCAAGTACTCTACGGAATCTGTGTAATGGAGAATTTGTTGCATCAATTCCCGTATTCTGCTGTCATATTTCACTAGTACAGCAGTACAATTGTGAATGATACGCCAAAATTTCATTCTCAGTTTGCAGAAAAAAAATTCAATCTTGACATGACAGTGCTAAAAACTGTAATTTCTGTATGAGAACTTACTTTCTAAGTTTGGCTATAGAACACATCATATACAGAACAATTAATGATGCCGAGATGACGATGTAACCTATCATGGTAGTTAGGAGACCTTCAAAATGAGTCGACTCCACCTAAAACAAAGATACACCAAACATATCATTTAATTCCCTGACAGCAAAAACAGAGCAGTTACTTCTCCATAAACGTCACAAACACAGCGCAGTCACAAAACTACCACCACATACCATGTCATCCATCTTCATGCCGATCATCGTGAAGCGTCCAATGTGGTAGGGACAGAATGCTATAAAAGACAGAAATTTAAACAGACATCTCTTAGCAAGGCCCTGTTTATCAACAGTTAAGGAAAATTATGAGTTGTTTATTGAGTATTAAATGTCTTTTTCTTTATGTCTATAGTGCCGATTGTACCTACCAGTATGTACACAGTGGAGTGTATTATCAACATAATAATAAATGTCAAAAAATAAACAATATATGGTTATATTCACTTAAATTTACACATCATCTTTTTCTACAGTATCGCTGTAACATATCACTTTCTACAACAAACTGTGCTTGTCATTCAACAAGTTGAAACAGTCATAAAATAGATTGGACATTTCTTTCATGAAATTGGTCTGATTGACATTGTGACATCAATGTTATTGATTAGTGTAGCACAGCCATTGTGAGGTTGATACTCAATGAAAAACACTGACCTTAAAGATTTTCATAGCAAAATTATGCTTACACATAAATATACTGTAATGATGACGGAAAATGTTTCTGTACGATCATATGTGTTGAATTGCCCGATTCAGTTTGTGACAGACACATAGGACAACATTACTCTAGGATAAATTCCCAATAACTAATGCAGACACTACAGTGTTTAAAACTATTAGAAATAATTCACTTGTACACAGCATGTAAATAAATTTTTCTACTATTAAAGTACTCACCAAACACCAATATAAATAAAGTATTCAGAGACACCACCCAGAAAACGTGTTCCTACAACAAAGGGTGTCAGAAATAAGTCACTGTAAACATTCTGAATTTAGGAAATGTGTAAAAAGTGACATTAACGTACCAGGAAGACAAGGGATCCATCCAATCCCAGCAGTCTCTCCCACGTCAGCTCCTCTGCAGCCCGATCCCACTCTATGGGATTCCAGTTATTATCATCTGAATAAGTAAGAAATTTACAGTAAACAAGCATTCGCACTGTATTGTAGGCAATACAAAAAGTGGCCGGACGGACAGACAGGCCGAGGGTAAACTAATAATCCCTTCCAGCAAACCCTGTAGGGGAGTAAAAACACTGATACACAAGTTATAATTACACCAGGTATATAACAGAGGCATGATTATACCAGTGATTTTTAACAGAGGTATGATTATACTAGTGATATATAACAGAGGTATGATTAACCAGTGATTTATAACAGAGGAATGATTGTACCAGTGATTTATAACAGAGGTATGATTATACCAGTGATTTATAACAGAGGTATGATTATACCAGTGATTTTTAACAGAGGTATGATTATACTAGTGATATATAACAGAGGTATGATTATACCAGTGATTTATAACAGAGGAATGATTGTACCAGTGATTTATAACAGAGGTATGATTATACCAGTGATTTATAACAGAGGTATGATTATACCAGTGATTTATAATAGAGGTATGATTATACCTGGGATATATAACAGAGGTATGATTGTACCAGTGATATATAACAGAGGAATGATTGTACTAGTGATTTATAATAGAGGTATGATTATACCAGTGATTTATAACAGAGGTATGATTGTACTAGTGATTTATAATAGAGGTATGATTATACCAGTGATTTATAACAGAGGAATGATTATACCAGTGATTTTTAACAGAGGTATGATTAACCAGTGATTTATAACAGAGGTATGATTATACAAGTGATATATAACAGAGGTATGATTGTACCAGTGATATATAACAGAGGTATGATTATACCAGTGATTTATAACAGAGGTATGATTGTACCAGTGATATATAACAGAGGTATGATTATACCTGGGAAATTAAAGAGGTATGATTATACCAGTAATTTATAACAGAGGTATGATTGTACCAGTGATATATAACAGAGGTATGATTATACAAGTGATATATAACAGAGGTATGATTGTACCAGTGATATATAACAGAGGTATGATTATACCTGGGAAATTAAAGAGGTATGATTATACCAGTAATTTATAACAGAGGTATGATTATACCTGGGATATATAACAGAGGTATGATTATACCTGGGATATATAACATAGGTATGATTTTACCTGGGATATATAACATAGGTATGATTATACCTGGGATATATAACAGAGATATGATTATACCTGGGATATATAACAGAGATATTTCTACCAAGGCATTATACTCTACAGACTACCACTACTACTATAGGTGTTCACTATGCTCTGCTGGTGATACGCAAAGTTACAGAATGTATGCATTGCATTCTATCTGACGTTAAACCTGTTATCAAGCATACATCATAATCAAACCCTACTTCACATTTCCCTCACTCTGGCTCCTTCATTCCCACTGGTATATCAGATTTTCCCACCTTTGGCTCCATCATCTTCATTCTTGCATATTATTTCCACCTTCGTCCTAATATTCCCATGGTTATATTCTAGTTTCCCACTTTCGTTCCACTTTTTATATTGTTACATTACATATTTCCCCACCATGGGTCCCATTATTTTCACTGTTACCATACTTTTCCCCCATCCTGGGCCCCATTAATTCAATTGTTACATTAGATTTCTCCACCTTGGGCCCCATTATTAGCGTTGTTTGCACCATCCACTCCCTCGGCACCATCTTCCTCTTGCTCCTCCTCAATGGCTGCCGCTTGTCCCACATCTTCCACATTGTTACCCTCATTCTGATTGCCTGCAGGAGCTCTTCCTCTTACCCCTCCTAATCCAACGAGGTTATTTACAACACCCCCATCTAGTGGATTCTGGCCAATAAAAAAACCAAAACAATGAACATGGCAATATATCACATTATCTGCTACGTGCACATTTCCAAGAAATTGCTACAATTACTTTCATTCAGAATAAGTGAGATTCAACAGGGTTAGAACATCATGTTCAAAATCACAAGGCCTCTCACCTCTAGTCTGCGCGGGTTCGAATCTCGCTGGCGCCGATATATGTGAGAAAGTTTGCCAGTTTACTTTCGGAAGGTTGGTGGTCTCTTCCCGGATACATTGTATTTGGGTTCTTTCCTCCACCAATAAAAACTGGACGCCACCAGATAACTGTAAAATTATTGAGTGTGGCGGAAAACAACAATCAACAATCTATACGATGGCTCTGGCGAATCCGAGGGGAATGGGTTAGAAAAGTACAATTTTAATCAGCATAAACAAGAGTATTGGATTTTTAATGTCTTTCAATATATTCATATACCAAGTGTACACACCTTTCTGTGTATATATATTAATGTATTTAACATTACACATTATACTGTGTTGTCATGCAACATTTGTCTTTTGTTTGTTGCCTCATTTTGACATACCCTAACGTTATTTCTTCGTTGATTGTCTTGTTCCAGCCAATCTGGCCCACCTCCGTGTAAAATCTGTTCTCGAAGCCAAACCAAGCTGATGAAAGCACACAGTGTACATGTCACCACAAAACAGCCATGAAAGCAATCAGACGCTAAATTCTCCCTGTCAGAAAACGTACAAAAATCAATACAAACAACATTAAATCAATATTGTAAATCTTCATACATTAATCTGAAGATTTATAAATGTTTAAAATCCTGGTTAAATGAAGAAAATTTATGCTGAATGTCAATCAGCGTATTAGCAAATAAGAAACCTACGTTGATAACATGTCTAAAGGTAGGGTAAGCAGCGAACTGACAGAGCCAGTAAACAGACATCGATAAATGCGACCTAAAAAAAATAGGAAAATAGCATAGGCAATCTGTTCCTGACAAGCCTTATATAAAAAGGATGATAGAGATGTGGTAATAATAATTTTGACTGAAATTAGAATTCAATTCTTACATAAAATTGAGGACTTAATTATTCTGCGTGAAATACGTACAGGCTGTGAGAGGAACCACTCCAAGCCAGGCGAATGCCACGAGCGTGTAATGAAACCAGTACCTCACAGCTCGCCCTATACTGGACAATAACCCTCCAAATATGTCCTTAATAGGCAGTCTCTTTGGCATATCAGGGGAATAAACTGAAAAAAAAATGAATCAACACTGCTATAAACAGGAGCACCACCAGAGAGTTTTTGTTTTTATTAGTTTTTGAAAATGCCAGTCCAAAGGTTTTGTCTATCAAAAATTCCCTCAGATCCACAGAAAGTTTCATTTCATTGGCTGGATTGGTACATTATCAAAATGTCTGGCATGGAAGAACCAGAATTAAAAAAAAAACCCAAAAACTCTGCAATACAAGAGACTCTGAAATGTCATCATGCAAGTTTGAAGTAAGGTGTGTTTGCTGTATCTGTGCCCAAGTCAAAATTCAATAAATGCAATGACACATATAAATGACTGCTCTCATTACAACATATTTACATTTCCAATGTTTTTGCCTTCGATATCTTTACTACTGTAATGATAGACACTTCCTCATGAAAGAACTGCAGTTGTGAACAAAGCATGTATGAATCTTGGTAAATATAATATCTATTTTAACGGCTGGGAATTCCAATGGATATGAAAGTAAAATGTAAATACAAAAAATATTTTACATTTTAGAAAACACACGAGGGTATGAACTGCGAAGGTTTACATCTACATACTCTACATGATGCAGTGTAGTATGCTAGTGTGTAATGTCACAGTTCATACCCTAGTGTGTAGCATCACAGTTCATACCCTAGTGTGTACCATCACAGTTCATACCCTAGTGTGTAGTGTCACCGTTCATACCCTAGTGTGTAGCATCACAGTGCATACCCTAGTGTGTAGCATCACAGTGCATACCCTAGTGTGTAGCATCACAGTGCATACCCTAGTGTGTAGCATCACAGTGCATACCCTAGTGTGTAGCGTCACAGTTCATACCCTAGTGTGTAACATCACAGTTCATACTCTAGTGTGTAGCGTCACAGTTCATACCCTAGTGTGTAGCATCACAGTTCATACCCTAGTGTGTAGCATCACAGTTCATACCCTAGTGTGTAGCGTCACAGTGCATACCCTAGTGTGTAATGTCACAGTTCATACCCTAGTGTGTAGCGTCACAGTGCATACCCTAGTGTGTAGCGTCACAGTTCATACCCTAGTGTGTAATGTCACAGTTCATACCCTAGTGTGTAGCGTCACAGTGCATACCCTAGTGTGTAGCATCACAGTGCATACCCTAGTGTGTAGCGTCACAGTGCATACCCTAGTGTGTAGCGTCACAGTTCATACCCTAGTGTGTAGCGTCACAGTTCATACCCTAGTGTGTAGCATCACAGTTCATACCCTAGTGTGTAGCATCACAGTTCATACCCTAGTGTGTAGCATCACAGTTCATACCCTAGTGTGTAGCATCACAGTTCATACCCTAGTGTGTAGCGTCACAGTTCATACCCTAGTGTGTAGCATCACAGTGCATACCCTAGTGTGTAGCGTCACAGTGCATACCTAGTGTGTAGCATCACAGTTCATACCCTAGTGTGTAGCATCACAGTTCATACCCTAGTGTGTAGCATCACAGTGCATACCCTAGTGTGTAGCATCACAGTGCATACCCTAGTGTGTAGCGTCACAGTTCATACCCTAGTGTGTAGCGTCACAGTTCATACCCTAGTGTGTAATGTCACAGTTCATACCCTAGTGTGTAGCATCACAGTTCATACCCTAGTGTGTAGTGTCTCAGTTCATACCCTAGTGTGTAGCGTCACAGTTCATACCCTAGTGTGTAGCGTCACAGTTCATACCCTAGTGTGTAGCGTCACAGTGCATACCCTAGTGTGTACCATCACAGTTCATACCCTAGTGTGTAGCATCACAGTTCATACCCTAGTGTGTAGCATCACAGTTCATACCCTAGTGTGTAGCGTCACAGTTCATACCCTAGTGTGTAGCATCACAGTTCATACCCTAGTGTGTACCATCACAGTTCATACCCTAGTGTGTAGCATCACAGTTCATACCCTAGTGTGTAGCATCACAGTTCATACCCTAGTGTGTAGCGTCACAGTTCATACCCTAGTGTGTAGCATCACAGTGCATACCCTAGTGTGTAGCGTCACAGTGCATACCTAGTGTGTAGCATCACAGTTCATACCCTAGTGTGTAGCATCACAGTTCATACCCTAGTGTGTAGCATCACAGTGCATACCCTAGTGTGTAGCATCACAGTGCATACCCTAGTGTGTAGCGTCACAGTTCATACCCTAGTGTGTAGCGTCACTGTTCATACCCTAGTGTGTAGCGTCACAGTGCATACCCTAGTGTGTAGCGTCACAGTTCATACCCTCGTGTGTAGCGTCACAGTTCATATCCTAGTGTGTAGCGTCACAGTTCATACCCTAGTGTGTAGCGTCACTGTTCATACCCTAGTGTGTAGCGTCACTGTTCATACCCTAGTGTGTAGCGTCACAGTTCATACCCTAGTGTGTAGCGTCACAGTTCATACCCTAGTGTGTAGCGTCACAGTTCATACCCTAGTGTGTAGCGTCACAGTTCATACCCTAGTGTGTAGCGTCACAGTTCATACCCTAGTGTGTAGCGTCACAGTTCATATCCTAGTGTGTAGCGTCACAGTTCATACCCTAGTGTGTACCGTCACAGTTCATACCCTCGTGTGTAGCATCACAGTTCATACCCTAGTGTGTACCATCACAGTTCATACCCTCGTGTGTAGTGTCACAGTTCATACCCTAGTGTGTACCATCACAGTTCATACCCTCGTGTGTACCATCACAGTTCATACCCTAGTGTGTAGCATCACAGTTCATACCCTAGTGTGTAGTGTCACAGTTCATAGTGTGTAGCATCACAGTTCATACCCTAGTGTGTAGCATCACAGTTCATACCCTAGTGTGCAGTGTCACAGTTCATAGTGTGTAGCGTCACAGTTCATACCCTAGTGTGTAGCATCACAGTTCATACCCTAGTGTGTAGCATCACAGTTCATACCCTAGTGTGTAGCATCACAGTTCATACCCTCGTGTGTAGCATCACAGTTCATACCCTAGTGTGTAGTGTCACAGTTCATACCCTAGTGTGTAGCATCACAGTTCATACCCTAGTGTGTAGCGTCACAGTTCATATCCTAGTGTGTAGCATCACAGTTCATACCCTAGTGTGTAGCATCACAGTTCATACTCTAGTGTGTACCATCACAGTTCATACCCTAGTGTGTACCATCACAGTTCATACCCTCGTGTGTAGCATCACAGTTCATACCCTCGTGTGTAGTGTCACAGTTCATACCCTAGTGTGTAGCGTCACAGTTCATACCCTAGCGTGTAGCGTCACAGTTCATACCCTAGTGTGTAGCATCACAGTTCATACCCTAGTGTGTAGCGTCACAGTTCATACTCTAGTGTGTAGCGTTACAGTTCATACCCTAGTGTGTAGCATCACAGTTCATACCCTAGTGTGTAGCGTCACAGTTCATACCCTAGTGTGTAGCATCACAGTTCATACCCTAGTGTGTACCATCACAGTTCATACCCTCGTGTGTAGCATCACAGTTCATACCCTCGTGTGTAGTGTCACAGTTCATACCCTAGTGTGTAGCGTCACAGTTCATACCCTAGCGTGTAGCGTCACAGTTCATACCCTAGTGTGTAGCATCACAGTTCATACCCTAGTGTGTAGCGTCACAGTTCATACTCTAGTGTGTAGCGTTACAGTTCATACCCTAGTGTGTAGCATCACAGTTCATACCCTAGTGTGTAGCGTCACAGTTCATACCCTCGTGTGTAGCATCACAGTTCATATCCTAGTGTGTACCATCACAGTTCATACCCTAGTGTGTAGCATCACAGTTCATACCCTAGTGTGTAGCGTCACAGTTCATATCCTAGTGTGTACCATCACAGTTCATACCCTAGTGTGTAGCATCACAGTTCATACCCTAGTGTGTAGCATCACAGTTCATACCCTAGTGTGTAGCGTCACAGTTCATACCCTCGTGTGTAGCATCACAGTTCATACCCTAGTGTGTAGCGTCACAGTTCATATCCTAGTGTGTACCATCACAGTTCATACCCTAGTGTGTAGCATCACAGTTCATACCCTAGTGTGTAGCGTCACAGTTCATACCCTAGTGTGTAGCATCACAGTTCATACCCTAGTGTGTAGCGTCACAGTTCATACCCTAGTGTGTAGCATCACAGTTCATACCCTAGTGTGTAGCGTCACAGTTCATACCCTAGTGTGTAGCATCACAGTTCATACCCTAGTGTGTAGCATCACAGTTCATACCCTAGTGTGTAGCGTCACAGTTCATACCCTCGTGTGTACCATCACAGTTCATACCCTAGTGTGTAGCGTCACAGTTCATATCCTAGTGTGTACCATCACAGTTCATACCCTAGTGTGTAGCATCACAGTTCATACCCTAGTGTGTAGCGTCACAGTTCATACCCTAGTGTGTAATGTCACAGTTCATACCCTCGTGTGTACCATCACAGTTCATACCCTAGTGTGTAGCGTCACAGTTCATACCCTAGTGTGTACCATCACAGTTCATACCCTAGTGTGTAGTGTCACAGTTCATACCCTAGTGTGTAGCGTCACAGTTCATACCCTAGTGTGTAGCGTCACAGTTCATACCCTAGTGTGTACCATCACAGTTCATACCCTAGTGTGTAGCATCACAGTTCATACCCTAGTGTGTAGCGTCACAGTTCATACTCTAGTGTGTACCATCACAGTTCATACCCTAGTGTGTAGCGTCACAGTTCATACCCTAGTGTGTACCATCACAGTTCATACCCTAGTGTGTAGCGTCACAGTTCATACCCTAGTGTGTAGCGTCACAGTTCATACCCTAGTGTGTAGCGTCACAGTTCATACCCTAGTGTGTAGCATCACAGTTCATACCCTAGTGTGTAGCGTCACAGTTCATACTCTAGTGTGTAGCATCACAGTTCATACCCTAGTGTGTAGCGTCACAGTTCATACCCTAGTGTGTAGCATCACAGTTCATACCCTAGTGTGTAGCATCACAGTTCATACCCTAGTGTGTAGCGTCACAGTTCATACCCTAGTGTGTAGCGTCACAGTTCATACCCTAGTGTGTAGCATCACAGTTCATACCCTAGTGTGTAGCGTCACAGTTCATACTCTAGTGTGTAGCATCACAGTTCATACCCTAGTGTGTAGCGTCACAGTTCATACCCTAGTGTGTAGCATCACAGTTCATACCCTAGTGTGTAGCATCACAGTTCATACCCTAGTGTGTAGCGTCACTGTTCATACCCTAGTGTGTAGCGTCACAGTTCATACCCTAGTGTGTAGCATCACAGTTCATACTCTAGTGTGTAGCGTCACAGTTCATACCCTAGTGTGTAATGTCACAGTTCATACCCTAGTGTGTAGCGTCACAGTGCATACCCTAGTGTGTAGTGTCACTGTTCATACCCTAGTGTGTAATGTCACAGTTCATACCCTAGTGTGTAATGTCACAGTTCATACCCTAGTGTGTAATGTCACAGTGCATACCCTAGTGTGTAGTGTCACTGTTCATACCCTAGTGTGTAGTGTCACTGTTCATACCCTAGTGTGTAGCATCACAGTTCATACCCTAGTGTGTAGCGTCACAGTTCATACCCTAGTGTGTAATGTCACAGTTCATACCCTAGTGTGTACCATCACAGTTCATACCCTAGTGTGTAGTGTCACTGTTCATACCCTAGTGTGTAGCGTCACAGTTCATACCCTAGTGTGTAGCATCACAGTTCATACCCTAGTGTGTAGCGTCACAGTGCATACCCTAGTGTGTAGTGTCACTGTTCATACCCTAGTGTGTAGTGTCACTGTTCATACCCTAGTGTGTAGCATCACAGTTCATACCCTAGTGTGTAGCGTCACAGTTCATACCCTAGTGTGTAATGTCACAGTTCATACCCTAGTGTGTACCATCACAGTTCATACCCTAGTGTGTAGTGTCACTGTTCATACCCTAGTGTGTAGCGTCACAGTTCATACCCTAGTGTGTAGCGTCACAGTTCATACCCTAGTGTGTAGCGTCACAGTTCATACCCTAGTGTGTACCATCACAGTTCATACCCTAGTGTGTAGCATCACAGTTCATACCCTAGTGTGTAGCGTCACAGTTCATACCCTAGTGTGTAATGTCACAGTTCATACCCTAGTGTGTACCATCACAGTTCATACCCTAGTGTGTAGTGTCACTGTTCATACCCTAGTGTGTAGCGTCACAGTTCATACCCTAGTGTGTAGCGTCACAGTTCATACCCTCGTGTGTAGCGTCACAGTTCATACCCTAGTGTGTAGCGTCACAGTTCATACCCTAGTGTGTAGCATCACAGTTCATACCCTAGTGTGTAGCATCACAGTTCATACCCTAGTGTGTAGCGTCACAGTTCATACCCTAGTGTGTAGCGTCACAGTTCATACCCTAGTGTGTAGCGTCACAGTTCATACCCTAGTGTGTAGCGTCACAGTTCATACCCTAGTGTGTAGCATCACAGTTCATACCCTAGTGTGTAGCATCACAGTTCATACTCTAGTGTGTAGTGTCACAGTTCATACCCTAGTGTGTAGCGTCACAGTTCATACCCTAGTGTGTAGCATCACAGTTCATACCCTAGTGTGTAGCATCACAGTTCATACCCTAGTGTGTAGCGTCACAGTTCATACCCTAGTGTGTAGCGTCACAGTTCATACCCTAGTGTGTAGCGTCACAGTTCATACCCTAGTGTGTAGCGTCACAGTTCATACCCTAGTGTGTAGCATCACAGTTCATACCCTAGTGTGTAGCGTCACAGTTCATACCCTAGTGTGTAGCATCACAGTGCATACCCTAGTGTGTAGCATCACAGTTCATACCCTAGTGTGTAGCATCACAGTTCATACCCTAGTGTGTAGCATCACAGTTCATACCCTAGTGTGTAGCATCACAGTTCATACCCTAGTGTGTAGCGTCACAGTTCATACCCTAGTGTGTAGCGTCACAGTTCATACCCTAGTGTGTAGCGTCACAGTTCATACCCTAGTGTGTAGCATCACAGTTCATACCCTAGTGTGTACCATCACAGTTCATACCCTAGTTTGTAGCATCACAGTTCATACCCTAGTGTGTAGCATCACAGTTCATACCCTAGTGTGTAGCATCACAGTTCATACCCTAGTGTGTAGCATCACAGTTCATACCCTAGTGTGTAGCGTCACAGTTCATACCCTAGTGTGTAGCATCACAGTTCATACTCTAGTGTGTAGCGTCACAGTTCATACTCTAGTGTGTAGCATCACAGTGCATACCTAGTGTGTAGCGTCACTGTTCATACCCTCGTGTGTAGCGTCACAGTTCATACCCTCGTGTGTAGCGTCACAGTTCATACTCTAGTGTGTAGCGTCACAGTTCATACTCTAGTGTGTAGCGTCACAGTTCATATCCTAGTGTGTAGCGTCACAGTTCATACCCTAGTGTGTAGCGTCACAGTTCATACCCTAGTGTGTAGCGTCACAGTTCATACCCTAGTGTGTAGCATCACAGTTCATACCCTAGTGTGTAGCGTCACAGTTCATACCCTCGTGTGTACCATCACAGTTCATACCCTCGTGTGTACCATCACAGTTCATACCCTAGTGTGTAGCGTCACAGTTCATACCCTAGTGTGTAGTGTCACAGTTCATACCCTAGTGTGTAGCGTCACAGTTCATACCCTCGTGTGTACCATCACAGTTCATACCCTAGTGTGTACCGTCACAGTTCATACCCTCGTGTGTAGCATCACAGTTCATACCCTAGTGTGTACCATCACAGTTCATACCCTCGTGTGTAGTGTCACAGTTCATACCCTAGTGTGTACCATCACAGTTCATACCCTCGTGTGTACCATCACAGTTCATACCCTAGTGTGTAGCATCACAGTTCATACCCTAGTGTGTAGTGTCACAGTTCATAGTGTGTAGCATCACAGTTCATACCCTAGTGTGTAGCATCACAGTTCATACCCTAGTGTGCAGTGTCACAGTTCATAGTGTGTAGCGTCACAGTTCATACCCTAGTGTGTAGCATCACAGTTCATACCCTAGTGTGTAGCATCACAGTTCATACCCTCGTGTGTAGCATCACAGTTCATACCCTAGTGTGTAGTGTCACAGTTCATACCCTAGTGTGTAGCATCACAGTTCATACCCTAGTGTGTAGCGTCACAGTTCATATCCTAGTGTGTAGCATCACAGTTCATACCCTAGTGTGTAGCATCACAGTTCATACTCTAGTGTGTACCATCACAGTTCATACCCTAGTGTGTACCATCACAGTTCATACCCTCGTGTGTAGCATCACAGTTCATACCCTCGTGTGTAGTGTCACAGTTCATACCCTAGTGTGTAGCGTCACAGTTCATACCCTAGCGTGTAGCGTCACAGTTCATACCCTAGTGTGTAGCATCACAGTTCATACCCTAGTGTGTAGCGTCACAGTTCATACTCTAGTGTGTAGCGTTACAGTTCATACCCTAGTGTGTAGCATCACAGTTCATACCCTAGTGTGTAGCGTCACAGTTCATACCCTAGTGTGTAGCGTCACAGTTCATACCCTAGTGTGTAGCGTCACAGTTCATACCCTAGTGTGTAGCGTCACAGTTCATACCCTCGTGTGTAGCATCACAGTTCATATCCTAGTGTGTACCATCACAGTTCATACCCTAGTGTGTAGCATCACAGTTCATACCCTAGTGTGTAGCGTCACAGTTCATATCCTAGTGTGTACCATCACAGTTCATACCCTAGTGTGTAGCATCACAGTTCATACCCTAGTGTGTAGCATCACAGTTCATACCCTAGTGTGTAGCGTCACAGTTCATACCCTCGTGTGTAGCATCACAGTTCATACCCTAGTGTGTAGCGTCACAGTTCATATCCTAGTGTGTACCATCACAGTTCATACCCTAGTGTGTAGCATCACAGTTCATACCCTAGTGTGTAGCGTCACAGTTCATACCCTAGTGTGTAGCATCACAGTTCATACCCTAGTGTGTAGCGTCACAGTTCATACCCTAGTGTGTAGCATCACAGTTCATACCCTAGTGTGTAGCGTCACAGTTCATACCCTAGTGTGTAGCATCACAGTTCATACCCTAGTGTGTAGCATCACAGTTCATACCCTAGTGTGTAGCGTCACAGTTCATACCCTCGTGTGTACCATCACAGTTCATACCCTAGTGTGTAGCGTCACAGTTCATATCCTAGTGTGTACCATCACAGTTCATACCCTAGTGTGTAGCATCACAGTTCATACCCTAGTGTGTAGCGTCACAGTTCATACCCTAGTGTGTAATGTCACAGTTCATACCCTCGTGTGTACCATCACAGTTCATACCCTAGTGTGTAGCGTCACAGTTCATACCCTAGTGTGTACCATCACAGTTCATACCCTAGTGTGTAGTGTCACAGTTCATACCCTAGTGTGTAGCGTCACAGTTCATACCCTAGTGTGTAGCGTCACAGTTCATACCCTAGTGTGTACCATCACAGTTCATACCCTAGTGTGTAGCATCACAGTTCATACCCTAGTGTGTAGCGTCACAGTTCATACTCTAGTGTGTACCATCACAGTTCATACCCTAGTGTGTAGCGTCACAGTTCATACCCTAGTGTGTACCATCACAGTTCATACCCTAGTGTGTAGCGTCACAGTTCATACCCTAGTGTGTAGCGTCACAGTTCATACCCTAGTGTGTAGCGTCACAGTTCATACCCTAGTGTGTAGCATCACAGTTCATACCCTAGTGTGTAGCGTCACAGTTCATACTCTAGTGTGTAGCATCACAGTTCATACCCTAGTGTGTAGCGTCACAGTTCATACCCTAGTGTGTAGCATCACAGTTCATACCCTAGTGTGTAGCATCACAGTTCATACCCTAGTGTGTAGCGTCACAGTTCATACCCTAGTGTGTAGCGTCACAGTTCATACCCTAGTGTGTAGCATCACAGTTCATACCCTAGTGTGTAGCGTCACAGTTCATACTCTAGTGTGTAGCATCACAGTTCATACCCTAGTGTGTAGCGTCACAGTTCATACCCTAGTGTGTAGCATCACAGTTCATACCCTAGTGTGTAGCATCACAGTTCATACCCTAGTGTGTAGCGTCACTGTTCATACCCTAGTGTGTAGCGTCACAGTTCATACCCTAGTGTGTAGCATCACAGTTCATACTCTAGTGTGTAGCGTCACAGTTCATACCCTAGTGTGTAATGTCACAGTTCATACCCTAGTGTGTAGCGTCACAGTGCATACCCTAGTGTGTAGTGTCACTGTTCATACCCTAGTGTGTAATGTCACAGTTCATACCCTAGTGTGTAATGTCACAGTTCATACCCTAGTGTGTAATGTCACAGTGCATACCCTAGTGTGTAGTGTCACTGTTCATACCCTAGTGTGTAGTGTCACTGTTCATACCCTAGTGTGTAGCATCACAGTTCATACCCTAGTGTGTAGCGTCACAGTTCATACCCTAGTGTGTAATGTCACAGTTCATACCCTAGTGTGTACCATCACAGTTCATACCCTAGTGTGTAGTGTCACTGTTCATACCCTAGTGTGTAGCGTCACAGTTCATACCCTAGTGTGTAGCATCACAGTTCATACCCTAGTGTGTAGCGTCACAGTGCATACCCTAGTGTGTAGTGTCACTGTTCATACCCTAGTGTGTAGTGTCACTGTTCATACCCTAGTGTGTAGCATCACAGTTCATACCCTAGTGTGTAGCGTCACAGTTCATACCCTAGTGTGTAATGTCACAGTTCATACCCTAGTGTGTACCATCACAGTTCATACCCTAGTGTGTAGTGTCACTGTTCATACCCTAGTGTGTAGCATCACAGTTCATACCCTAGTGTGTAGCATCACAGTGCATACCCTAGTGTGTAGCGTCACAGTTCATACCCTAGTGTGTAGCGTCACAGTTCATACCCTAGTGTGTAGCGTCACAGTTCATACCCTAGTGTGTACCATCACAGTTCATACCCTAGTGTGTAGCATCACAGTTCATACCCTAGTGTGTAGCGTCACAGTTCATACCCTAGTGTGTAATGTCACAGTTCATACCCTAGTGTGTACCATCACAGTTCATACCCTAGTGTGTAGTGTCACTGTTCATACCCTAGTGTGTAGCGTCACAGTTCATACCCTAGTGTGTAGCGTCACAGTTCATACCCTCGTGTGTAGCATCACAGTTCATACCCTAGTGTGTAGCGTCACAGTTCATACCCTAGTGTGTACCATCACAGTTCATACCCTAGTGTGTAATGTCACAGTTCATACCCTAGTGTGTAGCGTCACAGTTCATACCCTAGTGTGTAGCGTCACAGTTCATACCCTAGTGTGTAGCGTCACAGTTCATACCCTAGTGTGTAGCGTCACAGTTCATACCCTAGTGTGTAGCATCACAGTTCATACCCTAGTGTGTAGCATCACAGTTCATACTCTAGTGTGTAGCGTCACAGTTCATACCCTAGTGTGTAGCGTCACAGTTCATACCCTAGTGTGTAGCATCACAGTTCATACCCTAGTGTGTAGCATCACAGTTCATACCCTAGTGTGTAGCGTCACAGTTCATACCCTAGTGTGTAGCGTCACAGTTCATACCCTAGTGTGTAGCGTCACAGTTCATACCCTAGTGTGTAGCGTCACAGTTCATACCCTAGTGTGTAGCATCACAGTTCATACCCTAGTGTGTAGCGTCACAGTTCATACCCTAGTGTGTAGCATCACAGTGCATACCCTAGTGTGTAGCATCACAGTTCATACCCTAGTGTGTAGCGTCACAGTTCATACCCTAGTGTGTAGCGTCACAGTTCATACCCTAGTGTGTAGCGTCACAGTTCATACCCTAGTGTGTAGCATCACAGTTCATACCCTAGTGTGTACCATCACAGTTCATACCCTAGTTTGTAGCATCACAGTTCATACCCTAGTGTGTAGCATCACAGTTCATACCCTAGTGTGTAGCATCACAGTTCATACCCTAGTGTGTAGCATCACAGTTCATACCCTAGTGTGTAGCGTCACAGTTCATACCCTAGTGTGTAGCATCACAGTTCATACTCTAGTGTGTAGCGTCACAGTTCATACTCTAGTGTGTAGCATCACAGTGCATACCTAGTGTGTAGCGTCACTGTTCATACCCTCGTGTGTAGCGTCACAGTTCATACCCTCGTGTGTAGCGTCACAGTTCATACTCTAGTGTGTAGCGTCACAGTTCATACTCTAGTGTGTAGCGTCACAGTTCATACCCTAGTGTGTAGCATCACAGTTCATACCCTAGTGTGTACCATCACAGTTCATACCCTAGTGTGTAGCATCACAGTTCATACCCTAGTGTGTAGCATCACAGTTCATACCCTAGTGTGTAGCATCACAGTGCATACCCTAGTGTGTAGCGTCACAGTTCATACCCTAGTGTGTAGCATCACAGTTCATACCCTAGTGTGTACCATCACAGTTCATACCCTAGTGTGTAGCATCACAGTTCATACCCTAGTGTGTAGCATCACAGTTCATACCCTAGTGTGTAGCATCACAGTTCATACCCTAGTGTGTAGCATCACAGTTCATATCCTAGTGTGTAGCATCACAGTGCATACCCTAGTGTGTACCATCACAGTTCATACCCTAGTGTGTAGCATCACAGTTCATACCCTAGTGTGTAGCATCACAGTTCATATCCTAGTGTGTACCGTCACAGTTCATACCCTAGTGTGTAGCATCACAGTTCATACCCTAGTGTGTAGCATCACAGTTCATACCCTAGTGTGTAGCATCACAGTGCATACCCTAGTGTGTACCGTCACAGTTCATACCCTAGTGTGTAGCATCACAGTTCATACCCTAGTGTGTAGCATCACAGTGCATACCCTAGTGTGTAGCGTCACAGTGCATACCCTAGTGTGTAGCATCACAGTGCATACCCTAGTGTGTACCGTCACAGTTCATACCCTAGTGTGTAGCATCACAGTTCATACCCTAGTGTGTAGCATCACAGTTCATACCCTAGTGTGTACCGTCACAGTTCATACCCTAGTGTGTAGCATCACAGTTCATACCCTAGTGTGTAGCGTCACTGTTCATACCCTAGTGTGTAGTGTCACAGTGCATACCTAGTGTGTAGCATCACAGTTCATACCCTAGTGTGTAGCGTCACTGTTCATACCCTAGTGTGTAGTGTCACAGTGCATACCTAGTGTGTAGCATCACAGTGCATACCCTAGTGTGTAGCATCACAGTTCATACCCTAGTGTATTTTCTAAAAACTGCAATTTATTTTAGAAGTGTCTCCATAAGGATCTAGTTACTTACTTGGGGTGAACGCAAATCTGTGTTTACATAATTCACAATATTCTTTCCTACTATATTTAAGCCACTGCACCAAGCTGAAAAAAAAAAAAAAGAAATGAAAGCAAAATCAATATGAAAAGTAACAATCTTGTATGATTTAAAAACAACTTCTTCATTTCTTCAAGCAAGGAATCAAAAATCTTAATCAAACTACAAGGAACATTAAATTTATCATGTAACACATGCAGCTTTTCATACAAATACAGGTTTAAAAAGTCACTCATATCACATATCAAATGTTCCACCTATGTGACAATACATATTTTCATGTGGCTAATATCAAAAATCATTTGTTTCCTATAACCTGATCAAACCCATTTGTTCTGATGCACAACCTACACCAAAATTTATTTTCCCCAATTTGGAAAAATGTATAATTTGGTTATAAATGTATCATTTTCTATTGGATTTCTCTCTGATTGATGTCTCGTTTTTTTTGTGTTTTTTTTTTTTCGTGGTGGTGTGTGTTTCAGGAGGCTACCATGTGTGTCTATGTTTTAAAAAACATCTTAACCCACATGATCTCATTTTTAGTGGCACAACAGACAGACCATATGTATGTTTTAAATTTACTGATCCTCATGACTATTTGTGGGCGTTGGGCATATAGACATATGTTAAGGATGAACACCAACAATGCATAAATTTTCCAGTCATGAGACTTGAAAGTGTCACCACTCCAGGACCGCATTTTACAAAAGAACTTACAACTAAGACCAAAATCTTCTTTCGCAATTTATTTCATTCTTAATGCTGATTAAATTGCGATTTCACTGTGAATATGAAGAATGTAGTGATGCAATCTTATATAAGTATAATCTAACAAAATTGATGAAGCTCATGAGTTTTTAGAACTATGTAAAAAAATTCTGGTCTTAGTTGTAATTTCTTTTGTGAAACAGAGCCCTGGACTTTGGGCTGGAGAATGATGACCCCCCCCCCCCCCCCCCTCCTCCTTCAAATGACACCATCCATCAATTATTTCATTGCTGCCATTATGAAATGAATACATTCAGAACTTCCCCATACACACTGACTACATGTACATTTAGGAAGTCATAGCTTCCTTCTAACATTATTTATTAACAAACTCATCTTTTTAAATCGGCTGCATAATCTTCTCAGTAAAGGCTGACCTTAATCATGCAACATAAAGAACACGTACCAGTCTTGGTGTATGTATCGTATACTTCCTGTACACACACATGGATGATATAGAGGTTTGTCTGGCGTGCTCTCACAACGACACACACGACAAATGTCTGAAATTGAAAAAAACATTACCATGTCAGTATATATACACATTGTCAACCATTCTTATTAAAGTGTAATGATATTCATTGTCAGTTGATCTGAATAAAGTATTGATATCCAGTTTTATTATGAGAAACAAAGATGCAGACTACAAAGTAACCCATCTAACCTTCATCAGAGACACTTGTATTGACAGAATGGGGATCAAACATAAACCAGCGATACTGAGTAACCACCAAATATAACAGTACCATTGCGTATTCATACTGACATGCCACAGTCTTGTGACATATCAAATCTCCAAATCTTTACATTGTGAATTCAGATAATACACAGCAGAAATGTGAAGAAAAAAAATAATTATTACTCTTTGAATCATGGTTCAGTCCAACTACCCTTACAATGGTCAACTCACAATAGAATGGTCAACTTGTCCATGAACTACTGTAGTCATCTTATACCCTAGAATCAGGGTACAAGTTGATCAAAAATACTTGGTCGATACCTGATGGATAACAGGGATGTTTGGACGATACCTGATGGATAACAGGGATGTTTGGATGATACCTGATGGATAACAGGGATGTTTGGATGATACCTGATGGATAACAGGGATGTTTGGATGATACCTGATGGATAACAGGGATGCTTGGATGATACCTGATGGATAACAGGGATGTTTGGATGATACCTGATGGATAACAGGGATGTTTGGATGATACCTGATGGATAACAGGGATGCTTGGATGATACCTGATGGATAACAGGGATGTTTGGATGATACCTGATGGATAACAGGGATGTTTGGATGATACCTGATGGATAACAGGGATGTTTGGATGATACCTGATGGATAACAGGGATGTTTGGATGATACCTGATGGATAACAGGGATGCTTGGATGATACCTGATGGATAACAGGGATGCTTGGATGATACCTGATGGATAACAGGGATGTTTGGATGATACCTGATGGATAACAGGGATGCTTGGATGATACCTGATGGATAACAGGGATGTTTGGATGATACCTGATGGATAACAGGGATGCTTGGATGATACCTGATGGATAACACGGATGTTTGGATGATACCTGATGGATAACAGAGATGTTTGGATGATACCTGATGGATAACAGGGTACTACTTGGCCAGAGATGTTTGGATGATACCTGATGGATATATTTTCTTACTACATATTCACTTTGTCAAATCTTAATATTGTATTCACAGTCTTTGAGTATGTATGTCATACTACTAGAGAAAACTTTTTATGAATGGAAATTGAAGGATATGCACAATTAAATTTTTGAGACTGAAACTTCTGAATTTGATTTATTTAGTGAAAAAAAAAAGCATGATGATATGTGCACTACATGTATAATCAAGAGCTGAAAGAAACATCAATACATACGACAGGGATTTTCCACTGCCTTGTGTACGACAAAAATTCTGCCCCATTCCCATTTTTAAAAAACCTCTAATTTTACCTGAAATATGTTGCAGATTCTCCCCAAATTTGTGCCCCCCCCCCCTTCCCAACTTTTTATGATTGGGACCCATATAATGATATCCAGTTTGGGCAATTGGACCTAACCTATTTAAAAATGTAACAGTGAAGCCATGTTAAATAGGTCACTGTGGCATGTCCCATGCAATTAAAAAATTTGATACATGTAACAAATATTCTAATACATCTTTCTATTCTATCTGGCAGCATAAGACAAAAACCTAATGATGGTAAAGTTAAATTTCATAACTCAAAAGAACTTAACGGTTAAAATTTTATAGCAATGAAATATAAAGTTTGTGACATTTAATTATTATGTTGACAGAGGCACTGTTTGAGCAAGAGCAGCTATGTGTATATGAGAGGATCCAGATTTTTTTTTTTTTTTATGGAAGTGAGTTCCACTCCATGTAGTTTTTAGGATCCAATCAAATCTATGGACTAACTTGTAGTATTTTACAACTGGAAGTGCATACAAACAGGTAAATATATTTTCTACCTCACCCATCATATGGGTGGTAGGTTTTCAGCCATACATATGTGACTGACATCGTCTCTACCAATGGGATTAGGATATTTGATTAAAATAAAAACAACATAAAATCTCAATGCAATGATGAAAATTTATCTAATAATTCCCATGTAGTAATGACATATTTTAATTTCACTCTATAATTAAATATTTCAGCATTCACATTGGTAAATTATAAATTTCTACATGTTTGCCCCCCTTACCCTTCCTCTTTTTTGGTTGTTGTTGTAGTTGTAATGAAACAATGAAATTCATTCACAAGCCTAGAATTAATCAATTTGATCAAGATCATTTGACATCAAATGACATATGTATAATAATAAGGAATTTTTTCTGTCATAGTATATGTTGCAAGGTTGAATTTCATAGTCAGAAGTCTTAATTTAGATCCACCACTGCTTCAGTTGTATTACGATGTCAAAACATGGACCATAGTGTCATACGTCTACCATTTTGCCATGATACTACATTAGACTCATGCGGTGCACTACTTTGTGTAGGGAACTACAAGGTCATGATTGATTATATATTGTTTAACGTCCCGCTCGAGAATCTTTCACTCATATGGAGACGTCACCATTAACGGTGAAGGGCTGCAAAATTTAGGCCTATGCTCAGCGCTTATGGCCTTTGACCAGGGAGGGATCTTTATTGTGCCACACCTGCTGTGACACAGGGCCTCGGTTTTGTGGTTTCATCTAGGACCGCCCCATTTAGTCACCTCTTATGACAAGCTATGGGTGCTGAAGATCTACCCAGATCCCCACAGGGTTACAAGATTATGAAATTTAGATAATCTATGTAAATTCATAATCTGAGATGTGACTACTGACAGTGAAATCTTCACCATTTTTCATGAGGAACTTTTGGGATTTCGCATAATTGACAAAAAACGGTCAATACTAGTATTGACCAGACCAGTGGTCAATACTGGCTTAAACTGGTCAATACTGGTCAATTGAATTTTTTAATGGTCAGTACTTATGAAACCTGGTTAAAGGCTATGGCTAAAACTATACTAAACATATAAACAAGTAATGTTTTTATATTGACATGACTATTTTAATAATTAAATTCAGATTAAAATATTTTTATTATATTGCTCAAGTATAATTTACATTTGCTAAATTTTCAATAAACTTTCAGAATGGTATGCTGTGGCATTCCAATTGAATAGACTGGAAATAATTATTGTTTTATTTTGTCTACTTCATGTACATGATTGACTTTAAGATGTCCTCATTTACCTTTTTAACTATTAAATAAACATTTTATGACCTTGGTGTTGTTTTAACAATTTTGTTCACACCTTATCAAGGGCCAGGTAAAGAAGCAATTATGATAATCACAGGTAAACATTGTAAATCTGTAAATTTAATCTGATTAATCTTGTCAAGCTTTCACTGTGTATCTAATTAAAATTAGTTAATATCATGATTAATACTGATATTTTCTACACACTACACATGATAAATCCTACCTGTTTAAACATTTTCTTAAAACCTTCAATAACTGTGCTAAATTATTTGAAATTTATCTATTGTAAACTTTAATGTAGGCATTAACAATGTATTTCTACAACACCTGTTCAATTCACTGAAACAAAAAAAAAAAAGACCGAAGAAAAAATAAAATCACCATTTTTGTGGTCATTTTGGACATGTGCATATAGCATACCCATCAAATGAATATTGAAACAATTGTATAGTTCAAATAAACATTTTTTCACAATCATTCATCTAAAAATAGTAGTTTTTGCCATATTGATATTTCAAATTATTTCTTTATCTAATCTGTCAAGAGTTAAATATGTATGTAGCGAATGTTAAAAGTAGTATTGACCACTTTTGACCATTGAGGGAGTATTGACCAGGACGGTTAAAACCAGTGGTTAAAACTGGGCGTGGTTTTAACCGCCCAACCTTTGGACAGTATGTTTTTTCCTACATGAATGTGCAGCTTCAGCACAGACTTATTCGTGCATTTCAGTCATTTAGAGCTCAAGTACAAGCCAGCACTTTGCTCTGGCTCACTGTGCTTGATATGATGAATGTTTTTAATTTAAATTTCCTGATTTTTGGTTTTTCTCAACCAACACAAATTTCACAGTCCAAAATGTCACGGGAATCCATTCTCCAATAGATACATCAAAAAATCACCCTGAGCAATCTTAATACTAAAGTAAAAAGTATTGTTTTCTGTATGGAAAAAATATTGATCTGTTACACAAAATTTACCACTTTGCAAATTAGCAGTGTCAAAGGGTCACGGGTAACACACAATCTTCAACATCACTAATTATCAGAGGACCTTCGTGTAATAAATGCTATTAAGGTAGAGCTCAATTTCAAATACAGACTACATGCTACCTATATAAAGAAATTCAAAACTAAATGTTATTTATGTCAACAGATGACAATACATTCACGATAAATGAATCGTCTTACATACTGTACAAAGTGTGTTAACAGTCGTGTAAAGATGTCTTCTTTATGAAAACTCGACAGACGGAGTAACATTAGGAAAGGTGCAGAAAGCATGTTACTTCTATAAAGTAACATGTATGAGAATATTTTGATGAATTATGCTTTAACTAATGAAAGGAATAAAATGAAAATTATTGATAATAAAAAATGCAGCTAAAAATCGCATAAGTACAATTAGTACCTGTGTGAACTTCTGATTCCTCCATCTTGGATTTTATTATCACTTCCGGTTATCGTATCATTAGAAACATAAAACAAGAGTAATGACTTTGAACTAGCATGTGTTTTGAATAAACAGAAATGAATATTTCATTTCATACAATATAACGTCTTTGATAATTTATTGTTGATAACTTAATTTTACGACTTATAGTAGATACTTGTTTACGGCAACACTTGCTGTCGGAAACCAGGGACGCTTAGGAGTTCGAAATGGCTCGGTGGTAAAAACTGAAAAAAACAAACGTACGGATTTGGGAAATGATCTGAATTGAAAATGACAACTTTGAGTGAAGATATAGATTATTTGGCGATCGAAACTAAATCTGAGAGCAACGACGGTCGAGCTAGTGCTGCGACTTGGGAACATGAAGATTTAGCACAAGTAAGGCGCATTTGCAGGAATTAATCGCGCTTTATCGCACAGATGTATTAATTTTTGATGGTGTTATAGTATACCTAAATATAAATATATGTCACAAATCCTTGTTGATAGGTTTCAAAATAACTGGCAGTTTATGATGAACCGCTGCTATAAAGGTACTCACAAAAATAACCGACAGTTCGACAATTAAAATTAAAACTTGCACACAATGTGAATAAGTTTAATCATCTGGATAAGTATGTTGAAGGGCAGCTAAATTCAGCAGGAAAAAAATGGTAGTCTCCCTGTGTATGGCTGTGCAGAAACAGCCTACTGTCCTAGCATGCACAACACTATTATCCAGATGGTTCCAGTTTATCACTGTTCATGGTTTGAAGCACCAATCATTTGTAATACAAGTGTCTATAATGTTATCATGTTTGTAGTCAGTAAAGTTTCTGGCTTGGATTTTACATCTGTTGGAGTCATGGGATGACAGTGCTGGTACCAACCCCTCAACCACTTTGTATATAGGAACACCAGTGTGTTGGCTTTCATCTATCCTGTAGTTCCAGGTCATTCAGCATTGTACTAATGCATCTGTAGAATCTGTAGTAGTGTCGCTTTCTGTGATGAAATTTGCGGCTTGATGCTGATTATTTCTGTCTTATGTGTCTTTTGAAGATGGGGGGGGGGGGTCCATACGATAGAACTATACTCCAATGTGGAAGGAACTAATGCCAGGTATGATGTTTTGCGGCACAGTTTTGGTTTAGGTTTCATCTGAGGAAGCTGAGTGTGGTGTTGGCCATCTTTGTTATTTGGTGATGTGCGTGCTCCATTTGAGGTCATCAGAAATGGTTATACCAAGATATGGGTTTTCAGGGACTTGCTGTAACATGTGGTTGTTCAATTGATAAAAGATATTAGATTTTTGATGAATGGAAAGTTTGTGTCTTCATTGGTTCCATTTCTCTCTGTGGAGAATTGGACTACATGGATAATTTCTCTCTGTGGAGAATTGGACTACGTGGATAATTTCTCTCTGTGGAGAACTGGACTACGTGGATAATTTCTCTCCGTTCTGTCTGGTTTTCCTTGCAGCTTCAATTTTCACGACATGACTCTCCATTGTTTTCTTTCTCTTTACACAGTCCCTCTTCAGGTTTCCTATGATCTTCTTTGCTTTCCTCACCTTTCAGGTGTTCTGGACTGACCATTTACTTCTCATTCTTAGTATATGCCCTATCCATTTCCATCTTCTCATTATGATGTTACTGATCTTTTCCATTTCTCTCACTCTTTCATTTGTAATCTTTACACTCTGCCAGAACATTCTTAATACCTTTTTTGATATGCTTGTGGAGGATTAGATGTCAAATAATTTTTCATCTCCCTTGGTCATCTTCCAGGTCTCCGCGCTGTACACCAAAATAGATATAACATTTGATTTAAAGATTTCCAATTTTGTACTTCTTAGAAATTAACTATTTCATTGTTATGTACTGGTAGTTACGTGCATATTTTGAAAAGTTGTCACATTTGGAGTACCTCATATTTGAAAAGTTTTGGATTAATTTTAAATATGTCACTTTGTCAGTTTAAATGATTAAGTTTATTACAAAATTCTTGTATTTTTTTGAATGAATCAGGTGAAGATAAAAGTTTTCCGAGGCCATACAGATGCTGTGAATTCATGTAGCTACATTGACAATGATACAAAAATTCTCACAGGATCCTCGGACAAAACATCCCGCATATGGGACATTGACACAGGAGAGTTAAAACATCATTACACAGGCGGACATGAAGCAGCCATATCAGAAACAAGCATCAATGATAACAGTCGCAGGTAGGCTATCACCTTAAGGAGGAATAGCACATATCATCATAATGGCTGACTTCCTTCTAAAACATGAATGAAATATGAATATCAGCTAGACTGGCACATGTATTCCTTTTAAATCTACTAGTAACTGAGTAGCTGGGTAGCTTAGTTGGTTAACATGTCTACTGCTGGTCTGTAGATCAAAGGTTCGAGTCCAGCAAGAGTTTTGATTTTTTCAGATAGCTTTCTTCTAAAACTGTATTTTTTATCAATTAAGGCAAATTTTTAAGTTTTCAATTTTTAGATATCATTGTACATATCCTCTACTTTCCATCCATGGTGACAATAGTTATCTGTTAAAAGGGAGCAAATCAAATATGGTTTAATTTTAATTGAATTGTTAATGTCACTTTTAAAAAATGTCAAAGATCAAATTTCCTTGTAAAGAAAAAAAAGGGATAGCTTCACTACAAAGTCATCAATATCCAAACAATTCATAAAATCCAGGCAATCCATAAAATCCAGGCAATCCATAAAACCCAGGCAATCCATAAAATCCAGGCAATCCATAAAATCCAGGCAATCCATAAAATCCAAACAATCCATAAAATCCAGGCAATCCATAAAATCCAGACAATCCATAAAATCCAAACAATCCATAAAATCCAGACAATCCATAAAATCCAAACAATCCATAAAATCCAAACAATCCATAAAATCCAGGCAATCCATAAAATCCAAACAATCCATAAAATCCAAACAATCCATAAAATCCAGGTAATCCATAAAATCCAGGCAATCTGTGAAATCCGGGCAATCCATACAGTGGTTTTTTCACTTCTGAATTGCAACTGAACTATTGTGATATTCCCCCAAAATAGAATTTATCCTGTAACAATGAGTCCAAAAGTTACATAACATTTTAATGAATCAAATTCTTGACATTTCTAGTTTTTGTTTATTAGTACTGATAAAAAAAACATTACTGTACTTATATTGAGGTACTAAGTAAGTCACGCTATATCTACATGGATATAGTGGTATAAGAGTTTGTGGTGATGGTCTTGTAAATGACTTATTTCTCTAAGTTGCTGTTGATGTTGATAGGTTCGTGAGCTGCGGCTGGGATAAGAAGGTCCAGGTGTGGGATATAGAATCAGGAAACATCTTGGTATGTATAGAAACTGTAAAATCACACCGTGGTATGTATAGAGACTGTAAAATAACATCGCTGTATGTATAGAGACTGTAAAATGACACCACAGTATGTATAGAGACTGTAAAATGACATCTCTGTCTGTATGTATAGAGACTGTAAAATAACACCGCAGTATGTATAGAGACTGTAAAATAACACCACAATCTGTATAGAGACTGTAAAATGACATTGCAGTATTATAGAGACTGTAAAATAACACCGCGGTATGTATAGAGACTGTAAAATAACACCGTGGTATATATAGAGACTGTAAAATGATATCTTGGTATGTATAGAGACTGTAAAATAACATCTTGGTATGTATAGAGACTGTAAAATAACATCTTGGTATGTATAGAGACTGTAAAACGATGTCTCAAAATGTATAGAGACTGTGAAATGACATCATGGTATGTATAGAGACTGTAAAATGACATCTCTGTCTGTATGTATAGAGACTGTAAAATAACACCGCAGTATGTATAGAGACTGTAAAATAACACCACAGTCTGTATAGAGACTGTAAAATGACATTGCAGTATTATAGAGACTGTAAAATAACACCGCGGTATGTATAGAGACTGTAAAATAACACCGTGGTATATATAGAGACTGTAAAATGATATCTTGGTATGTATAGAGACTGTAAAATAACATCTTGGTATGTATAGAGACTGTAAAATAACATCTTGGTATGTATAGAGACTGTAAAACGATGTCTCAAAATGTATAGAGACTGTGAAATGACATCATGGTATGTATAGAGACTGTAAAATAACGTCTTGGTATGCATAGAGACTGTAAAACGATGTTTCACTATGTATAGAGACTGTAAAATGACATCTTGGTATGTATAGAGACTGTAAAATGACATCTCGGTATGTATAGAGACTAAAATGACATCTCGGTATAATTGTAATATTATGAAGCACATTTTGTTCTTTCTAATTTACAGTGGACTGGACGACATGCAGGAATTGTAACATGTTGCCGCTTCTCCCACGATGGAAAACTGGTTATCTCCGGATCAGATCTGGACAATACACTGAAAATCTGGGATGGGAATTCTGGGGAACTCCTCCAAAATCTCGAAGGTAAATCTTAAGGCATCTCTGTACATCAAAATAGTAAGTTTTGTTTAGCAAAATCTCACATATTTGATATTTTCATTACAGATATGCATGAAAGCACAATAACGAGCTGCATTTTCGCCCCTGCGGATGATAAAGTTGTAACAACGTCAATGGACAGAACATCCAAGTTTTTTGATCTCAGAACAAACAAAGTTACAATTCAGTTAGAGTATGTAGAATTTATCTGTGATATCATCTCCATATGTGTTCTAATAACTGCTTAGAATTGCTCAGAAAATTCCAATATTAGAGAATCCCAGGCCAAGAACTTTAACAGGAAGGGAGAAAATGCAATGGACCAGACCAAGATTCAAACCCAGGCCCCATGAATCTCTTGTCAGGTGCTCTACCAACTGAGATATTCCAGGCCACCTGCAGGGATTGAACCCGACTGACCACCACATCCCCCCATCCTTAAATGTCTTCACTTGAAGATATTAACTCAGGATCTTTATCCCGGTCTGGTCCGTTGCATTTTCTCCTTTTCTGACACATTTGGTGCTGTAGACCACCCCTGGAACTGACAAGTGAAAAATGCCTGCCTGGGGATAAAGATTCAGGGGGTCTGGGTTCAAATCCCGGACTGGTCCATGCATTTATCCCTTACTGTTACAAAAAAAAAGAAAAAAAGAAAAAAAAAACAAAAACGAAGTGCTCTGTTAAGAACATATCAGTCGAAGACTCTCCCAGGCCAAGAAACAAAATAAATAAAATGCTTTTTTCTGCAACACCAGAATTGCTGTGAAATTAAAAATGCTCCAATTTGAAGATGCTTTTTTTCATTTCAAATTGAAAAGCTCTGATGGGCATTAAATGGGGCATTTAATAAGACATACATGCATATGGTAATCATGTATAACATTATGTAGTTATCTACAATTACAATTGTCTTAAGTTTGGATATTATAGAAGTAACATATGTTAATTAAGCATATAACTCACTGTAACAAGTATGATATGATGTACACATGCAATGATCTTGATAGAGATAATAAAAAGCAGTACTTTTTTCTTGTGAAATTTTTAATATTCAGTAGTAAATTTTTGTGTGAAATCTTCCAGAGGTCATATCAACATTATAGCTGATTGCGACATATCGTTTGATGAGAGGAAGTTTGCCACAGCCTCCTGGGATAAAACTGTGAAGATCTGGGATGTTGCTACTGGTGCCTACAGGTCTGCGATTCCATTTCCTTCCATAACTTCTTTTTAAGTGTATTACATAACATCTTGTTAAGTGTATTACATAACATCTTGTTAAGTGTATTACATAACATATTGTTAAGAGTATTGCATTACATATTGTTGAGAGTATTACATATTGTTAAGAGTATTATATTACATCTCATTAAATGTATTACATAGCATTTTATTAAGCGTATTACATAACATCGTGTTAAGAGTATTACATAACATCTTGTTAAGAGTATTACATTACATATTGTTAAGTGTATTACATAGCATCTTGTTAAGAGTATTACATTACATCTTGTTAAGTGTATTACATAACTTCTTTTAAAGTGTATTACATTACATCTTGTTAAAAGTATTACATAACATCTTGTTAAAAGTATTACATAACATCTTGTTAAAAGTATTACATAACATCTTGTTAAAAAATATTACATAACATCTTGTTAAAAGTATTCCATTACATTTTGTGAAGTGCTCTTTGATGCTTTTAAAGTAATTTTTTAATTGATCATACCTTTAATCATTTCGTAACCGATCACGGTGGCTCAGTGGTAGAGCTCTCGTCTCGTGAACGGAAGGTCGTGAGTTCGAGCCCCGCTTGGGCCGGCCGCGTCAAACCTAAGACGTGAAAATAGGTAGTGATTGCTCCTTCGCCAAGAGCTCGGCATTACGAAGTGAGAGTCACGGGTCTTTCGGATGGGACCTTATAAACGGAGGTCCCGTGTCGCAGCAGGTGTGGCACGTAAAAGAACCCTCACTGCTAAAAGCCATTAGTGCTAAGCATAGGTCTAAATTTGCAGCCCCGTCACCGGTAATAGTGACAGTCGCCGGATAGCTGAAAAATTGCTCAGGCGACTATAAATAAAAAAAAAAAAAAAAAAAAAAATCAGTTCGTATTTATCTGAGTTTTAATTTTCTATGGTATTTACAAGCAGCACAATCATGATTCACAATGTTATTGATTCATTGATAGAAAGTTGACATTCAGACATGTTTTCCACCATAGAGTTATTAAACATACCTGAAGGATATACAAATAAATTGTATGTAACTTTATACCCCCCCCCCCCCCCCCACTATTTTGAATTTAAATTGAGAAATTACATTCCACACAGTAAATTGTATTCATTTTATTTATAAAACCATAAATTTGGTTATCTAGTTAGCTAGTATCTTGCTTAACAAATAAAACTTTTTCACATTCATCATTGTTGAAAAAGGTTTGTTTGTTAAGCAAGATACTGGCGGATAGATTAAGCATCATCCATTGTCCCAGGAGTATCATAAATGCACTGATTTTATTTTCATACAAGGATAGTGTCATTGTTCTGGGTATCCGTCATTAACAGATTTTTTAAACAAATTCCTGATTTAGGTCTCGGGGTCCAGGGTGTCTCCAGGGATCTCACGAGGGAACAGTCAGCTGCTGTCAGTTTAGTAGAGATGGTAAGAATTTGGCAGAGAAAGAGAGAGAGAGAGAGAAAAAGAAAGGGAGAGAAAAGTGACTTTATGTAGAGAAGGAGAGCAATTGAGAATCAGATTTTTATGTGATTTATATGAACATGAAAATATAAATTTTATGTAAAGCAGAACTTTGCATATAGTAATAGAGCAACATTCTGAAAATGTGTAATGTGACATTGCTTATGGGTGTTATATAGTGCAGAAAATATGTAATGTGACATTGTGTGGGTGTTATATAGTGCAGAAAATATGTAATGTGACATTGTGTGGGTGTTATATAGTGCAGAAAATGTGTAATGTGACATTGCGTGGGTGTTATATAGTGCAGAAAATATGTAATGTGACATTGTATGGGTGTTATATAGTGCAGAAAGTGTGTAATGTGACATTGTGTGAGTGTTATATAGTGCAGAAAATGTGTAATGTGACATTGTGTGGGTGTTATATAGTGCAGAAAATGTGTAATGTGACATTGTGTGAGTGTTATATAGTGCAGAAAATGTGTAATGTGACATTGTATGGGTGTTATATAGTGCAGAAAATGTGTAATGTGACATTGTATGGGTGTTATATAGTGCAGAAAATGTGTAATGTGACATTGTGTGGGTGTTATATAGTGCAGAAAATGTGTAATGTGACATTGTGTGAGTGTTATATAGTGCAGAAAATGTGTAATGTGACATTGTGTGAGTGTTATATAGTGCAGAAAATGTGTAATGTGACATTGTGTGAGTGTTATATAGTGTAGAAAATGTGTAATGTGACATTGTGTGAGTGTTATACCATAGTGCAGAAAAGCAGCTAGCCATTTTATATGATAGAAGTTGGGTTTGATGAATACTGATCAACCATTCAAAATGTGTATTGCAACCAAAATTATATGTATGCATTATTTAATGTCTAATAATTAGAAATGTGATTGATTCACAGAAATGATAAATCTAAGTGTTAACTTTCTTCAAAACTTAAGAATAATCCCAATATATATATATATATACACATAGATATAGATACATATATATAGTTTCTTCTTTCATGTTTTATTTTATTCTTTCTCACTAATAAGATTAATGATTGATTATATTTTGTTTAACGTCCCACTTGAGAATCTTTCACTCATATGGAGATGTCACCATTGTCGGTGAAGGGCTGCCAAATTTAGGCCTATGCTCGGCACTCAGGGCCTTTGAGCAGGGAGAGATCTTTCTCGTGCTACACCTGCTGTGACACAGGACCTCGGTTTTTGTGGTCTCATCTGAAGGACCGCTCCATTTAGTCACCTCTTACGATAAGCAAGGGGGTACTGAGGATCTATTCTAATAATCCGGATCCCCACGGGGCCTCACTAATAAGATTTGACAGTGTGTTGTTGTCATCTATCAAGTATCATCTCCAAACAGCTGATTCCTAGTTCTGGTGGAGTCCTTATGGAACATCCCCATGCTTCCTGTTAAATACAGAAAATAACATCGGGATCCGAGGCCTTAAAAACTTTTTATTTCCGTCTCACTTTTATAGAAGGAACACACTAGTATAGTGAAAAAGTGAAATTTATAGTGAGCTTATTGTCTGAAGTTTTATGGTCTTACAAGCAGTACACTGGTACAATATCCATATTTTCTGTAATCAAGACCGATGCCGTTTTTTTTTTATTAGATGGATATTTTCTGTAATCAAGACCAATGCTGTTTTTTTTTTATTAGATGGATATTTTCTGTAATCAAGACCAATGCTGTTTTTTTTTTATTAGATGGATATTTTCTGTAGTCAAGACTGATGCTATTATTTTTAGATGGATATTTCTGTAATCAAGACTGATGCTGTTTTTTTATTAAAGAGATTACTTTCTGTTATTAGGACTGATGCTGGTTTCTGGTTCCTATGACAACACACTGGTAGTCTGGGATGTTGATAATGAAATGCAGAAACTTCAACTACAGGTAGAGTTCTCTTGAAAGTTATCTCCCTCTAATTTTTACTCCTCTCTCTTTTTCCTATTTCTGTCTCTTTCTCTGCCTTACTCTCCCTCTTTCTCTCTGTTCACAATATTCAGATATCTATTTTCGTACAGCTGCTTATCTCATGGACTGCCTGTATTATAGTCTGTGCAATCTAACATCAGAATACAGATCGACTGGTCTTACCATAGTAAGGAAACTAGTTGAGCTATCTTCCTTGACCTGTGCCGCGTAATCCAGCAGCTTGGTTATTCAGTTACAATACAATTAGAAATTAATGCAATAATGAAAATCTCAGTGTCATTTTCCCTGTTCATTTATCAGGGATAGCTCTCATGCTGGAAATATAAACTCGTTTTTATATTTACATACATTTCTTTTTAGGGACATGAAGATTGGGTGCAGGATGTATGTTTTAGTGCTGACCAAAACAACATTTTATCCGCCTCTAAAGTAAGCCATAAATATACAAACAGGATATATATATATATATATATATATATATATATATATATATATACCATAAATAAAACTCTGATGACAAGTATGCACAAAGTTTTAAAAAAGTTTAATTACTAAAATCATCATGTAAATTATAATTCCAAGAAATTGCTTATGTTTGATAAGTATTTGTTGTATATACTAGGATAACACAGTTCGTATGTGGAATGTGAAGGACACAGAGAAAATTCCAGTTGTCTTGGAGAGAAAGAAAGCTATGGGACTAAGTATTATGAAGGTCTGTTACGGAATCTCAGCCTCCATGATGTCACCATTTAATGCTCTTGCGATTATTCTAAAACATTTTTCTTGCTCTCCTCATAGCTTTTTTGGGGCTACGTAGTAATTTGTACATCTTCATTCATTGTTGCTTTAGTGACTCACATGTGCCAAGTTAACATAAACTTAAATAATTGAAGAGATCTTTAATTATTTGAAGACGTCATAAATTCATTTGATGTGCACAAAAATTCAATTAAAGATATCTTCAAATAATTAATGATAACTTCAGTTCTGAATTATTGTGTTCATTAATTGAATTGATGACAGCACTAATTATTCTGCTGAATTGATGCACACTGTTATTGAATTGTTGCTCTTTTCCAATGAATAGATGATATCAACAATTGAACTGATGTATGCTACAATTCAAATGAAGCGAGCAATAATTCAGATAATGCATGCATCAATTCAATTCATACACACAATAATTGAATTATTGCTCCCTTCAATTGAATTAATGATATCGTTAATTCAACTGATGCATGCAGTAATTGAATTTTGTCTCTGCAAATGAATTAATGATGTCGTTGATTCATTTGATGTGCACAGTAATTCTTTTAGAGAGAGTAACTATATAATTAGAGATATCTTCAATTCAACATATCCAGAATTGAATCAATGATATCTTTAATTGAATTGGTGTTCTCTTGCATTGCACACATTAATTCCTTATACAAAAGTGTGATAAGTAATTAAAGATATCTTCAAATGAATTAAAGAGATCATCAAGTTATTTATACCAAGCTCTAAATTAATTTTTGTGAGCAATATATCCACCACATTGATGTTTTCATCAATGGAATTGATGAGAGCAATAATTGATTTGATGTGCACATTTAGTCAATTGATGAGAGCAACAATTGAATTAATGATATCTTCAAATCATTAAAGATATCTTTAATTATTTGAGTTTATGTTAATTTGGCTCTCCATAGACTCCCAGCATTTTTATTTCAAAAGATTAAATTGATCTGCATTGGAAAAAAATATTTAATACATAGCTACAATTTTATTCATGCATCTATATTTGTTTATATTTTTGATAACTTTGAATAAATTCTGAAGATGATGTGCCAAATGGTAGCAATAATGAAAGATGTCAAATTGTGACATCTCTGAAAATATACCCTACCAGGGATGGGAAGGGAGGAGACAGGAATTAGAGAATTCATTGTAGATATCAACACTACTGATATGTCATGTCAATACTCATACTATCTTCTACATTGAAATACTCATCAGTACTACAAACTGGATATCTGAATGTTAAAAGTTTCGTAGGAACAAACGTTTAAATTACGGATTTCACTTTTTACTGAACAATTTTCTACCAATTAGTTCTGCTTTTTTTTCAGTGTTCAAACTGTGGCAAGCCATTTTCCATATCTCAAATGGACAGTTTCCGTGACAACACTATATGTGTGTTCTGTCGTCTCCAGAATCGTGAAAAGGAAATGATTGAAATCATGAACTCTGTACAAGTGGACGAAGACTAACCATTACCATGACAATAAAAGCTAATCATCACCATGGTGATGAGATACAGAGTGAACCTATTAAATCTTATTGTTACAAAAATATGTTGATATATATGTATGTTGAATTTTTGTGTTTTATTATGAATGCTATTGTGTTATTCCTTATGTCATATAAACATACCAGAACAAAATTAACTCTAATTTCCAACAAAGTCTTTGGGAGGTCAAAGGTCATGTTGGATCATGGATTGAAGCAGAGACATTGATCAAATAAAAACTCATAACCAGATCTATCAGTAGCATTAGGAACATCTCTGTTTTAATCATGTCATGGTGTACTTTGGGCGATTAGTGTTCAAATGTACTGTCGGCAGTTACTGTTAAAGTAGTGTTGTCATGATATATGGTGGGTGATTAGTGTTAAGTAGTGTTGTCATGATATATGGTGGGTGGTTAGTGTTAAAGTAGTGTTGTCATGATATATGGTGGGTGATTAGTGTTAAAGTAGTGTTGTCATGATATATGGTGGGTGATTAGTGTTAAAGTAGTGTTGTCATGATATATGGTGGGTGATTAGTGTTAGTGTTGTCATGATATATGGTGGGTGATTAGTGTTAGTGTTGTCATGATATATGGTGGGTGATTAGTGTTAAAGTAGTGTTGTCATGATATATGGTGGGTGATTAGTGTTAGTGTTGTCATGATATATGGTGGGTGATTAGTGTTAAAGTAGTGTTGTCATGATATATGGTGGGTGATTAGTGTTAGTGTTGTCATGATATATGGTGGGTGGTTAGTGTTCAGTAGTGTTGTCATGATATATGGTGGGTGGTTAGTGTTAAGTAGTGTTGTCATGATATATGGTGGGTGATTAGTGTTAAGTAGTGTTGTCATGATATATGGTGGGTGATTAGTGTTAAGTAGTGTTGTCATGATATATGGTGGGTGGTTAGTGTTAAAGTAGTGTTGTCATGATATATGGTGGGTGATTAGTGTTAGTGTTGTCATGATATATGGTGGGTGGTTAGTGTTAAGTAGTGTTGTCATGATATATGGTGGGTGATTAGTGTTAAGTAGTGTAGTCATGATATATGGTGGGTGGTTAGTGTTAAATAGTGTAGTCATGATATATGGTGGGTGATTAGTGTTAGTGTTGTCATGATATATGGTGGGTGGTTAGTGTTAAGTAGTGTAGTCATGATATATGGTGGGTGATTAGTGTTAGTGTTGTCATGATATATGGTGGGTGGTTAGTGTTCAGTAGTGTTGTCATGATATATGGTGGGTGGTTAGTGTTAAAGTAGTGTTGTCATGATATATGGTGGGTGGTTAGTGTTAGTGTTGTCATGATATATCATGGGTGGTTAGTGTAAAGTAGTGTAGTCATGATATATTATGGTGGGTGGTTAGTGTTAAGTAGTGTAGTCATGATATATGGTGGGTGGTTAGTGTTAAGTAGTGTAGTCATGATATATGGTGGGTGATTAGTGTAAAGTAGTGTTGTCATGATATATGGTGGGTGGTTAGTGTTAAAATAGTGTTGTCATGATATATGGTGGGTGGTTAGTATTAACCTGTTTGTTTCAAATGTATACATTGGACCTTCAGATATCGGAATTGCTTCAACGTCTGGATATTTTTTAATAACAGAATTGTTTAATGTTGTCTCATTTATCTGGAATTGTTTTCCAGATTTGAATGTTCTCTTTAAGTACCTGCATAAAATGTTGGTGTATTATGCTATGCCATTGTCACCGTCAACCTAGTCTATGATATTCAATCTATTCCCATCAACCTAGACTGACTATGATATTCAATCCATTCCCATCAACCTAACCGGACTATGATATTCAATCTATTCCTATTAACCTAGTCTGACTAAGACATTCAATCTATTCCCATCAGAGCAATCAGTTTATTCCTTCATGTACTTGAACATTTAACCTACCCTGGGTTTCCAAATCCACAAACACAAAAGAGTGAAAACATAAAAAAATCATATTGTATTTCGTAACGCATTAAATACATATATTTAATAATAGAATAATAAACAATCATTAAACCGTGTAAATCAACACACAGCATTCCCCCTGTACTCTCCAACTAATGTCTTCTAGATCGTGACTGGAATTGCAAAGCTGAGATTGGGCAGGAGAGCACCTATAGAGCACTAGATATATTGGACAATATTGGAAAAAATTTAAGAAATCAATTTCATTTTTGAAAAATACATGAGGATATGAACAGCGACATTTTATCCCAGCATACTTCACAAAGCATGTTAAGAGCCTCTTGAAAAGTATGCTGGTATAAATTGTTGCTGTTCATAACCTCGTGTATTTTCGAAAAATGAAATTTATTATTTATATTTATATTATACTTTCATCTCTGCTGAAATAATCCCAGCTGTTAAAAGTCGTACTATATTTATCAAGATTCATACACACATCATTCAAATTCAAGAGGAAATGACTATCATTTCAATTGGTTTAAAGATAAAGCCACCAAAATTGGAAACGATAGTAAACGCTGATACGGTAATACTTACACCGATATAATACTTACTTAAACCAATATTGTATACTTACACTGATACTTACTTAAACCAATATCGTATACTTACTCTGATATAATACTTACTTAAACCGATATCGTATACTTACACTGATATAATACTTACTTAAACCGATATCGTATACTTACTCTGATATAATACTTACTTAAACCGATATCGTATACTTACACTGATATAATACTTACTTAAACCGATATCGTATACTTACACTGATATAATACTTACTTAAACCGATATCGTATACTTACACTGATATAATACTTACTTAAACCAATATCGAAATACTTTAAATTAATGTTATTATAATACTTATTTCAAATTAATGCTAAAATAACACTTGCTACAAATCAATGTTACAATCATATCAAACAACCTACAAATGTAATAACTTAGAACTTCATAAACATACAGCCAAATCATTAGTTTTCATGGTAGTTTGATTTGTTTTTCATGAATTCTAAATTTGAATCCTCCATGTCCATTCCAGTGGTCTATACAAGAGAAACTGAAATAATTATACAGAATCAAAACAGTACAACCACATTAACGAGTGTTGAACTAATCAACAGCAATACAGTATTTCACATGGTATCCCGATGCTATTTTTGACATGTCCAATACACAGTGATAAATTGACAATGGGATAACAAGCATGCATGAGAATGCCCCATACAACATAGAGAGATCAAGGATCATCATGTTATTAGTGAAATTAAAAATAGTCACGAGAAATCAAGGATTATCATGTTATTAGTGAAATTAAAAAAAGTCATGAGAAATCAAGGATTATCATGGTAAAGTGAAATCAAAAATAGTCTTAATGATAGATCAAGGATTATTAAGTTAAAGTGAAATTAAAAATAGTCTTAATGATAGATCAAGAATTATTAAGTTAAAGTGAAATTAAAACTAGTCTTAATGATAGATCAAGGATTATTAAGTTAAAGTGAAATCAAAAATAGTCTTAATGATAGATCAAGGATTATTAAGTTAAAGTGAAATTAAAAATAGTCTTAATGATAGATCAATGATTATCATGTTAAATCAGAAATAAAATTAGCTACTGATAAACCAGGTTTTCCATATTAAAGCAAAATTAAAATCACCCCTGATAAACCAGTATTACAGTGTAACTACCTACAACTCCCCTGACGGGATTGATACCCCCCACGGAGCGCATTTGATGGTGGGAGAACTCAATTCAAATAACAGTGTGCACAAGGTATAAGATATACACTATACTATGTATATGTTGTGTTCACTGATGTTAAAAGATATACTGTGGACAAATTATATGCCATTAGATGGACAAGGTGATTCCAGCATATTGTAAACTTCATTTGCAAGGGGGGGGGGGGGGGGGGGGTTATAAATAATAGTCTATCAAAAGATCAGGCAAGGCATAATTCATTTGTTAAAGCAAATTTATGGCATAAATGTGAAATAAAAATGTTTGTCAGATTAAAAAGGAAAATCAACAGAGATATTACAAACAAATATCATAAATAAGCCCAAAATTTAAATGTATTTAGTATTGGATGTGATTAAGTACAATTGAAAACTTAAAATTCATTGACCAAAATAGACAGGAATATTTTTCACACACAGACACACAGGAGAGAGAGAGAGAGAGAGAGAGAGAGAGAGAGAGAGAGAGAGAGAGAGAGAGAGAGAGAGAGAGAGGACATGTTGAGTACATCAGCTTTGTAGATTTCAGACTTTCATTAAATAAAGCTACAAACCAAAT